>JAVANC010000009.1:40542862-41207862 GCA_033319125.1 Parnassius glacialis | reverse complement strand
CATCCACATCTATCCTCAATAAAGAATAAAAATGTAGATGTGTTGTCATCCGTGAAGACTAAGATACGAGTAGAATGCCTCTTTTCCAGCAAAAAGGATCTCCGGTTCTCTACACTTACCATACGAAACACAGCAGTGTTAAGCTGTTATTTTACGCTGGTATTCTGTGAGAGCGTGGTCCTTCCCCGGTCAAGTCAACCCGTTCGTGCTACAACTATACTACTAAAATAACTGCAGTATGGCTCTACCACGTAAAAAGGACAAGGTCTTTCACAGATTTGGAGAGGGCTATTTTCGGGGTTTCTTTGCGTGGTAAACTTAGAAATGAGGATATCCGCGGTATAACCAGAGTAACCAACATAGCCCAAAGGATTAGTAAGCTGAAGTAGCAGTGGGACGGCCATATAGCTAGAAGAATTGACAACATATGGGGTAAAATATTCTCGAGTTGCAGCCTCGTACCGCTAGACAAAGTGTAGGGTGGCCACCTTCACTAGATAAGAGTGACGACCTAGTAAGACATGCAGGACGTAGATGGAGGCAGGTGGATATACAGCAGTGGATTTGTAAAGAGCTGTAATGATGATGATGAACTTATTTCTATTCGTTGGAATACTGATTCTGATAACACACTTAACAGGAACCATAGGGTGTTTGTTACATGTTAAAACGGTGCAATTTACCTTTTAATATCTAATAATTTACTAGATTTCATCACCGCTTAACACCAGATTGGATTGTAGCTAAGAATTGGCCTAAAAAAATTGGCATAAAATGTTTTAACTTACCCGTGTAGTGGCGGTGTAAGGGTATCCACTATCCCCATATCATCACGCGGGTGTAGTAAGAAGCGACAGAGAGAAACATTCCAGGAGATTGGTAGCTGCGTCTTTCTAATAACGACTAAAAATCAAAACTGCTGTTGCCTACCCGCTTGCCAAGCGTGGCAACTATGGAAAATTTCCCCCTATTTAGGCAATCTATATGGGAGGCCTATGTTTAGCAGTTGACTTAAATAAGCTGTAACGGTAACGGTAATGTTTAAACTTTAGGAATATAGTTTTTTTTTTATTTTGATAAGGCTAAAGGTTTGCACTATTATATTTTGAGGACATGTGGCATTCAACAAAACACATTGGAGCAGGGGGCGTATTGTTCTGCTTCACTGCTGCTTACATGCCCTTGCTTGCTGGGCACAGGCCTTCAGCATCATGCTCATTTACATTACAATCTATAAAAAGTGGTAGAGCCACGCTGCAGCTATATTTGTAGTATAGTTGTAGCACGAATGGGTCGGCTCGACCGGGGAAGGACCACGCTCTCATAGAATACCAGCGTAAAATAACTGCTTAATTCTGCTGTGTTTCGTATGGTGAGTGTACAGAACCGGAGACCCTTTTTACTGGAAACGAGGCATTCCATCTTAGTCCTCACGGGTAGTAACGCATCTGTATTTTTATACGTAAACGAGGATAAATGTAGATGTCTATGGGTCACAGCAGCCACTTACCATCAGGTGGACTGTGCTCGTTTGTCACCCTATACTATAAAAAAAAAGTCCACTGCTGAACGTAGGCCTCCCAATAGATTGCCTTATAAAGAGGATACATACACGAATGCCCCTTTGATTTAGGTTCGAATCCCGGATCGGGCCATGACGTAAGTGGGTATCCCACCCCCGTACGTAAACGCCTGATTTCTCTCTGATCGTGTCGGTTTCCTATCCCATCGGACTATAAGAGTGAGGGAATATAGAGTGCATCTGTGCTTGGGCATACTGGATAGTGCCTTGATATTAATGTAGATTATAGAAAAATTAATAAAGAAAATTCTTTAGCACGGTAGCGACGGATTCAAAAAAAGAAATACAATAGATTTTGTAGAGAAGACATATACCTCTTAAATATTTTTAGAAATAATAAATACTATTTATAGTATTGATAATTAATTACTAAGGTTTGGAAGAGAAATAAATTTAAACAAAGAGAAAAAGACTCCTTTTCTATTTTCGAATAAAATCACTATATTATACAATCTATAAAAACCACATTATTGGTCAGCGTTAATAGTATTTTCTATTGAAATCAAGAATGAGGCTGGGTTTCAATTTAAAATGGACATATTTATTTGTCAAGTATAACATAATATCTGTTCTAAATAAGGGAGCCTTTAAAATTTTAGATTTTAATTTTAAAGAATTACTAAGTCTTTATTTAAACGCGATTTTACGAGTACTTATGATATTTTTGAACATTAAATCAGAAAAGATGCAAAACTTCTTATCCCATAACGATTATTAGTAGGCCACGAAGTTTATTGATTAGTTTCTAATGGGCCGGCAATCTCGTTCGGGTCACACGTCTAAAGCCGCGTATCCACCAAAAATATTGACAACATTTACATTTACAACTCAACAAAAGTTACCAACATTTGTTTCCGATGTTGCCGACAAATGTTTCTAACAAGCGTCTCCATCGAGGGAACAAATGAAACAGAAACAGAAACTTTTTTATTCAATATAGATTATAAATAATACTTATTGAAAGTCACTCTTTTGTTTGATTACCACTGGTTCGGAAAAAAACCTCTGTCCTGGGAAGAACCAGCAAGAAACCCAGCGGGACTTTTTTTTATAAATAACAGCTTACAATCATGATGTTACACAAATTAACAACATAACAAATTAG
Source organism: Parnassius glacialis (assembly GCA_033319125.1). Lineage (NCBI taxonomy): Eukaryota > Metazoa > Arthropoda > Insecta > Lepidoptera > Papilionidae > Parnassius > Parnassius glacialis. Next base: position 41,205,175 of record JAVANC010000009.1, on the reverse strand, counting down.
AAATAGCTTGGTAGCGATCACCTCATTTCCAGGGGTTATTATCATCCATAAATTCCTTAATATTATAATAACCCTTTTTATACAAACTTAGTTTAATAAAGTTTTTGAACTTTGAGCAGGTCAAATTTTGTATATTTTCTGGAATTTTGTTGTAAAAGCGTATACATCGCCCCAAGAATGAATTACTGACTCGATGGAGTCAAGAATGTTTACAACAAGCGTATTCCTTTGATGTTGCCGCCGAAAATGGAAACACGGTCCCCGACATTGTTTAAAATTTTGTTGCCAACACTAGGTAATTACAGAAACATTTGTTTCCAACACGTGTTGGCAACACAACTGTTGGTAACAAAACTTTGGTGGAACCGCGGCTTAAGGTTTTCCAGAATAAACGTATCTACTGAATCTCCCAGAATAGTCATATTCTTGCGGAGACTATGGATTAAATAAATGATGAACCTATTTCAAGATTTGAATTAGATTCCATTTAGAAATTTCAAAACGTAACAGAACAATGCGAGCACTACTATTTGGCGGCAGAAATAGATTAGAGGCTGCTGCCTACCCTGGTGGACTTCTAGTCAGGAAAAGATAATCGTTTGTTTTATTTTGTAAAAAACTTAGAATTGCGCCATAAACACTTAATCTTGTATAATGTAAACCATTATCATAATTTTGTTCTAAAAGCAGGGTTATACGCATCCAAAAAAAAACATAAAATATGAGTGAAATATACATAAAGTTGCCATACCCATAAGACGGATCTCCCGCTTTTATGGGGTATTTAAGGATGACACTCTACGTACATACGACATAAAAATTAGATATAAGCGAAGGTATACAATCACAGCCTTACTTTGTTCGTTTATTATCGCTTACTTAAATATTAATTATTTCTATTCCTGTCTCTTTCTACTCTACAATTAATGGAGAGAACGAGAGAGAGAGAGCAACATTAAGCACTCTATTAGATTTTTTATAAGATCTTTTTTCTTTGAATTTTAACTAACGCTATTATCTGTGGTTGCTCTTTTAAACTGCTCCATGATACAGGAAGAATTCTAGTGTGAAGGTAATGTATTTTTTTTTAAATAAGAACAAGTATAAAATTATATGACGACTCAAAATAAATGTCGAACTGGCTGCTAGGCCACAAAGTAGCGCCAAAGGTTTTTCACTCGAACTGGCTAAAACTAAAAGACGAGCGTGCATTTGGCGTGCTTATGCAGACACATATTTTTAAAGTACATTGTCCTGAGTAGCGATCTTTCAAAAGGTATGTTGAACACGCAGCTACTTTCAGGTATTTTATATTTCTTTTTTACGTCGGTTAGGGTTGATGAAACGACTTGAGGTATAGGGCTGCCAAGCCTTGCTAAATAAAACAGTATCCTACTATATTGTGATAAATAAATATGTATATTCTAAAGTAGACGAAACTGATTTATTTTAATACATGAAAAATATTACTTTATAATATGAAATATTAATGATTTCTTATATTTCCGCGAACACTACACATTGAATAAAACTACTGTTACGGATTCTATCGTGTTTAATTAATTTGCTTTTTATTGATTCCCAATATTTCGGATGATATGTGAGGCTATTGAAATTTAAAAAAAAAAGATTCTAATTTCAATAGAGATGGAGGCTGGGTACTACCACCTGCTTGGGATCCTGTAATTAATAAAATTAAAACCAAGCATACCACTAAAAGATTTTAAGACATAGTTAGTTCATTCTGCGTAGATCATAATTAATAATTAAAAAAGCTGAAGGTACTCCGGGTTAACTCTAACATCGGGACGTCAATCACCACAGTCCCCCGTGACCATGGGAGCTATAAAGTACCCGAAACGTTGGAAATCAATAAAAAACAAGTTAATTAAACGCAGTAGAATCCACAAAAGTAGTTTTATTCAATATGAAATATTTATTTTAAAAATGCTATTTTATTCGGTAGTACCATATTTTTTACAGAAAGTAATTGTTTCATAAATAGTATAATTTAATTTTAAGGACCATGTGGCGGTGTGAGAATATCCACTATACCTTATCGTTCCGTGGGTGACGTATGATGAGACAGAGGGAAATTGAAACAGAAGATGACATTAACAGTGGTAGAGCCACGCGGCAGCTTCTGCTGTCGCACGGATGGGCCGGTTCGAACCGGGGTGGTACCACGATCTCACAGAATACCAGCGTGAAGTAGAGGTTTACCTCTGCGTTTCGCTTGGTGAGTGCAGGTGGCCGGAGGCCCTTTTTACTGGAAATGAGGCATTCCATCTTAGTCCTCACGGGTGACAACGCATCGCATGTCTATGGGCCGCAGCAACCACTTACCATCAGGTGGACTGTGTGCTCGTTTGTCACCTTTATGCTATAAAAAAAAGATAGGCAACAGCATCTTCCAGATAACAAATGAAAGTTATATAAACAAGCTGTTTATTAGGCAGCAATCTATGGAGAAGGTTCTTCAACAGGGGACTTAAAGATTTTTATAAGCTGTAATAAATGGAAACAAAAACAAACCAAAATAAGTATCACCTGCGTAAAATTTACATAACGCGTAATTTCACGGCACTTCACTAAAAATGTGACTAGGCGATAACCTTATTCGTAATTATACAATACATTGGTTACATTGCGGCTTTTGTACTACCTGCGATGAATAGTAGCCGCAGTAAAGCGGCGATGGGCACGCGGCGCATGCTGCGTCACCGCGCCATCAACGCGCCCCGTCGCTCGCAGTAGCGGCCAATCTGGAACAAACATGAAAACTGTAATAAGCCTCGACGAGCTTTTAAGCGGAAAGCCTCATCAATAATTTTATGTATCGCATAAGCCGACATAGATACGTAATTTGGGGCAATTTTCGATTTATTTCGTAATGTTATTCGTAACTTACTTATATTTGGAATTGCGTAATATTTTATAAATTATAAGTGAAACCAATTTTACGGATTTTATTGTGTTTCGAATGCTTTACAGCACCCATAGTCATGGGAGGTACTGAGTTGTTTGACGTCAATAGAGAAGATAAATAGGTGTCACTGTAATTAAACGAGATAAAATTCGTAAAATTAGTTTCATATCATGTGTGGTATTGTAAATATAATAAATTTTTATTTTATAAATGTGTTTTTCAATGCGTTTACGCGATTTGATAATGACGATCACGAATTTCTCTGCCACTAGGGCGATGCCACTTTGGTATGAGGTGTAATACTCGTATTTTGACAGATTTTATAACGGGGAAGTTAATTTAGGAAATTTTAAGGATTTGTGTTTATTTCTGTAATATTAGTTATATTTTATATTAATTAGATTAGAAATGGATAAACAAAACTACGGATATTTCTAAAAGTAGAAAAATTTATAAAAAGCGTTAATCGTGCGCGGAAAAGTTAAAAAGCATACCACTGAGGCATTGTTTTGTAATATAAAGTTGTATAAACTTTTATTTAAAACTAACTTTTCCATTAAATGAAATTGTGTAGTAAAAATCTTCACCTCAGTTCCAACTCATATCTGGTGAGCGGAAGATTATTCTCTCCCTGTTTCTTTCTTCTTGGGGGTATTGTGTGACGCGACTATAGATAGGAAAGACCAGAAACAGGTGGCTTGGTGGTTGAACTCCTTTTTTATCTAAGAGTCCGTCTATGTAGGTACCACCCAATTTCCTATTTCTATCACCAAACGATAGTGTTTGTATTACCAGGCTGTAAACATTATATCCTAGACCTCAGAGCAACAATGCATCTGGGGCTTTCTTTGTATCGAGGCTGCAGGTATCTATAGGCTGCATTAGCCACTTACCATCAGGTGGACTGTAGGTTCGTTTGTCACTTCAGTTTAAACAAAAACGTCCATTTAAAATACTCAGACCGATGATGGGTGGCAGCGACTAGGGTACGTTCAAAAGATTTCAATTTCTTATACAGAGTGATTTAAAATATTCAGATCGATGATGGGTGGCTGCGACTAGGGTACGTTCTAAATATGTCGATATATTATACAGAGTAATATAAAATATTCAGACCGATGATGGGCGGTAGCGACTAAGGTACGTTCGAAATATGTCGATATCTTATACAGAGTGATTTAAAATGCTCAGACCGATGATGGGTGGCAGCGACTAGCGTACGTCCGAAATATGTCTTATACAGAGTGACTTTAAATATTCAGACCGATGATGGGTGGAAGGGACTAGGGTAGGTTCGAAAGATGTCGTCATCTTATATAGAGTGATTTACAATGCTCAGACCGATAATGGATGGCAGCGACTAGCGTACGTCCGAAAGATGTCAATATCTTATACAGAGTGATTTAAAATATTCAGACCGATGATAGGTGAAAGTGACTAGGGTACGTCCGAAAGATGTCAATATCTTATACAGAGTGATTTAAAATATTCAGACCGATGATGGGTGGAAGGGACTAGGGTACGTTCGAAAGATGTCGATATCTTATACAGACTGATTGACAATACTCGAGCGATGATGGGTGACAGTGACTAGGGTACGTTCGAAAGATGTTGATATTTTATACAGAGTGATTTAAAAAACTCAGACCGATGATGGGTGGCAGCGACTAGGGTACGTTCAAAAGATGTCAATTTCTTATACAGAGTGATTTAAAATATTCAGACCGATGATGGGTGGAAGGGACTAGGGTACGTTTGAAAGATGTCGATATCTTATACAGACTGATTTACAATACTCAGAGCGATGATGGGTGACAGTGACTAGGGTGCGTTCGAAAGATGTTGATATTTTATACAGACTGATTTACAATACTCAGAGCGATGATGGGTGACAGTGACTAGGGTACGTTCGAAAGATGTTGATATTTTATACAGAGTGATTTAAAAAACTCAGACCGATGATGGGTGGCAGCGACTAGGGTACGTTCAAAAGATGTCAATTTCTTATACAGAGTGATTTAAAATATTCAGATCGATGATGGGTGGCTGCGACTAGGGTACGTTCGAAATATGTCGATATATTATACAGAGTGATATAAAATATTCAGATCGATGATGGGCGGCAGCGACTAAGGTACGTTCGAAATATGTCGATATCTTATACAGAATGATTTACAATACTCAGACCGATGATGGATGGCAGCGACTAGCGTACGTCCGAAAGATGTCTTATACAGAATGATTTAAAATATTCAGACTGATGATGGGTGGAAAGGTCTAGGGTAGGTTCGAAAGATGCCGAGATCTTATATAGAGTGATTTACAATACTCACACCGATAATGGATGGCAGCGACTAGCGTACGTCCGAAAGATGTCAATATCTTATACAGAGTGATTTAAAATATTCAGACCGATGATGGGTGGAAGGGACTAGGGTACGTTTGAAAGATGTCGATATCTTATACAGACTGATTTACAATACTCAGAGCGATGATGGGTGACAGTGACTAGGGTGCGTTCGAAAGATGTTGATATTTTATACAGACTGATTTACAATACTCAGAGCGATGATAGGTGACAGTGACTAGGGTACGTGCGAAAGATGTTGATATTTTATACAGAGTGATTTAAAAAACTCAGACCGATGACGGGTGGCAGCGACTAGGGTACGTTCAAAAGATGTCAATTTCTTATACAGAGTGATTTAAAATATTCAGATCGATGATGGGTGGCTGCGACTAGGGTACGTTCGAAATATGTCGATATATTATACAGAGTGATATAAAATATTCAGACCGATGATGGGCGGCAGCGACTAAGGTACGTTCGAAATATGTCGATATCTTATACAGAATGATTTACAATACTCAGACCGATGATGGGTGGCAGCGACTAGCGTACGTCCGAAAGATGTCTTATACAGAATGATTTAAAATATTCAGACCGATGATGGGTGGAAGGGTCTAGGGTAGGTTCGAAAGATGTCGACATCTTATATAGAGTGATTTACAATGCTCAGACCGATAATGGATGGCAGTGACTAGCGTACGTCTGTAAGATGTCAATATCTTATACAGAGTGATTTAAAATATTCAGACCGATGATGGGTGGAAGGGACTAGGGTACGTTTGAAAGATGTCGATATCTTATACAGACTGATCTACAATACTCAGAGCGATGATGGGTGACAGTGACTAGGGTGCGTTCGAAAGATGTTGATATTTTATACAGAGTGATTTAAAATACTCAGACCGATGATGGGTGGCAGCGACTAAGGTACGTTGGAAAAATTTCGATATCTTATACAGGTTTATTTAAAATACTCAGACTGGCAATAGTTGGCAAATGCAAGGACAAGTACTTCGATCGACAGTCTGTTTGCCGGATGTGGTGAATATGGAGGACGCCTTCCACCTAGTGGGTTTCCATTTCTGTTTAAAATGAAAGCGACGAGATTAATAGGGTATTACATCAATTTTTAAAAAGTGTTTTAAATGAATCCTAGAGTGATAATGAATCACTATAATTTTTATTTTTTTTTTTTAAAACCGAATAGTGACATAAAAATTACTTTTAATCTATCATTTTCAATTTTCGCGTGAAAACGCTAGCCGCCATACTGTTCAACTCGTGACGTCACTGTCGTAGAATTTTGACAATTTTGCAAAGGAATAATATACTTTTGAATGTTTAATAATGAGTTATCATTTATATCATTGTTGTGTTATGCCTAATTGCAAAAATACGAGCACAAGAACGCCGGGGAAGTTATGGATTAAAGTGCCAACTGATTTAAATATGAGAAATACTTGGTTAAAACTGGCAAGAAGAGACCCGAATGCATTGTCTACAAAATCTAAACTATACTTCTGTAAAGATCACTTTGATTTAATTATGGCTTATATTTAACTATCAATTAAACAAAACAAAACATCATGACATGATAGGTACCTATTGCAAGTCAAATTTTATAATAGATTAGGTTTATCGCTCGTCTGTCCCGCCCTTTGTGGGCCATTTTGATAACCCTTGCAAGTGCAGTGCAGTGTTTTACTTAATTCGTGTTTTCTTCTATTATATGGGAATAAAGACATGGTTTGTACTCAGACCAAATAAAAAAGTGACTTTTTATTTCGTCTGAGAGTTTGTACAAAAAAATATAACAAAAAGTTTTTCTCACCTAAGTTTATATTATAATATCTATAACATTAGTGCTAAAAGCGAAGTAATAAACTCGCTTTTACGAATCCGTCTTCCATGATGCTTTTTGAATAAAATTCAGAATAAAAGTCAACAATCTTAGTAATAACTTGAAAAAATTCGAAATTAGCTAGTTAGTACACAGCACATAAGTTAGTTCTTTGACCTAGTGACGTCACGACGCTATCTAATATGGCGGACATTGTTTTGCAGATTTGAGGCACAGGTAAAAAAATTATTCTTTAAATCGAAATATAAAATTTATAATGCATTTTTATAAATAGAAATCAATATTTCTCGTTTACTTTTTACAAAATCTATCATAAATATTTATTCTTTGACTTTTTTTTACATGTTGTAAAATACCCTATTGTAATACTTTTGACATACGGATGGCCAAATACTCAAACGCTACTCAGTTTTAAGATGTAGTTAGACTTAGTGTGAAAGGGAGACAACAAGTGACTTAACGGCATCTTAAAATTGAGCAGCGTTTGAGTATTTAAGCAAGCGACTATGAAATTTAGATCCCAGATTAAAATTAAGCACCAAATTACTATTTCTTGCATTTTTTTAATAAAAAAACCAAAATAACTGCGGTAACCAATCCATCTGGCAAGCATGCCAATTGCGGCAAATTCCCCCCTATGAATTAATCTATGGGGGAGGTCTATGTTCAGCAGTAGACTTTTATAGGCTGTAATGACGGCTCCGTGGCGCAGTGGCTTAGCAATCAGTTGTTGCGCTGGGGGCCGCGGCTTCGATCCCGCACGGAACAAGTATTTGCATGGCCTACAAATAATTGTTCCGGGTCTGGATGTTTGTCCTTGTGCAATTTATGTTTGTAAACTGCCTCCACGACACAGGAGAAAATCCTAGTGTGGGGGTAACGTTTTTAAAAAAAATAAGAAATAAAAATAAAAATGGATGGATAGAATTAATCTATTTTATTCATAAACTGTAACTATTAATTTGATTGGGTTGCATTTCATCCTATAAACAACTTTTATCTGATTATATGAAAAACTGTCTTTAGATTAATAATCAAAAATATATGGGTATATGGTCCAGCAATCCACTCGGAGATGTAGTAATTTAGAAATAATAAAAGACCCCCGGGATTTTTTTTACATATATGCTTCCTAGAAATATAAACTTTTATTCTTAAATTATATAAAATGTCCAGATTCCGTGTTCAATACAAAACGCAAGCAACATTTATCGTGAAGCCAATTTTTATAAGCGTGTAAGTGAACGCCACGCTCTCGAGTATATTACGTATCGCATTTGCGTTTGTATGCAATACGCGTGTAATACCAGCGGTACAGAATCACCCCAAAAATATGGGAGTTTTTAAATATTTTATGTTTAGTGTAAAGGATAATTTTCATCATTACTATTGCTAATGTTTAACGTTATTTGCTTTTATTAGTGTAATTTTTCATGTGCCACCGGTGTATGGTGTGCTTGTGTAAGTTTATGAAATGTTTGTATATTTTACAAACATTTCATAAACCTATACAATGTTTTTCAGTTTACTTAAATGGGTAGTAAGCAGGAGCAGCGCAATCGATAGATGTTACGGCTGAAAATCCGATGTCGGTGTGTTATTTTCATATCAACGCTGATTTTTTCAAGGATTAGTTTCTAAGCAAAATTGGAAGTGGGCTGAACGTTGGACGTTTCTGGTTTAGGTTTCCAAAAAAGTAAGCGTTATTGCTACTAAAATAAGAGCCAGGTCTCAAAAAATACTTACGAACTATAAAAACCGCGTTGAAATCGGTTCAGTGCTTAGAGAGCTGTGAGGTTGAAGAAACTAACTAACACTCACAAAAACAATCATCGTTCATGTTAATAAAACTCTTAAGCCATACGTCATTTCTTTTTCGAGAGATTTAATAAAACTCTTAAGTCATACATTGTTTCTTTTTCGAGAGACTTTAAAAAGCTAAAAATATGGGTAAATAGATATCATGTCCTTGGCAACACTCAACAGTTGTGGCGTCACTTAAATGTAAAATTTTTATTTATTCGTTTTCATATTTAAAAGTCGGTAACAAAGAAATACAAAGTGATATGAATGAAATTACTTAATAAATAATATGTTAAGGCACGTTTCTTGTTTCGAAGTGTAATTTTTACACGATTTCACAGCACAAACTGTAATTTTTTTTTCAAAATCAAACCACCGACTCGTGACGTGTTTAAGCGGGGAAGGTTCCTCGGCATGTGACGCGGGGATCGAACGAAGTAGTCAATATTGACTACTTCAATTCACGGTGACCTACTAGGAATCTGCACATTTTATATAATCTAAGCTTTTATAATTAAAAGTTATTTAGCAAATCCATTTAAATATTGTTGAATATAAAGAGAACATAATTATGAATTGAAACTATAGATTGGAATAAAAATATTATTAAATTAAAACCTACTTCAAAAACCAACAAGAATAAAATAATACACACTTAAATACTTTGTATTTAGCATAAAGTGGTTTACTGAGCAACTTGTCTAGACCATCAAGGTTCCTATTAATGGTGTTATTAATTTAGATGAACAAATAATTTCTTTAAATTTATTAATTTAAGTCTTGACAATTTTAACAACTATCGTTCATTATCATTACAGCTCTTCACAAGTCCACTGCTGAACAAAACACTTATCGTTACAGCGGTTGATTCCACTGCTGAAGATAGACCTCCCTCATAGATTGGTTCATAGAGATAATATTTTACATAGTTTGGCTAGCGGGAGTCAAAGGAAGTTTTTTTTATTTTTAATTATGAAGACGCTGTTGCCCATTTTCTGATATTTTTTCCTCTATCGCCTCTCACGACACCCACGGGATGATATGGGATAATGGATATGGTTACACCACCACTGCACGCTTTCAACACTTATTATCATATAATATCACTACGAGTACCATAACCAGTGGATAATTTACTTCTTTCTGTCCGCCTGTTCGGTATATGTTTTGCAATCAATTTCAAAGTTACTTCTCGATGATCACGGACTAGAACCCGGCAGTCTGAAGGGTATAAGAGAGCCAGTACAATAAAAGGCTGCGAGACATTCCATCTTAATCTTCAAGGTGACAACGCATCTGCATCTTCATTTGACGTTGGCAGGTGATCACTTGAAACTTTGCACATAATTGAAAGTAAAAATTACAATACTCATTAACTTTCTTATCTGTTTGTTCGCTTTGAACCAATATTGCAAACGATTTTTAAATACCTTCCGATGAAATTAAGTTACAAGTCTAAACCCCATCGATAGCATAATGTTACACATAACAGTAATAAATGCGATTAAAAGAAACGAGTGCAGAAACTAAATTTGAAAATAAATCTATTCGATTTCGAGGCTGCGAAACATCAACCCAGGTAACAAGGCTAGTTAATCTGACAACCTTCCAATTATTCCGGGATAACCAACCTTATTACTCGCGTATCAAAAATAATCTTCATGGACACAGGCACATAATAAAATTATTTATCGGAAAGCTTGTTTGGGCATATCTAACGACAAAGGGATTTTTTAATAGAAGAGAGGTCAAACGAGCATGGAGCGGCATGCTCGTTTGCCACATCAACATCTACAATTTTTTCGCAATAGAACACCCATTCCTACCAAGGATGATTCGCAAGCATACTACTACAAGACTTGAAGATAGTGTAAGCCCGTCCTGCGTAGATTAGTTAAAAGGTGATTGTGGTCTTCGTAAACTATGACATCAGGACGTTAAATAACTCTCCCCCCCCCCCCTCCCCCTTGGCCCCTTGGGTTCTTTAAAGTATTCGAAACGTCAGGAATTAAAAAATTTAAAAACGATAAAATCTTGATTAGTTAGTTTTATTGCAAATGAACTTTACCACCAGCGAATTGTCCGGGCCGATACGACTTAGGGATCTTCAAGAAAAAGCTCCTTCCTTTTTAAAAGGCCGGCAACGCATCTGCAATTCCCCTGGTGTTGCAGTTGTTCATGGGCAGCGGTAGTCACTTACCATCAAGTAAGTCGCATGCTTGTTTGCCCACTCTCCTATAAAAAGGAAAAAAGTTCTATTCGCAGTAACCGTGGGTAGAACTACACTCATGATCGGAAGTAGATAGACATTCGTCTTGTTATGACGGCATTAGAAAATCCGCCACCTCATATCGTTCCGTGTGTGTTCTAAGAGGCGATAGAGGAAAACAAACAGGAGATGGGCAACACAATTTTCCTGACAACAGTTCAAAATAATTAAAGTCTGCGGTTGCCAAACCGTCTGCCAAGCGTGGCAACTATAGCAAATATCCAGCGTATTTGACAAATTATTGGGGATGTCTATGTTATATGGTTAGTTGTTATATGGTTGTTATACGGTGGTTCTATGGTCTATGTTCAGTGGACTTTTGATAGGTTGTAATGATAACGATGATTTCTATTCTAAATAGTTCTATTCTTTCGACTTTGCTACCATTAATATTTACGATAATATTTTTTTAAATACTAGTAATGCTATTAAACATTACTAATATTTATTTTAACCACTTCTGGTAAGCTTACAAATGCTTGTGTTAGAAGTGGTTCACGACAGTATTCGAATGGCGGATTCGAACCCACGACCTTTGGATTTCGCGGTCCGTGCCCTGCCATTAGGCTACTGACGCTTCAAAAGTATGAAGTGTGAAAACAAAAAAGTAACATCTCCGAAAATATGAATGAAATAAAAACATCATAATTACCCCACTAAAACTAAAAAAGTAGCAGCCAACATACATGTCACTACTGGGCACAGACCACAGAGCTTTTGGCCAAAAAAAGTGCCAATGCGCAATCACTGCAACTGGGGAACTTCTCAGATAAACAGGTTTTGTTTCACCGCCAAGAACGTGGTAAATCGCCACTTCAAGTTCTTGACAAGAGATAGGGTATTACCTATCAAAGTTTAGTTTAAGACTGGTAGCAAATACGCTATCTCATTATTTATATTATAACCCAGCCAAATTATTGGCTACCTTAACACCTGCTTTTATTGAGCAGAAAAATAATTTCACAAATGATTTGGAATTAGTTCCAAGTAATTTAAATTAGATAATAAGACAATAGAGGTAATCTCTAGCAAAGATAACTTAAATACATTTATTTTTATTTATATTTAGATTGCAGACACGACTTTTCTACAGATTTATCACATGTATAGATATGATATTTTAAAATGTCTTTATATTGAATTTATTTATTATTTATTAATAATAATTATGAGCCGCTACAATATGCAGACGAAACAGCGTTGATGACAGCACGCAGCCTTGTGGAACACCAGCGTTAATAGGCTTTTAATCAGATCATGCACCGTCTACTACGACCTTGATGCTCCGATCACCAAGGAATCTGATGATTTAATTGCACAATTTCTCGGGAAGCCCATAGGAAGGGAGCTTTATGCCAGACCCGATCGAAGGCCTTCACTATGTCCAAACTAATGACCAATGCTTCTCCCTTGGACTCTACTGCCTCCGCCCATCTATGAGTCAGGTAGAACAAAAGATTATATTAGTGACCGCCAATACGGTTTTCGTCGGGGCGATCAGCTGGTGATCCTCAATATACATCATGAGTTGGCAGTTTATAATAGACTCCATTAGTTTTGAGAACAAGGAGGTGATGGCGATAGACCTGTAATTGGACGGGTCTGAGCGGTCACTTTTTTTAGCCAATTCTGCCGATGTGCTCAGACCTTGCCATGGCAATGAGACTTTTGTAAAACGTGGAGGTCTAATTGTACTTCTTCTTAAAAGTACCGGTGTTTACATCCCAAGACGTTGATGCGTCAGCCCAGGCCCGGTAGCAAACCTGCTTATTGCGTGATGCTATTTTACAGGAGCGACCAAACCATGGCTGGGATCTGCCTCCGGTGGGCACCACAGAGGATGGACTAAAAATAACCATACCCTAAAGTACCATATCAGCGACAGAATCAGCAACAATGCTGGGATCGTCCGGCGAAAAGCAAACCCGCTCCCAAGGGTAATATGCAAAAACAGACCGCATCTTATCCCAATCAGCCGACTTATAGTACCAAACACGGCGGCAGCCTGCAGAATGCAATCGCGACGTTAGTGTAAGTGGCACCACAATAAGGACAAGACAATGTTCCGACGAGCCTAAAGAGGCGTCGACGGAAATCTTATATCAGTCCGGATGAGAGGTCAGCAGAAGGTCCAACAGGGAAAGTGAATGATCCGCCGCATCTGGAATCCGCGTAGGCGAAGTAACCAGCTGTGTAAAACCATATGCCAAGGCAAAGTCGTAAATAGATTTCCCCGCATGATCGGCTAAACGTGAACCGAGCCATTCGGCGTGGTGGATGTTAAAGTCGCCAAGGATCAAAATTTTTGCGGATGGGATTTGCTGTAGCAAGGAATTTGTAGCCATTTGGACGTAGTTGATGAGTCGGTCTGTTTCTTAATTACCGCTATGGTACCTATAGAGGCACTCGTAGACGAGGGAATGGTCGTCGCTCTCTATGCGGAGCCATTGGATGGACCGTACCTTCAAGACTGCCAAGGCGTCGAAAATAGATGTCCTCTCTGACGTATACGTAAACTCCAGCCCGGGGCCCAAAGGAGCGTTTTAATTTATACCCAGGGTAGGAGAGAAATGAAGTATCAGCCGGAGAGGACACCTGAGTCTCGGTTAAAAAGAGTAAGGTAGGCTTCGCCATCTCCAGTTGGTAGTGGATAGCGTTAAGGTTGGAATGAAGTCCCCTGATGTTGCAAAAATTCACGGACAGCGTGACAGGGGTCACCTTGACCTTATTGCTCCGATTGCCCCGAGCAGTTTTAGTCGGAAGAGTTTAGAGAAGAGGTTAGAGCGGAATTTCCCCCCCCCCCCCACAAGATAGCTTGGTCGTGGGTACTCAGCAAGGGATTCTCCGTCACCAAGCGTGCTGGTACCCTCCTGGGGTATTTTTAAATTGATTTCGCTGCCATGTTAAAAGGGGGGAGGGAGGAATTGGGACTCCGGCCACCTGCTATTACCAAGCGAATCGAATAGGTAAACCTCTACTTCACGCTGGTATTCTGTGAGGTCGTGGTGCCACCCCGGTTCGAGCCGGCCCATCCGTGCGACAGCAAAAGCTGCGGCGTGGCTCTACCACTGTTAATCTATACCGCGATCTAATTTACTTGTCGTTTATAGTAATTGTACCAAATGCTTGTTATTAGATGACTGTGGATTTTATTCGATTGAAGACGATATCTCTTATAAGGTAAATATTTTTATTAAAATAATATGCACATATTAAAACGTAAAATGTTTACCGTGTAGTGGGAGAATAAAGTATCTGCTACTGTTTAATTATTTTAGTTACTAAGCGCGATCATAGATGGCGCTGGCTGTCTGTTGCTTCGCGCAGTAGAATTATTTTTTTGTTTTATAACCCTCGGGCTCTTACGGCTCTTAATAAATTTGGTTTGCCAGTATTGTATATTGAATTTTATTTCAATTACATACCTACCTCGAGTTACCTCGTCATACCTATGTATTGGGTTATACATAGTGTTGGTACTTCGAGCCGACTGCGGATCGGTCGGTTGGTTTAGGCAAGTTGTTTTTTGAAGAGGTTTTGGCTGGGCAAGTGGATTGCTTGCGCAAACTAGCCAAGTTCAGCAGCGGTGGTTGCAAGGAGGCAACTATCTACTGCAGACGGTGCCGGGAGTGACGGTGCCTGTCAGGAAGCAAAGCGGAACAACTACGAGCGGAGCAGAGGGGAGTGCGGAGCGCAACGCGCTTTGTACGTCATCAACTACAGTCCATTGAGGTGATACCAGGATTAATTGTGAGTGATTTGAACCTTATTTACATGCAACAATTAACTTTGAAAATATTAAATCAAGTGAAGTGTTTACAATAAAATGGTGCAAATTTGAACTTTATTTCTTTGAATATTTAAACTTAGTAAAATTTTGGACGTTACTTGGACTTAGAATAATTTAGTAGTTTGTTTACAATTAACTTAGTTAGATTTTAAGGAAATTTGGCAAAGACGGGGAACCTATGTCCGATTTTTTTTTGAAACAACAACTGTGAAAACACTTGTAATTTTTTTTAGGATTTTTCTGTAACTTGTATTTCTTATATAGTAAAATAAAAAATAAATTCAGTGTAAATTTATATTGACGTTAAATAATAGTTTGATTCAAAATGGAAGATTTAGTTAACTTGCAGGTCGATTCTTATGACCGTATGAAAAAGGCTTTAATAAATTATAAAAAGTGTCCTAAAGAGAGAATAACACAGCAATATGTACAAATCCGATTAGATTCTCTTAATGAACTTTGGTCTAAGTTTAATGATACACATGATAAGATTGTAAGAGCATCTACTGATAGAGAATTAGCTTATTTTAAAGATGATATGTATGAATTAGTTGAAGAGTTGTATGTAGAATATAAAACAGTTTTAAAACAAGTGCTGGACACCTTTGAAAAACCAGCAAAGTTAGTTTCAAATGTTTTGGATTCTAATAGTTCACAGACACAGAGTACAAACATTCAACTGCCTCGAATTATAATACCTACCTTTACAGGGCAGTATTCAGAATGGACGACGTTCCGAGATTTGTTTGTATCGTTAGTGCATAGTAATTCTCAGTTAGACAATGTACAGAAAATGCACTATTTAAAGGGTTATTTGTCTGGTGAACCGGAACAACTTCTTAGGCAGATTCCAATTGCGGATTCAAATTATACGAGATGTTGGACATTATTAAATTCGAGATATAACAATAAGAAATTCTTGTGTCATTCTATTCTCAAAAAATTATTAAGTCAAAAAAATATTGTCGGTGAGTCTGCGCAAATGTTAAAGGGATTGATTGACACCACCACTGACTGTTTGAGTGCGTTAACAAACATAGGAGTCGATGTGAGCTCCTGGGATATACTTATAATACACTTGTTAACCCTTAAACTTGACATAGATTCCAGAAAAGAGTGGGAAATCTATATTAGCAACAACAGTGAATTAGACGAACTTCCGAAGTTCACTCAATTTAAAGACTTTTTAACGAAACGTTATCGCGCTTTAGAATTTCTGGAACCTAAGTCATCAGTGTCACACAAGGCTCAAAACATTCAGTCACAAAATGTTAATAAACCTAAGGTTTTTCACACAACTCAACTTAAATGTGAATTCTGTTCTGACAACCACAAAATTGGTAACTGTAAAAGGTTCGCCAAGGAAGACGTAGATAACCGTAGAAGTTTTATTGAGAAGAACCGTTTGTGTTTCAATTGTTTTGGTCATCATGCAGCCAAGGTATGCCAAAGTATTTTAAGCTGTAGGATTTGTAAACGCAAACATCATTCGATGCTTCATCCTAAAATGTCTCACGATGAAGGTTCAGGTAGGTCTGGTGATGTGTCTAGTAGTTCTACTAGTGCTCAAGGGTCTAGTAAGGTTTTTGTTTCTCTGTCTGGTGAGGATGTTGAGGGTTCATCCACTAAAAAGATAGTTGCGTCATCCAGCTCAGTAGAAAATGACCCTGTTATCACGTGCCATTCATCAAATCAGTTGACAGTTCAAAGTCAGATTCTGTTAGCCACAGCTCTGGTTAAGGCAGAATCATCCAACGGAGAGCGTCATTTAATCCGAGCGCTGCTTGATCAAGGCTCCCAAGCCTCTTTTGTCACGGAAGCGGTTGCTCAGTACTTGGGTCTTAAGAAGATGCCTGTACAGGGGCGTATATCTGGATTGGAAGGTAACGACAACATTGCAGTTAAATATATGGTAAATTTGAAGGTTCATCCTAGGTTTGATTCCACCACAGTGATAACTGTTCAAGCTTACATTCTCAAGTCTATTACCTCTTTTCTTCCTAGTAAAAAGGTTGTTGAATTAGAGTGGATAAATAAAAGTGGCATATGCTTAGCTGACCCACAATATCACACTCCTAACAAAATTGATGTTTTGTTGGGTGCAGAGGTATACGGACAAGTCATACAAGGTCAAATCAAAAGGGGATCAAAAGGGTCATTAGTAGCGCAAAGTACTTCTCTGGGTTGGATAATTTCAGGTACTACACAACAGATCCAAGGCAACCACGTCGTTGTAATGCATGCTTTGACGGATGATTACCTCAAGGTATTTTGGGAAATGGAAGCTGATCCCAAGAGTCAATCAAAAATATTATCGCAGGAAGAAGAAGAGTGTGAAAGATTGTATGCACAAACAACGTGCAGAGACTCGCAGGGCCGTTATATAGTGCGGCTTCCATTTAAACAACAAAATGTCGAGTTTAAAAATTCTAAATTGATCGCAGAGAAAAGGCTTAGATCATTAGAATCTAGATTCAATAAAAATGAATCTTTGAAAAAGGAATATGCTAAGGTAGTCAAAGAATACGAAAACTTAAATCATATGGAGATCGTTCCAGAGAAGGAACAAAACGGAAACAAATCTTTCTTTCTTCCACATCACGCTGTCATTAGGGATGACAAAGACACGACCAAGGTTCGAGTCGTATTCGATGCATCTTGTAAAGATCAAAATGGTAATTCCCTAAATGATGTTCTTATGATAGGGCCAACCCTACAGCCAGAATTAAGGCACTTACTGATAAGGTGGAGGAGGTACCCTATTTGTTTGGCAGCTGACATCATTAAGATGTACCGTCAAGTCAAGGTGGCTGATCAAGATACAGATTATCAGCGGTTGTTGTGGTGTGATCAGTGGAATGGTGAGGATGAGGAGAACGAAAATGTAGAAGCTACTAGAAAATCAAAGGCAAATATACAGGAATATCGTTTATTGCGACTAACATTCGGAACCGCTTCAGCACCATATTTGGCTGTAAAAACGTTGCAACAACTGGCTCTTGACGAAGGTGCACTGTATCCTGAAACAGCTAAAAAAATTGTTAGTGATTTTTATGTGGATGACTTGCTCTCGGGCTGTCAAACAGTGGAAGAAGGATTACAGATCTATAGGGAATTGAACATAATGTTAAAAAAGGGAGGGTTTGAGCTTCAAAGGTGGATGACAAATAACAGTGAGCTACTGGAAATGTTAAAAAAGGAGGAAGAAGGAAAGGATATAGGAGAAGGGATTAACTTAAAAACAGATGAGATAGTTAAACTTTTAGGACTTACCTGGAATCGACGAACCGACGAATTTAAGTACACGGTGACTCTTCCGCCGCAGACAGGACCTGTAACAAAAAGAAAGGTTTTGTCAGACATAGCTAGATTATACGAGCCCTTAGGTTGGCTTGCCCCATGTATAATTAAAGCAAAGATTTTAATCCAAAAATTGTGGCTGGCAGGCATAAATTGGGACGAAGAACTTCCAAAGGTAATACTCAAGGAATGGATTACTTACCGGAACGAGTTAGAAAATTTAAAACATTTCAAGTTGCCTCGTTGGATGAAAACCAAGGCTAACGATGAAGTAGTAGAACTCCATGGATTTGCAGATGCTTCGAATGCTGCGTATAGTGCAGTAGTGTATTTGCGAGTTGTTGATTCGGATGGAAATATTCACGTCAGCTTGGTTACCTGCAAAACAAAAGTAGCACCTATTAAACAAATATCAATTCCTAAAATGGAGTTGTGTGGAGCAACATTATTGAGTAAGCTTCTGAAGGAGGTGTCTGAAGTGTTGAACATTGAAAGGTCGCATATTCATGCTTGGTCGGATTCAGAAGTGGTTTTGGCCTGGTTGAGAGGACATCCAAGCAAATGGCAGACATTTGTTGGTAATCGTGTCTCAGAAATTCTGAGTACTATCGATTCGAATCGCTGGTCACATATTTCATCCAGCCAGAATCCTGCTGACTGTGCATCGAGAGGGCTAAATCCATCAGATTTACTGCTAAATACTTTGTGGTTTCATGGTCCACCGCTTCTTCAGGAAAAGACAGTAAATTATTCTAAACCAAAAAACGATGAAACTCAGTTGGAAATGAGAAAGGTTCACTTTACTGAGGTGGATCAATTCATTTGGAACAAATACTCATCATGGACCAAGCTAGTAAGAGTAGTGGCTTATTGCAGGCGTTTTTTGTGTGGTAAAAATAAGCTTGAACGCCGTCATAACTACCTTACAGCTCTAGAGTTAAAACAGGCTACTGACACCTGTATTAGACAATGCCAACAGGAACATTTTAAAAAAGAATTTGAGCTGTTAAAGGCTAACGAACCGAATAAAATCAAGGGTCCTCTTAAACCTTTAAATCCGTTTATAGATGAATCAGGACTGCTACGAGTTGGAGGACGTCTGGAAAAATCCCAATTGAACACAAACCAAAAGCATCCAATTCTGCTTCCTAAAAACTCGCCTGTAACGGCTTTAATTGTCGCTGATGCCCACACGAAAACACTACATGGAGGTCCATAGCTTATGCTTACATATTTGCAATCCAAATACTGGATTTTAGGCTCCAAATTGTTGACCAAATCACATGTCAGAAAATGTGTAACATGTTTCAAGGACAGGGCAAAATCTGCACCGCCTTTAATGGGCCAGCTTCCAGCTGCCAGAGTAACACCTTCTAAACCATTTAAATGCTGTGGAATTGATTACGCTGGACCCATTAACGTACGGACAACAAAGGGAAGAGGATACAAATCATATAAGGGATACATTTGTATTTTTATCTGTATGGCGACTAGGGCAATTCATCTGGAAGTTGTCAGTGATCTTACAACTGAAGGATTTCTAAGCGCGTTCAAACGATTTGTTGCTCGCCGTGGGCTCTGTACCGATATTTGGAGCGACAACGGCACAAACTTCGTGGGAGCCGCTAGAGAGTTGCGCGCATTATTTGCATCTGAAAGGTCAGGAATCTTAAGAGAGGTGGCAGATTCCTTGGCTTCACATGGCACTTCTTGGCACTTTATTCCGCCACGGTCACCGAATTTCGGAGGATTGTGGGAAGCCGGAATTAAGTCTGTAAAGACACACTTAAGGAAGGTTATCGGAGAGACAACCTTAACCTACGAAGAGCTGTCCACAGTCTTGATACAGATTGAGGCCTGCCTGAATTCAAGACCGCTAACACAACTTCGGACAGACACCGAATCATTGGAGGTACTAACTCCCGGCCATTTTTTGGTGGGAGAACCCTTGGTTACCCTACCAGACAATAACTTTGAAACCTTCAACATCAGCAGTTTACGTAGGTGGCAACTCACCCAGAAGCTGATGCAACAGTTTTGGCGACGATGGTCGCAAGAATACTTAAGTCAGTTTTTACATAGGTACAGATGGTCTCACCAAACACCTGAACCGCAGTTAGGAGATATAGTATTAATAAAAGAGAATGACTTACCCCCGTGTAAATGGCTCCTTGGTCGTGTGATAACTAAACATCCAGGAACTGATAACATCACCCGTATAGTCACTTTGCGAACTAAAAATACAGTTATCAAGAGACCAGTATCCAAGCTCTGTATACTTCCAATTGATACTGAACTAACTGCTGACTAATAAAATATTTACTGTACTTATTTAACCCCTTATGGGTACCTATAAAATGTATTTTATTTGTAATGGGTAAATATAGATTATTTTCTTTTTTTTTTTTGGTATTGTTACATGGTGGGCGGTTTACTTTTATTGTTTTATGTATAATATGTTAATGTTAATTAAGGACGATTCTGTTTACATCGTCCTTGGTGGGCGGAATGTTTAATTATTTTAGTTACTAAGCGCGATCATAGATGGCGCTGGCTGTCTGTTGCTTCGCGCAGTAGAATTATTTTTTTGTTTTATAACCCTCGGGCTCTTACGGCTCTTAATAAATTTGGTTTGCCAGTATTGAATATTGAATTTTATTTCAATTACATACCTACCTCGAATTACCTCGTCATACCTATGTATTGGGTTATACAGCTACCTCATATCATTCTGTGGATGTCGTTAGGAGCAACAGACAGAAACTGATTCATGAAAATCATTCATTCTTAACAGCCCATAAAAGGTCACTGCTAAACATAGACCTCTCTCAAAAGTTGCCTCATTAGGAGGATTATGCCATAGTTGATTGGTTACGGTGTAGTGGCAATATAAGAATATTCACTACCACATATCCCGTGGGTGTCGTAAAAGCTGGCAGAGGAAAAATCAACAGATGGGCGGCAACGTCTTCCTAATAATCGAAAAAGTAAATATACCACCTATGAGACAATAATATATGGTGAAGGCCTATGTTCAGCAGTGGACTTTAGTAGGCTGTAACGATAACGGTAACGGAACGCTTGGCTCTTTATTATTTTCAGTTGTTATCAGAAAGACCAGCAGCATTTTCTTTTCCATCTCCTGTTTCAGTTTCCCTGTCTTCTCCCCTTTATGGAGTAGTTTGTCCGCCACGCTGGCCTAATTCATGTTAGCGAACATAAAATGTCTTTCAAAAGTATTTTTTCGTTCGTCGCCGAACGTGTGGTAAATCATAATAATTTAATTGATATAGAAGGAGATCGATTCGAGCTGCAGCGGGCGCTTAGCACTTGAGCTGAACTGTAGTAGCTCAAGGGCTTAGCGCTCGCTGCAGTGTAGTATATGTACATGAATATAGACTTCCCCCAGGAATGCCACCAACCATGGTCTAGTCTAGGGCCATCAACATCTATCGACTTCCGTCGTCACTCCCATCTAGTAGAGGGTCGCCCCACACTTCACAGACTGTATACTTGTTTTTGAGGTTCCATATCCGAAGGGTAATCAACGGGACTCTATTACTAAGTCTCCGCTGTGCGTCCGTTTGTCCATCCGTCTGACACTCAACGAGCTGTATCTCATGATCCGTTATAGATAGACAGTTGCAATTTTCATAGAATGTGTATTTCTGTTGCCGCAGTAAAAATAAAAAATATACTAAGAATTAAAGGGGGCTCCCCTACTAGGAACGTGTTTTTTACCTACATAGTATATTGTACATACCATCTTGTACGATGGTGCGGAAAACTTCATGCGCGAGTCCGACCCGCACTTGGCCGGTTTTATTAATATTTACTTCATCGAATTTAATATGAAAGTTTTTCTCAAAGCTCAAGCTTATAAATCATTTTACAGAAATCGTGCACTAATAACTACTTTACTAAAATTATTAAAGTTCCAACAACAATATTTCATAAGGCAAATTTTTCCATCGTGAGTAAACTAAACACGTGAAGTTATATTTGACATCTTGCGAGAGTTGGAAGCTTATTTGCTGATCATGCCAGAGAATTTAAGTAGGTAAATACGTTTGTATTTATGGTTACAACAAGTGTACTCAATGTTATATTTATTTCATTAATAAGGTAAATAATAACATTTAGTTAGAATATTCACTGAATTGTTTTATTTATTAACTAACGTGTTGCCTCAGCTTTGCATGTGTGGGGTCTACTAAAGTAGCATTATCTAAATTTAAGATATCTGAGACTATATTTATTGTACTAATTATGAGTTTTTTCCAAAAATAGCAAATATCTCTATATCTGTAAACCAAATTTCATTACGATCAGTTCAGCCATTCCAGAGGTTCGCCCAAACAGACAGATAGACAGACAAACAGACAAAAATTATAGAGATGACCAAAAAAAATAAAAAACCCTGAGCTGAATAACAGGCAGTTCTTTAGAGACAGAAACTTTAATTTTATTTATAAGTATAGATTTATTTATCGTTTCGTAAAAGTCTACAGCTAGACCTGGAGCTCTCCCATTGCAAATTGACGATCCCAGTGCCAAGACTTCTCGCTCAAACTACTGACACTACTGCCCGTCACCGATCTTGTGTTTTGCGTCTACGTAATGCGAAATGGTTGTACCGCCATCTATAGGAACTGGAATAGAATAGAATAGAATAGAATAGAATAATTTTTTATTCAATATAGATCACATGTGTAATTCTTATTGAAAGTCATTTTTTACTTTACCACTGGTTCGAAAAAAAAACCTCTGTCCTGGGAAGAACCAGCAAGAAACCCAGCGGGATTTTTTTTAAAGCAAATTTTACAATAATGGTTGTACTAACTATATAAGTACAAAATTTATTTTAGAAACAGCTTGGAAGCGATCACCTCATTCCCAGGGGTTATTATCAACCATGTATTCATTTATACTATAATAACCCTTTTTATACAGTTTCAACTTAACAAAACATTTAAACTTGCTAATGGAGAGAGCCTGTACACTTTCCGGGACCTTGTTGTAATAGCGTATACATTGCCCCAAGAATGAATTACTGACTCTGTGGAGTTGAGAAACTGGTATCACTAGCTTGTGTTTGTTCCTAGTGTTTACAGAATGCACATCACTTTTTTTACTAAAACTACCTTTGTTTTTGTGAACATACATTAAATTTTCGTAAATATATTGAGAGGCCAAAGTTAATATATTTATTTCTTTAAATTTATCTCTAAGAGACTCTCTCAGTTTTAGGTTGTAAATAGCTCTAATGGCCCTCTTCTGTAAAACAAAAATAGTTTCTGAATCAGCCGCATTTCCCCATAGCAAAATCCCATAAGACATTATGCTATGGAAATAACTGAAATAAACTAATCTAGCTGTCTCGACACTAGTGAGACCTCTAATCTTTTTTACAGCATAGGCTGCAGAACTTAGTCTGCTTGCTAGTTGGGATATATGGGGGCCCCACTGAAGCTTTGCGTCGAGAATGATGCCAAGAAAAACAGTGGATTCAACAGGGCTCAGTTCTTCCCCATTTAAAAACACATTGGTACTCATATTTCTACCATTCGTTGTTGTAAATTTAATACATTTAGTTTTATTTCCGTTTAAATGTAAATTATTAACGTTAAACCAATGCACTAATTATGATATAGCATTATTCACTTCGTCACATTTAAATGATTGACGTTTAAGTTTAAAAATCAAAGAAGTATCATCAGCAAATAATACTATATCATGATTAACCTCTACAATAGAAGGTAAGTCATTAATATACACTAGAAATAGGAATGGGCCGAGAATTGAGCCCTGAGGGACACCCATTAGTACAGGTGAGCCGGAAGAACTTTTACCATTGATAATAACTTTCTGCATTCTATTACTTAAATATGAAATTATAAGTTTAAGCGCTGCGTTCTTGACACCATAGTACTGTAGCTTCCTGATTAATGTCTCATGGTGAACGCAGTCGAAGGCCTTGGAAAGGTCACAAAATTTACCCAAAGCATCCTCTGAATTCTCCCATGCACAAAAAATATGTTTAATAAGCTCAACTCCAGCGTCAGTTGTTGAGCGACCCCTTGTAAAACCGAATTGACTTCTATGTAGCAATTTATTAATATTAAAGAAACTTAACATTTGATCTAAAATTATTTTTTCAAAAATTTTACTAAATGTTGGTAGTACAGAAATTGGTCTAAAATTGGCGGGGTCTAATGTACTACCAGATTTATATAAAGGTATGACTTTACTAAGTTTCATTAAATCAGGAAACACACCAGATTCGACGCTTGTATTAAATATAGTGGCTAGATAAGGTGCTATTATATCTATTATAGATAAAATAACTTTAACGGAAATCCCCCATAAATCTGCCGTTTTCTTAACATCAATAGTTTTAAAATATTTAACGATATCTTTTGGCAGTACTCTATGGAATTTAAAAGTATTTGAACAAGCCTTTACATTTTGTTTGAGCAATGATTCGGCGACAGTAGGAGAAGAGTTTAACGATTTAGTTGTCAAAAAAGGAACATCAGTAAAATGTTTCTCAAAAGCCATAGCAACTTCTTGATCAGATCGGGTTAAATTATTGTTAATATTCAATTGAAAATCCGAGTTGCGCGGTTTGACCTTGCCCGTTTCACTATTTATTATTCTCCAGGTCATTTTAATTTTGTTTGATGCAGTTTTAATTTTGTTACTTAAATGTAAAGCCTTAGCTGTGGCGCACACTTTTTTAAATATTTTAGAATATGTTTTTACATAATCTCTAAATATAACACTACTATTAAATGATCTTTCATTATAAAGCTCGTATAACCTTCGCCTACTCTTATAAATTCCTACTGTCGCCCATTCATTAAATGATTTGCGACTGTTAAAAGAGGAAGTTTTACAAGTAAATATCCTACTAAATTCACAAGTTATAATTTTAAATAACGTACCATACAAATAATTAGCACTGTTTTTAAATGAAAGTGATGGAAGTCTTTTTATTATATTACTTCTTAACCTCTCCAAGCGTGTTTATTTATTGGAACAAACACAACTTTCTTATTTTTCTGTTTCTTGTGTATGTAAGGCAATGATACCAACTGTTCACAGTGATCTGAACTTAAATTTTGAATAATTGATTTATGCAAGGGCTTAATATCTGTAAAAATATTATCTATACAGGTCGCACTAGGCCCAGCAATACGTGTTGGTTCTAAGAATAAATTAACAAGATTATACGATTTAAACAATGAGCTAAACTTAATACTAATGGAAGAAGTTTCAAGGAGATTGATGTTAAAGTCTCCACATATTACAACAGACTTGTTCTGTTTACTAAGTTTGAGCAAAACTTCTTCCACAATCCTTTCAAAATAGTCATAAGTAGCACATGGGGGTCTGTAAATACTTGCAACAATGAGGTGCTCGAGCTCGACACAAGCCATTTCTACAGTTCGCCCAACAGAGAGGCTCACTATATCCTTACGTTCTTTATATAATAATGATTTATCTGCTAGTATTAAGGAGCCACCACGTAAAATTTTTTTCTCTATTGAAGGAACTGACCACCTGGTGATTTCTGAAATTAAACATGAAATTATAATCTTTTAGCCAATGTTCAGTAATACAGAGGATATGTATGTTGTTACTATTTAAAAACAATTCAACTTCTAATTCTTTGCCCATCATGCCTTGTATATTTTGATGCACCAGGTGTAAACAATTTTTATTACTTATTTGTGGGCTACATTCAAAGTTAATTAAACTCTCATTATTGCTAGAGATTGCCTCTATTGTCGCATTTACTAATTTAAATTAGTTGGAACTGATTCCAAATTAATTGTCAAATAATTATCCTGCCCAATAAAAGCAGCCTTGGTAGCCAAAAACTTGGCTGAGTTAAAAAATAAATAATAAGATAGCACATTTGCTATCAGTCTTAAATTATATTTGGATAGGTAATACCTATCTTTTGTCCAAGCCGTAAGATCTTTCCAAGATTTAACATGCCCTCAAAATATTTTATTCCTCAACAGGCATTAGCGCAGGTTCACCATAATGTTTTCTTTCATCACAGAGCACGAGGTAAATATGCACTTAAATATCAATTAATTATTTAGCCTCTAAGCTACCACGGCTAATCTTTTTTATCATACAAGTGAAAAAAACAAAGACACAAATTATACGTAAAGTATAAAAACAACTTTAATCGTAGTAGACCACGCTGTAGTTATATTATGGTTGTAGCATGATCTATTCGGCTCGACCGGGGCAGGGCCACGGTCTCACAGAATACCAGCGTAAAATAGTAGCTTAACGCTGCTGTGTTTCATATGGTGAGTGTAGAGATCCGGAGACCACGTTTACTGAAAACGAGGCATTCCATCTTAGTCCTCACGGGTGGTAACGCATCTGCATTTTGATTCGTAATCGAGGATAGATGTAGATGTCTATAGGCCACAGCAACCACTTACCATCAGGTGGACTGTGTGTTCGATTGTCACACTTATCCTATAAAAAAAATATACAATACTAGCTGGTTACCCGCCGCGTTGCTGCCGCAAAAGAAATAATTGTGGAAATATATTTTCAATTTGGAAGACTTCATTGTCTAATTAGGAATATAAATTTTATTTAGTGTAGTAGAGTGATATATTACTTTCAAATAAATATGTCGTTACGATACGTGCGTTTCCCACTGTAAGTTATTAGTAATATGCCTATAACCAACAAACAAAATTTTACCTCAATCTGATAAAGGGTATGGCAGAGCATTTTTTTATAAGATAAGGGTGAGAAACGAGCACACAGTCCACCTGATGGTAAGTGGTTGCTGCAGCTTATAGATATCTACATCTATCCTCGATTACAAATCAAAATGCAGATGCGTCGTCACCCATGAGGACTATGATGGAATGCCTCGTTTTCAGTAAAAATGGTCTCCGGATCTCTACACTCACCACACGAAACACAGCAGCGTTAAGCTACTATTTTACGCTGGTATTCTGTGAGAGCGTGGTCCTTCCGCGGTCGAGCCGACCCATTCGTGCTACAACTGTACTACTAATATAGCTACAGTATGGCTCTACCACGTAAAAAAAAGCATAGTGTACGAAGAAAATTTAATTTTTACATATTAGATTAATATTCTGCTTAATTAATTGTTAATATTTCCTCTTAAAATACATTAAACATTATTTAAACATCTCTGTATTTTAGCTTCTTTTCATACACGAATTAATATACTTTAAGGGAAGGGTTTCACATGCTCACTATTTGTCCGCTTTGTTTGTGCTATATTTACCTAATATTATATTATGAGTGCTTTGTCTACAATACGCAAAATTGTTTATATCAAGAATAACGGAAGCTTGCGTGATATCAGAGGTAAAGGCCATGCCACATTATATTATGTTACTTCGTATACTGTTACGTTCATCTTCTAATTTGGACCCTCAGCTCTTTACATTAAGATTTAATAGTCTTAAACTATTTATAGTTGACTTTTATAAATATTTTAAATATACAACATGTAACAAAAATCTTGTGCTTCACGTTAAGCGCGTTATCAGAAACAGTATTTTGAAAATGAAAATGCTATCAAAAACATAACTTGTATAAAAAGCCAAGTCTCGCAACTCAGTTCTTCTACCGTAAAAAGTTGTGAGATCCATGTAATACCAAGTCGGTTAATTTATTCAGTCCCTAGATTGACACATAGATTGACTTGGCAATCGCACTAAACAATCTAATTTAATATAATATGTATTACTTGTGAGATATATTGTGTTTTCATGCGATTGCCAAGTCAATCTGTGTCAATCTAGGGACTTAATAAATTAACCGACTTGGTATTACATGGATCTCACAACTTTTTACGGTAGAAGAAATTAGTTGCGAGACTTGGCTTTTTTTACAAGTTATGTTTTTGATAGCATCTCATTTCTTTTTGTAGATAGTTTTATCTAGGTAGCTATTTACACCTATTATTCCATTACACATATATAGGTACAGATTCATTCACTGCAAATGTAACTTTGTAATACTATATGTTTATATGGGATTACAAAGTTATTTATGCAGTTGACGTATCTCGAAAACTGGACCGAAATTGGAAAATATTTTAATTTTTCCTTGATTTATATATTAAACAATAATTGTATTCCAAATTTTAAGTGTCTATGTCTGCTAAAAGTGCCTCAGAGTTTTGATGATCGGTCAGTCAATGAGTGACAAAATTAAGAAACTTTGACTGACTACTTATAATTCTTAAATTACTGGTTCAAATTTAATGAAATTTGAAATATATCGAGTTTATACAATGTTTACTTTGTTAGTAAAAATTCAGGCTTCAGGCTTCTAGTTTTATCCATAACGAAGTTATAGGGTTTCGGAAATGGTCTGAACTGCTTCGAGAAAAGGATGGTACGGCCGTGCCGCTTTTTTGCTCGACTTGGCGGGGGCACTGCCGTGCCCCCAGATGATTTTTTTATTTGCAAGTTGTATAAGGTTTATATTATTTCTAAGTGACATGTAAGCATGTAACATGGTGTATATTTAAAGATTTTCTTTGAATATACATACATAAATAGGTACTTTTAAATATTTCCGATTAGCCGCTCCCACGCACATAAACTCAAGTAAAAAAATGACACCAAGAGAAATACTTTGAATGTCTGATGTATACCTACGTTTACTTTTGAAATGTTCAGTGAAGAAATATATTCGTTTATTTCTTAACTGAACAGTTAAGAAATAAACTGTTCAGTTAATTTAAATTTTAATTACAGTTATTTACATAATATAATATACAATATTTAAAAGAGATAAAAGAGATAAAGAGTATTAAAAATTTAAAAAAAAAACTAAAACTAGTAACTTAATTATCATACAGTCCTACTCCCCGCGGTATTGTGCCAAGAACACTGGCTGCATTTCCCCACTGAATGGCTATACTTAGCCTTTGAGCGATAAAAGAACTAGCCCTCTCATGATCAGGAGAAACGACCAGCCGCGGATGGAGTTCCTTTAGGAACTTCACCGCACGTGGACCTCAGGACCCATAATCTCTACAGCAAATGGCACAAATATGTAGTTGTCTCTCAGGGACTCATATTTGCGCCACTTACTTCTATTCGCTTCCATTAAAACATACTTCAAGCCGCCGAAGAAGATTAGTCAGTTTTTACCATCAGTCAAGTGTAATATTCCTCTGCAAGATGCTGGAGTGTACAAGCTTGATGGTGAATGTGGTCTCTCTTATATAGGACAAACTAAAAGATCCATAAAAGCCCGCGTAAAAGAACACATGGCTGATGTGAAGAATCGACGCCCCGGGAAATCTCCAGTCTGTGAACAAGTACAGGATCGCCCCCGTCACTACATTAGATTTGATAGACCACAAATCCTCGCTAAAGAACACCGATTCCTTCCAAGGATGATTCGCGAGGCTATTGAAAAAAAACAATTTTCAATAGAGAAGATGACTGGGTGCTACCATCTGCTTGGCATCCCATAATTAATAAAATTAAATCCCAACCCAAGCATACAACTGCAAGACTTCAAGATACTGTAAGTTCATACTGCGTAGATCGGAACAAAAATTTGTAATTTTTAATCTGGAGGTAGCCGTGGTTAACTATGACACTGGGACGTCATACACCTCAGTCCCCTCCGTGACCATGGGTGCTCGAAACGTCGAAAATATAAAATAATTTATATACGCGATAAAATCCGTAAAATAAGTTTTATTTAAAGGGTAAATCTGTTTAATAACTTTATGTATGTATTTATTTGGTTAAGGGATTTAACGCACATTTACATTTCAGTTCGGCCTACTTTTCACCATTGATTTTCAGTTTGAAAACGCAGTTTGAATAGTTACTTATAGCTCATTAATATTCTAAACGATCTTTACTTAGTGGTTCACCGCAACTTATGCGTTGGTCTTTGCGATCCACTGGAGAACTATCCACATCAGACAGACATGTAATACTGCTAAATAATGTATAAGCTTAAAATACGGGCAGAACTGAGCGGATAAAGAAATTTAAGGTAGATGTATTTCATTTAAATTTACTGGAATTTTTAAAAGATTTTATAGTTACATGCATGTTATAGAGCCATGCTGCAGCTATATTAGTAGTATAGTTGTAGCACGAATGGGTCGGCTCGACCGGGGAAGGACCACGCTCTCACAGAATACCAGCATTAAATAGCAGCTTAACAATGCTATTTCGTATGATGAGTGTAGAGACCCGGAGACCCTTTTTACTGGAAAAGAGGCATTCCATCTTAGTCCTCCCGGGTGACAACGCATCTGCATTTTGATCCGCAAACGAGGATAGATGTAGATGTCTATGGGCCACAGCAACCACTTACCATCAAGTGGACTGTGTGCTCGTTTCTTAACCTATCCTATAAAAAAGAAAAAAAATATTATTTTAAAAGAGAATCCACTACCTGATATCATCCCGAGGCTGTCAATAAAAGCGACAGAGGGAGACTGTAACAAGAGATGAGCAAAAGCATCTTAATGATAACAACTTAATAATGATATAAATCTGCGGTTGTCAACACGCCTTCCAACCGTGACAACTACATATAACAAAGATCCCTTTGAGGCAATCTATGAGAGAGGCCTATGTAGAGCAGTGGAATTTTGTAGGGTTGTAATAAATGAATACATTCTTTTAAATAGTTTGTCTTTATAGTTATGTACAAGTTAGTTTTTTTTTAAATATTTTATTTCGTAAAGTTTACTGTATCGCAGCTCAAAAATATTTTATCTGTTTCAAAAACATTTCTTTCCGCTTCCTTATCATCATACCATACAACACTTTAGCGTGTTTACACGCATTACAATTACTAGACCAACGAGAAAGTCCCCCTAAATTGTGAGGCTTCTCGCCATTTTGATGGAAGGTTTAGCCAACCTTCGATAGAAAAAACTCAAATCGTCTTGGTTGCATTGTAAACAGAGGTCGATACGCCACATCGATAGATAGAGACACTCTTTTATCTTGATAAACTAGGAGACTTACCTGAGCACGATTAATTTAAGTGAGAAACTTAAATATACATCAGTGATTCAAGGTATTTCTCTTGGCCTCTTTTTAATTTTTCTTTAAATTTCGTGCATGGGAGCAGATAACCAGAAGTCATATATTGTTTCTTTGTATATTTAGTTATATTATTATTATTATGTTAGTTAAATTAATATTAATTGAAATCATACAAAAAGAAAAAAATAAATAAATGTGTTTATTGCGTATCGTGTTCCGTGGCCTTTGATATCATGCAAGCTTCGACTGATACCTACTGCAGTACATGTCCACTTGCAGTCAACTATAAAACAAAGAAAGCTACAACAAAATTATTGCAGTGTTGTCACCTTCGAAGACTAAGACATAATGCTTTACAGTCCGTAACTATACTGGGTTTATACCCTTCGCTCCAGCACTGCTATATAGCAGCAGAAAGAAAGAAAGGGGGGTACCTACCCTAACATACTTGTAGGCAAAAACCGAAAGAAGTCTCGGGCACAGCTATTTGTTAAATAAATATTGTCTAATTTGTTCAAAATACTCAGTTAGAAGCTGATAGGCGTTATGCATGAGGGCAACAAATCAACTTAATGAACGTTTATTGCGGTTTTGCTGCAGGGCGGACCGCGGTAGACGAGTACATCGATCTACCTCTACAGAGCAACGTGCACTAACCACTTGGTCTCATTGGGTTAATGAACGCAATTTATTATAGAGTATGACTACAAACTAAGCATATGCGTTATGAAGTTAACTATGTTGTAAATGTTGTCTAGTGAAGAGTTGATCTCTTCTGTATTAAATATTAAAATGATATGTAAACATATTTTTATTGTTACATTTATTGCAACATATTATTATACGTGGTAGAGCCATGGTGCAGCTATATTTGTAGTATAGTTGTAGCACAGATGGGTTGGCTCGACCGGGGAAGGACCACATTCTTACAGAATACCATCGTAAAATAGCATCTTAGCACTGCTGTGTTTTTCCTATGGTGAGTGTAGACAACCGGATACCCTTTTTACTGGAAAAGAGGCGTTCCATCTTAGTCCTCACTAGTGATAACGCATCTGCAGTTTGATTCTTTATTGAGGATAGATGTAGATGTCTATGTATCACTGCAACCACTTATAAACTGGTGCACTGTGTGCTCGTTTGTCACATAGATAATAATCTGGTACGGAACTGTTATTAAAGTGTTTTTTTTATACATTGATTCTTTTCTGTTTTGTTGTCGATGTAATAAATAAATAAACAGTATTAAACACAAAAATTTACGTATTATACATAAAAGTTAAAGTAATAGCCTACATGCGCCCCACTGCCGGGCACAGGCCTCATCTCATTTCTGAGAGGGTTTTAGGACAAGGAAATGTCCACTGCGCTGCCCTTATCCGTGTTGTTGAATTTCACATGTCTTCGAAATATTTTTTTCTTATTTCTCAGTCATTTAGGTTTCCTCATTATGTTTTCCTTCATCGCCGAGCACGTGGTAAATCAGCACTTTCAATTGCAATTAACAATTTCATTGGTGCCAGCGGTGATCTAACCCGGCTAGCTCGCGTCGCGTACTGTGAAATTTACAGCGAGCCATTAGCACCCACGGTTTATTATATATACTTATG
Source organism: Parnassius glacialis (assembly GCA_033319125.1). Classification (NCBI taxonomy): domain Eukaryota; kingdom Metazoa; phylum Arthropoda; class Insecta; order Lepidoptera; family Papilionidae; genus Parnassius; species Parnassius glacialis. The sequence continues at coordinate 41,172,202 of JAVANC010000009.1, read as the reverse complement.
TAATATTTTTAATGCGCCTTATAGTGAAGAGGTGTAAGTGAATTCACTACTTCATATCATTATTATGTGTCGTAAGAGGCGATTCGAAAATAAAACTGGCGATGGGCAGCATTCCTGAGAACTACACAAATAATTTTAAAAAATGCGGTTTCCAACCCGCCTGCCAAGCGTGGCAACTATGGCAAAATCCCTCCTATGAGACAATCTAAATAATCCTTTCCCGATCTACACTCAGCAGTGGATGATGACTGTAATGATGAAGAACTAAAACTATAAGTAAATTGTACATTACACTTGAGATTTTTTTGTAGTATACGGTGACAAAGGAGCACACAGTCCACCTGATGGTAAGTGGTTGCTGTGACCCATAGACATCTACATTTATCCTCAATAAAGAACCAAAATGCAGATGCGTCGTCACCCGTACGGACTAAGATGGAATGCCTCTTTTCCACTAAAAACGCTTTTCGGTTTTCCACAATCGCCAGACAAAACAGAGCAGTATCAAGATGCTATTTTACCCTGGTATTCTGTGAGAGCGTGGTTCTTCCCCGGTCGAGCCGACCCATTCGTGCTACAACTATACTACTAATATATCTGCAACATGGCTTTACCACGTAAATATTAACTCTTTATAGCGATCTACGAGTATAGGGAGGTCTGTGTTTAACAGTGTTTATTTATTTATTTAATCTTTATTGTATCACACCTTAAACTAAGGATTACAATGGGCGGACTTAATGCCATATGGCATTCTCTACCAGTCAACCCTGGGAGAATTTAACAAGTAAAAGTTGGTAGGTGTCGGAAAATGTTAAAATTACTAGACATAATATATTGTATATAAACATATAAACATAAAATATAGTTCGCATACGTTCTAATATTACATATATAAAAATAATATAAATTAAGAAAATAAGATTTTTTCATGAATGGCTCTGCTCCGCTACAGTCACAGCCGGATTTCCTACAGTGTCAAAATTGTGCTGACGGTAGGCTGTTTAAAGGTAAAAGGGGATTAAATATACATATAAAACGATGCCATATTAAAAGTATTTCGGCTTCACAGCCTTTTTTTTTTGCGGATGGAAAATCATCTAATGACGCCTTTCGCTGTGGGTGGAGCGGAAGGGAGTGTCAGACTTTTACTGACTAAAAACCATCCATGTTCCTTCAGTGCCCTTACGTTCCGGAGCCGCGGTATCTCTTTCGAACAGCCCGCAGCCCCGGCAGGCGTCGGCCCTTGCGGGCCCCTTCACGCTGCTGACAGCTCTTTGAGGCGCGCGTGGAACAAAACGCGCCGTCGACACGGCCTGTCGTCGTTAGACGGACGGACGGCGAGCTACCCATTGCTCGCCGTCCACAGGCCCGCGCCTACGGTGGCCGGGGGCCACGACGTAGCCCCCGACACCCGGGGCGTCTCCCGCGGCGGCCGGGAAGGAAAGCTGTTGCTCTTTCCTTCTCCCGCTCCGCCACCTCCTTCGCTAGCATCACTGCTTCGCAGAAGGTGGTGACGGCATCCCATTCCGTCTCGCTCCGGACCATGGCTTCGACCAGGGCCGGACGCGAGAGGTCGCCGCCGCCTATCGCCGCTACGAGAACACGGCGGTGCTCCGCCCAAGCAGGGCACACCTCCACGGTGTGCTCCACCGTGTCCTCCGGTCGATCCTCGCAGTGGGAGCACCCGGGCGTTTCCTCCCGCCCGATTCGGTGCAGGAACCTCCCGAACACACCGTGTCCGGTGAGGACCTGCGTCAGGCGGAAGGTGAGGACGCCGTGGCGTCTCTCAAGCCACTCCTCAAAGAGGGGTCTTATCGCCGCTATAGTGGCGTGCCCAGCACGGGGTTGCGACAGTCGCTCTCTCCATGTCGCCATGAGATCATGCCGGAAGTCTGTCCGCTGCGCGACAACTTGCCGCGGCAGCGGGGTTTCCCCCCGGCATAGTGCCTCCGCGCGCCATTCGTGCAGGCACGCGAGGACTATCGCCTCCAGATCCCATGGCGGCAATCCGGCAAGGAGGCTCGCCGCCTCGCGGGAGATCGTGCGGTAGCCGCGAACCATCTTTACGGCAACCACCCTTTGGGGCGCGTTTAGGTGGTGGACGGCAAGCCGCGCCAAACCACGCGCCCACACCGGGGCCCCGTAAAGGGCCATGGACCTCACGATCCCCGCGTAGAGCCTCCGGCAGGAGGCGTTTGGCCCCCCAGGTTCGGCAGGAGCCGCCTGAAGGCAGCCCCGGTCCGTTCCAGTTTGGAAGTCAAACGTCGGAAGTGCTCAACGAAGTTCCATCGGCCGTCGAGGACGAGTCCTAGGTACTTCAACGTCGACTCGACGCCGATGGATACCCCTCCTACCATCACTGAGGATCCCGGTGGTGGCCTGTTCCGAGGACCATGGAAGTGCATGGCCTCGGACTTGTGCAGAGCCACCTCGAGACCCAGTTGCCGGATCCTCTCAACGACTATCGCAACCCCGCGTGTCATAGTTTCCGCCGCCGCCTCGTACGACCCCCCTTGTGCCAGTACCAGCGTGTCGTCAGCGTAGCAAACTACGCTGACGCCGGTAGGGAGGTCGGCGCGCAGCACCCAGTCGTAACCGATGTTCCACAGGGGCGGCCCCAGAACCGAACCCTGTGGGACACCGCACGACATCTCTCGCCGGTTCCACTCACCGTTGCGACCGGGGTAGATGACGGCCCTGTCCGTCAGATAGTCCCCGACTATACGACGGAGATAGGTCGGCACCCGGTGATACCGGAGTGCCTCCCTAATGCAGATTACAATTAATAGTTTTACACATTCTGATCCCCAATACATCTGTAACTCCTTTAATGATTATTTTAGCAATAAAACCGCCAAATAGACGACTAAAATTGACCAAACTCACAAAAGATTGAAAGGGAATCTCGTACAATATATTTAAAACCCACTAATGAAAACTAAATTAACAATATCATAATGTCACTAAAAATAGTAAATTCTGTGGGCATGATAACTAAAATATAAAAGTTATGTGATTTTCATATATGTATAGCACTAGTTCATATTATTAACTTGTCTTTTGAGGAGGATGTATTTCCAGATGATTTCAAATTAGCATCCTCTCTCAGTTCATCCTTTGCATAAAAAAGGGTATAAACAAATAGATCTATCATTTTGGTTTCGGTATTGTCAAAAGTGTTTGAGAAAGCAATAACTGCAAAAAACTTATAAAATCATTTTGTAATTTGATTTTATAAGTTCTTGTGATATAGTACAACCTGAACAATTTGGCTTTCGTAAAGGTAGTTCTATTTCTATTGCTTGTTTTGAATTTATTATATATGTAACTGAATGTATAAATAATAATATGTTGAAATGTTTCTTGACATGAGTTGCGCCTTTGACTTTGTAAATCATAATAAACTCCTCCATAAACAAGAATCATACGAAATTAGAGGGAACGTGTATGAATGGCTTGAAAGTTATTAAAAAAGTAGAAGAAAGGGTACAGAGATAACAAAAATTACATAAGAAATGACATTTTAATTAAAGAAACTCATCGTTCTCAATTATTATTTAAATAATCAGGCATACCACAGGGTAATATACTCGGTCCTTTATTATTTTTATTATATGTTAATGACCTTCTCAATGCCACTTCATAAAAATGTATCCTTTTTGCAGACAATACTGCTATAATAGTTAAAAGTGACAGTACAGGTTATCTCAACAACACTTTAATATTCTAAATGACAATAACAAAATTGATGAAGTAGATAGCTATAAATTTTTAGGAGTAAATAGTGATACACATCTGAACTGAAAGGAGCATATTGATATTGTTTGTAAAAAGCTTCAACGATTCGCTTTTGCTTTAAAAAGTGTTAGGCAAAGTATATCAATTGTGGCTGCTCTCAACGCGTACAATGGCTACGTATCATCGGTGCTTAGCTATGGGATATTGATTTGGGGTAACTCTATTGAGGAAGAAAGAGCACTTTTAGTTCACTTTAGTTCAAAAACGCATCCGTGCCTTAAGCAACATTTGGTGTTTCGATAGTTGTAAACCTTACTTTAAAAAATATAACATTCTTCCATTACCTTCTTTATATATCAGAGAAGCCTTTCCTTTTATTAAATCATTCCCTAAGTATTTTAAAACCCGCCAAGATACTTCAACAAGGCGTTTAATAAGTAAATATGCAGACCTAATATATCAACCTCGCTGTTATAAAGATATGTGAAAGAGAAATGTATAAAACATGAGCATATTATTATATAACACATTACTTAAAAATTTAAAAGAGAAAGACGGAGCTTTTTTCAAAAATAATTTAACGAAATGGTTACTGGAAAATTGTTTCTATAGCATAAAATAATATTTAGAATAGAAAAATTAGTTTTATTTAGGCCGTAATTGATTGTTTCAGGGAAAGATGTGGAGTACAGCACATTTCAAGTTACTATGAATATGTAATATAAAGACTTTTGAGTGTTGTAGAGATCTGTTTAGAATTTTTCATGAATGTCTCTGCTCCGCTACAGTCACAGCCGGATTTCCTACAGTGTCAAAATTGTGCTGACGGTAGGCTGTTTAAAGGTAAAAGGGGATTAAATATACATATTAAACGATGCCATAGTAAAAGTATTTCGGCTTCACAGCCTGCCGTAGAAATTCATAACTCTATTAGCAATTCCTCTAATGACACAAATTTTTCCCTGTTTTCGGAGCAAATTTACAAATATTATCGTAATGTACCAGTGGTTAAAAGAATTCCTAGAGGTGCGAGGATGCAGCTTGCTAAAGCATTGTCATGCACTATTCAAAATTGTTTCACTAATAGTGAAAATAGTTGGCAAAAATTATTTACTTTCGCGTATTCCCATTTTCATTTTGATAAAACAATAAATAAATCAGTTACGTCTCAACTAAAAGAGACATCTTTTCAAAATTTAGATTACCCAATTAATACTCATTTATCTCGACCACGTCCTAAATTTGATTTAAAAAAAGTAGTTGAGTCGAAAGTAATGGATGGCGACTTAAAAAATGCATCCCGTATTTTATTCTCAGACGACATCCTGGCTCCTCGTAATGTCGAAACACTTGAAAGCCTTCGTCAAAAGCATCCTTCGGTCAAACATCCTCAGAGTTTACCGCTGCCTCCCAGGACTTCTATGCAACCTTTACAAATTTCGGAAAAAGACACTTTAGAAGCAATTATGTCATTTTCGAATGGCTCTGCTGGCGGCATTGACGGAATTACGCCTCAACATCTTAAAGATCTTGTAAGCGCTTCTGCCGGTGACGCCGGCGGAGTACTTCTTAAAGACATTACAAAATTATGTAACTTTATGCTTTCTGGTAATGTTAATCCAAATTTCATTCCATTCTTATATGGGGCAAGATTATGTGCCTTCAAAAAAAAGGATAACGGTATCCGTCCTATTGCCGTTGGTTCCACATTTCGACGTTTAACTTCAAAATTAGCTTGCAGGCACATAATCTCTAACCTTAAGACCAAATTTCAGCCTACTCAACTAGGTTTTGGCACTAGAGGTGGCTGTGAGGCGGCGGTACATTCAGTGCGTACATTTTTAACAAACTCTGATGCAGATGTTCTTGTGAAGGTTGACCTAAGGAATGCTTTTAACTCTATCGATAGGGTAACCTTGCTGAAAGAAGTGGCTAATAATACCCCCGAAATTTATCATTACGTTTGGCAATGTTATAGTCAAAATACTAACTTGTTTTACGAAAACCATGTTATCGATTCCGCTGTCGGTGTTCAGCAGGGTGACCCACTGGGTCCAGCACTTTTCAGTTTGGGAATTCAACCAATTATTTCAAATTTGAAATCCAAGCTGAATGTCTGGTACCTAGACGACGGTACACTGGGAGGTAGAGCAGATGACGTCCTCAGTGATCTTACTCATATTTTTCAAAATTTTAAAAATATTGGTCTTGAACCAAATAGCAATAAATGTGAAATATTTTTTTCCAATAATTTATCTACTTCTCATAGAGACACTTTAATTCAAAATTTTAATCATATTTGTCCAGGAATAAAAACTGTCAGTACGGAATCACTATACCTGCTAGGTGCCCCGTTGTTTTTCGATAGTATTAAACCTGTTTTAAAAACAAAATTTGATCAGTTTTTAAACCACGTTGATAAATTGTATAAATTAAACCCCCACATAGCTCTTACTATTTTAAAATATTGTCTTCTTGTACCTAGATTTACATACTTACTCCGCTCGAGTCCAGTCTGGAAATGTTCGGATATTTTACAAGATATTGATAATAATCTTAAAATAGCTATTGAAAAAATTCTAAATTTAACTTTAAATACTACAGCCTGGACTCAAGCTACTTTACCTATAAAATTTGGTGGCATTGGTGTGAGAAATCTTTCTAGCATTGCATTGCCTGCATTCCTTGCTTCCGTACATAGTGTCAGTGACTTATGTAATATAATTTTAAATAATAAAGCAGACCTATGCTTTGCTACGGAGGCAGGGCAGACATGGCAAACGCTCTGTCCTGGTGAAAATGTTCCACTGGAAGTTAACCAACAAAAACAGTGGGATATTCCATTGGTACAGGGCGTGCAGAAGGATTTGTTTCATAATCTCCAGAGTGACCTAGATAAGGCACGCCTTCTAGCTGTTTCGACTAAGGAATCTAGTCACTGCTTACACGCTTTGCCATCAAGTAATCTCGGCACATTACTTGATGCGGAAAGCTTACGCATTGCCGTAGGAATCCGACTAGGAGCGGCGATTTGTCAACCCCATCAGTGTCCCTGTGGTAGCAGCGTCGACAAGTTTGGGCTCCACGGACTTTCATGTAAGAAAAGCGCTGGTAGATTTTCACGACACAGTTCTTTGAACGATGTCATCCGAAGGGCTCTTGTCTCTATAAATGTTCCCTCGGTTTTAGAGCCTTGTGGAATATTTAGAGACGATGGCAGGAGACCCGACGGTATGACATTGGTCCCTTGGGAGAGAGGTAAAGCCCTAGTGTGGGATGCTACTTGCGTAGACACTCTGGCGGTCTCTCATCTCAGGGGTACCTCGTTTAGAGCCGGGGCGGCATCAGAGGCAGCTGAACTGAGTAAGTGGCGCAAATATGAGTCTCTGAGAGATGACTACATATTTGTGCCATTTGCTGTAGAGACTATCGGTCCGTGGGGTCCACGTGCGGTGAAGTTCCTAAAGGAACTCCATCCGCGGCTGGTCGTTGCTGCTGGTGATAAGAGGGCTGGTTCTTTCCTTGCTCAAAGGCTAAGTATAGCCATTCAGCGGGGAAACGCAGCCAGCGTTCTTGGCACGATACCGCGGGGAGTAGGACTATATGATATTTAAGTTTCTAGTTTTAGTTTTTTTTTTATTATAGTTTTTAGTATTGTATATTATAGATATGAATTAATTTAATATAAAATATAGAAAATATTAAATAGTAATATATATAATAAATAATATAATAAATATTGTATGTATAATATTTAGAATAACTAAAAAATAAAAATAGAAATCTACGATCAAATGCAGTTTTCCTTAAGATAATGTTGTCGGTCCTGTCTCTTAAACGTGTGCTTATTCAGTACACTTTGGATAAACTCTAACTGTAATTAATATTTTTAATATCACATTATACCAACAAATATTCGTTCTTCTTTCTACATGTTCTTGCTTTTTTCTTCTTTGACACCTGTCTGTATTACGGACTTTAGAAATCAAATTGGATTTGATACAACACTAGCATCTGCTCTGCAATCTAACTGGGCACAGTTCATGAGGGAGGCATCATGTGATCTGCACGCCGGTCACGTAACTATGTTATTTGCCATCGGTAGCCTAGTACACGCGTTGCGTTCAACCTGTTACTGCATGCAGAGATGATATTGGAAATTGGTTTCGCTCTTGAAGTTCAACTGAGCATTTCCATTCCATACATCCATTACAACCTATATTATGCCACTGCTGAACATAGGCCTCCCCCATCAATTGCTTCATAGCGGGGATTTTGCCATAGTTGCCACGCTTGGCAATCGCAGTGTTTTATAATTTTGAGTTGTTGTTTTGAAGATGCTGCTGCTCATCTCCTGGTTCAGTTTCCCTCTGTCGCCTCTTACGACACCCACGGTACGATGTGGGGTAGTGGATATTCTTACACCGCTGTGCATATGCGTAAATATTATATGAGTCCGTCCGAGAGCCGCGGTAGCTCAGATGGTTAGCGCTCGCTGTAAGCTTCACAGTACTCGAGCAACCCGGGTTCGATACCCGCCGGCACCAATGAAATTGTTAATTGCAATTTTAAGTGCTGATTTACCACGTGTTCGGCGTTGAAGGAAAACATCGTGAGGTAACCTGCATGTCTGAGAAATAACAAAAAAAAATATTTCGAAGAAATGTGAAGTTCGTCAACACGCATTGGGACAGCGCGGCGGACATTTCCTTATCCTAAAATAACCTCTCAGAAATGAGAACAGGCATGTGCCCAGCAGTGGGACGTAAAGGCTTCAACTTTTATATGAGTCAGCTGGGTAGCGAAGTGGGTTAGTGTTCGCCTGAGGCATTGCGGACCAACCAAATATTTGCATCATCTACAAATAACTGTTTCTGGTCTGGATTTTTGTCTATGTGCATTGCTTTTAATTGTAGTTTACAGAAGAAACTTAAAAAGATATCCACGATCGGTACGTAAATTTAAGTTCGGAGTCAAGAAGGTTGTATATAAAAGCCATGGTTGAACCATATACCGTAAAAACCCGGAAAAAACGAACAATATAAACACCAAAAAAAAGAAACATTTCTTTTCGCCATCATTTTTGTGTTAACAATTAAAAAAAGTTTATTAGGTTTTCTTTCTGACAATACTCGGATATAAGCCAACAAATAATAAATACATTCAACTGTCACACAGTAAGGAAGATGATGACTAAAGAAACAAATGAGGAAGCTATGAATGTAAAAATTCATTAGACATAAACATAAAGAACATATTCAAAGTTTTAATCTAACAGTATCACATTATCGCCGCGAACATGCCCCCAATAAGTTTTATTAATCCAGTAACTTAAATATTACGAAGGTGCACAAGTAAGGACGTAGTTCGAACCAAAAATGTATATTTAAAAGTTGTAAGTAGCGCTCGTTACCATTACATCAGAAAGAAAGAAACACTTCTTTGACCAACACACAACATTAAGGAATATAGAAATTCATACAAATTACAAATTGGTAACTATGCAGTTGTGTGATATCAAAAAGGATCCTGCCTCAGTGATAATCTGTGGGGTACCACAGCAACGTTTAACTGACTAAGACTTAAAAGCACTTAAACTGACAAAAAAACAATAATAATGGAAAATATAAATAGTAGGTAGTTTCGGTAGTTTGGAAAATCCAAAAGTGCACGCCTCATGAGCGTTGCATTTAAATATGATAAAAAAATAAATTGTATTCCTCACTTTTAAAATATATTATTTACGTGTTTTAAATTAGCGCTCTATTATTTTAACAGGTAACAATAGGAAAAAAATTAACAATGTTTATCAAAATAAATCGATTACACAAAGGATAAAATCGATATAGGCTGTATGTATTTATCCTTTGTCTATCAAGGGCTAAAAGAGTATATGAAAGTGCTTTTAAATTTTTAATAGCAATAAAAGTCGAAAATCATTTTAATAACCAACTATGCGCAATAGGCTATGGATATGAAGTACGAAATCAATTGATGTAATTCTATTATATTCAATACTTCAATAATTTTTTTCGCGAGTTATTGCGACCACATACGAAATTACAAAATTAACAATATAATTGAAAATATTGTATATAAAATAAATTTGCCCCAAAAATAGGTGCGTCATAACAGTGACAAAGTTATGAGTATTTACCTGTGAAATGTGCAGTCATCAGGTTTATTTTTCTATTATTGACACCACAGTCATTCACAAAAGAAGTAAACATTTTGGAAAACAATTACATACTAAAAAGAACTACTGGGTGCTTATTTCTTGCGTGCGGACTTGTGTCGACCAGTCATTCAAAATCAATTACAGTGTCATGAGATTTTCTATCCTTTTTTATTTTCCTATATTGTCATAAGGAATTTTTTTCCGCCCTCGCACATTGGGGCCGTCTGTTATTATCTATATAGTCTAAGAATTGTTACCAATCTTCACCACAATGACGAAAATAGCGACAGCAGTCCAATAACCGCTAATCATGTAATTGGTTTCGAATTCCACGTCGGGCTGGAAATCAATTGTTGAATTTTCTATCAAGTCATTGTTAGTAGCAGTCCGGAGTCAGGAAGTTCTCGTGTCTCGGAAAGCACGTATAGCCGTCCCTGCGGGCTCTGCGACTTCTCTCCGGTCGTGTTGGGTTACCGTCCCATGATAGGCTTTTTCTTTTCATTCACTAATTTCAGCTTTGATAGGCTGAAAGTTTTTTGCTGAACATATGCCGTCCACTTCCAGATGGATTCGCAACCGCAGTTTTTTTTTTTATTTTGTAGTTGTTATCAAGAAGAAGATGCTGCCCATCTCCTGGTTTGTCTCCCTCTGTTGCCTCTTACCACTCCCACGGGATGATATGGAGTAGTGGATATTCTTGCAATGTCACTACACGATCAATCTGATGATGTATGTACTCGTATGTATATTTGGTTAACGGATTTCACGCAAAATTTGATTTCATTTCACAGCATTGATTTCCGAATTGAGAAGGATGGGTTTTGAATTATTACATTTCTTTTTATAGAATAAAAGTGACAAGCGTGCACACAGTCCACCTGAGGTAAGTGGATACTGTGGCCTATGGACATCTACAACTATCCTCAATTACAAATAAAAATGCAACCTTAAGGACTAAGATGGAGTGCTTCGTTTCCAGTAAAAAGGGTCTCCGGGTCTCTACACTCATTATACGAAACACAGCAGCATGAAGCTGCTATTTGACGCTGGTATTCTGTGAGAGCGTGGTCCTTCCTCGGTCGAGCCAACCCATTCGTGCTACAACTATACTACTAAGATATCTGCAGCATGGCTCTTCATGCTACAGCCAACGTACATATGATGGTTCATTGATATTCCAAAATTAACTTTAGTTAGTGACTCGCCGCAGCATTGGTTATTGTATTTTTGTATTGTATTGCATTATGTATTGGTCTTTGCGACACACTAGAGACCTATCCACCTCGGACATACACTTAACATTGCTAAATTATGTATAAGCTTAAAATTCGTGCAGGATAAAGGAACTTAAGTGAGATCTATTTCAGTGAATTGTACTGTAATTTTTAAAAGGTTTGATATTAACATGCATATTATTATTTTAAAAGAAAAACCACCACCTGACGTCATCCCGAGGCTGTCAATAGAAACGACAGAAAGAGAGAGATGGGCAGATGAATCTTACTGAAATTTATTTAATAATAATAATAATAAAATAAAACTGCGGGTGTCAACTCTTCCATCAACACGGACACCTGCAATCAACTTCAAACAAAGATGCTACAGCTGTGTTGTCACCTTTATGGACTAAGATATAATGCTTCACAGTCCGTAATCATACTGGCTTTATAACCTTCGGCCCAGCACTGCTTTAATAGACGGCAGCAGAAATAGTTATAAGGAAGGTACCTACCAAGTCCGTCTTGGTACCTACCAACTACTGCTAGGCAAAATACAAACTAAGTCGCGGGCGTAGCTAATTGTTATATAAATATTTTCCAAAACACTCGGTTAGAAGCTGATACGCGTTATACATGAGGGCAACAAATCAACTTAATGAACGTTCAGTGCGGTTTTGCTGCAGGGCGGACTGCGGTAGACGAGTACATCGATCTACCTCTACAGAGCAACGTGCACTAACCACTTGGTTTCATTGGGTTAATGAACGCAATCTATTAAGAGTATGACGAAAACTATGTATATGAATTTTAAAGTTAAGTATGTTTAAAATATTGTCTATAGGATTTGATCTCACCTGTAATAAATATAAAAATAATGTGTCAATATATTAAGGATTACAATCTGGTACAGAACTGTTTTTTTTATAGAATAAGGGTGACAAAAGAGCACACAGTCCACCTGATGGTAAGTGGTTGCTGTGGCTCGTAGACATCTACATTTATCTTCGTTTGCAAAGTTTTTTTTTGTTTTATTTTTGTTAGTTAGTTTTTCGTTTCCAGTAAAATGGGTCTCCGGTTCTCTACACTCACCATACAAAACAAAGCATTTTACGCTGGTATTCTGTGAGGGCGTGGCCCTTCCCCGGTCGAACCGCTCCATTCGTACTACAACTATACACTAATATAACTGCAGCATGGTTCTACCGCGTAATAAAAGTTATTTAAGTGTTTTTGTGTAATTTAATTGTTATCTGTATTGTTGGCCACATAATAAATAAATAAACAGTATTAAACACAAAAATATCATATTAATATACATAAGTAATATTTTTTACGCCTTATAATGAAACGGTGTAAGTGAATTCACTACCTCATACAATTTTAATGTATCGTAGGAGGCGAAATAATTTCAAATTAAAAATTGTGTACAGCCGACTTCAATATAAGTTATTAAGAATAATTAAAAAACTATTGGTCTGACCTTGATCAAATTTATATGGGACCACAAAAGAAATACAAGGTTTCAAACAAGAAAAGAATCATCGAAATCGGTTCAGCCAGTAAAAAGTTATGAGGAGTACATTCTCCTTTTTGAAAGTCGGCAGATAAACACGAGACGGGCAGCAGCATTTTGTGGCATGTGTGCTTGCTTGTCACCCTTATTCTATATATATATATAAAGCATCTTATAACTAACAGCTCAAATAACTAAAAAAAATTGCAGTTGGCAGTCCGCCCGCTAACCGTGGCAATATTGCTAATATCCCTCCGGGGCGTACAACAAATATTCTTCCTTCTTTCTACATATTACTTTCTTCTTCTGTAACACCCGTCTGTATTACGGGCTTTTGAAATCAAATTGGATTTGATACAACAGTTCACGCGGGAGGCATCAAGTGATCTGCACGCAGGTCACGTAACTATGTTATTTGCCATCGGTAGTCCGGTACACGCGTTGCGTTCTACCTGTTACTGCATGCAGAGATGATAACGGAAATTGGTTTCGCTCTTGAAGTTCAACTGAGCATTTCCATTCCATACATCCATTACAACCTATAAAATTTCACTGCTGAACATAATCCTCCCCCATAGGTTGATTCATAGCGGGGACATTGCCATAGTAGCCACGCTTCGCAATCGCAGTATTTTATAATTTTGAGTTGTTGTTTTGAAGATGCTGCTGCCATCTCCTGTTTCCCTCTGTCCCCTCTTACGACACCCACGATATTGGGTAGTGGATATTCTTACACCGCTGTACATATGCTTAAATATTATATGAGTCGGCTGGGTAGCGAAGTGGGTTAGTGTTTGCCTGAGGCATTGCGGACCAAACAAATATTTGTACGGCATACAAATAATTTTTTCTGGTCTGGAATTTTGTCTATGTGCATTTTTTTTAATTATAAGTGGCTTCTGTAATCCGTAGGCAATTGTAGCCAACTTCAAACAGAAAAGGCTACATATGCGTTGTCGCTTCTTAAGACTGATGTATTACTTCAGAGCCCATAACTATACTGGCTCTCTTTAACCTAAGTGCCGATTGCAAGCAATGCTTGCTTTTTTATTTGGCTTTAGAAATAGGTAAGAGAATGGTACCCACCGATACGGACTTCTAGGCAGAAGAGAAACCTGTAGAATCGTATCTACACGATATCTATAAAAAAGCGGAAAAGTGTTATTAGAACTCGTAACCTGGGTATTCCTTATAAATATTATTAGATATTATTAGATAGTTCATTCATCCTGGCAAGTACAGTTAAAGAAGGCACTAAACTTTTCTCTAATGAAAAGGTGAGTCAAATTGATGGACAAACTTAATTTTGCAATGGAAAACTGTTCTCCTGTACATTGGCCTTCACGAGATCTATGCTCTAAATACAAATGTATGTTTCGCACGTCCTCTCAATTATCGTCATAAGTCCGAAATACAAATCGTCGAGAAAAATGCGTTTAAAAATTACTCTAACTTAATTTTTCACTTTTTGGGGCATAACTCAAAAACTAAGAAAATTATCATTATACTATTTTTAGTAAATTATAATAGTTTTAAATGCTCCACAAAATGGTATATTTGCTATCCTCAAAAAATAAAAAAATAAATAAATAATTTGGAGTTGTGACACTATATAGATAAAAAAAACGAAAAACTTACAAAATATTATTTAATGAAGGACATTTTAACGAACGAAAAATATTTTCTACTTAAGAATTATTATAGAAACATAAAACTTTAATACTAATTAAACTTATTTATATGTAATAAGTAAAAAAGATAACATATTTAGTCATATAACTTAAACTTTTTCATCAAAATAGTAACTTCTATGGGTCTTAAATGTTTATGTATAAATTGCAAAGACATTTAAGTAGTAATAGACTTATATATTTAAATCTCTTTGATAAATTGCCTCTGTTTCTCTAACTTTTACAAAGCCCAATAAGAATTAAACAGTTGTAGCCTTACTTCGTCGGTAAGAAAAGAACTGCATTTCAGTCTACAAAGTTCTCCACAACCCGCCCTCATACTTTTTTTAGGAATATATCGTCTAGATTTTGTTTGATAATGCAATCCCGAGTTTCGTAGCATTTCAGTCACATTTTGCTTCCATTGTTCTTCAGAACGCCGTTTCTTACGTGTAGGCGTTGATTCTTGTGTTATATCTATATTAGGTTCTTGTGAGGTTGATGGACGATCACTATTGTTTTCACTTGATTTTGCATTAGGTGGCATCGGTGATAAGTTGGTTGAGAATGAGCTTGAGCTGGATGATGAAGAACTTGAGTTAGTTGATGAAGAACTCGAAGTACTAGTCGATGATGATGATCGACTACGAGAAACGACGTTATTTCTCTTACTCTTTCTGCGAGTTGTTTTGTAATTTGGATCTTTAACAGAATCATCTGTTTCTTCACCCTCAGTTAAATATTGCATATTATGTTATACGTTTTCTTTATAACACTGTTCAGGCAAATCATTTATATTTGTGGAAGTTAAATTCAAAATATTTTCCGTGTTTAAGCTATCTTTCAGTGGTTCTGAATTACTTATTTTACGAAAATCGATTCGTCTGCTTCTTGACTACGCTGTTCGTTTGCCTTCAAGTAAAGAGCCAATAATTTCCTTGATCTTGACATTGTATATACTCGCAGAGACATCCACCTAATGACAAAAAACCTTAAATTAGTAAATAAGAATGCATAATATCTTTATTCAACTAGACACATAAACGATATAATAAAGTACCTCTTTACAATACCTAATATAGATTAGATTTGAGTGCGACACCAATTATTTTTTGACTCTTCTCTTCGAATCTTTAATCATGTGTATTGTCATAAATCATATACATTGCACTTATTCTAAATAATAATTTTGTTTTTTTAAATAATCCCAATCTCATGTAATGTTATAACTCGATATAGAGCACTTTTATTGTAAAAAGAATATGATTTTGGACACAAATTAATCACATAATATAACGTCATAACATGACTTAGAGAACTTGTTGTAAAAGTAATATGATTTTTGGTGCGACGTAATCACATATATCGTCATAACTAGACACAGATCAGTTTTATTGCAAAAAATATAGTAATATTTACTCACCTTAATCCCATAAACTGTCTTAATATGTCGAGACAGTGCACTTTAATTAAATAAATTTAAAGATTAATTTTTTTCACCCATCGCATATACCATCATATATCGACAAACAACACTTTATACAATATTTTGATACACGAGCACCTCGCGCAAGTCGTGATATGACACTGTTTAAGTTCGATGTGCTATTAGTTTCGGTTAACATTATAATGACACTAATACCATCTAGCGACAAATACAAAATAAAATCGCTAGTTAAGACACTCTTTGATATGAAACTTTGAAGTATTCTGAACCTAAGGAAACAATAAAAAAGATTTTTGATTTTTTTGAGTTATGACACTATTTGAGCGGAGGTGCTGTTTGTAATCGCAAAAAAAATTAAAGGAATATAACTACAAATATACGATTTTAAGATTTTTATCTTCTACTTTTCATACAATAAGAGTGGCTTCTTGAAAAATTTCATGATTCTAGGTTAACAATGTTTAACGAGCGAAAGTAGATCTTTGTATTTGACATTAATTTCAACTTGATACCTCTGCGCATTTCTGAGAAAAACGTCTTGATATATAGGCAGACATTAAGGCAGACGTACCGACAACATAGTGATCTTATAAAGGTTACGTTTTTTCTCTTAACTTACAGAACCTTAGTAATATAGATAAAAAGTAAAGCAATACCTTCATTTTCTTTATAGAATAAGGGTAACAAACGAGCACACAGTCCACCTGATTTTAAACTGATGCTGTGGCCCGTAGACATCTACATCTATCCTCGGTTAATAATCAAAATGCAGATGCGTTGGCACCCCTGAGGACTAAGATGGAACGCCTCATTTCCAGCAAAAGGGGTCTCCGGTTCTCTACACTCACCACACGAAACACAGCAGCATTAAGCTGCTATTTTACGCTGGTATTTTTGTGAGAGTGTGGTCCTATCCCGGTTGTGCCGACCCATTCGTACCACAATAATAATATAGCTGTAGCATGGCTCTACCACGTTGATAACAATGTTTTCTCCACCGGCGAGCAAATTGTAATTAATAATGTGTCATCAGGTCGTCACTTTACACTTTTTACTGATAACAAAGCATTCCATTTTAGTATTTAAGGGTGACAAAGCATTTGCGTTTTGATTCTCTACAGAGGATGTAGGGATCTATGAGCCACAGGGTCCACTTAACATCAGGTGGAATGTGTGCTTGTTTACGTATATAAAAAAGGCTGGGAGTCACCCGACATAGCACTAACCAGGCAAGGTAACTCGTGAACTTTTCTTCCACGTCTGTTTTCGGTACTTCTAGCTGTATTACATTGTCACAGGTAACTGGTTCGTTGTGCTCTGTCAAATATTCTTGTTCTGTTGCGTTTTATCTCGTTGAGACCTGCATAGCTCGTTGAGTGAGTCTGCGGCCAGCAGCGAAGGACCATGCGCGGACCCGGTACGTGCTATCTTCTGTCGGTTTTGGTTGAAATTTGTCCTGTGAGTTCTTTTTATTTGTGTTTCAGTTTTTACTTTTTAACCGTGTTCAAAAAACGAGAAGGTTGTATATTTATCGCGTATGTTTTTTTATGTATATTCACCGATTTTTCGGAAATGGTTGAACCAATACAAGTGATTCTGTGTTTTTTTAAATAGATTATCAAAGGTTGTTTCATACAAAATTATAGACAAATATTCCATCTCTCTGGGTGGAAAATAGGTGATGAAGATTTTAATATACATTTTAAATTAGTTTTCGAAGTCGATCTAACTTTTCATCAAAAGCTAATTATTAAAGTTCTTATTCGAAATTCGAAGTTTTATATAGATTTGAAAAGAGTTACGTCCTTAGAAGTCAGTCCTTAAAAATCTTTTTAGTATAATACACGAAGCAAAGCAAAGGGAATCAAATATTAAATATGACTTTCGACATTTATTCAACCTTATAACATTTCAATTTCAAATCCTTTCACAATGAAAATGTTTAACCTTTTATGCACAAAAAAAAAACTACCTTTACCGAAAAGCAACTATGCACGGCTGGGCATGGATTACAATAGATTGGAACGATAAGTGTAGTTAATAATATTTTTTACAAATACAAAACGAAAGTTTTTATATAAATTTAATGTCACCAGTATCTAAATGACGTCACAATTGATTGTAGTCAAATAAACATTATTTTTATCACGGATGTAAATAAACTACGGACGTAATGTTACACTGAAAATTAGTGAAGCAACCCAGGTCCTGCAATGTTGCACACACCAATACATCGAGGTCCGACAATCGGCACTACGCATACTGTAGATGTGTGCGTGTACATCGTGTGTGGAAAATAAAAGTAGTCTAGTGTAGTCGTCTAGGGTGCTTCACAAATTGTCCGTGTAGCATTACCTACGTCCGTATTATTTAACGTCAGTGATTGTTTTATTGTTAATTAACAAAAATGGAATTTAAATTAACCCGTGGTAAAACTAGATTTGCAGCTGTAGTTACTATGACATTGTAGTAGCATAGTGCTATGTGTTTTATGTGTTTTATACGACTTTTGTTTCCTATGGTGAGAGGATAAGAAACGTAGATCTTTTCAAAACCTTCCGTCTTAGAAAGAATCAACATTTTGATACATCTGTAGATTAAGAGTCAACAGGTGTGTAAATATTGATTATTCATTGTGGATAGATAGATACTAGACTGAATAAACCTAGCAAGCTAACAGCATAGCAAAGTGGCGAAGCAATCAGCTTTGTAGCGGTTTCTAACGGTTGCCGTTGAGCAATCAGTTTCAAAATAGGAGGTTCAGATGCCTGGGTGATCAGTAATCAATTGCTGAAAACAGAATTTGAAAATTCGAAACCGTTCTCAAAATAATCGTGGGACAGACGGACAGACGGACGGACAGACGGACAGACGGACAGACGGACAGACATCGTGAAATCAATAAGTGACTTCGCAAGCTTCGCCACTTAATAATACACTTACCATCAAGTGGACTATCTGCTCATTTGGTATATTTACTTTAAAATAAAACCAATCCAATCCACATCAGTTCGTTTAATTGCTTTTGCATCAATTTCGCTCGTATTTCCTGACGCCAATCTGCAATTAAATTTACAACTATCTCTGTCTTACTCACTATTTTAATATCTTATAAAACAATTTTACCGAGGATAGATGTAAGTGTCATTGTGCTACAAGTGGTCACCTTTACTTAAAAAAAAAACAATCCAATCCACACCTATTATAAATTTTTTTCTACGTTTTTGGTCACATTTCATGAAGCCACACGGCCGCTAGAGCCTCGTCCAACAATCGAGTTACCAAAATTTTCTCTAACTCACTGTACTTAACATCTAATGAAACAATGGCTTTCGCCGCTTCAATAATCCAAAGTAAATGTTTTCCGCCACCAAACATGTGTTATTCAAATGTTTGACTTAATCCGAAAGCTGCTGAACATTTGCATAAGTTGTCGGGAACACATTCACGGGGTTATTTCGCAGCTGAATATTATAAGAGCGTAACCCTGAGGTAATTTAAAGATTATCACGCGTGAGATGTTGGAGTTATGTTTGTGTTATGAATTCAAATACAATACAAATATAACGTGGAACGACCATTAACTTTAGCGGTAAATGTAGATTAGTGATATTACAATCCATACTATCCATACCATCTGGATGGTTGGCGGTCCACCACTGTCCGATTTAGAAGATGTTTTCTTCCCCGCAACTTCCTTGTGGAATCGATTACCATCAACGATTTTCCGAACCGATACGACTTAGGGATTTTCAAGAAAAGAGCCTACTCATTTTTAAAAGGCCGACAACGCATCTGCAATTCCCCTGGTGTTGCAGTTACTCATGGGCGGTGGAAGTCACTTCCCATCAGGTGAGCCAGATGCTCGTTTGCCCCCTCTCCTATAAAATATCATATATAAAAAACTTATATTAGTTAACAAGTGGTAAAATTAAAAATGTTGTACAACCGATTTCAATACAAATAAAATGAGACCTTCATCAATGTACCTAGTTGACTCCTAGTTGAGTCGCTGATGAAAATGTACTGATTCTTTATAGCGATTTGACAAAATTAAAAAAAAACGGTCTTGGCAGTATTATATATAGTATTACAAGGAATATGGTTTACGATAATTTTGGTTTGTTTTTACTTATATTAATTTTATTTTATTTATAAATAATATTTTGAATTATGGACGTTTACGTACTTAAATTGCACAAGGACACACATTTGTAGGAACAATTCTTTGTAGGCCGTACAAACATTTGTTCCGTGCGGGATTCAAACCCGCGCCTAGCTGCGCCGCGATCAACATTTAGCCACTACGCTACAGAGCCTTCATAATGTTCGTTTCATTTATAAAAATACGGGAAAAGTTAATTAATTACGGAAATATGTTAATGAAAACAATTTATTTGCAACACAACAAGAGCTAAAATCTGTTTTACACAGTGTAGTATGAGAAATTATCTCCATATATCAAGTCAAATCTCGCTGCAACTCGAATGACTGGAGTTAACAAAGCCAGTCATTTATAACTTACTTCGAGCTCTGGTCAGAGGTCTCGTCTCTGGCACTCTATTATAACCTTTTTTGTATTTAAAGTTTAGCACAATAATTTATTATATTTTTTTTTAAATTTTCTTTTCCGCCGAAAATTTTCAAAAAGGAGATGGTATTCAATTCGACTATATGCTTTTTTGTTTGTGTTACCTCATAACTTTTTACCGAGTGAACCGATTTCGATGATTCTTTTTTATTTGAAAGCTGGTACTTGTTGGTTGTTGGTTGGTTGGTTGTTGGTTGATTTTATTTATATAGTAAATTAACAGTGGTAGAGCCACGCGGCAGCTTTTGCTGTCGCACGGATGGGCCGGCTCGAACCAGGGTGGTACCACGACCTCACAGAAAACCAGCGTGAAGTAGAGGTTTACCTCTGCGTTTCGCTTGGTGAGTGCTGGTGGCCGGAGGCCCTTTTTACTGGAAATGAGGCATTCCATCTTAGGCCTCACGGGTGATAACGCATCTACATTTTGATTTGTAATAGAGGATAGATGTAGATGTCTATGGGCCGCAGAACCACTTACCATCAGGTGGACTGTGTGCTCGTTTGTCACCCTTATCCTATGAAAAAAGAAAAAAAAGTTAACAAACGAGCACCCAGTCCACCTGATGGTTAGTAGTCGCTGTGGCCCATAGACATCTGCATCTATCTTTGTTTGCGAATCAAAATGCAGATGCGTTGTCAGCCGTGAGAACTAAGATGGAATGCCTCGTTTGCAGTTAAAAGGGTCACCGGTTCTATACACTCAACATACGAAGCACAGCATCATTAAGCTGCTATTTAACGCTGGTATTCTGTGGGAGCGTGGTCATTCCCCGGTCGAGCCGGCCTATTCGCGCTACGACTATACTATTAATATATCTGCAACATGGCTCTACCACGTAAAAATGCTTAATCAAAAATACAAATAGGAGTATATGTGCCACAGCACCTACTTCTGTCATTGAAACTGTTAAGTTTGAAATGTTTGTTCTTGGAGTGGTTTACGACAATAATCAAATGGTAGATTAGAAGAAATGACTATGGTAATATCGTTTTAAGTAGATTGAAATTACGCAGATTTGAACCTACAACTTTAAGTTCGCAGTCCGTACCCTACCATTAGGCTACTGTCACTTTATCACGGATATTGAAACGATTTTAGGGATTTATTGCGTTTATCTTTAACTTTTATATTCTTGACGTTTCGGATGCTTTATAGTCACTGGGAATTCCGCGTAAATCGAACCAAAATTTATATTTAATTGTTGTAGGAAGCTCTCGTTACTATTACAACAGAAAAAAAATAGAAAGAAACATTTATATCATCAACACACAACATTAAGAAACATAGAATTTCGTACAAGTTCCAAATTAGTAATTAGCAGTTGTGTGATATCTAAAATGATCTCGCCTCAGTGATAAAAATATGTGGGGTACCACAGCACTAGATTTTACTTGGGACCTTAATTGACTCACGAAAAACCGGAAATTGATGTAAAAAGCACTGAAGTTGATAAACAAACAATAATAATGAAAATTATAAATAATAATTATTATTATAATAGATCGCAAAACTATATTATATCTAGGATGTACGATCAAAGTCTTTGCCTTGCAACTATTTATAGTTTTTAAGAAGTCGTATTACGCATAAAGCTATAATATATCAAAAACGTACATTATTAGAGTACACAATCAATAATATAACCAATAAATAATACGAAATATATAACACAAAGTGAATTCTATAATCTTTAATTTATGTAAATTACTTAACATAGATCCGTGGTTGCTCAGATGGTTAGCGCGCGCTGTCAGTTTCACAGTACGCGAGCAACTCGGGTTTGATCCCCGCCGGCTCCAATGAAGTTGTTAATTTCAATTTTAAGTGCTGATTTATCACGTACTCGGCGGTGAAGGAAAACATCGTGAGGAAACCTGCATGTCTGAGAAATAAGAAAAAATATTTCGAAGACATGTGAAGTTCGCCAACACACATTGGGTCAGCGCGGCGGACACTTCCTTGTCCTAAAACCGTCTTAGAAATAGGAGGGGGCTTGTGCGCAATAGTGGGACATACATGCCAGTTACTTTTTAAAATTTTAACTTAACGAAGACACTATATACGGGGTACTGGGTTTGGCTTCCTACATCCCGTCAGGATGGGATGAAAAGCACCCATAACGCCGGGATTAAAAAATTTAATTATATTAAACGCGATAAAATCTGTAAAATAAGACGTTATTTGATGTGAGGTGGCGTAAGACCATTCACGGCCGCATTTAATCCTGTGGGTGTCGTAATAAGTGATAACAGGATATACTATATAGATTACGTGGCTTACATCAAGGATAGAACCAGATATATCATCAGAAGTAAAAGAACAGGCACAAAACATCTAAATTAAAAACTGTGACTCCAACAAAAAATACCTTGTGGCTCGAACAAAATATCGCGTAGGAAATTTTATTTCGATGCAACAAAGGGACTGGAATTTGACGTATAACAGAAAAGTCGTAGTGATAACATTGGAGACAGAGTCAGATCAGAGTGAACGAAAGAACGGAAGCTTCATACAAGCGTCTCATAACGCACGCACACAAGCGCGGTGTTTACAGTATATATTACAGACGGGCGATTATTACTAAAAGTAATCTAATTAGTCTATTGTTCAGTTCAGCCGATAAAATTCGATAACTATCTATGTTAGCCGATTGTTATCGACAGTGTGCGGCGGGCGACAATGACTGACACGGTTACCGTGTCAACTGTAACTACTAATTTGAAGCGCAGCGCACTCATTATGCGTACTACTAAATAAGTTGTTACAAAAGATTGTCGGAAGGTGGAAAGGTGCGCCGGGCTTGCGGTGCGCTTGCGCGTCTGTGCGCCACCACTTACGTTACAGGTTACAGTTATTAGGCATGCGATAGGCGCCAATAGATTATTCAATTTTTTTTTTGTATTCTAATCAAACCATCGATTGAGGGAACATCCATTCTAGACATGGCATTAATGGTTAAATTTATTTATTTGTTAAACGTTATTTGTTAATTTTTTATAACAGATAAAATTAACAGTTAAAATATTACTTACTTTTGTATTGAATTTTTATTTTTAAATTGTTGATATTAATTTTAATTCAATAAATATTTCTTCATACTCTAGTAGGTACAGAACTCTCTAGTTTTAAAAAGTCTTATAAAGCTAAGCGTATTTAAATTTATTAATTCATTATTTACATTATTTTATGATTTTTAGGCATGGCGTCAAGCCGGTCATTCATAAACCACGCGTGACCTTTCTCTAAAAAAGTCAATGCCATCAAAAACATAACTTGTAAAAAAAGCCAAGTCTCGCAACTCAGTTCTTCTACCCTAAAAAGTTGTGAGATCCATGTAATACCAAGTCGGTTTATTTATTCAGTCCATAGATTGATACAAAGATTGACTTGGCAATCGCATGAAAACACAATATATCTCAAAAGTAATACATATTATATTAAATTAGATTGTTTAGTGCGATTGCCAAGTTAATCTATGTATCAATCTATGGACTGAATAAATTAACCGACTTGGTATTACATGGATCTCACAACTTTTTACGGTAGAAGAACTGAGTTGCGGGACTTGGCTTTTTTTACAAGTTATGTTTTTGATGGCATCTCATTTCTTTTTGTAGATAGTTATATCTAGGTAGCTATTTACACCTACTATTCCATTATACATATATAGGTACACTGATTCATTCACTGCAAATGTAACTTTGTAATACTATATGTTTATATGGGATTACAAAGTTATTTATGCAGTTGGTGTATCTCGAAAACTGGACCTAAATTGTAAAATATTTTAATTTTTCCTTGATTTATATATTAAACAATAATTGTATTCCAAATTTGAAGTTTCTATGTCTGCTAGAAGTGCCTTAGAGTTTTGATGATCGGTCAGTCAGTGAGTGACAAAATTAAGAAATTTTGACTAGTTATAATTCTTAAACTACTGGTTCAAATTTAATGATATTTGAAATATACCGAGTTTATACAATGCCTACTTGGTTAGTAAAAATTCAGGCTTCTAGTTTTATCCATAATGAAGTTATAGGGTTTCGGAAATGACTTGAACTGCTTTGAGAAAAGGATGGTACGGCCGTGCCGCTTTTTTGCTCGACTTGGCGGGGGCACGGCATATAACCAACTAAAGTAAACAAATTATTCATATTCATTATTGCATCCATAATGTTACAGTTAAGATGTTGAGAACATTTTAAGTTTTAACTTAAATCTATGAGATCATTATGGGCCCTGCAGGGCACGGCAATTAAGAGAGAGGAGGGCCATTATAGTGAAACAATAATGATAAATACACTTTCAAATAAAAATATAATCGAAATACTAGGTAGATATTTAAAATGTATCATTTAAGTATTCGTTTAGTGCGTAGTAATATTTACAAATTAAAAAATCCTTAATTTTATTTATAAAAATAGATTCTTTTTCTATACTTTTTATCGAGTCTGGGAGTTTGTTAAAAATTTTGATAGATATGACGAAGGGACCTGATGAATGTAGCTTAAGGCGAGATATGGGTACAGTTAGTGTTTCTTTATGGCGTAATTGGTATCTGGTATTGCTTTCTCCTTATTTGATATAGAATTCTGGGTATTTTTTAATGAATTTGCAGATTTCTAAAATGTATATGCACGGTAAGGTAAGTATTTTATGTGTGAAGAAGTATGGTTTGCAGCTATCAGTATTTTGTATGTTAAATATTATTCGAATTAGTTTTTTTTTGTATGGTTAAAAGATCAGAAACGTCTGTACTATTTCCCCACATGATAACCCCGTAGCAGAGCCACGCATAAGCATAATAGGTACTGAGGGCGGTTTGTATGTCGGTAGATTTTTTCACTTCTCGGAGAGCGTATGTAAAACTTGCTAATTTCCTTTTAATTTTCATTATGTGGGGTTTCCAGTTAATATTTGTGTCTATTGTTAAGCCAAGTAGGGTGAATTCATTTACTTTTTCTATTTTTATGTTATCGTAGGTAAAGTTTATATTTAGTGGAAGTTTTTGGTAAGGGTGAAAACTTATTATTTTTGTTTTGGAGAAATTTATTTCAAGGTTATGCTCTGCCATCCAGTTTTTAGTCTTTTCTAGTATCAAATGTAATTTTCTATGGATGTTTATATTGCTGTCACATGAGGTAAGCAGGGATATATCATCGGCGAACAGCACACAGGGTTCTTCTATAATTTTGGGGAAGTCGTTTATATAGATTATAAATAACAGGCAGCCCAGAACACTCCCTTGAGGGATTGATGCGTTACATTTTTTTCCGTCTGATCGTACTGATTTTTTTTCGTTCGTTTCATAATTAAAGTGGTCTATTTCTACGAATTGCTCTCGATTCTGTAAGTATGATTTGAACCATTCGTATACTTTACCACGGATCCCTATAACATATAGTTTGTTAAGAAGAATTTTGAATTGAACTTTATCGTAAGCTTTAGACATGTCTAGTAGTACACCGATTGCGTATTTTTTATTATTAATTATGTTAAAGATTTCCTGAATATATTTGTAAACCGCTAATGTTGTTGATCGTTTTTTACGAAATCCATTTTGATAATTATCAAAAATATTATACTTTTCACAGAAGTTATATACGCGCTTGCACATTACTTTCTCGAAGACTTTAGAAGGTGAAGGTAGCAGGGCTATTGGACGATAGTTGCTGGGGTCACTTTTATAATTTTTTTTATATACCGGTTTTATAATTGCCTTTTTAAGTAGGTCTGGGAAAACTCCTTCGTCAAACGATTGATTTATGAGCATGCTGAATGGTAAAGCAAGTTCAGAGGAACATTGTTTGAGTAAAGTGGAAGCTCGTCTATTCCAAAACTTGTTTTATTTTTTAGGCTTTTTGTGTCTTATTTACTTCGTGAAAATCGACTGGGCTGAGAAAGAAGGTATTTTCTGTCGGGCTCAGGACAGGACGTCCAGTTGCTGTTGGAGGGCTACTTTCACCAATGGACGCGAATTAAAATATTTAATACTTAAAAACATTCAACGCTGTCGCTGTCATGCGTTACATAGGGGCGGATTGGAGTGTGCGATGTGCGTACAATTAGTAGTTCATCGATTATTATTCGAATAATTATGGCGAGGAACTACTAAATCGACAATCGAATGCGCAATAGCACAATATTCTATTCAGTCGATTGTTTTTTTTTTTGCAACAATCGCCCATCGCTAATAATATATATATATACCTATGAGGTAGTGTACTTAGCAACTTTTACAACTTTTTAATCGTTATATCTCAAAAACGATGGCTCGTAGAAAAAAAAGGTTCGATACATTTTTTGTAGATACTTTTATGATCTACAATTTTTATCATAGGTATTTTTATGATAAAACTTACCGTCTTGCTGAAAATCGCGAAAAACTAATTTTTTTACCTTTAACCTTCAATATTTATACGTGGTAGAGCCATATTATAGTTGTGGCACAAATGGGTCGGCTCGACCGGGGAAGGACCACGCTCTCACAGAATACTAGCGTAAAATAGCAACTTAACGATGCTGTGTTTCGTATGGCGAGTGTAGAGAATCGGAGACCCTTTTTACTGGAAACGAGGCATTCCATCTTAGTCCTCACGGTTGACAACGCATCTGCATTTTGATTCGTAATCGAAGATAGATGTAGATGTCTATGGGCCACAGCAACCACTTACCATCAGGTAGACTGTGTGCTCGTTTGTCACCCTTATCCTATAAAAAAAATTCCATACAGGGGAAAGATAGGGAACTTTCAAATTTTATTTTTAATCATATTTTAAACAATCTTACTGATTTTCAGGTTGGTAGGAATTTAGGTAGATTAGAATGTCTAAATTGACCGGACTATACAGTAGGACGGAGAGAAAATAATGCGATATTTTTTGTTGTTTAATACGACCAGATACAGTGTCGCGGATGAGAAATTATTCGCAATACATCATATAGATCTAAAACTGTAAACTTGTGTTAAATAAGTTTTAATTTCAACCAGATTTTAAGCAAGGCCTCGCGTCTTAAGTACTTACACTTAGATGAATGACACTTAAATATAGAAAGCCTGTATTTATTACCGTTACCGTCACAGCCTATTAAAGTCCACTGCTGAACATAGGCCTTATTTGGCATAAGTTGCCGAAGTTTATTACGTGTTAAAACGCTGCAGTCATGTTATGGTGTTAGCACGGTTCTCCCCCAGCCACTACACAGTAATTCCATATCCACTATAAGGCAGGAACGTGCTAAATTTATAATAAAGCACAAAAAGAGATTAAAAAGCACTCAAAGATTACATGACAGTGCTTAGACCTGCGCTCTCGGGGATTATTACGCGTTTAATTTAAATAATGCGCAACCACGAATGCTTCGCAGGCTGTGGCAGGCATTAATGTGCGCTTAAGATCAACCATCAACCCTCAACGAAAGCGTCGATTTCAATAAAATTTTAATAAATAAGAATATCAAAACAGAAATTTTCAAATTGTTCGTTGTAACAAATGTTTTGTCGGAAGTGTATTTCAGTTTTACTTTTATAGGTTTTGCTGGTATTGTTACTGTATTTGTTTGAACAGAACATAGAGCAACACGGATCACCGACGGCGGAGAGAAGCAGCCATACGCAGGCGTTTCCCTCTGCCAAAGTAGATGTCCTACGCGTACAACAAAACTAGTTGCAACCGCACTTCTCACTACTAGTTACACGGCTGAATCGAGGTCCTACAAAATTGACGAATTTTTCAGTGTTTTGTTGCAAAAAGAGATTTACTCACTTCAAATTCCGAAAAAGATTGTGTTACCTTTCATATGTAAGTAATTTTCAATCAAATTATTGCTATTTACTTCTTTTTAAACCTAAAACATACAATAATAACGGTCGTGTAGTTTCGGATTTGTTTACCAACACAGGCTGCTCGCCCTCATACAATATGCAGGTCGGTCGAGCGAGTGATCCGAGTCGGTATCCAAGCTGTCGCTGTCACCGAGCGATACTGTTATAATGTGTGTGTATAATGTTTGCCTTTGACAGAGTTTGGCACTCTAGCCTTTTGGGTAAACTTCCAGCGTACGGCTTATCCCCTGGTCTGATTGAATGGGTAAAGGACTTACTGAGTGAACGGTCTCTCCGGGTAGTCGTCGATGGCTGCTCATCCGATCCTATGGCGACTAACGCCCGTGTTCCTCAGGGGTCCGTTCTCTCCGCAACTCTCTTCCTTCTGCATATAAATGATCTGCTTATGCCCGGTATCTATGGGTATGCAGACGATAGCACAGTTGTTGAAAGATACCAACCAAGTCCTCGGGCCAGTCGGGATCAAATCCAGTCCGAAAGAGAAGCTATGGTAGAGCGTGTGAATCTCGCATTACAGGCAGTCTCCGATTGGGGCGATGCCAATCTTGTGAAGTTCAACGCCTCCAAAACACAAGCGTGTCTCTTCACTGCAAAAAGGAGCCAGCTCACCTTGGCTCCTTCTTTTCGAAATGTATCACTGAAATATACCGACCGCCTTTAGTTGTTAGGGTTTGAAATATCCTCAAATTTGAACTTCGGGCGATTCATTGAGTCCAAGGCCAAAGCAGCTGCAAGGAAGCTGGGAGTCCTTGCAAAGGTACTGCGATACTTCACGCCGGGACAGCTGCTTACTTTATATAAAGCGCAAGTCCGGTCGTGCATGGAGTATTGCGGCCATATATGGGCTGGTGCTGCAAAATGCCACCTAGGAGCTTTGGACTCAATGGAAAGGCATGCTAAGAGGCTTATTAGTGACCCGAATTTGGTTAAAACCAATCTTACCAGCCTCGACAACAGACGTAAAGTAGCCAGCCTTTCGGTTTTCTACAGGATGCATTTCGGAGAGTGTGCGCAGGAATTATATAATTTAATTCCACCCTCTATCTTCCACCATCGGACCACCAGACGTTCGGCCAGTCTCCACTCTTTCGTTGTTGACTTACCACGCATTCGAACAAAACGGTTTGCCACGTCGTTCATCATGCGCACAGCAAAGGAGTGGAATAAGTTGCCAGCATCTGTCTTTCCATCCGATTACAGTGTGGGTTGTCTTCAAGGCAAGAGTGAATAGGCTTTTGTTAAGTCAGTGCGCTTCACCATCTTAGGCTACATCACCACTTACCATTAGGTGGGATCGTAGATAAGCGCTGGCTTAGTAGAATATGTGTGTTAATTGTTATGCGTGAGTTTCGTATTGTCAGACGATTGTTTCTATGTGCACAGATTTCTCCCCGTAGAAAATGACAGACAGTTCTGTATCGGTAAAAAACGCTATGGTTACTCCCCTCCGTTCCGTCGGTATCCCGTGTTGCTCATCATTACAGCCCTTCACAAGTCCACTGCTGAACATAGGCCTCCCCCAAAGAATGCCACAAAGCACGGTCCTGAGCCACCTGCATCCATCGACTTCCTGCATGTCTTACCAGGTCGTCACTCCATCTTGTGGGGGGACGCCCTACACTTCGCCTACCGGTACGAGGCTGCCACTCGAGAACCTTTCTTCCCCATCGGTTGTCGGTTCTTCGAGCTATATGGCCGGCCCACTGCCACTTCAGCTTACTAATCCGTTGGGCTATGTCGGTTACTCTGGTTCTACTGCGGATATCCTCATTCCTAAGTTTATCACGCAGTGAAACTCCGAGCATAGCCCTCTCCATAGCTCGCTGAGCGACCTTGAGCTTCCTCATACGGCCAGCAGTGAAGGACCACGTCTCAGTTCCATAAGTCATCACTGGCAACACGCACTGGTTGTACAATTTTGTTTTAAGGTTTTGAGGTATTTCTGACGAGAAGATGTGTCGTAGCTTCCCGAACGCTGCCCAGCCGAGTTGAATCCGTCGATTGACCTCTCGGTCGAAGTTGGACTTACCTAGTCGGACTATTTGTCCCAGGTAAACATACTCGTCAACAACTTCGAGCTTAGTGCTCCCAACAACTACCGGCATAGGTGTGACATGGACATTAAACATAATCTTTGTTTTGTCCATGTTCATCTTAAGACCTATCCGTTGGGAGACACTATTGAGGTCATTGAGCATAGTGCTTAGTTCCTCCAGCGATTCTGCCATGAGGACTATATCGTCGGCAAATCGAAGGTGAGTGATGTACTCGCCATTGATGTTAATTCCGTATCCTTTCCAGTGCAGAAGCTTGAAAACGTCTTCCAATGCAGCGGTGAAGAGTTTCGGGGATATAACGTCACCCTGTCTTACACCTCTCTGCAATTGGATAGGTTTCGTACTCTGGTTCTGTACTCGGATAGCCATCGTAGCTCTACTGTACAAACACTTCAGCACTTCGATATACCGACAGTCAACTTGGCACCGCTGAAGGGACTGCAGCACCGCCCAAATTTCGACGGAATCAAAGGCTTTCTCATAGTCCACATACGCCAGACATAGTGGCAAATTGTACTCTTCGGACTTCTGTACAATTTGCCGTAGGGTATGTATGTGGTCTATGGTGCTAAAGCCCTTTCGGAAACCGGCTTGTTCGGGAGGCTGGAAGTCGTCAAGTCTGCGCGCGAGACGATTCGTAATGACTCTCGAAAACAGCACATAGACGCGGCTCAGAAGGGAAATCGGTCTGTAGTTCTTCAAGAGAGCGTTGTCACCTTTCTTGAAGAACAAGACCACCGCACTTCTGCTCCACGCCTCCGGTGTAATGCCACCATGGAGGACGGAATTAAAGAGCCTCTGAAGGACTTCAAGTACCGGTCTTCCACCCGCTTTCAGAAGCTCCGCTGTAATTCCATCCTCGCCTGGGGCCTTGCCGTTTTTAAGGTCCTGGAGAGCCATTCTAATCTCGCTCAGACTGACGTCCGGGATATCTTCGGAATAGTGTCGAATAAGACTCGCTCTTGGATCGTTACTCACACTTGCGTGTGGCTCCAACGATGACGTGTACAGCTGCCCATAGAACCTCTCAATCTCACTCAAAATCTCAGGTGCCCCGGAAACGATGCTGCCACATTCGGTCTTCAGCTTTGACAGTTGGCTCTTTCTGGCAGACAGATCTCTGGCAAAGACTTTGGAGCCTTGGTTCCGCTCGATCGCTTCTTCAATACGAGCTGTATTGAAGTTGCGTAAGTCTCGCCGCATGCATTTAGAGATCTGTCTGTTCAGTTGCCTGTATGCTGTCAAATCTGTTGAAGAATGTAGCCTCATCTCCCGTCTAACAGCCATGAGATTAAGAGTGTGATCGGAGAGTTTTTGTGTTCTTCTGCGGCGGGTCTTGCAGAACTTAGCTCCGACCGCATGGACAGTTTCCACGAGCTTGTCATTCATATCGTCCACTTCATTGCAGTCTACTAGGCACTGAAAACGGTTTTGTAACTCGAGCTGAAAGGTTTCGGGACTTTGGATTAGAGCACGAGGGGGACGGAGCGTTGACTTCATCAGACGAGACCTCTCCAACTTAACATTTAGGTTCAGTGTGCCTCTAACCATTCGGTGATCGCTGCCGGTTTTCACCGTCGCGATCACTGAGACATCACTGAACAGTTGTCGTCTGGTCGTCATAATGAAGTCAATCTCATTTTTTGTCGAACCGTCGGGGCTCGACCAGGTCCACTTCCTGTGGGGCCGCTTCTTGAAGAAAGAGTTCATCATAAAGAGTCCCTCTTTCTCCATGAAGTCGGCCAGCTGCTGGCCCCTTGGGTTCCGTTGCTCTATTCCAAATTTCCCTACTTTCAGCTCACCGTTCTCTCTTGTGCCTAGTTTTGCATTGAAGTCTCCCATTAACACCATATATTGGGTTTTGGAGGAATGCATGGCTCTAGAGATATCCTCATACATTTCCTCCACCTCCTCATCGGGGTGTGCCGAGGTTGGTGCGTAAACCTGTATGACCTTCAGCGAATACCGTTTGGTGATTCTGAGTATAAGGTACGCAACCCTCGTCGACACACTCCCGATCTTTACAACGTTGTTAACGAGAGACTTGTGGACGATAAATCCGACACCTCCTTGGGACAGATGATCGCCCTCCCGGTGATAGAGCAAGTTGCCGGATTCGAGGATTATCGTGTCCTCCCCCTCTCTTCGGACTTCGGATAATCCTATAATATGCCAGCGTAACTTGTCTATCTCTTCTTCCAGCTCCACGATCTTCTCGTCAGTCCTCAGGGTGCGTGCGTTGTACGTTGCCAGGTCGAGTCGTCGTAGGTGGCAACCGAACCTCCACCGGAGATTCTTAGCACCCCCTGCCCCGCCGTTACCATGGTCGCCACC
Organism: Parnassius glacialis; assembly: GCA_033319125.1. Taxonomy (NCBI): domain Eukaryota; kingdom Metazoa; phylum Arthropoda; class Insecta; order Lepidoptera; family Papilionidae; genus Parnassius; species Parnassius glacialis. The sequence continues at coordinate 41,139,604 of JAVANC010000009.1, read as the reverse complement.
GTAGCCAGGAATAGCGGGGCCGCCGGGGACTGGGGGCCGTATCTTTGTTACTCTCGTCATTGGGGGGTATTGCTCAATGAAACAGAATGTTAAATCTCCGAAAGGTCTTCACGGATTTGAAATTTTGACACAACGTAAAAATTGAATACGTGCGTATTGTGTATTTGAAAAACTTTTTTAACCACATCAACGCGTAGCCAGGTACGTTTAGTAAAAATTATAAAATACTTATTAATAATGTTTTGCACAAACGTCACGCATGGATTATGTATTTGACTACGGTCGCATGCAACTAACTACTACTAGCTATCACTAACCAATCACACATCACGTGAGGCGAAATCGCATGTCGCATGTTTATTTTGCTTTCCGCACAGGGTTAATATGCACAAACTCAATACGCGGTAGAGCCTTGCTACAGCTATACATATTATTGTAGTACGAATGACTCATTCGCTAGACCACAAGGACCAAATTCACACAGAATACCAACGTAAAATAATAGATTAATGCTGCTTTGTTTCGTATGGTGAGAGTAGAGAACCGCAGACCCTTTTTACTGGAAACGAGGCATTCCATCTTAAATTAATGTTTTAAAAAAAATATTTACGTACATTCGCTCGATAAAGATAAAGATATCAAGCGGATGTACGCAAACTATTTTTTTACCAACTTTAATATAAAGGACTTCCGCAAAGTAACGCCTGATTCTATTAATTATTCCATCTCAGTCCTCGGGCGTGACAACGCATCTGCATTTTTATTGTTAATCGAGGATAGATGTAGATGTCTATGGTCTACATCACACACTTACAATCAGGTAGACTGTTAACTCAATTTTGTAAATGAATATCATTCAACAAATTTAAAAAAAAATCCTTAAACACTTCGCAAACTTACACTTAAAATCAAGTTGCAAAATGAGCAATACAAAAGCGAACAAAAAACACTGCGTAACTCTAAGACGCTGAAACTTTACAAACTTCAGCGGCAACCAGACGGAAACTAAACGGCAATCATAGAACTGTCGTTACCGCAGTACCAAGTGGGTGGGGAACTCAAATCAAGTTTGACAGTAGCTAGCGTCTTCTATTACCCTACTGTACTTTGATTGAAATGTCAGTTGCAGTTAAAGTTAAGTTAAAAAAAATATTTCTTAAATATTATCCATAAAGTTCTGTTTTTACTTATAAGTGGTTTGACTACTTCGTTGGTCTAATAGTCGTAAACGTGATTGCTATTCATTAGGTTCCCGGTTCGAATCCCGGGTCGAGCCAGATTAATGAATTATTCAGTTTTTCTGTCGAGAAATTCTCAGCAGCAGTACGGAGTCAGAAAGTAGGCAGTGTTTCACTCCCGTGCCTCGGAAAGCACGTAAAGCCGTTGATGTCGCGCTTGATTTCTTTTCGGTAGTGTTGGATTGTCGTCCAATTGGACTATGACAGATTGAATAGAGAGTGCACCTGTGCTTGCACAATACACTGACATTAAAATCCTGTCCTGCGCAGATGGCAAGTCTCCGTTGAGATTGGATTTTTTTATAGAATGATGGTGACAAACGAGCACATAGCCCACATAATTGTAAGTTTTTTTTTGTAGGATAGGGTGAAAAACGAGTACACAGTCCACCTGATGGTAAATGGTTGCTGTGGCCCATAGACATCTATATTTATCCTCGTTTGTGAATCAAAATGCAGATGCGTTGTCACCCGTGAGGACTAACATGGAATGCCTCTTTTCCAGTAAAAAGGGTCTCCGGTTCTCAACACTCACCATAACGAAACACAGCAGTGTTAAGCTGCTATTTTACGCTGGTATTCTGTGAGAGCGTGGTCCTTCCCCGGTCAAGCTGACCCATTTGTACTACAACTATAATATTAATATAGCTGCAGCATGGCTCTAACACGTAAAAAAGTGGATGTTCTGGTCCATAGACATCTTACCATTATAGCCTTTCAAGTCACATGGGATTTCCCCATAGATTGCCTCATAGAGGGTATATTTCCATGATTGGCAGGCGGGTTGGCAACCGCAGTTATTTTATTTTTAGTTGTTATAAGATAGTCGCTGCTGCCTATCTCTTGGTTTGTTTCCCTCTGTCTTCGTCTCTTACTACATCCACGAGGCGATATGCTGTGGTGTGTATTCTAATACCGCCATTACACTGTTAATATATATCATAGGTAACACAAAGACATTTACTGGATACATACTTATGTTAAAGTTAAAGTTACAGACTACATACGTCCCACAGCTGGGCACAGGCCTCCTCTCATATCTGAGAGGGTTTTACTGCAAGGAAATGTCCGCCGCGCTGCCCCAATGCGTGTTGGTAAACTTCACATGTCATTGAAATATTTTTGTATCTCATTTCTTACACATGCAGGTTTCCTCACGATGTTTTCCTTCACCACCGAGCACGTGGTAAATCAGCAATTAAAATTGCAATTAGCAATTTCATCGGTACCGGTGGTGATCGAACCCGGGTTGCTCGCGTATTGTGAAACTTCCAGCGAGCGCTAACCATCTGAGCTACCACGGCTAATATAAATTTATTTCCTACTAGCTGTACCCCGCGGTATCACCCGCGTATATCACGCGACTACGCCTCGCGACATGCGAACTTCGAGAGAGACATCACGACGGACGGTTGTTGAATTAACAAAGATTTAAGAAGTAAAAAGGTTACTTAAATGAGGGCATCCACGACTTTTTCTGCCACCAGGGCCGCGCCACTTTAAGAGTGAGGTAAAATATTTGACAGATTTTCTTTCTGTATTATTAGTTATATTTTATATTAATTACATTAGAAATGAATAAACCAAACTATAAATATAACTAAAAGACGACTTTTAAAAAAAATTATAATGTGCAAAAAATAAAAATCAAACCACTGACTCATTGTGTTGTGTAATAATATAATACTCTAAATAATGATAAACTATTATTTAAAACTACGTTCTCAGTTAACTGACACTGTGTAACAAAAACTTTACCTCAGTCACAACTAGCGACATCTGATGAGTGGAAGATTATTAGCCCTAATTACATGGTTAACGTAACTGGTGGTTATGCATGGTACAGGTACTGATATAGCCTCGAATAGGAAGTGATATAAGGACTATTACCAAGGTACGAATAATATAGCCTAGTTCGTATTGGCGTAACAATTGCATATGTTAACAAGAAAAAGTAGTTCTTGTGACATAACCGTAATAGTTAAGGTTTGAGATATCTTTATTTCTCATAAGAATTTACAACAATTCACTTACATGAGAAAGTTTAAATACTTGCAAACAAATAATAATCTTATCCTAGGCGTACACTAATATATCGAAATCATTTCATTCAAATACGTTCAAATCGTAAGTATACATTTTAAATAATCTTTATTTCTAAGTATAAACAAAATAAAATGTAGATTAACAGGGTACTTGTAAAAAAAAAAACTAACATAAACAAGGAGCAAATAATGCTTGGACGCGCACCTTACACAGATCGAGCGTAGCTAGAAGTGACGTGTGAAATAGTGAAACTAAGGTGCGCTCAGATTAGATATTAAATAATATTTTAAGTGCTTTCTAAAAGTTGGCATTGATTTTGCTTCTTTAATATTTTTCGGTAATTGGTTATACAATTTCGCACCTTCGTACATTAAATTTTTTTTACCATAATTAGTTCTTGGGGTTAAGAGGCAAAGGTCGTTTGCACGTCTTAGTCTAATTTTTTGTATTTGTTGTTTCTTTGTGAAAGTTATTTGAGTATGTATGTCTTTATTTAATATTTTTCTTATTAATATACAAGTTTTATATATATAGGTTTGAGTTATATTTAATAATTTTGTTTCTTTATATAGTAGATTTGTTGGTGTGAGGAAATCATATTTAAACAATGTTTTAATTATTTTATTTTGTGACCTTTGTAGTGGTTCTAGATTTGTTTTTGCAGCAGTGCCCCAAATTTCAGTCAAGTATTCTAAATGCGGTTTTATGAGAGAGTTATATATATTATATCGAATTCGGTGCGGTAAACATGTAATCATACCCCGTAGGGCTCCAGAAAGAGAAGTTAATTTTGTTTTAATTTTAGAAATATGTGGTTTCCATGTTAAATGCGAGTCTAAGATCAGTCCAAGATATTTCTGTTCATCAACTTTATTTATAATTTGATTATTTATTTTCAATGGTGTATAATGTGATATTTTTTTGTTTTTTGCTGTAAATATTATATAGTTTGTTTTTGATATATTTATAGTTAGCCGATTGCATTGGAACCAGATATTTAGAAGATCTAAGTCATTTTGTGCGTCTTTAATGACAGAGTCCATAGAATGGCCAAAGTAGAATAGAGTGGTGTCATCGGCGTATAACGTTATGTCTCCCTTAAGCCCGAGATCTTTAATATTATTGATATATATAAGAAACAAGAGAGGCCCCAGAATCGAACCCTGAGGTATACCACAAGGCACAACCCTGGGCCCACTCTGTGTTTCACCGATCTTAACCACTTGCCGACGATTAGTGAGGTAAGATCTGAGTATCTCATTAGCGGTTCCCGTAATGCCAATGTCTGATAGTTTCTTTAATAATATGTCGTGACTAATTGTATCAAAGGCCTTCTTTAAATCTATGAAGACTCCTAGTGCTATTTGTTTTTTTATCAATGTTGAGTTTCACTTTAGTTATGAGGTCTATTGTAGCTGACAGTGTGTTAGATTTCGGTTTGAATCCATACTGCTGCTTGTAAAAGAAGTTCTGTGCAGATAGATAGGCTTCAAGACGTTTATATAATAGTTTTTCATAAATTTTTGACATTACGGGAAGAACAGATATTGGGCGGTAATTGCCAGGTTCCGACTTAGTCCCAGATTTAAATATAGGTGTAACTTTAGCCATCTTTAGACTATCGGGGAAAGTGCCATTTTCCAGATTATTATTTATGCAATTTGTAAGTTCAGGAAGGATGACGTGTTTCACGCATTTTATTGATTTGCTATTAACCCCATCTAATCCAGAACTAGTATTTGTGCTTAAGCTATCTATTAACTTGGCAATTTCTTCCGTTGTACATGGCTGTAACTGTGTTAGCGCGATTGTGTCAGCAGTATTTGCTCCAATTGTATACGTTAAATTATTATAAAAATTTGCTGGTATTTGACTATTTAAGATCAAGCCCACATTAGAAAAAAAGTCATTGAATTGTTCACAGATAGTATTTTGATCCGTTATGTAACCATTGGGTGTTAAAAGTTTACTCGGGAATGATGGGTCTCTTACTTTGTTGTTAGAAAGGTTATTTATTAGTTTCCACATCTTTTTAGGGTTGCTCTTGCAGTCGTTGAAAGCTTTTGAATAATATTTAGTTTTAGTTTTATGAATGGTTCTTGATACTTCGTTTCTTTCTTTGGTGAATGCTTCTTCTAATAATTTGTCTTCTCGATTCTTCTTAAATTTGTTCCATATTTTATTTCGAATGTTTATGCTATCTATAATTTTCCTGTTGATCCAGTCTTGGCGGGGTGGGTTAAGAATTTTAGTCTTTGTGAGTCTACTATTGCTGACGCAAGAATTCAGCTTCTCTTCAAGTAGTTCATATGATTTATTACCAGTATTTGTGCAGTTTCCCACAGTTTTATATAGTTGTTCGTAATTGATAGCTTCATATCTTACTCTTCGCAGTGGTTCAGGCCGGTATTTCTGTACTTCGAAGTATATTTGCTTATGGTCAGACATGGGGGTTTCAATTATGATGAAATTGAATCTGTGTTTTTTAAGGTTTGAGCAAACATGATCTATTATTGATTTTGTTGAAATTGTTTCACGTGTACAGAATTTTTCGTCTATTTTATTTATTATATCGTAACCATTCTCCTCTAACACATCTTTGTAGTGATTAGTTGCCTGTTGTTGACTCAGTAAATTAATGTTGAAGTCTCCAATCACAACAGCTCTGTTTCTTTTATGCAATTGCATGGAATAAAAGTCCAAGAAGTTTTTTAAATTTGAAGCGTCTGGTTTCCGATATACTGCACCGATATCAAGACAATAGTGGTCAAGATGAATCCAAAGGTAGTGATTGTCACCTTGAGACTGATTTTCTGTCACGTGGTGTTTTAGGCTGTTGCAAATGAATATTGACACTCCTCCGCCTCTCATGTTACGCCTGTAGTTAGAATAGTGAAAATAGCCGGGAATCTGAAGACTTATAGCTTCTTCGTCTGACTTAATCCATGTCTCTGAGAGGATGATTATATGAACCCTATTCTGAAACGATTCTACTACGCATTTTAATTCATCCAATTTCCCTGGTTTCACTATACTTCTTACGTTGGCATATAGAAATCGTAGAGAATTTTTGGTAGAAGAAATATCTTCGTAGCTGTCTACAATTTTATAAGTAATTGGGTCTGTGTTGCACGAATAAGTTTGGAGGTGAGTTGTGTCATTGTATTTTAGTTTTTTGACGAGCGTTCTACGATCTTTGGCACACCTTTAACATATTTTATAATTAAGTTTTTATTGTTATTATTTGATTGGCGTTTTACTTCTTCTTTAAGATCTTTATAGTATTTTTGCTGTAGAGGGGTCTGATCTGCGTATATTTTGAAATTGCCTAAATTCTCATTTCTTCTATTGCGTAGCACAGTTACAGCTGTCTCTGAAGACGAAAAACATACTTTTATGAGACGATTTTTGCCGGGGCTATATTTCCCAAGACGGTATACTACTTTGGGCTGGAAGCTCTCATCTATTGTCTTTACTAATTTAGTCACTTGTTTAATGTCGATGTCTTTCCTTTCGTCTTTATTGTTCGATACGGGTTCCGGTAGTCCATCTATGATTACGTTTTTGCTTCTAATGTTTCGTTCTGTTATTTCAGATATGATAGACACGTAAGAAGCATCTGCAAGCTGAGTTACTTGATTGGCCGACGTATTTTTAAGCAGTTTTACTTCAGACTGCAAGCCTTCAATGTTCTTATTAGTAGTATTGTTATTGGACTTTATATTTAAGATATCAGATTTTATTATATTTTGTTCCATTGTAAGATTCTGAATATTAGTTTTTATATCAGCCATCTGTTCTTTAATAGCTGAAACATCATCATTCATTTTATTGTTAAATTCTTGCTGACTAATGCTCAAATTTGTGAGCATCGCCATCATTTGTGACATTTGTTTACGAATCTCGCTTAATTCTTCCTTGATATCTTCGCTATCATCAAAACGCTTTCTCTTATTGCGCATGGTAACTTTTGATATATCTGTAGACTCAGGTGTTGTGGACAAATTTGGTTCCGACCCACTTAGGCCACTTCCAGTAGGCGAGCGTAGTACGTTCATCATAGATCTGTGACACAGCGTCTATCACGCTAAGCGTAGTAATCGCTACGGAGTGTAAAGGTAAAAAAAAAAAAAAAATATATAATTCGTCTCTTTTCCCCGAGGGGGTGAAGAGCGGTTACCTTGCCTATGCGCCGAGCCAAGAGGTTATTCTGCACACTGTATCGCGTAACCGGTGCACTGGTGACTTAATTAACTTTATAACTTAACTTTAAGTAATAAGGTATTAATTTAGATCGTTGAGCGTAATTGAATTTATTTAGAAATTGTACAACACGTCTGCTCTGTACGCCTACTCAATGATACTTGACTATATACTTGACTATACTTGTTAGACATATAGTATCGCGGACTTCTTTTGTAGATATTGATGTTCCGTATAAAACTGTAGAACATCACTTTGCTCTGTTGTCAATAGTTTCCGCAGCGTACGCGATAAAAGGATTCCTTTTGCTATTTTTTTCACACCATGGGTTACATTAGCGAAGCTTTCATACGGATCCCTAACTTTTTTGAAAATATTCTATAGCTCATTAGGGATAATGTAGAATTGTAATGGTAAATGGTTTTTCAAATCGGTCCAGTAGTTTCGGAGCCAATTCAATTCAAACAACAAACAAATCTTTCCTCTTTATAATATTAGTGTATGTAGACGTATCTTTACATAGAATATGTAAAATACAGTAAAACTCGCTTAATACGATCACGTTTAATACGATTTCTCGTTTAATACGCCATTTTATGTCAGTCCCTGCAACTTGAGGCATGTTTTCATACATTATTAACACGCTTAATACGATTCGTTATTCCGTCTAATACGCCATCTGGGTCGGAAAAGTTACGTTTGCTAGTAAGGCGAAAAATCCACGTTGCTTCAAAAACGTGAAATCGCTCCCTGTAATATATGATGCATAATCTCGAGCTTGGATGACTGACCTTCGTATTATTAACTGATTAAAAGCTTTAGATGATCACTTCCAGATTAAATGTAGACGCATAATTCTCTTCATTGATAACTGCCCCGCTCACTCTAAAGATGTTGAACTAATGAATATCACGCTTATTTTCTTACCTCCGAATGCGACAAGCAAGTTGCAACCGATGGATTAGGGCATCATAAAAGTCCTTAAACATGACTACAGAACACGTTTGATACATCACTATCTTAAGGAAATGGAAAACCTTGACAGCAAATGACCCTTGACTGTGCATGATGCGATCCTAAACATTGCAGCGGCATGGCAAGCAATTAAGCCTGAAACCATACAAAATTGTTTCAAGAAAGCAGGTTTCCGAAATAACGAAGCTGATGTCGTGTTGGAAGAAGAACCCGTAATACTGCAGGGTGTTTCTGTATATTCTTCATTAATGATAATGTTGCACCTTACGAAACCTGTTAAATCGAAGATCTTATTCAAGATGTGAATAACACCCAAAAAGCAGCCCTAAGTGATGACGATGAAGATGAAGCAGAGTCAGTTCCGATTTTATCTATTATTACTGCAAAAGTTAAATTATATTGAAAGTCTTGTCATTAATAATGCATTTTTTTTGTCAAACCAAAATAAGTGATTATTTTAAGTAATGTCGTTATAAATAATACTTAAATATGATAAACTACCTTTCTTACAAATTTATAAATACGTATACCTATAATTCGATACCTATACAATATTTGTAAATGATGTTTTATTTTTCCTATCCCGCATAATACGCTTTCCCGCTTAAGTCGCGATTTTGGCTGGGTCCGTTCAAAATCGTCTTAAGCGGGTTTTACTGTATATGATGTGTAACGTGTATCGACTTTACCCCAATCTTGATAGTATAAACATACTGAGCAATGAATATCTTGTTTCAAGTAGTAGCATCATAAAATAAATAAATCAAGAGATGGAAGCAATTATTTTTGTTTTTTTTTTTAATTATAATTTTCACTCACTTAGTCTAAAGTCCAGATTAGGCCATCAGAACCGGTTTTGAAATGAAAAAAGAGTAAATGTTCAATTCAATAATAAAGTTTCAATGAAAATTAAAAAGGAGTAAACTCTTTTCTTATTTTTTTTATAGGATAATGGTGACAAACGAGCACCCAGTCCACCTGATGGTAGGTAGTTACCGTGGCCCATAGACATCTACACCCATCCTCAACTACGAATCAAAATGCAGATGCGTTGTCACCCGTGAGGATTAAGATGAAATGCCTCGTTTCCAGTAATAGGGGTCTCGGATTCTCTACACTCACCATACTTAACACAGCAGCTAAGCTGCTATTTGACGCTGGTATTCTGTGAGAGCGTGGTCCTTCCCCAGTCGAGCCGACCCATTCTTGCTACAACTATACTACTGATATAGCTGCAGCATGGCTCTACCACGTGAAAAAAGATCTTAAAGGTCCTTTAGTCGTATCGGTCCAGAAAAATATCTTATTTGTTAACTTTATTTTATTTTGTAATTATAATATGCCAAGATTAACAAAAAGTTCAATTTCAACGTAATAAATTAAAATTTAAAACGAACTCCGCAGTGAAGAACCGGTAAATAACTCTGGGGTCGTTGCTTTTTTCACAGTTTCCTTTATTACGAAATTTCCTTTGACCGGAGGTAACAAGGCGAAAGTTTTTAATGTTTTACACCTTACTTTTATATCTATTGGAACCTGATTCAATAATGAACTAAATAATCTAGGTTTTTTATTCAACACAGTGTATAATTTAATATTAAAATTTTGTGCAATCGACTTCAATATATATTATTAATAATAACTCAAAAACTATTGGTCAGACCTTGACCAAATTATATATGGGAGCACCAGCTTTTAAATAAAAAAAATTGTCGAAATCGGTTAACTAGAACAAAGTTATTAGGTAACACAGATAAAAAAATAAAAAACATACAAATCGAAAAAAAGAACATACAGTCGAATTGAGTACCTCCTCTTTTTTAAGTCGGTTGAAAATTAATTACAAGAACGAAAAAGAAATCCCATAAGTAATCGTCATCGTAAAGAAGTCAACAAAAAAAGAGTAAAATAAAATAATAAAAAGTAAAAGCGACTTTAAACAACCAAAAAGAATAAAATAATTTCATATTCTTCAGTCGGTGCTAAGACATTGTATAGAAGACTTAAAGACTATATAATACCAACCAAAAAAAATATATATAATAGGAACCACACCTAAAGGATAACTTATTTAATGAAAAATAATCACCTAATCGGTTCAGAATTGAAGAAGTTGCGTAATATACATGAAAAGTAAAACTACATACAGTTGAGCACCAACGCTCCGAGAAGTCTGCAGTAAATCAGCATGTTCAGGATCGTCCCAACCATTATATCGGATTTGATAGACAACAAAAATAAAAAACGTCCTAATTTCAATAAGGAGAATTATGGAATCCCGGGTGCTGGGTAGCTGGGTGCTATCGACTGCATGGGATCCCATCTATACTAATCTATACTAATATAATAAAGCGGAAGAGTTTTTTGTTTTTTTATTTGTTTAAACGCGCTAATCTCTGGAACTACCAGTCGGATTTGAAAATTTTTTTTGTATATTATAGCCAGATTCACGTGGAATAGTATAGGCTATCTAGCATTAAGCTATATTACTCAGCTAGCCTAAAATATGGATATTTGTTAAGCAAGTCAGAAGAAAAAGCACTCCCGAAATGATTTATCTACGTACGCTGGTGTTATCGTCAGAGATATGTAAATACAATGTTGTAGAAAAATATAGATCTTTACTCCGTCTAAAAAAAAGTCCGCGATACCATATGTCTATTTCTTATACATAAGCCATAATTAGGTATTTTATGATAAAAAATATTGAAAATGAATAAAGTAATTTATGAGCGTTATTATTAGGCATGGCCTATTTATCCTTAGGAACGAAAGTTACTTCATCATCAAGACAATTTTATGAAGATAAACTTTGTTCTTTATACCATGTTATTTGGACGCATAGTTTAAAGAGATAATGTAAAATTAAAATAATTTAATACATGGCTGGGCGCGCGAACGACACATAAACATTAGCCGCCCGGTGAGAACTGCGAGAACTGCTCAACCGGGATGGGGAGGGATAGTGGATAAAACTTAACTTCGCCCTACATCATACATAATATGCCGACAGATAAAAGTATTCCATTAATTATGCCAATTTTTTCATCCATTGCTATCAAATAAAATATTTAATTGCAATTATAAAATGCTTGAACTAGGTCATGTCGCGCATCTCCAACATGTGATGACGCGGGTGAAACCGCGGGACACAGCTAGTAATTAATAAAATTAAATCCAAACCCACGCATACTACTGCAAGACTTCATGATACTGTAAGCTCATTCTACGTAGATTGGCCTAAAAATTGATAATTACGTTGAAGGTAGCCCTCGTTAACTGTGATATCAGGATGTCGAACACCCCACATGACCATGGGTGTTATAAAGTGCCCGAAATGTTGGGTATTGAAAAAGTTAAAATTAAACGCGATAAAATCCGTAAAATTAGTTTTATTCTATGTACTATTCGAAAAATATAAGAAATAATTATGCAGTCGAATTGTTAACCTCCTGCTTTTTTAGAAGTCGGATAACATTAAGACTTTATCAACAATAAAGCTTAAAATATTATATTTCCTAGAATCTTTAATGTTCATTAATAACAGGCAAGCCTTGAAAGTACTACGCGACATTAGTAATTTCCTCACTAGGGCGTACAGTGTTTGTTTGTGCATAATATTCCCATTTAGTCAAGCTCGATAAATTTAGTGGTTGGATGTTAGCAATTAATTAAAACACGTTAGAAAAGATAATTATAAATGCCGAAAACATTTTTACTTTTAATGTTAATTTATGACATGTTTTTAAGTGAATAAAGTTTTTTTTTCATCGTAATAAATTTTTAATACAACAATATACTCCTTAATTATCAAAGAATGTATTAACTTCTTGTATAATAAACCGCCGCTGTTGTTTCATAAGACGGAATTGATTGCAATACGTAGAGCTGCACTGGATATCTTTCCGGACCTCCAACCTATCACAGTGTGTTATGCAGAGAGAGAATTTAAATAGCGAAGCTTGTGGTCTTCGATCCTGGACTTTAAAAGGATGCTGATTGAGAGAAAGGGCGTTCGTTGAATAAATTGCACACCTACCTTGTCACCGCCGCCCTCGTAGATCTTCCACGCTCCGGAGGTAGGTCTCAAGAAGGTGCAGACGACCTAACGTTTCTTCCTTTTTTTTTGCTGATACAAAACTTCACTAATCACCGATTTGATTATGTCTTATAAAGTATTAATACTCGTTATTCGTTCTCTCTTCATCCCTTTATATTTATTTCGTTCTCTCTTCGTCCCTTTCAAATACCAGAACCTTAGTTTTATTAGCATTCAAACGGAGACCTTTAATTTCACATTCCTCTTTCATACACGTGACTAATGCCTGCAGTTCTGCCTCTGATGGTGCAATAAGCACTGCATCATCAGCATTTATATATATATGTGGAAAATAAAGATTATTATTATTAAGTGGCGAAGCTTGCGAAGACACTTATTGATTTCACGATGTCTGTCCGTCTGTCCGTCTGTCCCACGATTATCTCGAGAACGGTTTTAATTTTCGAATTCTGTTTTCAGCAATCGATTACTGATAACCCAGGCATCTGAACCTCCTATTTTGAAACTAATTGCTCATCGGCAACCGTTAGAAACCGCTACAAAGCTGATTGCTTCGCCACTTTGCTATGCTGTTAGCTTGCTAGGTTTATTATTATTATATTTCTTTCATGGCAAGATAAGAAAAAGTGCGAGGGAGATGGATATTTCTTTTTTCTTCCATCTCGCTTCTTTATAGCCGCCAAGTCCGTTTACACTACGTCAGAAGGGGTCGTGAAGTGACGGAAAAATCTTAAACTTTTTGTCGCCTAGCCCCCATCCGCCAAATTTGTACCGTCAGATAAAGAACTTCGTTCCAAAAACTACGACTGCCAACCCGCAAGCTTAGTAACTATCGTAGAGACCTATGTTCAGTTGTATTAATGATGGTACAAAAAATAAAAGATTTTTTACAAAGGCACCATTCGTCTCATATTCAGTTTCTTCCAGCAAGTTTGTAATTAGACAAATCCATGAGATGTAGACTTATTAAATATTTTTTTATAGAATAAAGGGTACAAAAGAGCACACAGTCCACCTGATGCTAAGTGCGTACTCTGGCCCACAGACTATGACATTTATCCTCCATTAAGAATCAAAATTCAGATGCGTTGTCACCCCCGAGGATTAAGATCGAATGCCTCGTTTCCATTAAAAAGGGTCTTCGGTTTTTTACACTCACCATATGAAACACATCAGCATTAAGTTGCTATTTTAGGCTAGTATTCTATGAGAGCGATGTCCTTCCCCGGTCGAACCGACATATTCGTGCTACAAACATAATATAGCTGCAGCTTGGCTCTCTGGCTATCTCTGGCTTACACGTAAGCAAGTTAGTAAATATAACACATTATTGCTTAAATTTAAAATATTTGCTGTTATAGTAAACATATTCTGTGATATTATTTAATGTTGTGATATTATGTTATAATATTTCTGCTAATCCAGAACCGATCCTTTGTTTAAGTTCTTACTACAAAGCTACAAACATGTTGTGTGTATATCGTCTCTACGCAGTAGTCCAAATAAATCCTCAATAGATAGTATTATCACTTAAACTTGGGTCATATTTCGTACTAAAAAATCAAATCAAAATCAATGTATTTTGAATGTACTGCCACAAACTTATTTATATTATCATATCAAAATAATCAAGAAGGAAGAGCACTTGAGGTACTGTGGTCAATATCCATAGGATGTATCCTTTACAAGGATGGGAACAAAAATAATAATAAAAAAGTTCGTTAAAAGTGTGTCCGTGTATGTAGGAGTGTGTGTAAAACACTTAAATAGATAGTTCTAAATTAACATGATACATAATGCTACATATAGGCTTTATTGATAACGACTTGTTCTTTAATTGCAGTCACAAATAAACTCACAGTCCAACTTATGGTATCTGCCTGCAAACCACTTCAAACCAAAAAGACTAAAGATGTGTTTGATCTCTAAGGACTAATGGGGTTGTTATAAATTAATTTGCTTAATTCCGCGTAAAAAAAGAAAATGATGTGTCATGCCCAGCTTTAAGGGGGACCTCCCACCCTCCCTCAATCGCGCGCACTATACCCGTCGCCGGCAATCCCAGCACTACCATCCTCAGCACCACCACACTAGGCAGGACACACCACTCTCGAAAATACGACACGTGTTTCGCCTCTACACGAGGCATCCTCAGGTGAAGTAGACTCTGCGGAGGCTGGCCCCTTAAAGCTGGGCAGGACACATCATTTTCTTTTTTTACGCGGAATTAAGCAAATTAATTTATAACAACCCCATTATAATGGATTTCCGCAAAGTAACGCCTGATTCTATCAATTATCTCTAAGGACTAAGATAGAATGCACAGGCTGTAAATATACCGGCATTCCCTTTAAACTGGAACAAAGTAGTGCTAACACTGCAATTTGTTAGCAGAAATAGGTACGAGAGTGGTATCTAACCAGACCTAACCTAGAAAAAAAAGTCTTACCAAGACAATCCTTTGTCACCCTTACTTGTATATAAAAGCATTATATATATTCATATATATAGTAACTTAAAGTGTGATACAAATATTTTAGAGCAAACCATTGAATTAACATGTACCTCGTACTAGAACAGACAACGGGAACAAATCTGTGTGGCAGTGCAAGGCGAGTGGAAGGAGATACAGAAGAAAATTTGAGCCCGTGGGCTCTAACTGGCGTTGCACCCAGATAAGTCTCGGCATCTTTTATAGTACACAGTACGTATTATTTTAATTAAGCAAACTAATAATAAAATAAATAAATAAAAAAATAATAAAAACGACTGCAAAAAAGACAATTTAAAGGTAATGCACTAAAACGAACAAAACACGATTGAGAATAGAATATATAACTTAAATAAAGTATTAACAAATTAAACTCTGCTTCGGTTCAACAGACTATACTATGAGCTGAAAGCCTAAGTTAAATACCCAAATTAAGTTTAGTAGCAAGCGGAACCCATTAATATTCTTTCGGTTTATAATTTTCAATTGGGTCCCGCCTGGTCCGGCGGTATATATATATTTGCAATCGCCTTTTAATTCCCTTTATTTTGATACCCTACTCGATAGATTTGGTTAATTTTTTTTAATTAACGTATTACTATTTTACGCCAAAAATCCGCCATTTTGTTTATTTTTTTCAAAAAGCTATCTAAGACCATTTGGGTTTCTAGGACGAATAAAACGATACCTTAATTGTCAAAACTCAAAATCAATCCAGCTGTTTGGAAAATACCGAGGTAATAAAGAAATTTACAAACATACAAGATACGCGCGAAAAACATAACTCTTCCTTGGCAGTAGGGTAAAAACAAGTTCTCAAAATAGGGACGAGGGTGGTACCCAATTAGATGGATTCCTAAACAGGAAAGGATCCACCACCTAGAAATTTTTTTGTCACCCTAAGTTGTAAAAAAACATTCTAGATAGATAAAACTCTACCGTGTTTCTAATTTAACTATACAAATATTTCAGAGCAAACTTAAGGAAACATCTTCTCTTTAATATCTTTAAAGATGGGATCACTAAATACGTAACTTAATCTACAGCGCACAGACGCACATTAGCGTAAGTCGCAGGGTTAATTAAAGACACATTTGCTGGGTCATTTCGCTTTTGAACCTTTCTCGACAATATCCCCCGGGTCGTTCAAAGATTACCACGTTACAAAATGTAAAACATATTTGGCTTTTCAATTCCACCGTATGTAAAGTAAAATATTATTTGTTGCTACTTTTAGGATTCCATGTTCAAAGGTTAAAACGCAGGTTTAAGTCACACTTCTGTCTATTTGTCTGTCTGTCCGTATACCACGGATATTTATCTCGTAGACGAAATATTTCGTAAGTGACATACCTGAAATTTGATTATTTGGTGTAGAATGACGACCCAAAACCGAAGATTGACTTAGAAATCAAATTAAACTATAGTTCAGGGGGATCCTGTGCATAAAAAAGACGTTTATTTTTATAGTGCCAGGGGCCGCTCGGGAGATAGTATGATACCGGTAGACGCTAATTCAAACAATGATATCTTTTTAATTTTGTATGTCAGCTACATATAAAACTTATTCGGGTCGATTTGTTATGAGTTAAGGTATTTGATTCTACTTTATAAATATTAAATTCAATTTTATAATCTTATCAATCTCATTTCAAAATTGTGTGACGTAATTTTGCCGGTATATTGTACATAAAGTGTAAGGATTATGTAATTAAACCATTAAGTATAAAGGTATATGTTTTATTTGCATAACAATACTACATTATAACAAAAGGAATTAAAAATCGCACCCCCTCAATACATTTTTTTCACACAAAAAACTTTTTAAAATCTACTTCTTTTTACGCGGCAAAACAAAAACAGATTAAAACAATCGAACATATTCAATTCGAAAACGTTTGAAATCGTTACGTTAAAAAAAACGTTACGTTTAAATTGCCAAATGGGCACACGGGGTCGGCTGACACACGGGCATGCATAAGCTATCAACCCCCTGCGGACGTCGTGACACATGAGGGGTTATTTCATATTTCATTGTCACCCTTATCCTATAAAAAATATATTCTTGTTTAACCGTGTAGTCGCGGTGTAAGAATATCCAGTACCCCATATCGTCCTGTGACAACCCGCCTACCAAACGTGTAACTATGGCAAATTTCCTCAATATGAGGCAATCTATGGAAGAAGCCGTTAGTCAGTAGTGGACTTTGATACGCTGTAACGGTAACGGAATCCTTGTTTATCCCTGTCCCTTTAGTTTCTCATTAAGCAAAATAATGTGTTTGTTTTCAGAAAATAAAGTTTTTAAACCATATAAATTATTACATAACAGCATGTAAAAGTGAAAGAATGACACTTCAATTTAACTATTTAATTAATTTTAATTTTTTAATTTGTGTTGTATTCTGTACTTTGAATTACTTTTATTGACGATTGAAAAACCGGCCCTTAGGAACTTAAATTGAGACTATTAATTATCAACAGTGTATTTAATTAAAGTCAATGTCTATTTAAGAAATTCTTAAAATTGCTTTCTCTTTTTTGACTAAACGAAAATAGAAAGAGACCGGTATATAGATAATTAATGAGTACGTGTTAATATAGTAATATAAAGTAACGTTTCAATAATATATATATATATATATATATATATATATATATATATATATATATATATATATCTACTAATAATAATCGTTTTCTGCCGACTTCCAAAAAGTAGACGGTACTCAATCCGACTGTATGTTTTTTTTTATGTGTGTTACCTCATAACTTTGTACTGGGCGAACCGATTCTTTTTTTATATGAAAGCTGATAGTTCTCGTGTGGTCCCATATGAATTTGATCAAGGTCAGGCCAATGGTTATTGAGTTATTCTGAAATAACCTATATTGAAGTCGCTTATATTGAAGTCGGCTGTACAAAATTTTAAATTTTAAATTATTAGCTATAATCGTTAACCCCAGACGAAATGAGCCATCTAGAAGTTTGTTTTTTGTTTGTTCATTGATCTTTAGACAGGTGGAACGATCGACGCAATAACAGAAAATTACTCCTGTAAATCCTCCAATCATTTCGAATCCAAAACGATGAAATCCGATGGAAGATGATAGAACTATACAATCAAAGGTTTAAAAGAATCCTCAGTTCAGGCCTTAACGGACGCAATTTCGTTAAAGCAATTAAAGGTTTACCTTTACCATCGCCAGTGTTAACTTACACCTTCGGCGTGATCAAGTGGTCAGACACTAAATTGGAGAGAGCTGAAAGGTCTACCCTCGTCTTGCTCACTAAATATCTAGTACATTACTCACAATCACCAGGCTCTGTCTGGAACCAAGTACACCCAGCACCACGACAGTGTAGCAATAATTACGAGTATACACCAAGAACTGGCAGTTAAGCACGGTCTCTTAAAGGAGACAGAGCCTTACTGAAAATATAGTCCATCCCTGGTACTCGAGAACGATTCGGCACAACTTTATTGGGACAGGACGGTTTTACGTGACCGGAAAGCTGAGCATAATCGGCCGGATAAGATGAGCTGAAGCTGAGGTGTTTGTTAGATATTGGCATTCCAAAATTTTCTTATGTGCAGAAGTACAGCACTGAAAAGGTGGTTAAGTAGTAGCGGCTGGATGAAGAAATACGACAGTTAAGGCGGCAGCAGCAGCTGCTTATCATTTTGATGAATCTCCCTATTGTTCCTAGATCCCTTGATGAGAATTTAGCGAAGCTGGTTATCTCAGTGAGAGTGAGGAAAAAATCAATTTATTATAATTAAAAAAATAAAGAGCCGTATCTAAAAACCCGAAAAGGAGCGCTAATAAAAAACTTTATTTCACCAATAACTTTTAACAAATAAAATGTAAAGTCCCAGGTTCCTAATGTAAGTGAACCTGTATCTCAGGATATATATACTGGAGAAGTAGACTCTCTTATTCCACAACAATACGGCGAGAACAAGACCATAATGAGTCGATTAAATTTGAGATGAAACTGCTTCCGTATTTTTATTCCAAAACAATATGCAAGAAAGACGGGACTCGTAATTTAGGAACGTAAATAACCTAGAGCTCATTTATTTCAATTGTTTGAAAAACCAATTTATAAAAAGCGTTTTCAATACTTAATCACGACAAAATTCTAGAGAAAGCCTGTATCTTGAATAATAGCTGCAATAAATCAACTTAATGTTCAGTTTACAACAAAAAATTTACGTGAGAAGTTCACAAGTCGACCATTTGTATTTTACTCCTAGTTATAAAATTTCACTTGATATGTTTACGCACATATCAAAACCACAAAATTACCTAATAATTAGTCACACAAAAGTATTATAAACCGAAAATACAATACTCGATACTTTATCCACAGCTGCTACTTGGTTATATGCGTGTTTTATTGTCTTACATATATTTTTTTTTATAGGATATGGGTGACAATCGAGCACACAGTCCACCTGATAGTAAGTGGTTGCTGCGGCCCATAGACATCTACATCAATCCTCTATTACAAATCAAAATGTAGATGCGTTGTCACCCGTGAGGACTAAGATGGAATGCCTCATTTCCAGTAAAAAGGGCCTCCGGCCACCTGCACTCACCAAGCGAAACGCAGAGGTAAACCTCTACTTCACGCTGGTTTTCTGTGAGGTCGTGGTACCACCCCGGTTCGAGCCGGCCCATCCGTGCGACAGCAAAAGCTGCCGCGTGGCTCTACCACTGTTGAAATTCTATTTCTTTTGAAATTGTATTTCTTTATGAGCTATCGTAACTTAGTTCTTTCTTAGTTTTATAGTATTTTGTTATGCTGTATCGCCTATAAGGACACACACATAGTCAGAAAGTATTAATGTGTGTACTGCTTGTGTTCTATGAATAAATAAATAAATATTTAACACTAAGCGCTAAACATAAGTTGTGGATTTAAACGCGTTTCCCGCATCCTTTCGTACCTCAACACATCAACAACATTGAACATTGACAACCCTAGGGAGTTCTTAGGGACCCTCTTTAGTTCACGAGGGTTAAGTTATTTACGCCTTAAATCTAAATAATGCACAAACGCAAATACTTTGAGGATAGTAATGTTTCACTACGGACGCGGAGTAAGTGGTTTTAAACTAAGGCCTCATAAAGTTAGAAATGTCTCCTAAATAATATGTACATTATATTTGCGCATTTATTTCATTGTGTACCGCCACAGTTTAAAAATATTTTTTTTTATAGATAGAGGCAAACGAGGATGCGGCTCACCTGATGTGACTACCGCCGCCCATGAACAACTGCAACACCCTGGTGTTTCCCCTGTTATTTTCAGGTGCGTTGCCGGCCTTTTTCAAAGGAGTAAACTCTTTTTTATTGGAGGTCCTTCAGTAGTATCAGTCCAGAAAAATTGTCTGTGGTAAATGATTCCACAAAGAGATCGTAAGTTGAAGAAAACTTGTAGTAAAACGCACAGTGCTGGAGCGCCAAGCATTCAGATGGTGTGGATGGTATTGTGAGAGTTTTGTCGCGATGTGCGTTTGTGATATTTGGCAGCTGGAATTAACCCAAAGAAAAGTACAAAGATAGTAAAAAAACGAGTAGTAAAGGTAAAAAGAACCGAGTAGTGGCGTTGTAAGAATATCTACTATCCCATATCATCCCGTGGGTGTCGTAAAAGGTGACAGAGGGAAACAAATTATGAGATGGGCAGCAGCGTCTTTCTAATAATTACTAAAAATAAAAATAAGCGGCCAAGTGCGAGTCGGTCTCGCCCATGAAGGGTTCCGTAGCAGCAAGTAACATAATTTACGATTTAAGACGTTTAAAAAAAACTACTAACTAGATGTCGTTCAAACCAATTTTCGGTGGAAGTTTACATGGTAATGTATATAAGAAACCTCAATATCATTTTTGAAGACCTATCCATAGATATCCCACATGTATAGGTTTGATGGAAAAAAGTTTTTGAGTTTCAGTTCTAAGTATGGGGAACCCCCAAAATTTATTGTTTTTTTTTCTATTTTTGTGTGAAAATTTTAATGCGGTTCACAGAATACATCTACTTACCAAGTTTCAACAGCATAGTTCTTATAGTTTCGAAAAAAAGTGGCTGTGACGTACGGACGGACAGACAGACAGACAGACATGACGAATCCATAAGGGATCCGTTTTTTGCCATTTGGCTACGGAACCCTAAAAACTGTCGTTGCCAATCCCCTTGCCAAGCGTGGCAACTAAGGCAAGTATGAGGCCTATGAGGCAATTCTAAAGGCCTATGTTCAGGAATGGACTTTAATAGGCTGTAGCAGTAACGGTAACACTTCAAACAATTATCTAGTTTAAAAAGAGTAAGCTGTACTTTATAAACTGTGGTACTGCCGTGTTCCACCACGATATCGAACCGTGAGTGCCGTAAGAGGTGACAGAGGGAGATAAAACAATACATGAACAGCAGCTTTTCGTCATGACAACTCAAAATAATGAAAAACTGCAGTTGCTCAAACATGCCTAGCGTGACAACTGTGACGAATATCGACCCTATGAAACAATCTACGGATGAGGTTTATGTTCAGCAGTGGACATTAATAGAGCGCAATGATAATGATAGTGATGATTCATTCCATTCATCATCATCATCATTACAGCCTTTCACAAGTCCTCTGCTGAACGTAGGCCTGCCCCAAGGAATGCCACAAATCACGGTCCTGAGCCACCTGCATCCATCGAGTTCCTGCATGTCTTACCAAGTCTTCACTCCATCTAGTAGAGGGACAACCCACACTTCACCTGCCAGAACGAGGCTGCCTCTCGAGAACCTTACCGAGCTATATGGCCGGCATATGGCTCCGTGGCGCAGTGGCTTAGCAATGAGTTGCTTGCGCTTGGGGGCGCGGGTTCGAATCCCGCACGGAACAAGTATTTGTATGGCCTACCAATAATTGTTCCGGGTCTGGATGTTTGTCCTTGTGCAATTTGTGTTTGTAAACTGCCTCCACGATACAAGAGAAAATCCATGTGCAGGGGTAACGTTTTTTTTTTTTTAAAAAATATAGCTTGAAGCCATTCTAATCAATTGGGTTAGTATGTCAGTTACTCTGATTGTACTGCGGATATCCTCATTTAAGTCTATCATGAAGAGGAACGCCCAGCATTGCTCTCTACATACCTTGCTCAGTGACTTTGAGCTTCCTAATACGGCCAGCAGTGAAGGACCGCGTCTCAGATAAATAAGTCATCACTGGCAACACGCATTGGTTGTACAATCAAGTTTTGAGGTTTTTGAGGTATGTCTGACGAGACGATGTGTCGAAATTCCCCACCGCTGCCTAGCCGAGTTGATTTCGTCTATTGACCTCGGTCGAAGTTGGACTTACCTAGTCGGACTATTTGTCCCAGGTAAACATACTCGTCAACAACTTCAAGCTTAGTGCTCCTAACAACTACCGTCCTAGTTGTGACGTAGACGTTGAATAAGATTTTTGTTTTGTCCATTTTCATCTTAAGACCTGTCCACTGGGAGAAACTATTGAGGTCATTGAGCTTAGTGCTTAGGTCCGCCAGCGATTCTGCCATAAGTACTATATCTTAGCTAAATCGAAGGCGAGTGATGTACTCGCCATTGATGTAATACCGTATCCTTTCTAGTCCAGTAGCTTGAAAACGTCACCTCACGCAGCGGTGAAGAGTTTCGGGGATATCCGGTCATCCTTAGTCAGCCTTACACCTCTCTGCAGTTGGGTAGGTTTCGTATTCTGGTTCTGTACACGGATAACCATCGTAGCCTTACTGTACAAACACTTCAGCACTTCGAAATACCGACAGTCCACTTGGCATCGCTGAAGGGACTGAGGCACTGCCCAAATTTTGACGGAATCCAAGGCTTTCTCATAGTCCACATACACAAGACAAAGTGGCAGATTTGTATCCTTCGGCCTTCTATACATTTTGCCGAAAGGTATGTATGTGGTCTATGGTGCTAAAGCCTCTTCGGAAAGAGGCTTGTTCGGTAAGCTGGAAGTTGTCGAGTCTGCGTGCGAGACGTTTCGTAATGACTCTCGAAAACAGCACGTAGACGCGGCTCAGAAGGGAAATCGGTCTATAGTTCTTCAAGAGAGCGTTGTCGCGTTTCTTGAAGAACAAGACCACCGCACTTCTGCTCCACGTCTCCGGAGTAGTGCCTCCATGAAGGACGGAATTAAAGAGCTTCTGAAGGACTTTAAGTATCGGTTATCCACCCGCTTTCAGAAGCTCCGCTATAATTGCATCCTCACTTGGAGCCTTACCGTTTTAAAAGTGTTGGAGAGCCATTTGAATCTCGTTCAAACTTACGTTCGGGATATCATCGGAATAGTGTCGGATAAGACTTGCTTTTGAATCGTTACTTACACCTGCATGTGGCTCCAACGATGACATGTAAAGCTGCCCATAGAACCTCTCAATCTCACTCAAAATCTCAGGTGTCTCGAAAACGATGCTGCCACATTCGGTCTTCATCTTCAACAGTTGGCTCTTTCTGGCAAACAGATATCTGGCAAAGAGTTTAGAGCCCTGGTTCTGCTTGATCGCTTCTTTAATACGAGCAGTACTAAAGTTACGTATGTATGCTGTCAAATTTGCTGAAGACTGCAGTTTCATAAGTCCCACCGCAAGCATTTGTAGATCTGTCTGTTCAGTTTCCTGTATGCTGTCAAATATGTTGAAGAATGTAGCTTAATCTCCCGTCTAAGAGCCATGAGATTAAGAGTGTGATCGGAGAGTTTTTGTGTTCTCCTACGGTGGGTCTTGCAGAACTAAGCTTCGACAAGACAGAACAGTCCAGTTCGTTTCAATCTTTTTTAGGCACTGGTGGCAACAGTTTTGTAACCAACCTGAAAGGTTTTGGGACTCTGGATTAGTTCACAAGGGGAATGGAGCGTTGACTTCATCAGACGTGACCTCTCCAACTTAATGTTTAGGTTCAGTGTGCCTCTTACCATTCGGTGATCGCTGTCAGTTTTCACCCTCACGATCACTGAGATATCACTGAACTGCTGTTGTCTGTCATCATAATGAAGTCAATCTTATTTTTTGTCGAACCGTCGGGGCTCGACCAGGTCCCGCTTCTGTGGGGCCGCTTTTGGTAGAAAAAGTTCGGCCTAAAGAGACCCTCTCTCTTCATAAAGTCGCTAGTAGCCTCTTGGGTTCCGTTGCCCCATTCCGAATTTTCCAATTTTCAAGTCACCGTTCTCTCTTATGCCGAGTTTTGCATTTTTCATTTTCATTAATTCCATTATCTTGATGTTTTTCTCTGTTGGTTGGCTAACGCATACCTTTTAGTTTGTCGATCAGGTTACTAGGTTTCGGTTAAAAACAATCGCCACCATCGTTGGTGTAGGTATTTTTTGAAATTGGAAATCTATTTGGTGTCACGTCTTTATTACATATTATAAGTCCGTGCTTGACTACAACATCTGGTGGTAAGTGGTAATGAAGCCCTAGAGAGCAAATTACACTATTTTAGCATAACAAAAGCCTATTCAATCTTGCCTTGAACACGCTTGTATTCGGACGGAAAGACAGACGCCGCTAGATTATTCCGGTCCTTTACTACGCTTTACGAAAGAGGAATAAGACCGTTTGTTTCGAATGTTAATTGTGTAGTTGTCACAAACACTAAATAGTTTATTTAAAAGGTACATCAAAATGAGTTCATATGTGTATGTATATTATTTTAATTGACTTCAAAAGGAGAATATTCTCAATTCGAGTGCATGTTTTTTTTATTTGTATGCTACGCAATATCTTCACAGATTGTGAACTAGTTTTGATATTTATTTTTGTATTAAATAGGTTGTACTTCAAGGGTGGTCCTGTATAAATTTGAAGAAAAAATTCTACCCCTAAAGGTATCAAATAAATAATTTCTTTTTTTTTTTCTAAATTTGTTAAAATTATTAGAGAATAAGGTTAAAAAACATGGACACAAACCAACTGATATTAAATGGATGCTGTGGTGCATGGGCATCTACATCTATCCTCGATTAATCGAAATGTAGATGCTATATCACCCCTGAAGATTAAGGTGGAATGCCTCGGTTCAAGTAAAAAGGGTTTCTGATTTATACTTACCATACGAAACACAGCAGCATTAAGCTTCTATTTTGAGAGTATTGCTGGTAACCATAATGTAATTATTTATAAGCTACATCAACAGAATCTTATATGAGTCATTCTTATAAATTGTTATTGTGTTCGCATATATACATATGTAAATGCCTCACAACCTGTAATTACCCTGGCTCTCTATACGGTTTAGCCTGGCTCTCTCTACGGTTTAGCCTGGCTCTCTCTACGGTTTAAACTGGAACACAGCAGTGCAGAGTACATACAACATCAACCAACAAGCTGCTTCTAAAGCAGCACCCAAGACCGGGGGAGCCGTCGCCCCCCGCGATGACGCCCAGGTAATGAGGGCCACCTCGAAACCTGATAACCTCCTGTCCCAGGAAGGGACGAACAGGAGAAGAACACCACAGCAGTGCAGATGCTCCGTCCAGTCCTGGCATCCAAGTTACCTTTGAATACCAAGACGAAACAGTACAAAATGTACATAAGACCGAGAATTACTTACGCCGCTCCGGCCTGGTACGCACTCCTGAGCGAACGGCAGAGGCAGTGGCTGCAGGTTCAGCAGAACCTATCTCTACGGACTATCGTCGGTGCAGGTCGCTACGTCCGGAACGACGTCATAGCGGCTAACTTGAAGATAAAGAGTATCCAAGACTTCTTGGTCCGGCTGGCGCGCGGCATGTTTGACCGCGCCGACGACGGGCCACATGAACACCTGAGCAACTTCGCGCCGCTACACGCTCGCCCACCGGACGGGCGACCTCTACCAAGAGAACTTCTCTCTATAAAGATTAGAGAGTCGAGTAAATCCCTCAATACCGCAGACAGGCCATCTTAGACGCCCAGGCCGAGCATCCTATATCGTAGCCGCCTATATGGCGACTTACCCGAACTGGCATTTTAAGAACACCGTAGGCCAAATTTGGCGCTTTCTTCAGGCGTAGGCCGAATTAGGCGCCTTTTTCAGGACATAGGCCATATTAAACGCCGTTTTCAGGCAAAAAATTTTCACCATGCAGCGACCGAGGAATCAAACCCGGATCGTTGTAACACGTCTACAACGCCATATCGGCTCCCACGACCGAAGAGATTCCGGGTAACGGGGTTAGCCCCGAGGCCCGGGAACTCCAGTATGCAGCAGTGCATAATGTCCTCCAGACCGAATTTCAGCCACGGCGGCCAGTCTCAACGGAGAGTAGCCATCTGCGCAGGACAGGATTATAGTGCCCAAGTGTATGCGCAAGCACAGGTGCACTCTCTATTCCCTCGCTCTCATAGCCCGATGGGACGGTAAACCGACACGACCGGAGAGAGATCAGGCGCAGGACCAACGGCTTTACGTGCTTTCCGAGGCACGAGGGGGAAACACCGCCAACTTCCTGACTCCGGGCAGCTATTGAGAATTTCTTGATAGAAAAACTCAATAACTGATTTTTTGGCCCGACCCGGGATTCGAACCCGGAACCTCATGATTAGCAGTCGCACTACTACAACCACTAGACGAACGAGGCAGTCAGCAGTGCATACATGCGGAGGACAAGGATAAGCAGCAGTGCAGACACTACTATTTAGTAGCATAAATAGGTAAGAGAGTGGTACCTACCCAGACGAAGTCCTAGGCACAAAAAGAGCCCTCCCACCTGGTAATATATTCTCATAAGGTTTCCAACAGTAATGTTTTTTATAAGTTTAAAAACAGGACTGTTTTTGATAATTTTAAAACTTATCAAAAACATTACTGTTGGAAACTTCACAAAACAAACAAAATTAATTTACATTACTTAAATACTTCCTTATTTTACCATGTTTTTATTAAGTCACTTTCTTGTTTGTCTGTCGTTCCGGGTGGTATTTACTTCCCGATGAGCTGTAAACTTGAAAATTTGAATATAGCTCAAATTCGAATGACAATGCAGGAATATGATAAAAAGTGGATTTTTTTTTTACAAAATTTTTATAAAATTTACATGCTTACTACTTACATTTGCTTTCTTAATTTCAAGACATAATTTGTAAATGTACCATTTTTCGAAATGTTGAAAGATTTTTTAAATTTTATTTTTAAACGTATGTTTTTAATTTTATTGTGAGCGAGTGATTAAATTTAGTTTATTGCACCTATGTCTATGGTGTGTACTGAAAATCAGCGTTATAGTTGTTTCTATAACATTTGTGCTGAGCAGACGCCATTTTAGTTCCTAAACTATTTCGTGTTATGTTAATTTATATTTATATTTGGAACTAAATAAATTATATTATTGTTATGAAAAGGTATTTTAATTAACTAGTGTTAAATACCGGAGACTGAATACTGGAAATGAACCATTCCATCTTAGTTCTCACGGGTGACAACGCATCTGCATTTTGATTTGTAATTGAGGATAGATGTAGAGTTCTATGAGCTGCAGCAACCACTTACCATCCACCAGGCGGACTGTGTGCACGTTTGTTATCCTTATCCTATAAAAAATACCCAATTAGTGAGTACGCACTTTGTTTGTCCCGTGATTTTAATATTATCTTTTAAATTTTATATTATATTTTGACAAGGTAGAAAACGTCTGGTTCTAAGTTCACCGATCTAACTACTGAGTATAACGACTATGGCAGTGAACTTTATAGGGTTGAGTGAAGGGACAACTTATTCTTTTATATTTATGATTTACCATGTGCTAAGCGGTAAAGGAAAAATTCGTAAGGAAACCTGCATGTGAGAGAAATTAAAAATAATTTCGAGAACATGTGAAATACGCCGATTTGCTAACATCGCGGCGACCTCATTCTTGCCATAAGGTGCACTCAGTAATGAGAAAGGGCCTACGCCCAGCTGTGGGACATATTTAAGCTGTAACGTGAACGATATTTTTCTTTTCGCCGCCGAAATTCAAATCCCCAAGTTATTCGGACCAGGATTACCTAAAATATGTATATAATTCGAAAATTGTAAAAGAAGTGGCAGGTGGCTAACATCGCCTACACAATCACAAGCCCAATATCTCGTTTGTCGCCTTTTTTGACATGCTGGGCAAGTAACACAGTTTGCACATTATTAATTGTTATAAATTCCTCATTAACATAGGATTTACAAATCTCAGACCAAAATAGGACAAAAAAAACACATGAAGATATTTTAGTAAGTTAGTATTTCTTGTTTGAAAAAAAAAAAAACTAGCAATGCAATTACTTAACATTACAAATATTCGCGTTAAGTACAGGTAAACTTAAAATACTTGTGTTAGGAGTTCACGACAATAATATAATTGAACCCACGACTTTGAGTTCGTGGTCCGTACCCTGTCATTAAGCTACTGTCATTTACATATAAGTTAAACATTTTTTGCCTATAAAAGAGACATATATTTTGAAAATCTTTATTTATAAATTTATGAAAAAACACAGGTATATGGCAGTAATTAATATTCTGATATATTGTTAATTGAGTTGAAACTGTTGAGCTAATAAAATACATACAAAGTATGATTATCTATACAAATAAATAAAATTGAAGTGTCTGTTTGTAATGTTAAAATAAAAGCTTTTTACTAAATTCATATGAAAGTATATACGATACTTATAACAAAAACACAATTTTTGAAATTTGTGTCTGTCTGTGTGTCTGTTTGTTCCGGCTAATCTGCGAAACGGCTGAACCGATTTCGACGGGACTTTCACTGGCAGATAGCTGATGTTATAAAGAGTAACTTAGGCTACTTATATTTTAGAAAAAATATTAGGGTTCAGCGCAACATAATTAAAACCCTAAATTACACGCGAGCAAAGTCGCGGGGCACAGCTAGTATGAAACAAACAATACAAATTTTAAAAGACAAACAGCTTCTAATAGTTGACACATTTCAATAGCATCTTCTTAGCAAATTATGTCTAAAAAGGCGATTTCTCAATAACAACCTTATGTGTGGGTAATTAATATCCAAATTGGAATAACAACGATGAAAATTGCCGAATGGCTCGCGCATCTTATCCAAGGGCACGTCATTCTCCATCGCGGATTTTGCTTCTTGTTCCTCGATGGAAGCAGCGTAACATACTACCAAGAAGATCGCCAAATAGACAAATAGTTTTTGCATCTGAAAATAAATATAATTGTTGAGCTGAAGAGCAGTGGCAGCTAAGCGATCGCTGTAAATTTCACAGCACGCAAGCAACCCGGGTTCAATACCCGTCGGCACCAATTAAATTGTTAATAGCAAATTTTAAGTGCTGATTTACCACGTGCTCGGCGGTGAAGGAAAACATCGTGAGGAAACCTTAATGTCTGAGAAGTAAAAATAAATATTTTGAAGACATGTGAATTGGGGCAGTCTGTCTGTCTGTTTGTTCCGGCTAATCTCCGAAACGGCTGGACTGATTTCGACGGGACGTGACCGATTTTGCAGATAGCTAAATGTTATGAGAGTAACTTAGACTACTTATAGTTTAGAAAAAGAATTAGGGTTCTGCGCAACATAATTAAAACCCTAAATCACACGCGGACGAATTCGTGGGGAACAGCTTGTATTAAAACTAAATACATTACTTTATTATATAGAATTATATAAATCTACTTACGTTTTAGTATATAAATAAATAAATAAATATTCTAACTGATAAATTTTACTCTTATAACACCTGTCATAAACTACTCAATGTCTAATACGATGTTACGAGTTTTCTCATTAATGTATTATTAATTGAAAGATAGCGATTTTATTGTTAGTAAATGTCTCTTGTCATTTATAAACAGTTTCATCATAGAATTAAGATATTTAATTTGTGTAATTTCCACTTACGGCGTTCACGAAACAATTTAAGGGTGACAAACGAGCACACACAGTAAAGTCTACCATTTGCGTAATAAATTACGGATATTATTAAAAATTGTAGAGACTACCATATGCGTAATAAACATCGGATATTCTTAAAATTAGTAGAGAGCCTTGCATATGCGTAATAAACTATGGATATTCTTAAAGGTTGTAGAGACTTGACCATATGCGTAATAAACTACGGATATTCTTAAAAGTTGTAGAGACTCGACGTTATGCGTAATAAACTACGGATATTTTTAAAAATAGTATAGTCTTTACCATATGCGTAATAAACTACGGATATTCTTAAAAGTGGTAGAGTTTCCGACATATGCGTAAAAAACTACGGATATTCTTAAAAGTAGTAGAGACTATATCTTATGCGTAATAAACTACGGATATTCTTAAAAGTGGTAGAGACTTCCATATGCGTAATAAAATACGGATATTCTTAAAAGTATTAGAGACTATATCTTATGCATAATAAACTACGGATATTCTTAAAAGTAGTAGAGACTTCCATATGCGTAAAAAACTACGAATATTCTTAAGAGTAGTAGAGACTAACATATGTGAAAAATAACAAAAGATATTCTTAAAAGTAATAGAGACTACTATATGCGTAATAAACTATAGATATTCTTAAAAGTAGTAGAGACTACCATATGCGTAATAAACTACGAATATTTTAAAAGTAGTAGAGACTGCCATATGCATAATGAACTACGGATATTCTTTAAAGTAGTAGAGTCTTTACCATATGCGCAATAAACTACTGATATTCTTTAAAGTAGTAGAGACAACCATATACGAATAAAACTACGGATATTCTTAAAAGTAGTAGAGACTCCGACATATGCGTAATAAACTACGGATATTCTTATAAGTAGTAGAGACTATATCTTATGCGTAATAAACTACGGATATTCTTAAATGTGGTAGAGACTCCGACATATGCGTAATAAACTACGAATATTCTTAAAAGTATTAGAGACTTTATCTTATGCGTAATAAAAAAAATTATATTATATAATTTCAAAAAAAAAAATTTAATAATTTTTAATCTGGAGGTAGCCGTGGTTAACTATGACATAGGGACGTCATACACCTCAGTCCCCCCCATGACCATGGGTGCTGTAAAGTGCTCGAAACGTCGGGAATATAAAATAAGTTAATATACGCGATAAAATCCGTAAAATTAGTTTTATTTAAACTACGGATATTCTTAAAAGTAGTAGAGACTACCATATGCGTAATAAGCTACGGATATTCTTAAGAGTAGTAGAGACTAACATATGTGTAAAAAAACACAGATATTCTTAAAAGTAATATAGACTACTATATACGTAATAAACTATAGATATTCTTAAAAGTAGTAGAGACTACCATATGCCTAATAAACTACGAATATTTTAAAAGTAGTAGAGACTGCCATATGTGTAATTAACTACGGATATTCTTTAAAGTAATAGAGGCTACAATATGCGCAATAAACTATTGATATTCTTAAAAGTAGTAGAGACTACCATATGCGTAATAAACTACGAATATTTTAAAAGTAGTAGAGACTGCCATATGCGTAATTAACTACGGATATTTTTTAAAGTAATAGAGGCTACAATATGCGCAATAAACTATTGATATTCTTAAAAGTAGTAGAGACAACCATATGCGAATAAAACTAAGGATATTCTTAAAAGTAGTAGAGTCTTTACCATATGCGTAATAAACTAAGAATATTCTTAAAAGTAGTAGAGACTCTACCATATGCATAATAAAATACGGATATTCTTAAAAGTAGTAGAGTCTTTACCATATGTGTAATAAACTAAGAATATTCTTAAAAGTAGTAGAGACTCTACCATATGCATAATAAACTATTGATATTCTTAAAAGTAGTAGAGAATCTATCATATGCATAATAAACTACGGATATTCTTAAAAGTAGTAGAGACTACCATATGCATAATAAATTTAAAAATATTCGTAGTTTGTTTTATCTATATATCCATATATAGGTAAACCAAACTACGGATAACATTATAGAGCAATCCAATGAGGCATTATTTTGTGTATTTTACTCTTATATTTTTTTATGTTTTTTTAATCTTTATTACACTCCAGAAACCGATAAAGCATTATTTAAAATGTATCTTCTCGTTTTTTTGACATTGTGTAACAAATAACTTCACATTAGTGTAAACTAGTGACATTTGTTCAGCAAAAGATAGTCCTCATTCCATTATATTTTTGTCTTTCCTTAGTATCCCCAGTTCCTTCATTATTAAAAAAAATATTGGGTATTTTGCGAATATTACCTAGGTGTACATACATAATAATATAACTAATGTTAATGTTGTTGTATAAATAATACATAAAAAAAAACATAACTAATGTTCTCCAAAACGAATTTCGGTCACGGTGGCCAGTCTTAACGGGGAATATAGCTATCCGCGCAGGACAGGAATATAGTGCCCAAGTGTTAGCGCTTTCTATACTCTCTCATTGTCCGACATGACGGCAATCCTACACGATCGGAGAGTTATCAAGCGCAGACTCAACGGCTTTACGTCCTTTCCAAGGCACCGGGGGTGAAACACTGCCAACTTCTCGACTCCGGGGTATCTATGAATATAATAATGATAATGATTATTCAAGTATATCTATACATATAAATATAATTGAAATGTCTTTCGGTAATATAGAAATAGCTGCCTTTAATGAGGGCATCCACGACTTTTTTTGCCACCAGGGCGGCGCTACTTTCGAGTGAGGTAAAATATTTGACAGATTTCATAGCGGGGACGATAATTTCTTAGGAAAATGTAATCTTTAAGGTTTCTTTCTGTATTATTAGTTATATTTTATATTAATTACATTGGAAATGAATAAACCAAACTATAAATATAACTAAAAGACGACTTTTAAAAAAAAGAGTTATAATGTGCAAAAAATTAAAAATCAAACCACTGCCGCATTGTGAAATATATTAATATAATACTCTGGACAATGATAAACTATTATTTAAAACTAATTCCTCAATTAAATGACACTGTGTAACAAAAACTTTACCTCAGTCGCTATTAGCGACATCTGGTGAGTTCAGATCAAATCAAATTCATTATATCTAAAGTTTACTACTGAACATAGGCCTCTTCCATAGATTTCCTCATAGCATATTTGCCATAGTCACCACGACTGGCAGCATCAAGACTTGAGTAAGCATTTTTATAATCTCTCTATCTGTCTGTTGATCTGTCGGTTAGGGCTAATCTTTGGATAGCGGAACCTAGGCTACATTTTATCTGAAAACTTGGAGATTTCTTTTTAAATCGAAATACTCATAGTAGAGAATAAATTCAAGGGTCGCTAGTTTAATATAGCACACAACTTACAAAATAGGTGGTAACCAATAATTTATTAACCCATCTCATCCCGTGGGTGTTGTAAGAGGCGACAGAGGGAAACAAATCATGCAAATCAAGCAGCTTTTTTCTAATAACGACTAAAAAGACTGTGTTGGTCGGTTGGCACCCACTTACCAAGCGTGGCAACTATGGCAAATATTACCCCTAGGCTATATATGTAGGAGTCCTATATATAACAGTAGAATTTAATAGGCTGTAACGGTACCAAAAAATTAATAAGTCTGGAATATAAAAGACGTCAGTTTTTAATTAGAGGCTTTTCGGGCATGCCAAGCTCTTTCAAGTCCAGGTTTTAATTAAACGCATGCCCGTCGCACATCCACAGTACATTAAAAATGTTTACGCACTCTCAAAATAAAGTTCAAATTTCGCAATTATTTTGTCAACAGAGGTCTATATAGTTATTAATCTATCTTCTTCTATTATATATAAATAGGAGATTTCCACCTATATACTGACTCATTACGATATTTCTGTAACGTTAAGGCCTAGATACTTGAAATTTGGTAGGAATATTCCTTTCGTCAAGTAGAGGAGAGAACGGATTTTACGAAATTCCACCCGCAAGGAGGATTGCGAGACCGTAATAAATAAAAATAAAATCTTTATAAATACCTAAAAATCAATTGCTGTCTGTTGATCTCGATAAAACTCAATAACGGCTCAACTGATTTTGATGAAAGTATTTGTGTCTGTTTGAATGGGATCATAGATGGTTTAGATTCTCAACTGGAACGCTGTTGTCAATATCCAGAAATCACCCGTGCGAAACCGGGGCGGACCGCTAATACATAATATAAAGAAACTACGCTACTGTTGAAATTTATAAATTTATGTGTGTGCGTGTGAGTGTGCGCGTGGGCGTGCGTGCTTGCACGTGTGCGGGTGTGCGTGCGTGTTTGCGTGCGTGCGTGCGTATGCGCGGGTGCGTGCGTGCTAACGAAAATGAGGAGAAGCCTGTGCGTAGTTGTGGGACAAAGAAAGATTACTGTATTGTATAGACTAAGAGTTACTTTACTTTATCCACTTTTACATAGGCCTAGGGAACATGTAGTAACGGTGTAACAATATACACTACGCTATCAAAGTTTTCAAGTACTGCGCTATATACGAGTAGAACAGCTCTGTACACACACACGGAGCGTTGGCCGCTCCCCGGGTCGATCAACTTGCACTATGGGCGATCTCGCTTTTCCATTTTACGGCCAAAAGGCGACATAGGGAAACTATAACAGGCAATGGGCAGCAGCATCTTCCTCATAACAAATCAGCAACTTATCAACGCCTACCAAGCGTCGCAATTTCAGCAAAATTCCTTCTATGAAGCAATCTATGGGGAAGCCTATGTTCAGCAGTGAAATTTTATAGGCCTTAAATATATAGATGGATGGACATGGGCCTAGCGTATGATAGATCCTTTAATACGAACATCACAGCAGGTATTGAATATGACCGATTCTTTAAACAAACATCACGAGGAGATAAATGCATGCATTTTCTTAAATTTATATTTTTTAATCAGCCCATAGAAGTACATTTTACGTTATCTTTAATTTGATCAGTAATTAGTAAGCTCGTTAATACGTCAGCAGCACTATTGTGGTTAAGATACTGCATCAACTCGTCATTTGTGTGTGTGTGTGTGTGTATTTACTTTTATACGTAGTAGAGGCTGACTGTTATATTATAGTTGTAGAACGACTTGGTCAGCTTGACCTAGGAAGGACCACGCTCTCACAGAATACCAGCGTAAAATAGCAGCTTAATGCTGCTGTATTTCGTATGGTGAGTGTAGAGAACCGGGGATCTTTTTTCTGGAAAAGTGTCATTCTATCTTAGTCCTCACGGCTGACACCGCATCTGTTTTTTAATTCGCAAACGAAGATAGATGTAGATGTCTATGGGTCACAACAACCAGTTACCATCAGCTGGAATGTGTGCTCGTTTATTAATAACGATTCTATTTCAAAAAATCATAATTCTATTAAAAAAATACTTTGTTCTTATATACATACTTGTCATCAACTTTGAGTAAAGTATTAACGAACAGCTACTGACATATCTGTGACGTATTTACTGTTCAACATAATACATACATAACATATACAACATAAAGTTCTGATACGTCGGCTTTCACTGCTAGCCGTGTGAGGTTAACAGTGGTAGAGCCACGCGGTAGCTTTTGCTGTCGCACGGATGGGCCGGCTCGAACCGGGGTGGTACCACGACCTGACAGAATACCAGCGTAAAGTAGAGGTTTACTTCTGCGTTTCGCTTGGTGAGTGCAGGTGGCTGGAGGCCCTTTTTACTGGAAATGAGGCATTCCATCTTAGTCCTCACGGGTGACAACGCATCTGCATTTTGATTCGCAAACGAGGATAGATGTAGATTTCTATGGGCCGCAGCAACCACTTACCATCAGGTGGACTGGGTGCTCGTTTGTCACCCTTATCCTATAAAAAAAAGAGGTAGCTGAAAGTTGCATAGCTATATAGAGGACTATGACTGGAGTTTCTCTGCTTGACAGAATTCGTAATGAAGATGTTCCCAGTTTTACCGTGTAGTGGTGTGGAAGAATATCCACTACCTCATATCGTTCCGTGGGTCAATTTCAATTTGAATTTTTTACCTGGGGTAAACTACGACCACGAGGCAAGCGGTCGATGATTTCAAGCTCACGCATGTTTTAAGTGTCATAAGACGCGACAGAGGGAATTTAAAACAGTCGCTTGGCAGCAGCATCTTCCCAATAAAAACTTTAAATAATAAAAAACTGTGGTTGCCAACCCGCTTGCCAAGTGCAGCAACTATGGGATAATTCTCATATGGGGGAGGAGGGATATGCCATAGTTGTCACGCTTGCCAATCTATAGCGGAGGTCTATGTATAGCAGCGAATTTTTATAGGCTGTAGCAATAGATAATGATAATGGATTTTGCAGTATAACTGGAGTAACCGACATAACCCAACGGACGGAAGAACTAGTAAGCTGAAGAAGTAGTTCGACCATATAGCTTGAAGAATAGACAAACGATTGGGAAGACGGGGTCTTAACTAGCAGCCTTGTACCGACAAGTTAGTTGTAAGGCGGCTCAGAACAAACAATTACAATTAACAATTTTATTGGTGTTGGCGGGGTGCTAACTCGGTTTGCTCACGTATGAAAATTTAAAGGTCACATTGTACCATAAACTATCACGGCTCTACATTGTTCGCTCCATCCTCATCATCACCATTACAGTCCTTCACATGTCCATTGTGAAAATATGCCTTCCCAAGTAATGCCATTAAACACGGTCCTGGGTCAATTGCATCCACCGACTTCCTGCATGTCTTACCAGATCGCTACTTCATCTAGTGGGGGACGTCCTACACTTTGCTTACAGGTACGAGGCTGCCATTCAAGAATCGTTCTTCCCTTTAAGTTGTAGGTTATTCGAGCTATATGTCCAAATACAACGTACTAAAATTTAATTATGTTTTTAAGTTCAATTACTCAACCGTAGAAAATATAAAGCTGTAGAAACAAGTTTCATTGTTAACAATATACGAATAATACATACTAACATTCAGCTTGAACAGATTAAAAAAATTCACAATTGTGGAAATTTTCCATATGGAATATGGAAAACGTATGCACCAATTTAAAATGAAAGAAACGAAGCAAAATAAAACATTACAAAAGACTTCATTTCTATAAAAAACTGTGAACAGCAATTCCCATTTTTAACTGGGGTAACTAAACATGAGGGGGGGAAGCAGTCGATGATTTCAGACACAATCACAACCCTGTTTTAAGTGTTATAACTTATGATGGGCTGTAGTAATGATGATATTTAATACGTTTACGATAAATTAAACAGTGGTAGAGCCACGCGGCAGCTTTTGCTGTCGCACGGATGAGCCTGCTCAAACCGGGGTGGTACCACGACCTCACAGAAAACCAGCGTGAAGTAGAGGTTTACCTCTACGTTTTGCTTGGTGAGTGCAGGTGGCCGGAGGCACTTTTTACTGGAAATGAGGCATTCCATCTTAGTCCTCACGGGTGACAACGCATCTTCATTTTGATTTGTAATAGGGGATTGATGTAGATGTCTATGGGCCGCAGCAACCACTTACCATCAGGTGGACTGTGTGCTCGTTTGTCACCCTTATCCTATAAAAAAAATACATGGTAGAGCCATGTTGCAGCTACATTACTAGTATAGTTGCAGTACGAATGGGTCGGCTCGACCGGGGAAGGACCACGCTCTCACAGAATACCAGCGTAAAATAGTAGCTTAACGCTGCTGTATTTCGTATTATTTATGGTGAGTGTAGAGAAACGGAGACCCTTTTAACTGGAAATCCTCACGGGTAACAACGCATCTGCATTTTGGTTTGTAATAGACGATAGTGAATTGTGTGCTCGTTTGTCACCCATATTTAAAAAAAATATAACACTGAAAACTTACGTGATAGTGGTTTGTAAATTTAAAACTATAACGAAAATATGTGAGAAAATCTAATTATATTTAAAAAAAGGGATTTCAGGGACTACCTTTCTATAAAATATATTATCCCAGCTAGTAATTTGGAAAACTGTGAAGAGAAGCACAATCAAACACGTGTGAAAAGGGAGTATCTTATTAAAATACGTTGGAGTAGTGGTGGTGGTAACAAAAATGCGTCTCTACGGCCGGTCCAAAGACCACGGAATACTAGCTTTAAAAATCTGTAAAAAGCTGAATAAATTAATGAATACAATTTTCGTGTACTCTACAAAAGAAATAGCTCCAGGAAACATTAAAAGAACAAGTTAAGTGGAAGTTGCAATTTAGCAGCCTTATTGCTGCATTGCTCTCTAATCCAGGTAGCCAAAGGCGTAAAGAAATAAAGTAACAGATAAAAAGTATGTGATGTAATTCTAACTTACGCGTAAATACTATTAAACTTAACGTAATACTCTTACTTACTTACCTTGAAATAAAAAGAAAACTGTAACTCTTAACTTGGCCCATCCACTAATATCAACAATTTGATCGACAAAGATCCGTCTACCTACCTCTTACCACCGCTGCAACTCGCTTTGCTTTTTTGCATTAAAAATTTGTTTTTTTTTTTCATAAATATAATAAATTATATAATATATATATACAACGTGTCCCAAAATTCAACGATAAGCCAACACCGGAGGATAGACCTGCCCCGGACTAATCGGGGAAAAAAAGAAAAAAAAATATATCCCAATTATATTTTAAGTTATATAAAAAAAATGAAATTCTTCAGAAATTGAGACCGTTTATGATATTTTTCACTACCATGACCACAATTTTTTAAATATTTTTTCTTTTTTTTTTTATAGGCAACCTGAATAGTACTGCTATCTACCACAATTCTTAAAAACTCCAGAATAACTCTTGTTTTATCACGAAAATTAATGAAACTTATTTTATTCCCTAAATTTTTTGAAGACTTTTACTTTTAACCAAATTTAACTTATCGTGGTGTAAAAAAAAAGTATGAACACTAGTATGGCAAGTTTTTTTAAAAATTGACGCAACTAATCAACATTCCAAAATGGTATAATACTCTAGGAAAACAAGTTATAAAAAATATGGGCCTATTATTTCTTATCAGGGGCCAAATGACGGTCGGGTGTAATAAAAGTATTAGTTCTTGAAAAATGTTTAATATTTCAAAACAAATGGAACAAACAGTTTTACGTGTAATTTATTAAGTTAATAACATTATAGCAAATGTTCGAACTGTTTGCCACCAGCATTAATACATGCACGACATCGCCTTAAAAAAGGACCTAAGCACTATGCAATTACCTCAATAGTGTCTCCCAACGGATAGGTCTTAAGTTGAACATGGACGAAACAAAAATCACGTTTAACGTCCATGTCACACCTATGCCGGTAGTTGTTGAGAGAACTAAGCTCGAAAATGTTTACTTGGGATTTGAATATAGCCCACAAATAAGTAATAAAAATTGTTTACACCTGGTGCATCAAAATATACAAGGCATGTTGGGCAAAGAATTGGAAGTTGAATTGTTTTTAAATAGTAACAATATACACATCCTTTGTATTACTGAACATTGGCTAAAAGATTATAATTCCATGTTTAATTTCAGAAATCACCAGGTGGTCAGTTCCTTCAATAGAGAAAAAAGTTTACGTGGTGGCTCCTTAATATTAGCAGATAAGTCATTATTATATATAGAACGTAAGGATATTGTGAGCCTCTCTGTTGAACGAACTGTAGAAATGTCTTGTGTCGAGCTCGAGCACCTCATTATTGTAGGTGTTTACAGACCCCCATGTGCTACTTATGACCATTTTGAAAAGATTGTGGAAGAAGTTTTACTCAAACTTAGTAAACAGAACAAGTCTGTTGTAAGAAAAAGTCTGTTGTAATATGTGGAGACTTTAATATCAATCTCCTTGAAACTTCTTCCATAAGTATTAAGTTTAGCTCATTGTTTAAATCGTATAATCTTGTAAATTTATTCTTAGAACCAACACGTATTGCTGGGCCGAGTGCGACCTGTATAGATAACATTTTTACAGATGGTAAGCCCTTGCATAAATCAATTATTCAAAATTTAAGTTCAGATCACTGTGGACAGTTGGTATCACTACCTTACATACACAAAAAACAGAAAAATAAGAAAGTTGTGTTTGTTCCAATAAATGAACATCGCTTGGAGAGGTTTAGAAGTAATATAATAAAAAGACTTCCATCACTTTCGTTTAAAAATAGTGCTAATTATATGTATGCTACATTATTTAAAATTCTAAGTTATGAATTTAGTAGAATATTTACTTCTAAAACTTTCTCTTTTAACAGTCGCAAATCATTTAATGAATGGGCGACAGTAGGAATTTATAAAAGTAGGCGAAGGTTATACGAGCTTTATGATGAAAGATCATATAATAGTAGTGTTATATTTAGAAATTATGTAAAAACATATTCTAAAATATTTAAAAAAGTGTGCTCCACTGCTAAGGCTTTACATTTAAGCAACAAAATTAAAACTGCATCCGACAAAATTAAAATGACCTGGAGAATAATAAATAGTGAAACGGGCAGGGTCAAGCCGCGCAGCTCGGATTTTCAGTTGAATATTAACAATAATTTAACGCGATCTGATCAAGAAAATTGCCATGGCTTTTGAGAAACATTTTACTGATGTTCCTTTTTTGACAACAAAATCATTAAATCTTCTCCTACTGTCGCCGAATCATTGCTCAAACAAAATGTAAAGGCTTGTTCTAATACTTTCAAATTCCATAGAGTACTGCCAAAAGATATCGTTAAATATTTTAAAGCTATTGATGTTAAGAAAACGGCAGATTTATGGGGGATTTCCGTTAAAGTTATTTTATCTATAATAGATATATTAGCACCTTATCTAGCCACTATATTTAATATAAGCGTCGAATCTGGTGTGTTTCCTGATTTAATGAAACATAGTAAAGTCATACCTATATTTAAATCTGGTAGTACAATAGACCCCGCCAATTTTAGACCAATTTCTGTACTACCAACATTAAGTAAAATGTTGAAAAAATTATTTTAGATCAGATGTTAAGTTTCTTTAAGATAAAAATTGCTACATGAAAAATCAATTCGGTTTTAGCAGGGGTCGAGCTCGACAACTGACGCTGGAGTTAGCTTGTAACTATTTTTGTGACATGGGATTCAAGGTCGACTGTTGGGTATATTGTGACCTTTCCAAGGCCTTCGACCTGAGACATTAATCAGGAAGCTACAGTACTACGGTGTCAAGAACACAGCGCTTTAAACTTATTATTTCATATTTAAGTAATAGAAAGCAGAAGGTTATTATCAATGGTAAAAGTTCTTCCGGGTCACCTGTACTAAGGGGTGTTCCTCAGGGCTCGATTCTCGGCCCATTCCTGTTTCTGGTGTATATTAATGACTTACCTCACCTTGTAGGGGATAGTCATGATATAGTATTATTTGCTGATGATACTTCCTTGATTTTTAAACTTAAACGTCAATCATTTAAATGTGACGAAGTGAATAACGCTATATCAAAATTAGTGCATTGGTTTAACGTTAATAATCTGCATTTGAACGGAAATAAAACTAATTGTGTTAAATTTACAACAACGAATGTTAAAAATCTGAATACCAATGTGTTTTTAAATGGGGAGGAATTGAGCCCTGTTGTATCAACTGTTTTTCTTGGCATCACTCTTGACGCAAAGCTTCAGTGGGGCCCCCATATATCCAAATTAGCAAGCAGACTAAGTTCTGCAGCCTATGCTGTAAAAAAGATTAGAAGTATCACTAGTGTCGAGACAGCTAGATTAGTTTA
The DNA here is from genome assembly GCA_033319125.1 of Parnassius glacialis. Lineage (NCBI taxonomy): Eukaryota > Metazoa > Arthropoda > Insecta > Lepidoptera > Papilionidae > Parnassius > Parnassius glacialis. Next base: position 41,097,923 of record JAVANC010000009.1, on the reverse strand, counting down.
TTTTAGTTATTTCCATAGCATAATGTCTTATGGGATTTTGCTATGGGGAAATGCGGCTGATTCAGAAACTATTTTTGTTTCACAGAAGATGGCCATTAGAGCTATTTACAATCTAAAACCGAGAGAGTCTCTTAGAGATAAATAAAAGAAATTAATATATTAACTTTGGCCTCTCAGTATATTTACGAAAATTTAATGTATGTTCACAAAACAAAGATAGTTTTAGTAAAAAAAGTGATATACATTCTGTAAACACTAGGAACAAACACAAGCTAGTGATGCCAGTTTCCCGACTCCACAGAGTCAGTAATTCATTCTTGGGGCAATGTATACGCTATTACAAGAAGATCCCGGAAAGTGTACAGGTTCTCACTATTACCAAGTTTAAATGTTTTATTAAGCTGAAACTGTATAAAAAGGGTTATTATAGTATAAATGAATACATGGTTGATAATAACCCCTGGGAATGAGGTGGTCGCTTCCAAGCAGTTTCTAAAATAAATTTTGTAAATAGTTCGTAATCATTTATATTGTAAAATTTATTTTTAAAAAAATGTCCCGCTGGGTTTCTTGCTGGTTCTTCCCAGGACAGAGGGTATTTTTTCGAACCAGTGGTAAAGTAAAAAATGACTTTCAATAAGAATTACACATGTAATGTATATTGAATAAAAATTATTCTATTCTATTCTATTCTATTACAATTTAAGGAATTTGGCCCCTGTTTAGAAATAATAGGCCCATATTTTTTATAACTTGTTTTCCTAGAGTATTATACCATTTTGGAATGTTGGTTAGTTGCGTCAATTTTTAAAAAAACTTGCCATACTAGTGTTCATACTTTTTTTTACACCACGATAAGTTAAATTTGGTTAAAAGTAAAAGTCTTCAAAAAATTTAGGGAATAAAATAAGTTTCCTTAATTTTCGTGATAAAACAAGAGTTATTCTGGAATTTTTAAGAATTGTGGTAGATAGCAGTACTATTCAGGTTGCCTATAAAAAAAAGAAAAAAATATTTAAAAAATTGTGGTCATGGTAGTGAAAAATATCATAAACGGTCTCAATTTCTGAAGAATTTCATTTTTTTTATTTAACTTAAAATATAATTGGGATATATTTTTTTTTCTTTTTTTCCACGATTAGTCCGGGGCAGGTCTATCCTTCAGTGTTGGCTTATCGTTGAATTTTGGGACACGTTTTTATATACTATATATATATATTCGTACTCACGCAAGCACGCACGCAAGCACGCACGCATGCACACAGCACTCACGGGCACTTGCGCGCACGATCGCATGCACGCACACACACATACACACTCAAACACGCACGCATGCACACATCACGCACGTACGCACGCATGCTCGCACGCAAGCACGAACGCACGCACATACGCTCGCACGCAACATGCACGCACGCACGCACACATGCTAGCCAGCACGCTCGCACGTACGCTCGCAAGCACGCACGAACACACGCACGCACGCACGCACACACACATTTTCGTGACGTTCTCTACACTCACCTACGATACATGACAGCATGAAACTGCTATTCTACGCTCGTAATACTGTGAAAGGGTGGTCCTTCCCGGAGCCGGCCCATTTGTGCTACAACCACAATGTTATAACTGCAGCCACAACCACATAATAACTAATATGCACTTAATAACAGTTATTCGTTAAACACTGCAGATCAGTGCAGTTTATCGTAGATTACTGCACTCAAACAACTCTCCAGTACGTGTGTTTGTCAATGAACTCCTCCTAAACGGCTGGACCGATATTGATTAAAATTTTTGATATGTAAAATTTCTGAAGGCTTCAGATTCACAATTCTGTCCAGTAGGTGGCGCTGTTATCAAGATCCAGGAAGTCAGAGCGGATCGCTGGTCTATACAAATAAATAAAATTGAAGTGTATGTTTGTAATGACGAAATAACTGCTTTTTACTAAATGCATATGAAAGTATATACGGTACAAAAACACAATTTTTAAAAAATTTGTGTCTGTCTGTCTTTCAGTTTGTTTCGGCTTATCTCGGAAACGGCTGGACCGATCTTGATGAGACTTTCACTAGCAGATAGCTGATGTTATACGGAGTATTTTAGGCTACTTTTATTTTAGAAAAAGTATCAGAGTTTCGCGCAAAATATTAAAACCCTAAATAACACGCGGGCGAAGTCGCGGGGCACAGCTAGTATAGAATAAAATTTATGTTGTCAAAATGTTTTAGTAACGCAAAATTCATTTATTTTGTTTCTGCTTTCAATGTAAACAAAGTACATTTCCTTTCGTTATGTCTAAATCACTAGTGTTATACTTCATGATGGGAATTCCGTACAATATAAATTCCAGAAACCTTCTTTGAAACAATTTCCTCTCCACTCCTTCCATTCTACTTTGTAAAAAATAATCAATAAACAAATGAAAAGTCAAATCGAGCGTAGAAAGTCGGTTCACGTTGAACGGTGTTGGGTCAAATGAGAACACATTACTTAAATGAAAATATCGAATCGAATCCCTTGAATTTATGCACGGAGATTGGTTTGAATATTTTGCGAGAAAACACAAGTTTTTTTTTTATAAAAGATAATAAACAGTGCTGTTAAAAATACGAAAGTGTAGAAAACAATATTTAGGAAATGCAAAATGATAACAGAAGGCAAAACGGTTTGTCCAAAAATGATTCCCGAATAATATCATGTCGCCGGGGATTGGATTTTTTTATAACCGTGAGGTGATAACAGTAACACATGAGTACAAAATCCATAAGCAGAAGCCAGTCGTCCATATTCCTGATATCTACATCTGTCCTCTATTAAAAATAATTTTCATCCCTGAGGTGAGGCTGAGATGTAATGCCTCTTTACCGAATGTGTCTCTGGTTCACTTCAGTAATGTACGAAACCCCGCAGCATTAAGTGGTGCTTTCCCGGTCGAGCCGACCCGTTCGTGATAAAACCATAATATATCTGCAGCGTGGCTCTACCGCGAACAATACCTCTATAATAAAATATATCAACTGATGACTAAGGCGTTCCGCATCTTTCCCCAATTAAATGTGTCCCCGGTTCACGTAACTCAATATACGAAACACTTGCTGGATTATGTTGCTATTTCACACCGGTATTTTGTAAGTGCGTGGTCCTTCCCCGGTCGTGCCAACTCACGCACGCTGTAAGCATAATTCACTCTGGCTTTTAAAACACTTTTAAAACAATTAAATTTTCCATAGTCGGTTAATTTTTAACAGTGGTTTTTAACAGGGGTAGAGCCAGGCTGTAGCTTTTGCTGTCGCATGTATGGGCCGGCTCGAACCGGTGTGGTACCACGACCTCACAGAATACCAGCGTGAAGTAGAGGTTTACCTCTGCGTTTCGCTTGGTGAGTGCAGGTAGCCGGAGGCCCTTTTTACTGGAAATGAGGCATTACATCCTAGTCCTCACGGGTGAAAACGCATCTACATTTTGATCTGTAACAGAGGATAGATGTAGATGTCTATGGGCCGCAGCAACCACTTACCATCAGATGGACTGTGTGCTCGTTTTTCATCCATATCCTATAAAAAAAAATTTCGTGGTATCTAGAAAAGGTAATGGATTTTGTACCGTGCCTCCAATACACTTATAGATTATTATAGGATAGTTTTCCAATAGTTTATATACAGTAAAATTACGGTTGTTTGGCATAGTAAAATTTAATGTAAAGACAAAATATTTCTACCCTAACTGCCTCGTAATTTTGGACTATTATATGCTCAGCATAAACGATAGGTAATTGGTAGGTTAGACATTTTAGGTAAATGTTGCCTGCTATTACGCTGAACTATTTGTCGATGTAGATGAATGATGACACGCAATCCAGGATAATCTTGGATAAAAATACAGTAGGCTATTTATTATTTAAAAAAAAACTTTTTATGTGGTAGAGCCATTCTGCAACTATGTTATTATTATAATTCAAAACCGACACATTTGAGTAACCAAGGTAGGACCACGCTCTTACAAAATACCAACGTAAAATAGCAACTTAACTGATGGCCCTTTTTACTCACAACGAGGCATTCCATCTTAGTCACAGGAGTTGAAACTCATCTGAATTTTAATTTTTAATCGAGGATAAATATCTATGTTTATGGGCCACAATATCCACTTATCATGAGGTAGACTGTGTGCTCGTTTGTCACACTTCTATTAAATAATTAAAAATTAAAAATGTCGTAAAACTGACTTCAAAATAAATTATTAAGAACAACTCAAAAAATGTATTGGTCAGACCTTTATAAGGGATTACATGAGAAGCACCAGTTTTCAAATAAAGAAAGAATCATGAAATTAAGTTCACAAAGAAAAAAATATGAGGTAACACACATAAAAACATATAGTCCAATTGAGTACCTCCTCTTTTTTGAAGTAGGTTGTAAAAACTCACCAACAAGGACTCTCCCCTGTATAGAGGAGGAGATTTACATACGTAAAATGAAAAGAAATAGACCCATAGCTTATTAAAGTACGTTCTACAGTAAATTAACACAGTGATACAATATATTATTTATAGAATCAGGGTGACAAACAAGCACACAGTCCGCCTGTTAGTAAATGGATTTTGTTGTCCATAGACATCAACATCTTTCTTCGTTGCCAGTGAAAAGGGTACCCGGTTCTCTACACTCACCGTACGAAACACAATACGAATGAGAAAGCATTATTATATTATTAGTATATACCGCTGTGTTTATATGGGACTTGTTAATATAGAAATAGAAACCTTTTATCCAATTTGTAAATTATACTTATTGTAAGTCATTCTTATGTTGAATTCACCACTGGTTCTGAAAATACCTCTGTCCTGGAAAAACCACTAAAAGAACTCCAGCGGGACATTTTTTTTGAAAAAAGAACAGTTAACAATTATAAATTTAATGTAACACAATTAACTACATACGCAAAACTTATTATACTTTTTAATAACGTTTTTAACCGACTTCAAAAATCAGGAGGTACTAAATTCGACTGTATTTTTTATGTGTGTTACCTCATAAAATTTTTCTACGTGAACCGATTTCAATTATACTTTTTTATTTAAAAGCTGGTGCTTCTCATGTGATCCCATATAAATTTGATTGAGTTCTGACCAATAGTTTTTGAGTTAGCCTTGGCAACATTTTTAATTTTACCACTTGTTAACTTTATGAGGTCAAATTTTGTATATTTTCTGGGATTTTGTTGTAAAAGCGTATACTTTTCCCCTAGAAATTACTCTTATACATTATATTGGACATTATCAAAAAATACTGTAAGATGGAGTGCCTCGTTTCCAGTAAAATGGGTCTCCGGTTTTCTACACTCACCATACGAAACACAGCAGCATTAAACTGCAATTTTACGCTGGTATTCTGTGAGAACGTGTTCCTTCCCCGGTCGAGCCGACCCATTCGTGCTACAACTATACTACTAATATAGTTGCAGCATGGCTCTACCACGTGTAATTAGTTTGTAATATAAAAGATAAAATCCTTCTTGATTCTCATCGGCTAGTAGAAGTTCATTAGACAAGGAACTTTCCCATTGCAGGGAATTTAAGAAAGCTTTTTCGGTTATCCGCGCAATTATAAACGAATTATAAACAAATATTAGAAGTGAATACTAAATGAAACTTATTGTACGCTTTTTATGGTGTTTAATTTTAACTTTTTAATTCCCAAAGGTTTCGGGTGCTTTACCCATGGTCACGGGGGGGACTGAGGTGTTTGACATCCCGATGTCATAGTTAGCCCGCCTACCTTCAGCTTTTGAATACTCAAAAGCTGAATCATGTGTTAAAAATTAAAATTAAACGAAATAAAATAAGTTTCATTGAAAATATTAGTTAGTTAAAATATTAGTAAGTTCGTTACTATTTCGCTTCCAAAACAAAACATTATTTCAAAATAGTTTCGTTATTTTGAAACTTGTGAGAATTATTTCATTATGAAACAGGACGTGCCTGGAAATTGACCAGTAAAAAACCAGTAAAAAATGACTTCGTATCATCGGGCGACGGAATGGCTGGGGACAGTAGACAGGAGTCACGATCGCTCTGTAATTTTCTTCACTATTTCACTCGCGCGCGGTACATAAACGTAATCACCTGACTCGACTCAGCTGAACTTTTTTAATCAAGTTACAAGATAAGTTGTTCGTGGCGCTTAAGTCATGGATGTCACCTCTTGCATTTTTTAATAAAAATACTAGAATTGCACTTACTAATATTTCAATACTTCGTTGAGGTAAACCAAGAATTGATCCAGTCAAACGGAGAAACAATCACATCTTTTATATAAAGTAAGGGTTATAAACGAGCATAGAGCTCACCTGATGGTAAGTGGATGCTGTGGCCCTTAGAAATATACACCCATGTAAATACTTATGTTAAGAATCAAAATGCAGACACGTTGTCACCCCTGAAGACTAAGATGGAATGCCTCTTTTCTAGTAAAAAAGGTCTACAGTTCTTTACACTCATCATACGAAACACCGCAGCATTAATCTGCTATTTTACGCTGGTATTCTGTGAGAGCACAGTCGTTCCCCGGTCGAGCCGGCCCATTTGTGCTACAACTACAATATAGCTGCAGTACGGCTCTACCTCACCACAAGTATTGCATTACACTTGCACTTTAATATGTAGAAGGACTAATAGGATAAACGAAAGAAGTCTTACAGAAACTTAACTTAACATCTTAACAGTGGTAGAGCCACGCGGCAGCTTTTGCTATCGCACGGATGGGCCGGCTCGAACCGGGGTGGTACCACGACCTCACAGAAAACCAGCGTGAAGTAGAGATTTACCTCTGCGTTTCGCTTGGTGAGTGCAGGTGGCCGGAGGCCCTTTTTACTGGAAATGAGGCATTCCGTCTTAGTCCTCACGGGTGACAACGCATCTACATTTTGATTTGTAATAGAGGATAGATGTAGATGTCTATGGGCCGCAGCAACCACTTACCATCAGGTGGACTGTGTGCTCGTTTGTCACCCTTTTCCTATAAAAAAAAAAATCTTCTCAACGTAATATTTTATAAAAGCTTTAAAATGTACTACTTAGAAGGGGGTTAGTCGAATTGAATTTCTACAATATCGTATGTGAGTATCTTTTACGAGCTATAGCTGCAGCACGAATGTGTCAGCTCAACCGGGGCAGGACCACGCTTTCACAGAATACCAACATGAATCAGCAGCATAACGCTGCTGGTTTTCGTATGGTGAGCGTGGAAAACCGGAGACCCTTTTTACTGGTAATTCCATCGTAGTCGTCAGGGGTGACTATGTTACTGTACTTTGATTCTCAATCAATGTTAGTTATCTATAGCATCCACTTACCAACAGGAGAACTATGTGCTCGTTTGTCTTTATTTATAGAATAAGGGTAACAAACAAGCACAAACTCCACCTGATGGTAAGTGTATGCTGTACCCTATAGACACACATAAATTTCCATCTATCCTCGATTAAGATTCAAAACGCTGATGCGTTTTCAACCCTGAGGACTAAGATGGAATGCCTTGGGATGAGTTTCGGTTCTCTACCCTTACCATACGAAACACAGCATCAAGCTGCTATTTTACGCTCGTATTCTGTGAGAGCGTGGTCCTATCCGGTTCGAGCCGAACCATTCGTGCTACAACCATAATATACCTGCAGCATGGCCCTGTCATGCAAAGTTATCACGCCTACCTATCATCACCCTTATGCTATTAACAAATATATTGCATCATCTACCTTGTGTCAGTAGATTTATTTCTTTAAGCCTTTGGTTGCCTTGAAGAGCTCGTTATGCTGCGATAAGGCCAACTAATTGTACCTTCTACACATTTTGATCTTTTAATATTTCCTGTATTTTTTTCTTTTGTAGAGTATAATAAAAGCATATTCATTATTTCATTCATATTTATGATGTTTTTCAATGCTTGTATCCCCAAAGGGCATCGTCTTTACCCCGTTCCACAGAGTCCAATTATCATCAGGATAGCTATGTGCTTTTTAGTTATCCTTATTCTATGAAAAAATGTCAATACCATTCAATTTGCAGTTTCCTATTAGTAACGATAGTAGGAAGTTATCCTTGTTACCCCCAGAGCACAGACAATTTTCTTTTACCAATGTTCTTTGTCAGGAAATCTAAGAAATATATTCAAGCAGCAATGAGTCAATGGAAAAGCCGGGTATGAATATTTTAGCAGCGGTCGATACTGTCTATACGCGAGCTTCAATAACATGTCGCTGAACCTTTTATCTGATAATAACTACGTAATTTTAAAATGCACATATTAGCTTACAAATGTTCAACGATTATATTCTTGCAAAGTTATACTAAACATGCAATTTGTAAAAGTTTCTTACACTTCGAGAAATGACACTTGCATAATACCAGCGTAAAACAGCAGAATACCGCTGCTGTTTTTCGTAAAGAAAATGTAGATAACCGGAAACCCCTTTTACTGGAACGAGACATTCCATTTTAGTCCTCAGGGGTGACACCACATCTGCATTTCGATTCTATATTCAGGATAGATGTAGATGTCTATGAGCCACTGCATTCAAATACTATCAGGTGGACTGTGTGTTCGTGTCACCGTTATTCTATAAAAAAATACTGGCATAGAAGGAATCTATAATAAGCAAAAAATTCTTGTAGTCGAAGTCTTTTCGCATACGACATTTTACGTGGTACAAAATAAGCTGTATTATTATCACTTTTCTTTCACAAATTTGTTGCTTTTTTATGTATGTATGGCTTTACAGTTATCGTTACACTGTTACAGCCTATTTAAGTCCACTGCTGAACATAGGCCTCCCTCATAGATTGCCTCATAGAGGGGATATTTGCCATAACTGCCACGCTTGGTGAGCGGGTTGGCAATTGCAGTTTATTTTTATTTTTAGTCGTTGTTAGGGAGATGCTGCTTCCCATCTTCTGATTTGTTTCCCTCTGTCGCCTCTTACGACACCCACGGGATGATGTGGGGCAGTGGATATTCTCTGCAATGAAGAAAATACTTATATTCTACAAACGTCAAGTATTTTATGTAAGTCAGTCACTGTTATCAGACCAACTTTTGCTACGAAGTTTCCGTAGATAAGTTTGACGTATGTTACGAAGTTAAAAGTTATTTTCGGACGAATTTGTATAATATTATGGGTAATTTTACAAAATCACTTAAGCAATTATTTTAAAATGGATTTAAGCGACAAAAATACTATAATTTAATGTTATAAATGGATGTAAAGAAGAAAGAGAAGATATAAAGAAACTTTGTTCTGACGCAGACCATTAACTCACACAACAATATACATATTTATAACTTAAATATACTTTGTGCGTCATAGATATGCCAAAAAGGATGTCCTCGGCAGGTGTTGTGGTGACACCTCAACGCTGATTTTCAGTGATGACCGAAAATCTTGGCGAATACAACTCTAGAACAAATAAATATAGATATAAAAAACAGACTATAGGTAAATCCAGTTGAGCATGCCTTCGCATTAAAAAAAATACGTATAACATGATTATAAGGATTTTTTTTAAAGTAGTTTAAATACACACAAGTTTTCACTAATAACCTTATTATACTTCCAATTTTCCGATAATTTTATGTCAAACTTCAATTTGAAAAAGTTTGGAAAATCCAAAGTGCACGACTCATAATGCTCATATGATCATCATATCATCATTCATGTCACTCCAAAAAGTCCAAGACGTATTCAAGTACAAATATTACATCCTACTTACTTTTAGTACGTACTCCTATTATTTATTCTGTGCTTTTAAAATATTGTAATAAAAATCTCTGATTATTTGACGGCTCCGTGGCGCAGTGGTTTAGCAATGAGTTGCTGCGCTGGGGGGCGCGGATTCGAATCCCGCACGGAAGAAGTATTTGTATGGCCTACAAATAATTGTTCCGGGTCTGGATGTTTGTCCTTGTGCAATTTGTGTTTGTAAACTGCCTCCACGATACAGGAGAAAATCCTAGTGTGGGGGTAACGTTTAAAAAAAAACGTTTTTAAAAAAAAAACAAGTATGTATGAAATTTGTTTTTCGAACATTTTGTATTTATTTGTACAGGGATCTTTTTGAGCCGCTGCAAACAACCGATACAGTATCCACTCACAACCGCGGTGGACGCCGAACTTGCGCCGAACTAAGCGAGGAAGCACAGGCAGTCTCTATTTACTGAATTAATTCTAACACAAGGCTACCAAATTAACGAAGATTTCGAAATTTTGGAGCCGAAAAAAATTACTTATAGCTAAACAAAACAAAATTACACTGCCATTTATATTCAGTGCCTTCCCACATGATAGAAAAAGATATTAAAAAATAGATTGAGTTAACAATTGATATTTTCAAAAGTTAGAATGTTTACAAGCCACAGGGACATGATAAATCCACACTATAAGCTACTAAAACCTCTTTTTATGTAAAAATAGCAATTAATCGATTTAAAAAAATTATTAATAAGTTCAACAATGATTTATCTTTCTGACAATGTGTTTTTTATATCATTTATATGTATAATATGATTGCTAGATACGATTTCATGCGACAAAACGTTGGAATCTTGATGTTTAGGCGCTAGTAGAACTATGCGCTTTAGTAGGTCTATGCGCTTTGCGCTCGGCATGCAAAATCAAATCATGCACTTTCGTCACTCGGTACTGTATCTAGAAAATCGAGAATTAGTAGCCGTCAGGCATGTTCACACTTTTCTTAAAATAGAAAAAAAATTATAAGGAGAATTAATAAATGAATAACAAACTAACATATGACACAAATTATATAAAAGTAACCTAGCTATTAATATAAAAAAATGCAAGTTAACGCTTTCACTGTCCGATTTCCGGACACAATAGTAAAACAATAGCAATGACCTGTATGTAGTACACACAGGTCATTGCTATTATCTAGCTAGCCGCCGTTACGCCCGCAACCAAAGGTATCCAAAATTATTTCTCCTCTTTACGAATGCCTACCGGGCTAAAACCCAACGGTGCTTACCATCAGCGTAGACGAGGGATCCAAAGATGGCCGTTCGGAACACAACCGAGAATCTTTCATCGGTTTGCTAGATTACCAAGTCCCGGAAATGGTCCTTACTATCTAAGTACCCTCGCAATGCTTTCACAATGTTTCGAGATTACTTTCAGGTCATTATACACCTCATCATCATCATCATCATCATTACACTACATCGTCACTAACCAGGGACATTGAAAAGGTTAAAGTAAAATATAAAAGTATATATGATTGGATATGATATCAAACTTGTACGGTGAATGTACGGTAATGAAAGTTGGGTGTGGCAGAAGAAGCATGTGAAATGAATGCTGTAGAAATGCTGTTATAAAGATGTTAGGGGTGACTCTAAATGATAGGGTGGGAAATTGTGTTATAAGAAAAGGAATATTTGCCATAGTTGCCAGTCTTGACGAGCGGGTTGGCAACCGCAATTTTTTTCAATTCAGCTGTTATTAGGAAGATGCTGCTGCCCATCTCCTGTTCCAGTTTCTCTCTGTCGCCTCTTAGGACTCCCACGGGACGATATGGGGTAGTGGATATACTTGCACCGCAACTACATGGGTAGATGACTATAACTTAGTATCTCCATTAGGATCATCACAGCTCATGGCCAATGTGTGTTGTTTTAAATTTATTGTATTCTGTAGTTAGCTTTCTTACACATAAACACTTATGTACACACACAAACGCTTTTTACACGTCTCTAATAGATACTCGTGAAGAAAGAGGGGGCATCGTAAAACAGAACAATAAATATACATACATTCCAAATACATTACGTGATATAAATTATTCTTATAAATTTTGCTAATGGCTAGAAAATTGTTATTCGTTCCCCCCACATTGAGAGAAAGAATAAATTCGAGTTATGTTTTATGAAAAACTATTTCTAAATATATTGCAATAATTTAGCTTTTAAATATTGTACTCGTGGGTTTTATTTGTATTTTAGACACACGGCCAACAATAGACACCTGCATTAAGTTAAAAAATTGGCTACATATCTCTCATTGTTTATTCTATTCACTTCTCTCCTCCGTTATTATTTACGATCTACGTTACAAGAAACAGTACTTAAATTAAGGCCAATTGGTTTCTGTATTGCACGTTATTGGAGTGTTTTGTATCGTCTATGATTGTAGGTATTCATCTCGACGATTTAAGCGTAACGCAGAGTATAGTTAAAGCATTTGCAGCAAAAAAAAAACAGCAAAAAATAGTGTAGTGGCGGTGTAAGATTATATTTTTATTTAATTTATTTTTATTTATATCCAATACCCCATATCCTACGGTGGGTGTCGTAAGAGGTGACAGAGGGAAACAACATCTTCCTAATCTATACATACAAATAAGTAAAATTTAAGTGTCTGTTTGTAATGTCAAAATTACAGCTTTTTACTAAATGCATATGAAAGTATACACAGTAATGTCTGTCTGTCTGTTTGTTTCAGCTAATTTCCGAAACGGCTGCACCCATTTTGACGGGACTTTCACTGCCAGATAGCTGATGTTATAAGGAATAACTTAGGCTTCTATTATTTTAGAAAAAGAATTTCTAAATTCCGCGCAAAAAAAAATTAAAACCCTAAATAACACGCGCGCGGGGAACAGCTAGTAACGACTAAAAATAAAACTACCATAGAGTTAATAATTCTATGAACACTACGGTTGCCAACCCGCTCGCTGAGCGTAGCAACTATGAGGCAATCTATGAGGGAGGCCTATGTTCAGCAGTGAATTTCAATAGACTGTAATGTATGGATAATGGAAGGTAAAGTAATAGAGACCCTTTTTATATGATATAGGTGACAAGCGAGCACACAGTCCACCTGATGGTAAGTGGTTGCTGTGGCCCATAGACATCTGCATCTATCGTCGTTCGCGAATCAAAATGCAGATGCGTTGTCAGCAATGAGTACTAATATGGCATCATGGATCTTTTGCAGTAAAAATTGGTTTTAGGCCAAGTAAGGTCGTGTTGCTGTATTTGTTGCTGGAGGAACTTTGAATATTTTAAAATTTATTCTTAAAATAATTTTTTTTTATAGGATAAAGATGACAAACGAGCACACAGTCCACCTGATGGTAAGTGGTTGCTGCGGCCCATAGACATCTACATCTATCCTCGTTTGCGAATCAAAATGCAGATGCGTTGTCACCCGTGAGGACTAAGATGGAATGCCTCATTTCCAGTAAAAAGGCCACCTGCACTCACCAAGTGAAACGCAGAGGTAAACCTCTACTTCACGCTGGTATTCTGTGAGGTCGTGGTACTACCCCGGTTCGAGCCGGCCCATCCGTGCGACAGCAAAAGCTGCCGCGTGGCTCTACCACTGCTGAATGTTCTACCACTGCTGAATGTTGAATGATGTAATAAGAAGTTGGGAAGTCAAGGTCAACCCTTGAAGACTCCAATGAACTGTCGATTTCAATAATGGAATTTATAGAATATTTTTTATTTGATATACGTTAAATAATACTTATTGAAAGCGAATATTGTGCCCTTACCACTGGTTATATAATTTAAAATTAAAAAATTTGTACAGCCGACTTCAATATAATTTATTAAGACTAACTAAAAAACTATTGGTCTGAACTTGATCAAATTCATATGGGACCACCCGAGAAGTACCAGTTTTCAAATAAAAAAAAAATAACCATCGAAATCAGTTCACTCAGTAAAAAGTTATGAGGTATCACACATAATTAAAAAAAAAACACAGTCGAATTGAGTACCGTCTCCTTATTGGAAGTCCGCAGAAAATATCGGCGTCTTGACCTAACCTATTTTGTCAGTTTAGTTGTGAATTGAGTGCTCTCCGCTTTTTCTGCCGACTTCCAAAAAGGAGACGGTACTCAATTGGATTGTATGTTTTTTTATGTGTGTTACCTCATAACTTTTTACTGGGTGAACCGATTTCGATAATTCTTTTATTAGTTGAAAGATGTTACTTCTTGTGTGGTCCTATATGGATTTGATCAAGGTCAAACAAATAGTTTTTGAGTTATTCTTAATAACTTATATTGAAGTCGGCTGTACAAAATTTTAATTTTAAATTATGTCCTTCTACGTATTATGAACATTTTTAACGGCGTTAGAGAAACCACCACACTATAATATCGTATTGTGAGTTAATATTAGTAAATTGGTCTATTGATTGCAAAATAAAAATATTTTGATAATGGAATAAATTCCAATTACTGCGAAAATCAACCATTGTGTCATGACGTTATAAAGCATTAAAACTTTAATAATTATTTTATTTTTACTTTTACTAGCTTTTTGCATCACTACGCTGCGATAACCTTTTCATTGGCTCAATACACATCTCATCACTTGCAGTCCTAAACCAGCCTGTGTTTATCTTTTCTACCGACTTCAAAAAGGAAACGTTAATCAATTCGAATGTATGTTTTTTTTTATTACCTTTTTATGTGTGTTACCTCATAACTTTTTTCTGGGTGAACCGATTTCGATAATTCTTTTTTATTTGAAAGCTAGTGTTTCTCATGTGGTCCCATATAAAATTGATTAAGATCTAACCAATAGTTTTTGAGTTATCCTTAATAATTTAAAATGAAATCGGTTGTACAAAATTTAAAAAATTTAACTATTATCAACTAATAACTGCCTAAGATTTACTTCGAGAATTCCTGGGTCGTTTTTAGGTAATGTGTAGTTTTAGAGATATACTATCAAATATCTGATCGAATGAGAGATCTTTTTTTTTAACAAAAGTTTCAGGGATTAATTTTAATACAATTGCCAATATTTTAATGTATAAGCTTATAACTATGTCCAATGCTCTTTGACGTAATAGATTATTTCAGCACTATTCCATTTATCGAAGAGTATGAGGAATTTCTGGCCTTTCCCACAGTTGCTACTTACGACACCCACGGAAGAAAAATGGTGATGGATTCTCCTTGAAAGTCGCTCACAGGAATATTTCAATTTTTATTTTATAGAATAAGGATGACAAGCGAGCAAACCGTCCACCTGATGGTAAGTGAATACTATAGCCTGTAGACATCTATATCCGTCCTCGATTCAGAGTTACAATGCAGACGCGTTATCAACCCTGAGGACTAAGATTGAATGCCTCGTTACCAGTAAAAAGGATGTTCGGTTCTCTACACTCGAAATACAGCAGTATTATTCTGCTGTTTCACGCTGGTATTATGTGGTGAGCGTGGTCCTAACCCGGTTGATACAGTACGTTCGTGCCACACTAATATATATGTAGTTGCAGCGTGGCTCTACCACGTAAAAATTGTATCTATCAAATTTCGTGCTTTATTTTACCGCTTCAGTGAAGGACGTGCGTTGTCTTCATTAAATCATATTACAAATAGATTTTAATATCATATATATTTATGTACAGTCATGTTCAGAGTGCAATTTCAATTAATTTACGATCGTGTAACTACCGTAGAATGTGCGAAATCTTGCGGTGAGTTACGCACGATAGTCCACAGCCAGAGACCACAAGATTGGGCGTGAGCCAGCACCGTGTAAGCAATATTACTGCGTGCTAACACGGCTGCTTTGTAAGCTGGCTCACATAATGCTTGCTAATGGGTAACGCTTACATGCGACGGCACATAATACAAGCCTTTGGAACATTTGTCATTGACAGAGCATATACATATGTTTTAGACGGTTCCCTAAGTTGTTTACACTACAGGATCTTTTATGAAAAAAAATTATGACTCATGTTTAGTGAGTAATTGTGATTGGCTAAAAATTAGGAGTTGGAGGAGGCCGGTGCCCTACGGTTGCACTTTAAAGGCTGGAAGTTTAAATAACCAACTCATGTGAATCAATTTATGAATTTGATTATCAAAAATATAGCAGAAAAACTAAAATACACATAATTATTTTGAGAATAAAATTCGGCGTACATATACAAGTTTTTTTTATAGTATAAGGGTGGCAAACGAGCACACATTGCACCTGATGGTAAGTGAATACTGTGGCCTATGGCCTATAGACATCTACAGCTATTTTCGGTTGCAACTTAAAATACAGATGCGTGGTCAGCCGTGAGGACTAAGATGGAATGCCTTGTTTCCAGTAAAAAGGGTCTCCGGTTCTCTACACTCACCATATGAAACATAGCAGCATTAAGCTGCTATTTTACGCAGATATTCTGTGAAAGCGTGGTCTTTCCCCGGTCGAGCCGACCCATTCGTACTACAACTATACTACAAATATAGCTGCAACATGGCTCTACCACGTAAATAAAGTTGTCACAAACAGCGAAAGCATCAAGTTCCGATATTATTTTATCAAAAAGCAATCGAATTTGTTCTTCCTACGCTTACATTTGTTATTTTACGAGTACAACGGAATTCTCTTCCAAATTCTGATATACAAAAACAACTTAACAAAATATAGCGGCTAATAACTTTCGCTGATTTTGAAAGCTTTTTTCTTTTACGGCTTTTCCAGTATTTGTTGCAATGCAGTCCGGAATCCAGTGAACACTCATCAAAATCATCGTATAATTAAACTGCTTCCGCAAATTTCCTCGACACATTTATAAATTCTTATTTGTGAGTGTGGCTCCTTCTTTATCTCCCTCTCTTTCGGATTTAACACATTTACCACATGTGAAATTTTTATTTTTGTAATTGAACATACGTGTATTTAATTATATTAAAAAATTCACAATATTAAAATAAAAACCAACAACTTAAAATATCATACGGTTCTTCTCCCTGCGGTATAGTGCCAAGAATGTTGGCTGCGATTCCTCGCTAAATGGCTTTACTTAGCCTTTGAGCGAGAAAAGAACCAGCTCTATTGTGAACATCAGCAATGGCAAGTCATGAATACAGTTCTATTAGAAACTTTACTGCACGTGAACCTCACGGCACTGACCGATAATTTCTACAGTAAATGACATATAAATGTAGCCCGAGAGAGCTTTTGTCAAGGTAATTGCCAGATATCTGGGAAAATTCTGAGCATAGATAGTGTGCTCACTTGGATAAGTAAGCTTGGTAACAGAGTTCCTTACTTCATCCTAGAGAAGAAAATGGAGCCGCACCGCAAAGTTCAGGCAACGTCAAAAGGATGTACGCAACAAAACGAATGATCGCGACTTGGCTTTGACCACAGTTCCACTTTGATTCGACATGTTCGGAAAAACTCTTGAACGGTCGCACCTGTACTATTGCTTTTTTACACGGCACGTGGATGAAGTAAAATACCTTCATCACATTCTTCATGACAAAAGATTACACGTAATAATAGTTATTGCTTTATTTTTCTTTTTATTTTTATTTCAGCGCATCATCATCTTCGTCACTGTCATTATTAACAATTCTGAACAGAGACCTCCATCAAAATATGACACAAAATACAGTCCAAAAGAAGTCGATTGATGGAAGTGATTCATCAGTTCCATCAATCGACTTCATACAACATCGTCACTGAGAGCTCCGAGAGTTTAGGCAGAGTCGAAAGAACAGCGAGCTACTCGGACTACCATTATCCATTCATTACAGCCTATAAAAGTTAACTGCTAAATATAGGCCCCCCATACAGATTGCCTCATAGGGGGAATTTTGCCAAAGTTGCCACACTTGGCAAGCGGGTATTTTTATTAGCAATCGCAGTTTTACCACCACTCGGACCACGTTTAGCAAAAAAGTATATTTTATTAGTTTATAGAAATTTTGAAAGAAGTGATAGGTGTGAACCCATCGCCTACACAATCGCAAACCCAATATCACATCAGTCGCCATTTACTACATGCTAGGTAATTAACACATTTGGCATATTATATTTTTTTATAAGTTCCATTAATTAGGGTTCCGTACCTCGAAAGGAAAAAACGGAACCCTTATAGGATCACTTTGTTGTCCATCTGTCTGTCTGTCTTTCAAGACCCTTTTTCTCAGGAACGCGCTCAGGTATCAAGCTGAAATTCATATGAAATACTCGAATCTACTGTCCCTTGGAGCTGTGAAAAAATCAAACTTCTAAGCCAACGCAATCAAAAGATACAGCCGTTTATGCCGCAAATATTATGCCGCAAGGGAATCAAAACCTACAAGGTACTTCCCGTGAACTCAGAATCTTAAAATTTGGTACGAAGCAACGTATTACAGCACAGGTAAAGGAAAAATTGCAAAACGCATAAATTTTTAGATACATCATATAATAAAAATATTTTTAATAATTTTAACCTACAGATTTGTTCGGAACCCTCGGTGCGCGAGTCCGACTCGCACTTGGGCGGTTTTTTTTTATTCGTGGTAGAGCCATGCTGCAGCTATATTAGTAGTATAGTTGTAGCACTAATGGTTCGGTTCGACCGGAGAAAAACCATGCTCTCACAGAATACCATAAAATAGTATCTTAACATTGCTGTGTCGTATGGTGAGTGTAGAGAACCGGAGACCCTTTTTACTGGAAACGAGGCATTCCATCTTGGTCCTCACGGGTAACGACGCATCTGCATTTTGATTCTTTATTGAGGATAGATGTAGATGTCTATGTGTCACAGTAACCACTTACCATCAGGTGGACTGTGTACTCGTTTGTCACCCTATCCTATAAAAAAAAATCTTTCATGTCTTACCAGGTCGTCACTTGGTCTAGTGGAGTGTCGCCCTATACTTCGCTTACCGCTACGAGGCTGCCACTAGAGAACCTTTCTTCCGGTTGTCAGTTCTTCGTCACTATAGTATACTGATCAATTATGTATATATTAGGTTTTTTTACAGAATAAGGGCGACAAACGCGCGCACAGTCCAATTGATGGTAAGTGGATGTTGTGAGCCATGTACATCTAGATTTATCTTCGACTAAGAACCAAAATACAGATGCGTTATTACCCCTGAAAATTAGGATAAAATGCCTCGTTTGCAATAAAGAAGGATCTATGTTATTTCTAACATAGCATTTTTAATAAAATAAAACATTCTGACGTTTTAACAAAAATTGATAAATTTGTTAAAAATTTTCATTACATATGCTATAAAACGTTACAATGAATTTCTGCCACCCATATTAAAACGTTCCACAGTATTCATAGAATTTAATAAATATTTAAAGAATTTATTACAATGCAGTAATAAACGTATTATTCAAATGTTCGCACGTTGTGTAAGGACAAGCACTGCAGCATATTCAGTTTTAATAGATTGCAGCCTGAAATAATGAAAAACAATATCCTATCTAGGACGCAGGCGTAGTTTGTCTTATTTTCTTTATTTTTAGTAGAAAAAATAAATATAAAATTTATTAATTTTTTTAATGTATAAAACAATGCATAAGTAATTTGTCGAACTTAAATATTCAAAGACTAGAATTAAATAGAAAAATATTATTTTTAGTTATTATAAATAATATTGAAATCATTAATAATAAATAAAAAATATTTAAGACTTATTTGCCCAGGACAGTCTTTAAAAAAAAATGTGAAACTTCATAAGTTTATAGTAACTTTATTGCATATTTACTTCCTTTTCTGCTACCGGTCTTATGAATGTATTTACCTCTCTAATCTCTTTTACATCCATATACGCTACTGTTAATTTGGCCTATGTCTGGTCGCCAATTGGGGCAATTATTGGTGAATTTATTTTAACATTTTTGATTTGTATTTGATTGATTTATTTATTTTTAATTAATATTAATATTACATTTTTATTAGAAGTAGTTAAGAAAGACAGATTGATTAATAATTGATTAATAACTCCATTACGTGATACTCAGACTGACTTGCTTTAATCAACATATTATATAAAAATCAATTGCCGTGCGTTAGCTCGCGAAAACTCGAAAATGACTCGATCGATTTGAGTGGATCCGTAGTTGGTTAAGATTTATAATTGGAGTCAGTAGGTACCGCCGTCTTTCAGATCCAGAAATCGCCCGAGCGAAAATATTTAATGTTTCATTCAACGTCATGTATGTCTACATTACTCGTATAGCACTAATGGGTCGGCTCGATGGAGGAAGGACCACGCTCTCACAGAATACCAGCGTAAAATAGCAGCTTAGCTGCTGTGTTTCGTATGGTGAGTGTAGAAAACCAGAGATCCTTTTTAACTGGAAACGAGGCATTCCATCTTAGTCCTCACGGGGGACAACTCATCTGCATTTGATTCGTAATCGAGGATAGATGTAGATGTCTATGGGCCACAGCAACCACTTACCATCAGGTGGACTGTGTGCTCGTTTGTCACCCTAATTCTATAAAAAAAATGTTTAAAGTAATATAACTCACAGATGTAGAACACGTACAAAGTAAATCAATAAATAGTTACCCATTTTTGCCGTCTACACTGTTCTATATTTTCTGTAAGAGTCTATAAAATTCAAAAGAAATATAACGGAAACTATAAAAGTTCACCCGCTCGCTTTAGTTATATGTAAATAAATGGCATTCTATGGCGTACATGCACTTTGAAATAAGCCCTGCATATTAAATGAAACTAACAATTCTACGGATTCCATCGCTTTTAATTTAACTTTTCTGCCGACTTCCAAAAAGGAGACGGTACTCAATTCGAGTGTATGTTTTTTTATGTGTGTTACCTCATAACTTTGTACTAGGTGAACCGATTTCGATGATTCTTTTTTATATGAAAGCTGATAGTTCTCGTGTGGTCCCTTTTTTTTGATCAAGGTCAGACCAATGGTTATTGAGTTATTCTTAAATAACTTATATTGAAGTCGGCTATACAAAATTTTTAATTTTTAATTATTAATTCCCGGTGTTAAATTAAACGCGATAGAATCCGTAAAATTAGTTTCATTTAATGTGTAGTGTTCGCGTTATTTAATAAATCGTTAAGCCCTGCATACTTTATCCAATAATATTTGTCACTGAGTATACCACGATCTAGATCTAGATTTAACAGTGGTAGAGCCACGCGGCAGCTTTTGCTGTCGCACGGATGGGCCGGCTCGAACCGGGGTGGTACCACGACCTCACAGAATACCAGCGTGAAGTAGAGGTTTACCTCTGCGTTTCGCTTGGTGAGTGCAGGTGGCCGGAGGCCCTTTTTACTGGAAATGAGGCATTCCATCTTAGTCCTCACGGGTGACAACGCATCTACATTTTGATTTGTAATAGAGGATAGATGTAGATGTCTATGGGCCGCAGTAACCACTTACCATCAGGTGGACTGTGTGCTCGTTTGTCACTCTTTTCCTATAAAAAAAAATCTTGCCGTGTTGTGGTGGCAGAGAATCCATCATTCCAATTAATTGCGTTAAAAGTCGACATCCGAAGGACAAAATGTTTAACAGACAACTTTGGTAAATGTCAGAAAGATCCGACTTATGGCGGTTTAACCATCCCCTTTAATCGTGGCAAAAGCCATACGTCAAATGCCAATACCGAAGTTGTGGAGTAGGAAATTATACATGCTGGAGCAATTCTATGGTTGGATATATTAAGGGTGACAAATGAGTACACAGTCCACCTGATGAAAAGTGGATGATGTAGCCCATAGACATCTACATCTAATTTAGGTTTAGATTAAGAATTTAAATTCAGATGCGTTGTCACCCCTGAGGACTAAGATAGAATACCTCGTTTTTAGTAAAGCAAGTATTTAGTAGAGCAAAAAAATTCTAAGCGGCGAAAGATTGTAAAAAATATTTATTTAACCTTTAATTGAGCGATTCTTATATACGAGGGTGGATTGAAAAGTACTCGGCCTAACCAAGAAAATAAACACATACTAAATCAGTTATATTTTTATTTTTCTACATAATCACCATCAAGTTCAATACACTTTTGCCACCTCCCCTTCCAAGCATTTAGACCGTTGAAAAAAAATGATTCTTCCTTAGAGTCAAAATATGCGTCTACAGCTGCTTTGACCTCGTCGTTTGTCGAAAATCTTTGACCTCCCACGTGATTTTTTAGGTTAGGGAACCGAAAGAAGTCTGGTGGTGCCACATCAGGTGAATACGGCGGATGCGGTAACAGTTCAAAGCCACAGTTGTGAATTTCAGCCATTGACTGTACTGACGTGTGAACACGGGCGTTATCTTGATGAAACAGGACTTTTCTTCTGAGCATTCCTCGACGTTTTTCTTTTATTTCCTCTCGTAAATGACGTAGTAAGGTGCAGTAGTAATCAGAGTTTATAGTCAGACCCCTTTCAAGATAATCAATCATAATCACACCTTTTGAGTCCCAGAATACTGAAGCCATCACCTTATTTGCCGACAAAATCGACTTAGCCTTTTTAGGGGGTGGTGAACCAGGTCTTCTCCACTGTTTTGATTGTTGTTTTGTTTCCGGTGTACAGTAATGAACCCATGTTTCGTATTTAGTAACAAAACGATTCAAAAATCATCTGCATCGGCTTCAAATAACTCCAAACAGTCGCGTGAAATAGTCAATCGCGTCCTTTTATGTTCAACTGAAAGCAGTCGCGGAACCCACCTCGCAGACACCTTGTGGAAACCCAACTCGTTGACAATGATGTTTTGAGTTCGTTCATAAGAGATGCATATAATCTCGGCTATCTCTCTAATTTTTAATTTGCGATCTCCCATTATTAAATCAAGTACTTTTTTAATATTTTCGTCAGTAGTTGACGTCGAAGGCCTTCCAGAGCGGGGTTCATCTTTCACACTCTCTCTACCACGCTTAAATTCTGCTATCCATTTTTTGACGGATGAGTATGATAGAGCACAATCGCCTAATGTACTGGCCATGTCATCATGGATGGCTTTTGATGATAGCCCCTTCTTATGGAGGTACTTAATGACGGCACGCTGCTCGATTTGCTCCATTCGCGGAAATTATGTCCGATTACTTTGTTAATAAATTTATAAAATCACAACTAATTATCGCACACGTTTCGAACTTCACACAATGAACTAGTCTGAACTGAACTAAATAATGTGGGTAGATTTGATTTTTAGAATTGAATGGATCTGTGTTAGGCCGAGTACTTTTCAATCCACCCTCGTATATGTATTTAATTGGAATCCCGGAAACGGCTGCAACGATTTTCATGAAATTACGCAGAGGATTTCGGGGGCGATAAATCGATCTAGCTAGGATTCATTTTTAGAAAATATCGTTTTATCCGTGTTTTGAGGTAATGAAAAACTGCTATAACATCATTACAATACGAAGGTAAACTTCGCCAAATAGCTCAGGTGGAAAATCGGGTGGTCCCGAAACCGGAAGACTTCGGTTCGAGTCCAGCTGTTTTAGTCCGATTATCTTTTCCCCTTTTTTTTCAAGTTTCTTCTTTTGTGAGAAAAACTATTATTGGGAGACTTTTATCAACGCATCATATTTGTATCTTTTTATAAAAGGATATGGTAGTAATTACATTAGTAAAGAAACCGACATTGTGTAAATATTTTTATCCTATTGGCGATGTTTCGTTACAAAGATAAAAGTCTATTCAATAACTCTTTATCGCTACTCAACTTAAAGATAAATTGAAAAATATGATTCTCCCTGACATCTATTGGCGAATGTATTTATGGTATTAATAATTTATGAATCTACTTGTTTAACTGAATTATAATTTACAAAAAACACAATTTCCAAAAAAAAAACACAGTATACGAAGTCATCCAGGTACTACTAGAAACAGGGTAATACTAGAAACTAGAACAACAGTAAAATAAAAAATGCAGAGCAAGAAATTTTAAAAAGTTAAGCGTATGCAACTGTTAACTTGCAAGAAATGCCACTCTGTCCTCAGCAAGCACAGTGGAGTCATGGAAAAAAACAGTTGGGGCTGCACCACTATAAAAATGAATCGCTGAATGTGTTGCTAAGCGCAAATCTCGAGAGCAGCTAAACCGATTTCGCTAATTATTTTTTTATAATATTCCTTGAAGTACGAAGATGGTTCTTACGGAGAGAAAAATTTAAAAAATTGCCTAAAAAAAGTCTAAAAACAACACTTTTCTATATTCCCATACAAAAGATTCGTAATAATACTTAAAAGTCAATTTGAACTTTAATACCATACCATAAAGTTTAAGTGTTAGTGGAGAGGTTCCGGGAAGGCAAAACAATTGAGTTACGTTAGTATCGTATTTTTTTTTATAGGAAATAGGGTGACAAACGAGCACACAGTCCACCTGATGGTAAGCGGCTGCTGCGGCCCATAGACATCTACCTCTATCCTCGTTTGCGAATCAAAATGCAGATGCATTGTCACCCGTGAGGACTAAGATGGAATGCCTCATTTCCAGTAAAAAGGGCCTCCGGCCACCTGCACTCACCAAGCGAAACGCAGAGGTAAACCTCTACTTCACGCTGGTATTCTGTGAGGTCGTGGTACCACCCCGGTTCGAGCCGGCCCATCTGTGCGACAGCAAAAGCTGCCGCGTGGCTCTACCACTGTTTTTAACAGTACAGTATTGTTTTTAACAGTGGTAGAGCCACGCGGCAGCTTTTGCTGTCGCACAGATGGGCCGGCTCGAACCGGGGTGGTACCACGACCTCGTATAAATACTAATGTCAATATTTGTCAATATAAATACACACTGACAGATAGCTGATGTTATAAGGAGTAACTTGGGCTGCTTTTATTTTAGCGTTCCGCAAAAAATAACTCCACGCGGGTGAAGTCGCGGGGAACAGCTAGTTTAATATGTATTTATAAAAAAAACCGTGTTGTGGCGGTGTAAGAATATCCACTACCCCTTGTCATCCTGTGGGTGTCGTAAGAAGCGACAGACGGAACAAATCATGATATGGGCAGCAGCGTCTTCCTAATAACGACTTAAAATTAAAAAAACTGCTGTTGCCAACTCGTTTGCCAAGCGTGGCAACTATGACCTAATAAAACTCACTGCTGACTGCAGCAGTAAGTTTTATTAGGCTGTAACGGTAGAATGTAGGTAAGATTAATTTAAAACTGAATTGCTCTTATACGAAGGTTCCTGTAATTTGATTTCTTTAGTAACTGATTGATTCGTTCCATTGAACTGATTTCGTTTTATCTCGATATCCAAGAGGCAGTGCCTTTGAAGAATTTGTTTGCCTCCCGTTCAGCTCATTTCTTCAAGAAGGGTATCAATAAACTGCCACTGCGTTGGCAAAGATGCATCAATTCCATGGGTGATTGCTTTGATTAATAGAAATAATAAATACAGAAAAAGAAGTTACGTTAACTTATTCGTATTTTATAAAAACCGGCAAATTCTGAAGTACATATAATCAACCATCCTACAGAGCGCCTATTACACCGTATTGTACACCATGATATTGAAAACATGGTGCTGGCTCATGCCCAAGCGTGCCGCGGTCACCGGCTATGAACTATCGCGAGATAGCCGTTCAACCGCAAGTCGTGACTGTGCTATATTTTGCGGTTACGTACTGCTGTTGTGATTTACCCACAAAGCTGAAATTGGGTAACCAAACTTCTGTTGATTACACCGTTGCTATGACAGCCTATCAAAAATCCACTAAATATAGGTCTCCTCAAAAGATTGCTACATAGGGTGGATTCATCATAGGTTATTTTTATTTTTAGTAAGAATGTTATTCTCGTAACTAACTACCGGAATCGCATGCCTCAATTCCTCCTTCTCCTTTCCACTGCAGAGAAAGCAGACGGTTGGCGGGTGTTCACCCCTTTGTTGTCAATATTCCACGCATTAAAAAAAACTACTTCCTTCGTCCTTCGTAATACATATGCAAAGGAATAAAATAATTCGCCGGCTTCCGTCTTTCTTTGGAAACTGCTTCACTTAATTAAAACGATACTTTTTTTAAATAGGTTATTCTGCAGCCATAGTCCCATATAAACTTGAAGAAAAAATTCCACACCTACGGATATTATTACTAATAATTACGGAGATAAATAAATAGAGGATGAGGTTTTGAATGGAACTATTTAGACAAGGTATAACCGTATATTGGCAGTGTAAGGATATATTGGTTTATAGGTGGTAGAGCCATGCTGCAGCTATATTAGTAGTATAGTTGTAGCACGAATTGGTCGGCTCGACCGGGGAAAGACCACGCTCTCACAGAAAATCAGCGTAAAATAGCAGCATTAAGCTGCTGTGTTTCGTATGGTGAGTGTAGAGAACCGGAAACCCTTTTTACTGGCAAAGAGGCATTCCATCTTAGTTTTCACGGGTTACAACGCATTTGCATCTTGAGTCTTTATTGATGATAGATGTAGATGTCTATGGGTCACAATAACTACTTACCATCAGGTGGACTGTGTGCTCGTTTGTCACCCCATACTATAAAAAAATAGAGGATCAGGTTTTGAATGGAACTATTTAGATAACGCATATCCGTATATTGGCGGTGTAAGAATATATTTGTTTATACATGGTAGAGCCATGCTGCAGCTATATTAGTAGTATAGTTGTAGCACGAATGGGTCTGGTGAGAACTGCATTTTGATTCGCAAACGAGGATAGATGTATACGTCTATGGGCCACAGCATCCACTTACTATTAGGTGGACTGTGCGCTCGTTTGTCACCCTATCCTATAAAAAAAATCCACTACCCCATATCGTCCCGAGGGTGTCGTAAGAGGCGATAGTTTTCCGGATAATAACTAAAAATAATAATAAAATAACTGTGGTTGCCAACCCGCTTGCCAAGCGTTGCAACTATGGCAAAATCCTACCGATGTGGTAACTTATGGGAGAAGCCTATATTCAGCAGTGAACTGTTATAGGCTGGAATGGATGAATGTGTCTTAGCACAGACTTTAGAAGCTATAACGTAAAAAATGTGTCTTCTTAGTTTTTGAAGTCGGCTTTCACTTTTGACCAAAAGTATAATTATGTTTATTATTTCACTTAATTTATTTAATTTGTGTTTTGACGTGACAACGTTTTATAAATCGATGAAGCTGGCTGCACGCACGAAAAAACATGACTCATGCGGCGTTACCTAGGCGTTCCATTTAAAGTGCAAGCGAGAGCGCGGAACGAGCGACAAAGAGGCACAATCGGCTTCCGCGTTCGGCATGTCCGCATGGACAGCTGCTATACAATAATACATTTACATGTTTTCGTCAAGTATGAAGTGCAGTGAAAAGTGAATGTGGTGACAATTGTTTATAGCAACGATAATTGCGGCGATAAAGGTAATGATTCTTTCGATATTAAATATTTCTTATGACGTTGTCACGTTCAACTATCGTCAGTAAACCGACTTACAACCCTTCGCAAGCCCACTGCTGAATATAGGCCTCATGGTCCTGAGCCAATGCAACCGGCGACCTCCTCTGCATGTCTTACCGTTTTTTCAGTTTTTCTTACAGTTTTTAATTAGTAAGAATTATTTACATTATAGTATGTTCCTTAGATACGGTCGCCTTTGTGTTGGCACGTGCTGCATCTTGTCAAAAGCGCGGTTGCGACATCAAAGGTAGCCGTGTGAGGCGTACAACTTTACTCATATGGTACAACCGCATTAAAATTTGGCACTTTAAAACGTAACGCCGTAGTGAAAGGTTTCCTTTTTTTATAAATGATAAGGGTGGCAAACGAGCACACAGTCCACCTGATGGTAAGTGGTTGCTGCGACCCATAGACATCTACATCTATCCTCTATTACAAATCAAAATGCAGATGCGTTGTCACCCGTGAGGACTAAGATGGAATGCCTCATTTCCAGTAAAAAGGGCTTCCGGCCACCTGAACTCACCAAGCGAAACACAGAGGTAAACCTATACTTCACGCTGGTATTCTGTGAGGTCGTGGTACCACCCCGGTTCGAGCCGACCCACCAGTGCAACAGCAAAAGCTGCCGCGTGGCTCTAAACAACTTCTTGCTACAAAACTTGTGTTAATTATTTATATTAATTTTTTATTACAAAGAACATACAAATAAAATATATTAGAATAGAAAAACATTTATTTAACAAACAGTAAAAGATAAGTGCGCACTTATCTTTTACTGTTTGTCCCGGTGTACCGACACTATCTTAGCGAACAGACTATACTAATGAGTAATTGTGTTCTGTGGACTATACAGTATTTATGACAGTAACAGCTGACATGTTTTCTTTTTAATGGCTTAATGGTGTAACTTGAGTAACAAGGCCGAAGTAATTTCGTATAGCTAAGTCAAATCCTTATAAAGTTATGAAAAGTTTTTGAGCTTCAGAAAGCCAAGGGAAGTAATACGGAATATGTAATTAAGTTTAATTCTGTTTTCTTTGTGGAATTTATGGACAATATATTATATTTTTAACATTCCGTGAAAATCGGGTAAACGATATATGTGTATACGATATATGTAACAAGGTTTAATTAAAATTTTAATTCATGTACACTTTATTTAAGTAAGATGTTTAGCACCTGCCAAGAATTATTGTCTTTGACACTCAGGGTTTACAGGCAGAGATTACCACATGGCATTAGGTTCGCCGCATGCACCTTTAGATATAAGGTGTCACATTAATTTAAGCTTTTAAATAAATGAATTTATGATATCATTTCTGTATCTATCAAAATATTTCTTTTTCAGAATGTTTCGTGTTGACTATTGTTATTTGTAAAATTCAAATAGTAAAAAAAACTAGCAAAGTGCGAGTCGCACACCGAGGGTCCCGAACAAATCTGTAGGTATATAAATTTAAAATTATTAAAAATATTTTTATTACTATTACTTTTATGACTATTTCTCCTGATAATGTCTCGTTTAGAGGCGAATTACATGACATATTATTAACGGTGGTGCAACAAGGTCCCGGAAAGTGTACAGGCTCTCTCTATTACCAAGTTTAAATGTTGAAATTGAATAAAAAGGGTTATTATAGTATAAATGAATACATGGTTGATAATAACCCCTGGGAATTAGGTGGTCGTTTCCAAGCTGTTTCTAAAATAAATTTTGTACTTATATAGTTTGTACAACCATTAATGTAAAACTTGCTTTTAAAAAAAGTCCCGCTGGGTTTCTTGCTGGTTCTTCCCAGGACAGAGGTTTTTTCGAACCAGTGGTAAAGTAAGAAATGACTTTCAATAATAATTACACATGTGAACTATATTGAATAAAAAAATATTCCATTCTATTCTATTCTGTCCTAGTGTAGTGATGTTGGGGGTTGGGATCGGTAGTGATTGATTAGTGGCATCAACTAGAATACCGTCTATATAGTTTATTTATTAATCTTTATTGTAAAATTAAGGTATATACCTTACATTAAAGATTATATCTTACAATAAAGATTTTAAGGTGTATTACCTATATACCTTAATATTTAGGTTACAATGGGCGGACTTATGCCTTTCGGCATTCTCTACCAGCCAAACTTGAAAGAAATATATAAAAAAATAGCAATTAACAATACGTCGTTGACGCCGCAAAGGAGCGAACCTCGATTTTTCAAAAAATTACAGGAGAGCAAGAAAACCTTTATTATTCCCCGATTACTAGGTTTTTTCATCAGAAAATTAAATATTTTAGACTTAATGGAAAACTACAAATAAAATTAATTTTCTGATGAAAAACCTAGTAATCGGGGAATAATAAATGTTTTCTTGCTCTCCTGTAATTTTCTGAAAAATCGAGGTTCGCCCCTTTGCGGCGTCAATGACGAATAGTTAATAGTTAAGAACTTCAACCTCTATTTTTTCTAATCTTTTATGAATTTAAATAAGACCATCCTTGAGATGTATATTTAAATATGATATATGGTTTATATTTAAAGGTATAGTTATTTTTTTATTTTGCTGCCCATCTCTAATTTCAGATCCCTATGTCGCCTTTTACGATACCCACGGGACGATATGTGGTAGTGAATGTTCTTACACCACCACTACACCGTTAAAAATAATATAAATATATAGATAGATCAATAAAAATGAAAAGTATTATTATGCTAATAATACGTAGAAATACTTAGTTTTTCCCTACCAAACGACTTTTTTAATATTTGTATTGATTTGCAAGACAACATTTACCACCTGCAATAATAATGAAATGTATTACAACCATAAAGATGGAAAGCATTTAGAACTCACCTAACACCGTTGAAATGCACTGTGTCCTGCAACAAAAAGAAAAAAAATTAGTACTTCTTCAACATATTCAATTTTATAGGTATACTATGTGGGAGGACTGCATTTCTACCAAGGAGCCTGACTATGTAAGTACCAACTATTTCTGTCACCAAATAACAGTGAATATTCAATTTTATAGGTATTCAAGTGATTTTGATACGTGGTAGAGCCATACTACAGCTATATTAATATTATAGTTGTAGCACGAATGCTGGCCGTATGAGGAAGCTCAAGGTCGCTCAGCGAGCTATTGAGAGGGCTATGCTCGGGTTTTTTCTGCGTGATAAACTTAGAAATGAGGATATCCGCAGTAGAACCAGAGTAACCGACATAGCCCAACGGATTAGTAAGCTGAAGTGGCAGTGGGCCGGCCATATAGCTCGAAGAACTGACAACCGATGGGGAAGGAAGATTCTTGAGTGGCAGCCTCATACCGGTAGGCGAAGTGTAGGGTGACTCCCCACGAGATGGAGTGACGACCTGATAAGACATGCAGAAAGTCGATGGATGCAGGTGGCTCAGGACCGTGATTTGTGGCATTCCTTGGCGGAGGCTTATGTTCAGCAGTGGACTTATGAAAAGCTGTTATGATGATGATGATGATGAGCACGAATAAGTCGCTTTGCACTACTTTTCGTAATCGGACTCCATCCATGGACTACAGTAGCCACTTACCGTCAGGAGGGCTGCTAAGCTCATTTGTCACTTTTTTTTAAATATTATGATTTTTCTGAGTGAGTGAGTGACGAGTGAATTTATTTCTTTGATAATGGACTCGTAAGGTTGTACCAGTTGTGCTTTTGCCAGTAGGTATTAAGAAATTATCCTTTTTTTAAATTTGGTTCAAAACTTCCTCACAAAATGTTGATGCGTCATATTGGGAAATTTTCAGAGACCCTTTCCACTGGAAAAGAGGCATTCCATCTTAGTCCTCACGGGTGACGACACATCTGCATTTTGATTCGCAAACGAGGATAGATGTAGATGTCTATGGGGCACAGCAACCACTTACCATCAGGTGGACTGTGTGCTCGTTTGTCACCCTATCCTATAAAAAAGATTTGACGGTAGCTTGAGCCAACAGCCACTGAACTGATTCCTGAAGAAAATGGTCTTGATAGGCGGACAGACGGACATGCTGACGAATGGACAGACGAACAACGAAGTGATCTTATATGGATTTCATTTTGCATTCATAGAACGCGAAGCGGATATGTACTTAGTGCTTTATTGCTTGAGCCAACAGCCACTGAACTGATTCCTGAAGAAAATGGTCTTGATAGGCGGACAGACGGACATGCTGACGAAGGGACAGATGAACAACAAAGTGATCTTATATGGATTTCATTTTGCATTCATAGAACGCGAAGCGGATATGTACTTAGTGGTCTATTGTCACCAAATCAAAAAAATCGGGATCCACTAAACTTAATAAAAAATAAATAAATTATCACTTCACCAGCTTTACATTTCACTTATGTAATAAAAAAGATCACCAATAGCAAGAGGAAATTTCAGTTCTGACTTCTGACGTAGTTATAAAATTATTTATTACGATTATTATAAAAAAAAAAAGTTCATCATCATCATTACAGCCCTTCACAAGTCCACTGCTGAACATAGGCCTCCCCCAAGGAATGCCACAAAGCACGGTCCTGAGCCACCTGCATCCATCGACTTCCTGCATGTCTTACCAGGTCGTCACTCCATCTTGTGGGGGGACGCCCTACACTTCGCCTACCGGTACGAGGCTGCCACTCGAGAACCTTTCTTCCCCATCGGTTGTCGGTTCTTCGAGCTATATGGCCGGCCCACTGCCACTTCAGCTTACTAATCCGTTGGGCTATGTCGGTTACTCTGGTTCTACTGCGGATATCCTTATTCCTAAGTTTATCACGCAGAGAAACTCCGAGCATAGCCCTCTCCATAGCTCGCTGAGCGACCTTGAGCTTCCTCATACGGCCAGCAGTGAAGGACCACGTCTCAGTTCCGTAAGTCATCACTGGCAACACGCACTGGTTGTACAATTTTGTTTTAAGGTTTTGAGGTATTTCTGACGAGAAGATGTGTCGTAGCTTCCCGAACGCTGCCCAGCCGAGTTGAATCCGTCGGTTGACCTCTCGGTCGAAGTTGGACTTACCTAGTCGGACTATTTATTACTATAAAAAAAAAGTTGATTGAAAATAATTTTACATGAACGTCAGTTGGTCGGTATGGATGTGAACGAGATATCTTTATTAAATAATGAAAAACTGAACTTATCATTTTGATTTTTTTTTATTAGCTTTAGAGTTTAATCATTAGGAAGATTTTTGAATTTCACTATTGTAACCCGTTCAAGAATATTTTATTTTTATTTTAATAATTATATGATCTTTTTTCGTGTTAATTAAACAAAAACAAGTTTTTGCAGCTTTGAAAGAAATGTGTTTCAGTTATAAAAAAAAGTAAATTGATTATTCAAAACCTAACATGAGCGTTCGAGGTGTGCACTTTTGGATTTTCCAAATTATTTTCTTTTTGAAGTACTGAACCGTAATAAGATTACAGCAAAAGTTTCTTAATAAATATTATTATACCTAGACGACATTTCTCTAAAAGTACCCTTTTCAAAATCTATTCTTAGCTTGATTAAACTTCAGCCACGACGTTGCATTTAACAGATTAAATGAAAAACGCAAAGCCACAAGAAGTGGGATGAAAGCGTGACCTAATAAGACAAAGATTTCTTTAATATCATTAACATCAGTGCAGCATGCGTCACATTGAGCCGCGAGCTGAGTAACATAGAGCTTTGACAAGAAATTCAACGTTGGGGAACCATCGACTGAAAGTATGTCAACTCTATTACAACGACACTGCTAACGTGTTTTTCGCGTGGTAGAGCCATGCTGCAGTTATATTAGTAGTATAGTTGTAGCAAGAATGGGTCAGCTCGACGGGGGAAGGACCACGCTCTCACAGAATACCAGCGTAAAAAAGCAGCTTAGCACTGCTGTGTTTCGTATGGTGAGTGTGGAGAACCGAAGACCCTTTTTACTGGAAAGAAGGGCATTTCATCTTAGTCCTCACGGGTGACAACGCATCTGCATTTTGATTCGCAAACGTAGATGTAGATGTCTATGGGCACAGCAACCACTTACCATCAGGTGGACTGTGTGCTCGTTTGTCACCCTATCCTATAAAAAAAACTTCCTCGTTGGTCTAGTGGTCGCAAATGCGTTTGCTGATCACGAGATCCTGGATTCGAAAACCCTTGTTAGAAAAAAAGGCCAAAATCTGTTATTGAATTTTTGTGTCAAGAAATTCTCGTGAAAAAAAATGTTTCATTAACCTCCGTGCTTCGGAAAATACGTTAAGCCGTTGGTCTTGTGCCTGACCTGTCTCCGGTCGTGTCGAATTACCGTCTCATCGGACTATGAGATTGAGGAAATAGAGAGTGCATCTGTGCTTGCGCATACACTTCACCGTCACTATGTTTCGTCACTATGATCCTGTCCTGCGCTGTATTCTTTGAAGACTGGCCGCCGTGACCGAAATTCGGTCTAGAGGACATTATTATTATTACATCGATATAAATATCAACATGTACCCACAGACGTAAAAAAATACGGGCATGTACATTAAAACGTGTGAGACACTCAACACTCCACGCAACTAAATATATCCACTTGTTAAAATCGGCAGTAGTATGACCAGAGTAATTATTAGATTGGTTTATTTTGTTCTAGTAGAATCTAAACTACGTTATAGCATAATATTCTGAGACAACAGTTATAAGTTTAATATTAAGGCAGCGTGTGAAATTAAAGCGCTTACGCGATTTCAATGATCAACCTGGTTGACCCGGTACGTAGTGTTTACCCCCACCAATTTTCGTCACATAAAAAGGTTGCGAATCAGAATTTCAAAGCCCTCCCGTGAAGTTTCACTTTAATAATAAACACAAGTTAGATAGCAAAGACAATTTAAATCAAAAATGTGAGTCGGTAGGTAAACAAAAACGAAAGTAAAATAGACACTATTCTTCATCGCTCGAACTGTCGGAGTTATTGCTACCTGTATTTATAATAAATCATTCAACGTCATCACGTTCTGAATCCATACTAAAATAGTATTTCTGTTATTGTTTCACTCAAAACTTCATCTGAAGCACTTCACTGTCCTTCCAAGGACGAAAATACATTTTTTGGCGGTGCCTTTGACAAGATGCGGCACGTCCCCAGGCGGCGCGAGACAAAGGCGACCATATCCAAGAGAACAGACCATAACTTTTTTCAAACGAAAATACAAAGACAAAATATATAAGTTGAACTAAGATATATTTTATTTTTCCTCTTTTTTTTTTGATTTGCAAGCGCCATATTTAAATATCCCTATGTAACTGCCACAACTAAGATCAATCTACCGACGAACGAAAAGATACTTGCTTAGTTTCTTTTGCCGTTTCCTCTCCAGTCAGAAGAACCAAATATAGATATAATATCGTAAAAACAAATAGTTGGCAACCCTAGACGTTCCCCCCGCTAAAATACGTTATGAAATCTTAAGATGTGGAAACACTGTTCTGATTTTACAAAAATCTGGAGCAGGGATAAATTTCATTGTATGTCTTCATGTATTGTCACACTCCGATGTATCTTTTTCTATTATGTTGAGAGCAGATCAATTACTATGTCAGTATAAAATATGTTAAATAATTTAATTTTTAAAAACCACCGTAACTATTTTTTTTTTTTTTTTTTTTTATAGTAGAGGGGGCAAACGAGCATGCGGCTCACCTGATGGTAAGTGACTACCGCCGCCCATGAACAACTGCAACACCAGGGAGGGAATTGCAGATGCGTTGCCGGCCTTTTAAAAAGGAGTACGCTCTTTTCTTGAAGGTCCCTAAGTCATATCGGTCCGGAAAAATCGCTGATGGTAATCGATTCCACAAGGAAGTCGTGCGAGGAAGAAAACATCTTCTAAATCGCACAGTGGTGGACCGCCAATCATCCAGATGGTGTGGATGGTATCGGGAGTTCTGCCGCGATGTGCGTTCGTGAAATTTGGCGTCTGGGATTAATCCGAACAATTCCTCAGAGCACTCCCCATGGTAGATGCGAAAGAAAATGCAAAGAGATGCAACATCTCTTCGCAGCGCCAATGAGTCGAGCCGATCGGAAAGAACTCGGTCGTCGACGATTCGAGCCGCTCTGCGCTGGATGCGGTCAAGTGGAAGGAGCTGGCACTGGGGAGCCCCTGCCCAGAGATGGGAACAGTATTCCATGTGAGGCCGAACCTGCGCCTTGTAAAGTTGCAGGCGGTGTGCCGGCATGAAATACTGTCCCGCTCTGCTGAGCACGCCAAGCTTTTTAGAGGCCAATTTGGCCTTCACTTCCAAATGACCACGAAACTGCACGTCACTCGATATGTCGACGCCGAGGATTCCGATACTGGCTGAGGCAACCAGGGGAGTGCCTTGAAACTGAGGAGATACGACAAAGGGGTTCTTTTTAGCGGTAAACGCGCAAACTTGTGTCTTCTGAGGATTAAACTGGACTAGATTTAGTCGCCCCCAGTTCGAGACTTTGTCCAGCAAAGACTCGACTTCAGACACAAGTTTGTTCCGGTACTCGGAGACGTTTTCCCGAGAAATATTAGCACGGCCGGTGTATAGAGCATCACCAGTGCTGTCATCCGCATAGCAATGAATGTTATCAGTTAGCAACATATCATTGATATGCAGAAGAAACAGCGTTGGTGATAGCACACAGCCTTGTGGAACACCAGCGTTAATAGGCTTGTAGTCAGAACATGCACCGTCTACAACAACCTTGATGCTCCGATCTGCAAGGAAGCTGGTGATCCAATTGCACAATTTCTCGGGAAGCCCATAGGAAGGGAGCTTCGAGAGAAGCGCTTTGTGCCAAACCCGATCGAAGGCCTTCGCAATGTCCAGACTAACGGCTAAACTAAGCTAACTAAGCGGATAAACAACCCACATACATTTTCTTATTAACCAAACTTCTTATTTAACGTGGTAGAGCCATGCTGCAGCTATATTACGGTAGTTGTACGAATGGATCGGTCTACCGGGGAAGGACCACGCTCTCACCAAAAACCACCGTAAAATAGCAGCTCAATTCTGCTGTATTTCTTGTGGTGAGTGTAGAGAACCGTAGACACTTTTTAATGGAAACGAGGCATTCCATTTTAGTCCTCAGGGGTGGCAACGCATCTTAATCGAGGATAAATGTAAATGTCTATGGGCCACAGCCTTCACTTACCATCAGATGGACTTTGTATTCGTTTATTCCCTTAATTAAAAAAAGCGAACTCAATTCAATCCCCTTGAATTATTGAAAGTATGTAATACAATTTTAAGGACCGATTAATCACGCGCACTGTAATGAACAAGTGTTTAGTTAAGCGTTACAGCCTATTAAAAGTCAAGCACTGATTTTTTTTTTTTTTTTTTTTTGCGCCCGAAGCAATTGGAAAAGGGCTACCACGGAGGGAGGCGGAAAATGCATTACGCATACCACGACAGCCGGTCTGTCCTGGTTATGCGGGACTCACTGCCTACCGGGGGACCTAAGTGATACCCGCTAAAAACCGCCTTTGGGGAGTGGCAACTTAGCTGTGTAAAGCTTCTTATGCCGAATCGGAAGCGACCCTCTTTTGGGAAAAGAGGGCGCAGGCGGCTACGAGCCGCTGAGGGAGTGCCTACGAAGGCAAATTAATTATGAATAATTTAATTAGAGTTGGCCTGAGCCGCCATGAGGCAGTTCAGGTCGTTTGACAGTTTATTAGGCGGGTCCGAGAGAGAGTTTCTCGGCCTGCGGACTCGATAGCGAGAGGGGAGTGGGGCTGCATAAGTAGCTGCCTCACGAATAAGATGATTGGAGTGCGACTCTGAGGCTTTGAAGAAGTTCTCAGAGAGTTTTTTAAGAAATTGTTGAATTGTAGGGAGCTCTAGGTCCCGATGAAGGTCGGCATTACGGACGTACCAAGGTGCGTTCGCAGCTCGACGACAGAAAAGGTTTTGAACTACTTGGAGTTCATTAATAATTTTAGGGTTAGCGTGGGCAAAAATGGGGCCCGCGTAGGACATGACTGGACGTATACAGACCTTATAAAGGGTACGCTTGTTTCTGAGGGACATTTTACTGTGTCGGCCCAACATACTGTTGAGCCTATTCAGGTAAAAACGTGCGTGACGGGTTACTCTCTTGACGTGGGGCCTGAAAGTTAGCCCTGTGTCTAGAGTGACACCTAAATATTTGGCAGACGTATGCCAGGGGACAGGGGTCCCTAGCATACGTATTGGTGGAGTGTTTTTGATACGGCGTCGTTTATAATCGAAGTGAACGGCGGAGCTCTTCTCCGGGTTCACATCGATGCGCCATTTTTTGAACCAAGCTCCTAGGTCATCAACTGACTTTTGGACCTTGTTCCGTATGAAAGGTAGCGAGATACCTTTACAGTAGAGAGCAGTGTCGTCTGCGAAGAGGGAGAGCTGAACACCTTTCGGCGGAATGGGAATATCGTTGGTGAACAGGATGTACAGCAGAGGAGCAAGTACTGAGCCCTGAGGGACACCAGCTTTGATGGGGCGCTGTGAAGATAGCGTGCCTTCGTGTCTAAAACGAAAGGTACGATGATTTAGATAAGAGGCCACGAGACGTACTAGACGATCGGGGAGACCTATTTTGTATAGTTTGTAGATAAGGCCTGTATGCCAGACTCTATCAAAGGCTTTGGCGATGTCGAAAAAGACCGCGATAGTCTTATGACGACGGGGATAAAAACCGCTGAGGATATATTCCACAATACGGTGAACTTGTTGGGGGCAGGAGTGTTTCGCTCGGAAACCGAATTGATGGGGAATGATAAGAGGGTCACCGTCTGTGGGAAACAGATGGCGCCTCATGCGATTTTGGATGACTCTTTCAAAGAGCTTGCCCATTGCCTTGAGGAGGCTAATGGGGCGATGACTGGAGGGGAGGTTGAGAGGCTTGCCTGGCTTGGGAATACCAATCACAGTTGCCTCTTTCCACGTAGTGGGAAAGTAACTAAGGTTGAAGCAGGCGTTGAAGATAATAGATAAAAAGGTTAACACCTGCTCAGGAAAGTGTTTAAGGGCTTGGTTGGAGATGCCATCCGCGCCCGGAGCCTTTTTGGGTTTAAGTCCTTTGATGAGGGATGAAATCTCATCATTGGACACAGAGATAGGTTCGGAGGCTGTAGGGGGTGAGTTCCGGCGGCGGACCTCATCTTCCACTGCCTGGACGTGTGAAGGGTCAACGGGTTGAGAGCTAGGAGAGCATTGAGCGGCAATGCTGTCTGCAAAGCACTCAGCCTTTTCCTCGTCCTCAAAGGCTACCGTACCGTCGGGACGGGAGAGAGGGGGAGTGTGGGTGATAGCGTCTATGCGGAGGGCTCTTGCCATCCGATAGTACGCTGTATGAGAGGGAGAGATATTCTCCATGAGTTTACTCTTTTCGAGGTCTCGAAATTCAGAGAGGCGGAAACGGAGTTCTCGTTGAAGACGATTAGCCGTGTGCCTATATTCGGGCGTGGGGTATTTTGCTGCTCTCCGGAAAGCAGCTTTCTTGGCTTTTAATAGGTTGCTAATATGTAGGGGAAGCCCACTATTATTAGCAACCGGGACTACCCTTTCATTCTCCTGAAGGGAGGTTTTAATAAGGGTGGAGAGTGAATCGACCGCGGTGTCGATTTTTTCGGGACTGTCTAAGTCCGACGATAGGGAGATGGGAGAGTCCTGTGAGTCCAGAGCATTCGCTAGGGACTCCTTGAAGCCCTTCCAATTTGTGAAGGTTTTAGTCGAGGGTGTTGATGGGGGTGTCTGATGGCCAAGAATGAGGGAGACCGGTCGGTGGTCGGATCCTAGATCGTCTAGTGTCTCGATTGCCCTGAGGTTGAGGGAAACACTTTTGAGTAGTGCAAAATCTAGCACGTCGGGAGCGTGGTCGGTGACATCGGGATAGTGAGTAGCACCTAGGGGACTGTGAACGGTGAGCTCAAGAGACTGCGTGATATCGAGCAGTACCTTGCCACTAGGGGAGGTAGTACGGCATGTCCATTCAGTATGCTTGGAGTTAAAATCTCCAAACATAATGACTGAATTGCCTAAAGATAAAATAGACTCAAAATCTTTTTTGAGGGGATGGGTTCCTGAAGGGATGTAACAGGAGGCTATGAAGATGGACTGATGTCCAGTCATAGCTAGCCTGCATACCGTGGCTTCCATATTGGTAAGCTGTGGAGTAGAAATGGGAGAGCAGTGAAGTGACTTCTTGTAATAAATGGCCGTACCGCCACCTCGGCGGTCGTGCCTGTCATTACGAAGAAGAGAAAAGTTTTTAATAGAAAGGCCTTTAG
The DNA here is from genome assembly GCA_033319125.1 of Parnassius glacialis. Classification (NCBI taxonomy): domain Eukaryota; kingdom Metazoa; phylum Arthropoda; class Insecta; order Lepidoptera; family Papilionidae; genus Parnassius; species Parnassius glacialis. The sequence goes on along the minus strand of JAVANC010000009.1, from coordinate 41,058,467 downwards.
TGTCCTTACTTTTGAGATTAGTTTCCTGTAGGAGGAGGAAATCGGCTTCACGATTTTGAAGAAAGAGCTTAAGTTCTGGGAGGTTATTTCGCAAACCGCGAATATTAAAGGATACAAGCGATAAACCCTTAGGTTTGATACGACCGTGAGACTTTGGTAGAGCAACCTGCTCTGTCATCGTAAGTTAAGTTAATTAAGTTAACTTAACTTACAACGAGCACAAAAGATTATGATGCTCTGCAAGAGCGAGGAGACGGTCCTGAGGGGACCTCGCAGCGCGCAATTTGCGTGCTAACACAGCGATTTCCCCAACGTCGATGTTCCTAATAGCGGAATACACCGTTTTTAGATCATCAGCCATTGAGGGCTGTGATTGTTGTGGGGCGGAGGTAGTCCGCGGTGGGTCTGCCTTTTTGGGGCCCCAGGGAAAGACTGGAGGCTCCATAGGCTTAGAGAAGCCCGGAGGGGGCCGAATAATGCCCTGAGGGGGCCTAAGGGGACCCTGAGAGGGTCGAGAGAAGCCCTGGATGGGCTGTGAAAGGCCCTGACGGGGCAACCGTTGGTAGAGAGCCGGGAATGAGCGGTCATTGACCGGCGGTGGAGCTTGCCTACTGGGGCGAGGATGAGGTGCGCAAGGGCAGCCTCTGTAGTTAGCCGGGTGGCCTGTTTGCTTACACAGGACGCACGCCGGTGGGGATTCGGCGTCTTTGGGCCGAGGACAATCCTTAGTATTATGGGGTTCAAGGCACTTAACGCACCTGGGTGGGGCAGAGCAGTTGGCCGCCGCATGACCATATAGCTGGCAGCGGTGGCACTGCGCCGGGAACCCGCGCCTATGTGGGGGCTCAACCTTCACTCTCGACAGGCCACACACTGTGCGTACCTGCCGGAAGATGGATTTTGCCTCCGGCACGTTGGTTAAGATGACTAGGACCAGGTTGAACCTCTGGCCCGTTCTACTGTGCATCTTGTGCACGGCTTCTACAGGGAAACCTTGGGACTTAAGGTCCGCAAGGATTTCCTCGTTGGAGAATTCAAATGGCACGCCGCGGATGACGGCCCTGATTTTACGCTCTTCCGGAAGAGCGTAAGTATGGTAGGAGGCTTGTTCGGCTGTGAATAGCCTGGTGATACTACGGAAGGCATCGATTGAGTTGGGAATGATTTTAATAGTCTCCCCGAGGTTAATCGCATGGTCATATTTAATGCCTGCGTCGTATAATGATTTCGACAACTTGGTGAATCTGGCCTTGTCTCTTAGGAAGACAGGGGGCGGGACTTGCTTCTTTGCAAGTACTGGGGCACAGCGGGAAGCTGGCTTGGATGGCGGGGCGATGTCCATTGACATTAGGGGAGCCGTAGCAGCAACGGGGGCTGCGGGGGCAGGGACGGCAGCGGGAGCTGCGGGGTTTGAGGCAGCAACGGGGGCTGCGGAGGTTGAAGGAGCGGCAGGGGCCGCTGAAACGGGAGGTGTGCGGTTTTTCGCGGTGCGTTTACCGCCGCGTTTTGAGGAGACGGTCGTGAAGGATGACTCGTCGGAGTCACAGGACTCCGAGGAATCGGTGCCAGAATAGGTGGCGGGCCTCTTCCGGGGGGCCGACGCAGTGGGTTCAGACTCGGAGCATGCGTACTCCATATCTAAGGGGGCGAAAGAGTTCTTGGACTCTAGGTAGGCCGCTATAACGGGCGGCGGTTTAGGTGCCTGAGGGGCATACGAGGCAATAGTTGCCACGATTGCGGCGAGAGCCGAATTATCCAGCCTATTAAGGCCTGAGACGATGGACCCTATAAGGTCTTGTTTCGACATGATGCTAGAATGAATGGGGCTGGTGGGGGATGCTGTTCTGAAAAGAACAGAGACGTTCTGAACCTAACAGTAGGGGCGGGATCACCGTTCTCAGAAGAACGGGACGTTTTTTTATTCAAGGAGAAATGCCCTTACTCTTAAAAGAGCAGGGCCTTGCTCTGAAAAGAGCAAGTAACTCCCAAGAAACAGTATACACGTACACGTTATACAAATAAATAACGAAAACAAAAATAGAAATAGTTAACAAAAAAAGATAACAAAAAATATAACAGGTAACAAGCGGAGGTCAGTCAAACCTCCCCGCCCGAAGACAGGGGGGCAAGAACTGATAGCAGAAATGACTCACCAAGGCGACGACGCTGTACAGCGCGAGCAGGACAGCGGAGGCGCGAGAGCGAGAGAGCACTACCGTACGGGGACGGCTGCGCGGACTACCTGAGACGACCGCACGAGAGCGGTGCCAGAGGCGGAGACAAGCACTGAACATATACCTCCCTCATATATTGGCAAATAGTTGTTATATTTGCCATAGTAGCAACACTGAGCGGGCGGCTTTGCAACCGCAGTTTTTTTTTGTTATTAGAAAGACGCTGCTGCTCACCTCTTGGTTTGTTTCAATCTTTCGCCCCCCACGAAATCCACGGGATGATATAATGTCCCAATGGATAGTCTTTTACCGGCACTGTAAGGCCCACCAGACAGCCATTATTTTATAAGTATGTGGTAAAATAATATGTAAATATTCTATAGTTTGTGATTATAAAGTCTTTAATGGTATGAATTGACAGTATTTGTATTCTTGACATAAACTATGAGGATTTCCCAAAAAAGTTGTAAAAAATAATTTTTCAGATATTTTAATATGTTTACAAATGTCATTTAAAAAGTTAAAGATGGTTGAGTTTTCCTTCCTAAAATACCGCCTCCATGTACCCCTGACTCCCCTCTCCCCCTTCTGCTACGCCATTGCGATATTCAACCTTACACACATCAACATGTATCGGCTCGTCGGAGATTAGCTTAATGCTTCTTTTGCTTCGAAATATAAAATGAGCCAAGTACGTTCGTCAAAGGGAGCTTTTACACTCTTCTAAAACAAGATCAAACGATCCATTTCCTGACTTTAGGTAGTTTAATTACATTAACGTTACAGAGCAACGCGGCGTAGTACCTACACACAAAAAGTTAGAAAACAAAGAGGCATCGTGTCGCTTTTATCTCCACGATTCCTTTTATGTTAAGATAAAATATACGCGAGATATGTTGAGTAACGACAACATGTTAAATTTTTAAAAACATAAGATCAATAGTAGTGGCAGACTCTTACTGGCAAGCGCAGTATTAGGCGACCACCCATTAAATGGGGTGGAGACCTAATTAAACATGCAGGTAGTCAAGGTACAGGTGGCTCAGAACCGAGAGAGCTTACTTACAGACTTACATAATACCACCTTAAAATAGCAGCTTAATACTGTTGTGTTTCGTATAGTATTCGTATAGTTTCGTAGAGACTTTTTACTGGCAACGAGTCATCTGCATTTTGATTCATAATCGAGGATAGATCTAAATGTGGGCCATAGCATCCATTTGCCATCTGGTGATTACTGTTCGTCCACCCTTATTCTATAAAAATACGGAACTTTTTATCAATCTATTGGAAGACCTATGCTCAGCAGTGGCTTTTTATTGGACTATAGCGGTAGTGGTAGTGTGATTTTTTTTATAGGATAAGGGTGACAAACGAGCACACAGTCCACCTGATGGTAAGTGGTTGCTGCGGCCCATAGACATCTACATCTATCCTCTATTAAAAATCAAAATGCAGATGCGTTGTCACCCGTGAGGACTAAGATGCAATGCCTCATTTCCAGTAAAAAGGGTCTCCGGTTCTCTACACTCACCATACGAAACACAGCAGTGTAAAGCTGCTATTTTACGTTGGTATTCTGTGAGAGCGTGGTCCTTCCCCGGTCGAGCCGACCCATTCGTGCTACAACTATACTACTAATATGTACGTATGTAATGTCACGTGATTGTGACATAGGGTCAATATTTATAAAAGAAAATACTCGTAACAGTCTTTATAGGTTCCATAGTTGAGCACAGACCTCCTTTAACTTTTGACAGGATTTTAAGGCAAGAAAAAGTTTACTTATCTGCTCCAATTCGTAATGTCGGACTTCACATTACCTCTTTATTTTTTTATTTATTTAAATAACTTAAAATTACAGCATAAATGCACACATCCATCCATAATAATATAAATATAAAAATGGCACGTGCAAGATGGTAAAACATAATTTAAAATTAAAAATTTTGTATAGCCGACTTCAATATAAGCGACTTCAATATAGGTTATTTAAGAATAACTCAATAACCATTGGTCTGACCTTGACCAAATTCATATGGGACCACACGAGAACTATCAGCTTTCATATAAAAAAGAGTCATCCAAATCGGTTCGCCCAGTACAAAGTTATGAGGTAACACACATAAAAAAAAACATACACTCGAATTGAGTACCGTCTCCTTTTTGGAAGTCGGCAGAAAATAGCCTCAAAAATTGCAATGTCGTTTTCCCAAGCTTTTAACGTTCATAAATGCTATCAACCATTTCTTTAAAAGAAACATTAAATTTTTTTAAACAGAAATGATTTAACATTAATAATCTAATTACAGCCATTGTTCGGGATACTAGCCAAGACGTTGTCCCCGGGAAGGGACGTTAATTGCTTCCCTTTTGAGCTAATGGCTTCTGTTGATTAGCAGATCACAACGTTCACTTTAAGCCCGGAAATTATCTCGTTCTTTGTATATTAAAATGTTTACTAAATAAATGTTTGTACAAATAATGTTGATCATGTTCACCAGTTTCTTATTCTTCAAAAATAGAATAAGGTTGACGTGCACACATTCCACCTGACGGTAAATGGATGCTGTGTCCTATAGACATGACAGGAACGATCCTGAACATGTTGACATACATATATACATGTTGAATACTTCCTTATTTTTTTTTGAAACTTTACCTTCACACTAGGATTTTCTCCTGTATCGTTGAGGCAGTTTACAAACATAAATTGCACAAGTACAAACATCCAGACCCGGAACAATTATTTGTAGGCCATACAAATACTTGTTCCGTGCGGGATTCGAACCCGCGGCCCCCAGCGTTGCAAATCATTGCTAAGCCACTGCGCCACGGAGCCGTTATTTAAATATTAGTTAGTATTTAGTAGTTTAATTCCGTGTGTAGTATTCGCTTAAATTTAAGAAACCATAATTACATCAAAGTAAATCTTATAATTATAATGTAATAAATAGCGGGGCCGTTATGAAGCAATCTGGAGCGACCTATTTCAGCAGTGCACTTTTGATAAGTTGTATTTAATTAATGCAGGATTTTTTTTTAAATAGTTAATTTGGAAATGGAAACTGTTATTGAATACAACAGACAAACAACGGCATAAAATGTTGATACACTAGAGTTCATTGCACAACGATGCATAGTTGTTGGTATTCATAATTGAATTATATTTGTTTGTTAGCATTGATATCAAAATATGTTTTGTTTATTTTACCGATATTCTATTGAAATATTTGTTTTTGTTCCAAACTATCGAAAATTATACTAAATTGATAGGATTTGGATTTATAACGAGTATACAACAAATATTACAGGGTCATATAAAAATATATTTATGGAAAAAGCTCAGCCATTAGATGGAAAAACCCAGTGAAAACCGGATTTCTTTGTTTTTAAAATATGTCAGTTAATAATAATAATAATAATCTTTATTTCGGACCAAAATTAATCCATAGTAGTGTTAGTAACAATTGACTTATAAACTAGTGTTAGTAAACATTGAAGTATGTACAAACTTTTTCAAAATCGGAGAATTATAGTTCTCCGCTACTGTTTTCCAAATGCTGTTGTGACTATCTCTCACCCTTCTAAGCAGCGAAGCTGTCTTCTTACGTATTATCGCATGAAAGCCGTCCGTGCGAGCATGCGCAAACATCTCCGACGCACTACAGTATCGAAGCAGTCCCAACAACATTCTGAAAGCATTATTATATTGAACACGCAGGGCATCCAGCGACAGTTAAATTGCCTACAATATTATAAAAAATATTGATAAGGAGTACTATTGTACTAAAAAGAAAAACTTCCACCACATAGATATGTGCAACAGTCTAGATCCAGAACCCAAATTAAAAACTAAACAGGTAAATGTAGATACGATACGATAATATACTAATGATTAGGTAAAATATAAAAGCGAATAAAAGAGAGAAATTAGAATAAAAACAACGTATAAAAAAAGAAGAATAAGCGTATCAGAAAGTCAAGAGAAAGTGTAATTTAGAGAAATCTGGAAATCACTCTTTTAGAGCAGTGAGCCGCATGCTCTTGATCTCTGAGCTGCAAAAAGCAACGGTTCTTTAAAGCATATTATTATATTACTAGCGATCGGCCCGAGGTTTGCATGGGTGATTTCTAGATCTTGACAAGCGTCACCTAATGAGTCCAACTATAGATAAGGACTATCCGGGTGACCCCAAAAGTATCCCATAAAAATTTCATCAGAATAGTCAAAGCTGTTTAGTAGGAAAAGAGTTACAAGCACACGCACGCTGGAATGTGATATTTAAAGAATAAACGTTGTATTAAATTGTCTTTGGTATTATTACAAAACGTGGTTTACAGAGTCTCGACCTTAAAAAGATTTTTGTCACGAAATAAATTTCTTAGACGCGGTTCCACAGTCGTATTTGACGTGTGAGGTTTGCAGAAATTTTTACTGCTAACCTCATACGTCAAATTTTAATTCACAAACTTTTTTTATTTTCTTCCATTTCTTGGCCTGCACGGTTTGTGCGTCAGCCATGTCTTCCATTTTTTAATGTATAATTATCCTTCATAGTACACTGCTTCACAATATGTTGATGCGTCACATTGTGAAGTCCTTGGGAGATTTTTATGGCAACTTGAGCCAGCAGACAGTTGACAATGGTATCTCAAGGCGCCTAAGCAGACAACCTTATCTTGAGAATCACATCACAATTAGAGCACTTGTTTCACCGTTTCCACTAATAGCTCACATGCGTAGATACTTAATACACAAAATCGCATCACTTTAAATATCAAAATCCACTTCAAACCATTATTTAATCAATAATACAAGAGCAGCAAACCGCCGCCGGTCAAGTTCCCGCCAAAACTCCATTTACAAACTTTCCAAGTGACTTGTTTAATGAAGTAGATTCTAAATGTAACACTAATTGTAAACACCTGATTGTAACATAACAAAATATGTTTTTCTGTCATCATAATATTTCCCAACATATCTTAAATCATTTTCTAGGTAGGTTTTACGATGTTTGCACTAATTCTTGTATTGTTGATTTTCTAAGACAACCGTGCACCCCGTGCTCCTTACTCTTTAGTCTTCTGAAATTCCTTTCAAGATCGTCATGTATTTGACCTAAACGACGCTAAGAAAACTAAACGCCGTCAAGAAAAGTATATTCTGCATATCCGACATTATAGCTCTAGCGCTTAGCCAATATTTTACAAAGTCAAAATCAAATATTTTCATTAAAAATGGGATTTTACATATAGCAATCTTTGGAAGTCAAATGCTACGCCATTGCTTCAACAAGTCTCTACTGCGGGTAAACCTTGTCAGAAGAAGCGGCAAGAGTCTCAGAAGTTGATTATTTTTCTCCCAACAATTACGATATAATTTTATAAATATCCACATAAGTATAGATAAAGTCTCAGGAAGCTCATTATCCCCACACATTGTAATCTTTGAAATAGTCATCTAATTTAGCATATCCTTTTTTTTATAAAAATGTTTTTACATGCGCTTTGAATTTGTGCAAAATTTTGAATTTACTTTTTAAAAAAAAAACTTTGATTAAAAACAAATAACTTACTGATTCGAAACAAGATTCTAACATTTGTACGTTTCATTTCATTAGTGAGCAACTAAGGCGCCATGCAGTAAAAAGGATCTCGAATGGAAGTAAATGAAATGGAGAGCTACATGTTCTTTTTTGTTAAGAAACGCGGAGCATGCATTTCACACTAATACGTTTAAATACGTCCCACAAAATAAAAATAAAAAACACAAGTTCTTAATATAAATACGAGGCACACATTTAATTTAAAATGTAGCATGGAATTTATTGAATAGAAAATTATATTTTCGTCCTCAGTTTTTACAAAGCTCACAACTGTGAGCAATTTTAACAGTGGTAGAGCCAAGCGGCAGCTCTTGCTGTCGCACGGATGGGCTGGCTCGAACCGGGGTGGTACCACGACCTAATAGAATACCAGCGTGAGGTAGAGGTTTACCTCTGCGTTTCGCTTGGCCTGCACTCAGGTGGCCGGAGGCCCTTTTTACTGGAAATGAGGCATTCCATCCTAGTCCTCACGGGTGAAAACGCATCTGCATTTGATAGATGTAGATGTCTATGGGCCGCAGCAACCACTTACCATCAGGTGGACTGTGTGCTCGTTTTTCACCCTTATCCTATAAAAAAAAACTGAACGAGTCCATATTTAGCTCAGTGCTTGATTTATTTATTTTATTTAAAACTCCATATACACATGTGGTATATAGGCGGACTAAATGCCTAAGGCATTCTCTACCAGTCTACCTTGGAATGATGCAGAGATAGAATGAAGTAGGTGTAATAAAAAGTTAATATGCTAATACTAAACTAAAATAACAAAAAAGCAATTTTAGCATGGAAATAAAATACATAAGTTATAAATGGTAATAAAAACATAATATATACATACACATACATATAGATATATATATAATATAAATAAAATAAAAAAAATAAAAGTATATATATATATATATATATATATATATATATATATATACATATATATAATATAAATTATAATAAAAATAATAATATAATAAAAATGTATAATATACATAATAACAATATATATACATACATATACATATCCATATATAAAATATGTATAAACTGTTACTATGATGATTCTGCCAATTTATTAATTAAGTATTCCCGGACCTTCATCTTGTACGCGTAACGATTGCTAGCCGTCCTGATTTCGAGAGGTAGTGCGTTCCAAAGGAGAATAGATTTAGGTCTCGTTTTTCTTGAACCTTTGATGATCTTTTCTTTTGCATTAGTTTAAAGATCATTATTACAGCCCTTCACAAGTGTATTGTTGAGCATTTGCATTTTTGCGTGGTAGAGTCACGATGAGGCTATATTTTAGTTCTAATACAAATGGGTCGCTTCAACCTGAAAAGAACCACGCTCTCACAGAATACCAGCACAAAATAGCAGGTTAAAGCTGCTTTGTTTCGTATGGTGAGTGTAGAGAACCAGGGACCATTTTTACTGGAAACTAGGCATTCTATCTTAGCCCTCAGGTTTGAAAAAGCATCTGAATTTTGATTCTTAATCGATGATAAATGTGGATGTTTATGGGCTACAGTATCTACTTAACATTAGGTGGAATTTATGTTCGTTTGTTAAACTTATTCTCTAGAAAATCAGATGATCACTACATCTAGTTGGAGGCTGACTTATGAGGTACGACTCAGGTAGGTTCAACAGTGGTAGAGCCAGCCGGCAGCTTTTGCTGTCGCACGGATGGGCCGGCTCGAACCGGGGTGGTACCACGACCTCACAGAATACCGGCGTGAAGTAGAGGTTTACCTCTGCGTTTCGCTTGGTGAGTGCAGGTGGCCGGAGGCCCTTTTTACTGGGAATGAGGCATTCCATCTTAGTCCTCACTGGTGACAACGCATCTACATTTTGATTTGTAATAGAGGATAGATGTAGATGTCTATGGGCCGCAGCAACCACTTACCATCAGGTGGACTGTGTGCTCGTTTGTCACCTTTATCCTATAAAAAAAAGAAAACTTCAGCTTACTGATCCGTTGGGCTATGTTGGTTACTCTGGTATTTCTGCGTCTTCTTTAATTTTTAAGACGGGTTTTAAGTGCTATAGCTATGCTACTCTGTATTATAACAGTGGAATGAACAGGTCACAACAACCGACCGAACCGACCGAAGAAGGACACCTTGAGTAGTATAATGCTGGTTAGTAACCAGATACTCTTTTTACTAGTAATAAGGTATGATGAGAACTTAATGTTGACGGGTAGCAATCTGCATTTTAAAATGAAGGTTAAATGAAGATGTCTATCTGTTCCACTTTCTATAGGTAGCCTATGTGCTTGTTTATCACCCGTACTTTTCTAAAAGATACTTGAAATAATCTACTGCGATCTTTATGAAGCCAAGAGATAATTTGACATATCTTCATTCATTTTGAAATAAGTATAAGGATTCTCTATCACTGCAACCACATAGGATATATATATATATATAGGAATTTATAGGGTTACTGTTAGTGATAACCTTTACACGATTACACGCACCACCACATTCTAAATAGGTATGTATATATCTTGTAAATTAACCACTCTTCTTGGAAATTAAAGTTAAAAAGTACATGCGATAAAATCGAATCAAACTTTGTCAAGCGTAACCCGATGTAACAGATTGGTCTCTTTAATTTGTCAGTTTCACGGACACAGCGATACGCTGCTAATTGACTGTCGGGATCCGGGAAAGTGGGACATATTGTGACGACGATGTATTGAAAAAAGCTTATATACGGCCGCGATGTGTCTTCTCTTTATAGAAGTAACTATTTTCATTCATTACAACCCACTAAAAGTCCACTGGAAAGATTGTCTTATAGTGAGAGATATTTGCCACAGTTGCTACGCTTTGCAGGCGGGTTGGTAACCGCAGTTTTCTTTTATTTTTTTAGATGTTAAGGTACGTGAGGTCACCTTAAGCTTTGTCAACCTATAAACTATAATATAATATAGTATTTGGTACTATCGTGGTGAATCTACCACAGACTTAGAATATTACGCCAGTATATTCTAAGTCTATAGATTTGATCTCTCTTGGGAGTCTTAAGTGTTTTTGTAAATGAATCCATGCTCATGATGCCCTGTCGGACGTGTATTTTGTTTCCAATACTAAGAGCATAAGAGTAGTTTTGACTTTAACTTTTTATGTTTTAATATATATATATATACATATATATATATATATATATATATATATATATATATATACTCGCAAATGTGTGTGTTCTAATATTTTAACCACAGAACATAATTCTATTTGATGTCTGTATCGGTAATTTCAGTTTTTTTTTTATCATTGAGTACTCCATGTGTTATATGTATATTTCTTTCTTTATTTAATCAATTATGATATGAATCATCTATGTGTAGTATTAAATTTTTTATTTTTTATTTTAAATATTTGCACTATTTTCTATTCTATTAATGCTGGTAGGTAATAGATGTAATTAAAAGTAAATTTTTGTAGTTTATAATTTTTATTTGTTTGTAGTTATTAGTATACTTTTTTAGTTTGTAGTTATTGTTTTTTTTTTCTTTTTGTAAAAGATAACATGTCTTTTGGTGAAAGTGATAATGATCAAAGCTCCTCTTCTTTCATTTCAGCGTCCGATGTACTAAGTAATGACGACAGTTTTGAGAGCATTCCTCCATTAAAATATACTCTTGACTCGCATTTTTCTTAAGCTCTAAGAAACTTCAATATAGTTCACATAAATGCACAGAGTATTCCGGCCCATTATCCTGATATGTTAGCTAGCTTTGTAAGTGATAATGTTCATGCAATTCTTGTTTCGGAGTCATGGTTAAAGCCATGTCTTCCATCCATATCCTATTCCATTCCAGGATTCCAGTTAATACGCAACGACCGAACTGCACGGGGTGGTGGTGGTGTTGCCATTTACCTTCGTGCGAATATACCTTTTTCCATTGTTCGTTTATCATCTCAACTTCCAGCTGAGAACGAAGTGGAATACTTATTTATTGAAGTGCTTCTTTCGCACAACAACTTACTTCTCGGAGTGTTTTATAGTCCTTCTTCCACCGTTGACTATTTTACCACATTGGATAACCTTCTTGAAGAGCTAACTCCATTATATAAACATACAGTGCTAATGGGTGATTTTAATACTTGCCTTCTTAAGAATGATGCCCGATCTCTTCGTCTTAAGTCTCTTATAGAAGCAGCCAATTTAAATATCCTTCCTCTTTCTGAAACTCATTATTTTCCTAACTGTGTTCCATCCCTCCTTGATTTGGTTATCGTTTCTTCTCTCGACCATGTTGATAAATTTGGTCAATGTGCTGCCAACGCCTTTTCCTATCATGACCTCCTGTTTCTATCTTATAAAATAAGACCACTGAAAGCCAAATCAAGGATACTTCTGCAGCGTAATTTTGAGGAAATGGATTTGGAAAAGCTACAAAAAGATGCTGCTAATACGGACTGGAGTGTTATAACTAAGGCTTGCTCAGTGGACGAACAGGTAGCATTGTTTAATTCATTTCTTGTTCAGCTCTATGATAAACATGCTCCTGTCCGCCCAGTGCGAATACGTCATCCTCCAGCCCCATGGTTGACTGAAGATCTTAAAAGATTGATCTTAAAAGTTAGGAAGAATAACGCAAAGTCGAGTTACAGGTCAGATCCAAAGAATGACAGGATTCGGGAAAAGTACAGACTCCTGCGGAATCAATGCAACAAGTTGTGTAGAGATTTACGACGCCGCCATATCCATAAATCAGTACAAAACGAAGATCCATGTCGTGTTTGGAACTTTTTAAAGTCCATAGGAGTTGGGAAAACACGTTCATGCCCTATACCAAATAACGTCGATTTAAATTTGCTTAATCAGCATTTTTCTTCTGTTTCTTGCTTGGATAATACGGCAAAATTAACAACACTTACTCAACTTTCATCGTTTCCCACTCCTGACTTTTCCCCATTTGTATTTAGGCAATTTGCAGATTGTGATGTTAGGAAACACATTCTCTCTATCCATTCCGACGCTGTCGGAAGTGATGACGTCAGTCGTAAAATGATCATTCCCTTGTTAGATTTTTTAACACCTATTATAACCTATATCTTAAACTTTTCTATATCCTCATCTTCTTTCCCTAACCAATGGAAGGATGCCCAAATCATACCTATACCCAAAAAAGCAAATCCTTCAAGTTTTTCTGAATATCGTCCTATTTCGATTCTTCCTTTCCTTTCCAAAGTCTTAGAACGACTAGTGCAACAACAAATTAATTCCTTTTGTTTAAGAAATAACATCCTCAACCCTTTCCAATCTGGCTTTAGATCTGGTCATAGTACGACTACGGCGTTATTGAAAATCACGGACGACATTCGCCACGGTATGGAAAATCATCAAGTCACATTATTGGTGTTGCTGGATTTCAGCAATGCCTTTAATACTGTTGATCATGACATTCTGTTAGGGATTCTGCGTTCTCTTAACATATCTCCAACTGCAATTTCCTGGTTTCATAGTTATTTGAATGGGCGCCGGCAACGTATTCGTGTCCAAGATAGACTTTCTTTGTGGCTTGATACAGTAGCTGGCGTTCCACAAGGTGGCGTCTTATCTCCTCTTTTATTCGCAATCTTTATTAATACGATTACATCCCAAATATCTTCTCTCTACCACTTGTATGCAGATGATCTCCAAATATACTTACAAACAACCATTGAAGATCTTCCCAAAGCAGTGGAATGTATCAATAAGGATCTGACATGTATTCTCGACTGGAGTCGTTCTTATGGGTTAACAGTGAACCCTTTAAAATCCCAAGCCATAATCATTGGGAGTTCAAGAATGATTTGCAAAATAAAAACATGTCAACTACAACCCGTTGTATATAATGGAGTTCCCATCCCTTATAATGACGTTGTCAAAAATTTAGGTATCCTTTTGGATTCAAGTCTTTCTTGGGCTCCCCAAATTAATGCAGTGAGCCGTAAAATGTTTGCAGCTTATGCTTCACTCCGGAGGCTTAATTACTTTTTACCCATTGCCACCAAAATTACGCTTGCACAATCTTTACTACTCCCTATCCTCGACTATGCTGACATTTGTTACCTTGATATCACCGAGGAGCAACTTAACAAGCTTGAGCGCCTCCAAAATCTCTGTATTCGGTTCATATTTGGACTTCGCAAATATGACCACGTCTCAGAATACCGCACTAAGCTCAAGTGGCTCCCAATCCGTCTTCGTCGGAATACTCATATACTTTCTGCTCTCTACTGCGTCTTATTTAATATAGCTAGTCCTTCCTATCTAAAAGAACGTTTTAGATTTCTCAGCTCCTATCATAATTTTTCCTTACGATCCAAAGAAAATCTTTCCCTCCAATGTCCTGTGCACTCCTCGACTTATTATGACAAATCATTCTCTGTTCTTGGAGTAAGACTTTGGAACTCTTTACCCCAGTCCATTAGAAGTGCTCAATCCTTAAATGTGTTCCAGAAACAGATTAAAGAATACTATTTGTCTCTCTAACCCCTCTCACTTCCTCCCCTTAATTATGGTCATTGATCTGCCTGAAGAATGTTGTCTTTTTAATGCATAAGTTTGTATCTTTATTTTATTTTTATTTGTCTTTATTATTTTTTTTTATTTTATTTTTTTTTTATTTTAGTACACCCTACCCATTGTTCTTTTTCTTATTTTGTATTTATTTCTTCTTCTGGGTTGTCTGGAAGAGATTGCTATGTAGCAATAAGACCGCCCTTTGTATTTACCTCAATAGTTGTTATATTTTATTTTTGATGTTATCTTTTGTTGGTGTACAATAAAGAGTATTGTATTGTATTGTATTGTAAACCCAAAACTAGGAGGAGAACAGAGACAAAAACAAAAATTCATATACTATAACTAATATATTACGAAAAATATAGCAAACAGGCTTTGGCAATAGTTAGGAACCGTTCGAAAAATCAACTTGAAAAAACTAACTATTGTCCACAATACTAAAATCGACTAAAATATTTACGAAAATGTCAACTGTCAAAATGGCGTCGATAAAGCAGCGCCCTTTTAACATTTCATTATTTAAATGGCTGATCAAGAGCTATGGTATCACAGAACCATCTATGCAAACAAAGGCTTGTAGTTTTTGAGTTATAAGAAAGTGACCATCCATATTACCCTCACGTACCTTATTAGTAAGATGCTGTTGCCTGACTCCGGATTTGTTTCCCTCTGTCGCCTCTTACGAAACCCACGGGACGATATGGGGTAGTGGATATTCTTACACCGCCACTATATGGTCAGCATAGAAGTAACTTCTATAATTTATACGACAGCCTTGTTGATCTCGCAAGAACGACTGCTGATTTTGTTACAAAATCAGTTATTTAGTTTATCTTTTTTTTATATAGGACTAGCTGTGCGCCGCGACTTCGCTCGCGTGTAATTGAGGGGTTTAATTATATTGCTCAGAACCCTAATTATTTTTCTCAAATATAAGTAGCCTAAGTTACTCCTTAGAGCATCGGCTATCTGCCAGTGAAAGTCCCGTCGAAATCCGTCCAGCCATTTCGGAAATTAGCCGGAACAAACAAACAGACAGACAGACAGACAGACCGACAGACAGACAAAAATTTAAAAAATTGTGTTTTTGTTATAAGTACCGTAAATACAGTCATATGCATTATGTAAAAAGTTATTAAAAGTAAAAAGTAAAAAGCTGTTATTTTAACATTACAAACAGACACTTCAATTTTATTTATTTGTATAGATATAGATGTATAGATGTATAGATAAGGGTGAAAAACGAGCACACAGTCCACCTGATGGTAAGTGGTTGCTGCGGCCCATAGACATCTACATTTATCCTCTGTTACAGATCAAAATGCAGGTGCGTTTTCACCCGTGAGGAATAGGATGGAATGCCTCATTTCCAGTAAAAAGGGCCTCCGGCCACCTGCACTCACCAAGCGAAACGCAGAGGTAAACCTCTACTTCACGCTGGTATTCTGTGAGGTCGTGGTACCACCCCGGTTCGAGCCGGCCCATCCATGCGACAGCAAAAGCTGCTGCCTGGCTCTACCACTGTTAAAATTTATCTCTTATCTGTTATGAAATCCTCAGTAACAGCCCGGACTCAGAAAGTTAGGGATGTTTTCCCCCGATCCTCAAAAAGCACGTAAAGCCGTTGGTACTGCGTATGATCTCCCTTAGACCGTGCATCGGACTGTGAGAGGTGCGCATACACTCGTGCTGTATTTATTTTGTCCTGTACAGATAGCTAGTCTTTGTTGAGACTGGTTTACGCGAATGATAATTGAAGCAAACTTTATTAACGGTTTTTGTTGCGTTTAAATATTTCCGGCAATTTGTTTGGTTTGTAGCAATTATAAACTAGGGTATTTGATGTTGAAACCCAGGCTACCTTCAGTGGGGTGGATCAGGTGCTCTATAACCCTTTAAAAATGAAAATAGGCCTGTGCCCAGCAGTAGGACGTATAAAGTCTGTTACTATATTATAATTTCTTTTAAATATTTTTAAGAGAATAATGTGGCCAGAAGGTTCCGCTACGCCTCAGCATTTGCTTGTCAACGAATATATCTTAGAGTTGAGTGGTATGCGCAGAGTTTGGTTTTTATAATAAATTCAACTGATTCCAACAGTCTCACGAAACATATTTTCTAGGAAATGGAGTTCTTTTGCGAGAATTTGTTGTCACGATATGAAAGGGCCGCCTTGAATTTGTTCGCAGACTGTAATTGTTCCGAAACATTAAAGTTTCACGTCAGCTATAGACCTGTACCATAATTATAAAAAACACGCATGTATTTTTGTATGCGTGAGTGTCGTGGAACACTAGTTTGGAACGAAGTTCCTTTGTTCTTTTGGAAGTAGTATATTACTCGTATTATTGATAAAAGTATTTTATTATTGATTAATAAATACAAATAAATAAATTACTAGCGTCTATTAAAATGAAGCGTCATTTAAAATAATATTTCTTTCATGGCAAGGTAAGAAAAAGTGCGAGGTAGATGGATATTATTCCATCTCGCTCGCACTATAAAAAGGGTCGAGACGGAAAAATCGTACACTTTTCCCCGCCTAGCCACCAAAAATTCACAACGATATTACATCTCAATGCTGGGCAAAGGCTCTTTTCCTTTCTGTAGAGGTTAAAAGCTATTTTTTAAAATTGCAAATGACAATCTGATTGTTGTTGGCGAGTTTTGAAATCGGGTGGCTTCTACTGTGAAATGCGGGTGTTTAACTAAACTACTACGTCATCATTGTTAGTAAGCTATATTAAAAAAAAACTTGCAACGGATTCATTATAACTTCGCGTTAAGAGTTCTCATTGAATTGCTTTCATTGAATATCCGTCCACAGGTGTGCTAGATCGCCTCTAAAACGTCTGCTTAATTTGACTCAAGCAACTTTCCTCCTTTCTCTGTTATGCCTTTCTTTATAGGTTTTCTTCTATTCTATTTAATTGTAAACTCTCAATGCCTTACGCGTTCAATGTAATGATGCCTTAGAATGCTAATTGGGTTGCCTCGCTATTGTAGTAGGTACCTCAGAAATATTTGCGAGGTGTAGTACTGATTGCTTGTTAGCAATAATACGAAAAATAAACTGAAAAGAAAATTATTTTAAATTTTCGTAGTTGCGTTTTATCTTATTTTTACAAGCTTTTATTTAACTTGTAATGTAACTATGTTTATTCGGGTGGAATCTTGCAACTCAATTTTGAAGCAGATATCTTCAATCGATTGAGCTGAAATTTTGTATACACGTTAAGTTTGGATGACAATGCATGGTTAGCTGTGTGACGTCATTCTAAATCCAAGATAGCGCACTAGTTATTTTTTTCAAATTATTTTTTTACCCTGTTGAGTTAACTAAGAAATATGCCACAAGTTCGAGGTAACATCTAGAATTTCATCTAAATATTTACATCAAAGCTTTACCCCTACTTTTCCAAACTTAGGGGCGATTTTTGCATACCTTAAGCGAAAGCGCAAGGTAATGTTCTACTATCGCCTAAAAATTAAAATTCCAACATTTTATCGAATAAAATCGTAACTAGCAATCATATTATACATATAAATGATATAAAAAGCACATTGTTAGAAAGATAAATGATTGTTGAACTTATTAATAATTTTTTTAAATCGATTAATTGCTATTTTTAAATAAAAAAAGGGTTTTAGTGGCTTATGGTGTGGATTTATCATGTCCCTGTGGCTTGTAAACACTATAACTTTTGAAAATATCAATTGTTTAACTCAATCTATTTTTTAATCTCTTCATCTATCATGTGGGAAGCCACTGAATGTAAATGGCAGTGTAATTTTGTTTTGTTTAGCTATAATTAATTTTTTTCGGCTCCAAAATGGCGAAATTTTTGTTAATTTGGTTGCCTCGTATATAAATTGTTTCTGTAAATGGGGATCTACAGCCACAGAGTAGTTTAGTTCACAGAGTACCTTTGTATTAAGTTTAGTTCGGCTTCAGTCGCCGTCGTGAGTGGACCACAGAGTACTTTCCTAGAGTAGACATTGTTTCGGTTGTTTTCAGCGGCACAAAAAGATCGTTGTACAAATACACAATATTCGAATAACCGAATTTCTTAAATACTTGATTATAATAATAATAAGAGATTTTTTTATTACAATATTTAAAAGCACAGAATAAATAATAGTAGTACGTACTAAAAGTAAGTAGTATAATTTTTTTTGTCATGGGTGAAATTTTCATGCTTTTCGAGGGTGTCGAAACCGATAGGGTTGTCGAAATGTAAATCCAAGATGGCGGCCGCAATAGGTATCAATTTTTTCATCATGGGTGTCATTTTCATGGTTTTCGAGGGTGCTGAAGCCGATAGTGCTGTCGAAATGTAAATCCAAGGTGGAGGCTGCAATAGGCATAAAATTTTTCATCATAGGTGTCATTTTCATGGTTTTCGAGGGTGTTGAAGCTGATAGTGCTGTCGAAATGTAAATCCAAGATGGCGGCTGAATTAGGTACCAATTTATTCATCATGGGTGTCATTTTCATGGTTTTCGAGGGTGTTGAAGCCGATAGTGCTGTCAAAATGTAAATCCAAGATGGCCGCTGCAAAATATATAAATTTTTTCATCTTGGGTGTCATTTTCATGGTTTTCGAGGGTGTTGAAACCGATAGTGGTGTCGAGATGTAAATCCAAGATGGCGGCTGCAATAAGTATTATTTTTTTCATCATGGGTGTAATTTTCGTGGTTTTCGAGAGAGTTGAAGCCGATAGGGTTGTCGAAATGTAAATCCAAGGTGGCGGCTGCAATGGGTATCAATTTTTTCATCATGGGTGTCATTTTCATGGTTTTCGAGGGTGCTGAAGCCGATAGTGCTGTCGAAATGTAAATCCAAGGTGGAGGCTGCAATAGGCATAAAATTTTTCATCATAGGTGTCATTTTCATGGTTTTCGAGGGTGTTGAAGCTGATAGTGCTGTCGCAATGTAAATCCAAGATGGCGGCTGAATTAGGTACCAATTTATTCATCATGGGTGTCATTTTCATGGTTTTCGAGGGTGTTGAAGCCGATAGTGCTGTCAAAATGTAAATCCAAGATGGCCGCTGCAAAATATATAAATTTTTTCATCTTGGGTGTCATTTTCATGGTTTTCAAGGGTGTTGAAACCGATAGTGGTGTCGAGATGTAAATCCAAGATGGCGGCTGCAATAGATATTAATTTTTTCATCATGGGTGTAATTTTCATGGTTTTCGAGAGAGTTGAAGCCGATAGGGTTGTCGAAATGTAAATCCAAGGTGGCGGCTGCAATGGGTATCAATTTTTTCATCATGGGTGTCATTTTCATGGTTTTCGAGGGTGTTGAAGCCGATAGTGCTGTCGAAATGTAAATCCAAGATGGCGGCTGATGTAGGTACCAATTTTTTCATCATGGGTGTCATTTTCATGGTTTTCGAGGGTGTTGAAGCCGATAGTGCTATCGAAATGTAAATCCAAGATGGCGGCTGCAATAGATATACATTTTTTCATCATTGGTGTCATTTTCATGGTTTTCGGGGGTGCTGATGCCGATAGTGCTGTCGAAATGTAAATCCAAGGTGGCGACTGCAATAGATATCAAGTTTTTCATCTTGGGTGTCATTTTCATGGTTTTCGAGGGTGTTGAATCCGATAGTGCTGTCGAAATGTAAATCCAAAATGGCGGCTGAAGTTGGTACCAATTTTTTCATCTCGGGTGTCATTTTCATGGTTTTCAAGAGTGTTGAAGCCGATAGTGCTGTCGCAATGTAAATCCGAGATGGCGGCTGCAATAGGTATAAATTTTTTCATCATGGGTGTCATTTTCATAGTTTTCGAGGGTGTTGAATCCGATAGTGCTGTCGAAATGTATTTAAACTACTTTAATATTTCCGTATAATCATGTTATATGTAATTTTTTTAATGCGCTTAAGGTATGCCCAATTGGATTTACCAATATTTTAAGTCTATGTGGGTCGACCGCTGAAGTATAACCTACTGAATAAAAGAAGAATCATTAAAATCTTTTCATGAGCATTAGTTTTCTAAAAAAAAAATTATATATAGACGAATCAGTGATTCCTCTTTTATGAAGTCATTTAAAAATAGTTGTCTCATAAATACGTCGTGTACGAGACAGTTCCAGTAAGTTGTTTTGTCCAGTAACGTGAATCAGACCCATAATTTTTATGTTAAATTGTTAAACATTTTTTTGTCTTGTTAAATGAGTGTTTAAAACATTTTTAGGGTTTTGTAGTAATACAACAAGGAACCCTTATAATTTCGCCATGTCCGTCCGTCCGTGATTTTGCTCAGAGACCCTAGTTGCTACAAATCTGTAATTTGACATAGTTATAGATATTAATCACACCTAGAAAAGTGTGAAATAATCTAATAGAATCATGTACATAAGTTAAATTGTTAAACATTTTTTGGCTTGTTAATGAATGTTTACCACATTTTAGGGTTCTGTAGTTACACAACAAGGAACCCTTATAGTTTCGCCATGTCCGTCCGTCCGTCCGTCCGTGGTTTTGCTCAGAGACGCTAGCTGTAAAATAAAATCTTAAAAAACATTTTTATTTTGGGCATTACCCATACAAATAAATTGAGGATGTTTTTTTACATACGGTGAGGAGGTCTTCACCATTCCCATTTTGAATTTCATTGCCAAACTTTCCTAATATTCGTGTGTGTGTGTGTGTGTGTCAGGATCGTGCCAAATGGAAGTCCGTAGTCTCTGCCTACCCCTCTGAGTGACAGGCGTGAGTGCTTGTGTGTGTATGTGTGTGTGTGTGTGTGTGTGTGTGTGTGTGTGTGTGTGTGTGTGTGTGTGTGTGTGTGTGTGTTTTACCCGTCTATTCCATCGTGTATGGTATTGTTGGATAAGTCTTTCAAAAAAACACACACCACATCATGATGTGGAACAACATCTTTACGATTCATGGTCCGTTTGCGAAATATTTCGCTTTAAACTGGTATTTTTCATTAGAGTCATATGCCCCCCTCCCTCTTCCCCTATACCAACTAAACAGCTGTTTTTGGAAATGTGAAAAGCATACTCAATAGTAGTATATATAATGAAGTTAAAGGAAAAACTATGACAGCTAAGTAGAATTAACAATTTAACAAGTAATAGTCGACCAACTTATAAAATGCACTTGGTTTAGTAAAAATGTCGTTACAACTCCATAGAAAATGATCTAAAACTAGCTGCATTATAACTTTGTAATGTTATTGTAAACTATTAAATACAAGTATAAAAAGGCCAGCGTGGGCTTAGCCCACTCCACACATGTTAACTTTAAAATCAGTACAAATACTTAAAGTAAATAAGATATTATATGCGTTTCGGCCTAGTCTCGTCTTAGCGAGCGATCCAGGCAGCCAGCTTCACTTGTCAATTATTATAAGATAAACATTTTATATGAAGAAAACGAGCAATATGCCATACTACTATAGCTTTACTTTTTCATTTGCGGGATAGGCACGGACGACCTTTCTTACTTACTTACTACTTTCACTTATTTTTTAGTTGGTAGTTATTGTAGGCCTCGTTCAAAGTATTCATACAATCATATAGTCTCATACAGTTTCATTCGTCACCCTCTTGGTTTACGCGGACGACCTTAAGATAATTTGGGGCAGTGGTCGTTTACATGAAGGTTCGTTACAGTCATATATGTATATATTATGGTTGCACTGCCGGGAATATATAGATAATTAGTCAACTATGATGCATGTGAATAATTTAATGTAAATTGTGTTACCTCCGAAATCGAAAAGTTTTTTTTAATCTATTTTGAATACCACTCCCTGTAAGTGTGATTTGAAAATAAGTTTCAGTTACAATCTTCATATTTGGGCCCATTTTTAGTCGTTACAGAGGTCAAACTGCGAACTCAATTATTATGCTCATTATCAAGAAAGCCCACATATTGTACACATATAATTAAAAAAGAACACTAATTGTTCTTTTAGGGTTCCGTATGAAAAGAGTAACCAATGGGACCCTATTACTAAGTTTCCGCTGTCCATCCGTCCGTCCCTCTGTCTGTCAGCGGGCTGTATCCCATGATCCGTAATAGACAGTAGATATGAGCACCGAGGCCAATTCCACGGCGGCGGCGTGGCCTCAAAATTTCCTCGGCGGCGGCGGCGTCGCGGCGGCGCGGCGTGGTCCTTAGATATTTTTTTAAAAGGAAAAAAAATCTTAAAAAAACTTAAATGAAACCATTTTGTTGTTACCAAATACAGGTTTATATTTTTTAATAAATCTCTGGGGAGCCCTAGCCCATAGATGGGAACAGTATACCATGTGAGGCCGAACCTGCGCCTTGTAAAGTGGCAGGCGGAGTGCAGGCATGAAATACTGTCCCGCTCAGCTGAACGCGCCAAGCTTTTTAGATTCCAATTTTGGCTTTCTCTTCCAAGTGAACACGAAATTGCACATCACTCGATATGTCGACGTCGAGTATTTCGATACTGGCTGAGGCAACAAGGGGAGTGCTTTGAAACTAAGGAAATGCTCCAATCTGCAAGAAAGCTGGTGATCCAATTGTACAATTTCTCGGGAAGCCCATAAGAAGGGAGCTTCGAAAGAAGCGCTTTGTGCCAAACCCGATCGAAGGCCTTCGCAATATCCAAACTAACGGCCAATGCCTCTCCCTTGGACTCTACTACCTCCACCCATCTATAAGTCAAGTAAACCAGAAGATCACCAATTGATCGATTCTAACGAAAACCATATTGGCGGTCACTAATCAGCTGGTGGTCCTTAAGGTACCGCATGAGCTGGCAGTTTATAATGGATTCCATTATTTTGGAAAACAAGGAGGTGATGGCAATAGGCTTGTACTTAGACAGGTCTGAGTGGTCGCCTTTTTAGGGATCAAGTGGACGAAAGCAGTCATCCGTGAATTCGAGACTACGCCTAGGGAGTAGGAGTACAGGAAAGGACGCGTTAAAACCGGTGCCAACTCTGGATCACACGTCATCAGCCCAATTGGAGGGATTTTCAGGCCCACTTGTCTTGTGAATGCCGAGAGAGAGGAGTGCTTTTTGAACCGAAGGCTGTGTTAACTGCACATCTGGTATGGAGCACTCACACCACGGTATGGTCGGCGGTGTGCTCCCCCCGTCATCATGAGTCGAGTTAGTCGCAAAGAAAGAGCCTACCAGATCGGCTTTCTCCTTTGCGCCATAGGCTAGTGAGTCGTCCTCCCTGTGCAGAGATGGAAGAAATGGCTGACAGAAGTTTCCTTAGGCAGCCTTGGCGAGAGACCAGAATGCACGGGTTCTGGAAGGAAGGTGAACTAGTTTCTGGACAATTCTGTTGTGTGCTCTGACTTTGCCTTGGCAATGACTCTTGAAGGACCTGGAGGCGGAATTATAATTCTTTTTAAGGGCTAGTGGTTACATCTCGGGACATTGAATCGTCAGCCCAGGCTCGGTAGCACTCCTGCTTATAGCGTGATCCTATTTTACAGGAGTGACCAAATCAT
Source organism: Parnassius glacialis (assembly GCA_033319125.1). Classification (NCBI taxonomy): domain Eukaryota; kingdom Metazoa; phylum Arthropoda; class Insecta; order Lepidoptera; family Papilionidae; genus Parnassius; species Parnassius glacialis. Next base: position 41,034,687 of record JAVANC010000009.1, on the reverse strand, counting down.
GGCTGAGATCTGCCTCCGATGGGCACCACAGAGGAAGGATTTAAAAGTTCCATAGCCTGAACTATCACATCAGCGACAGAATTAGCAACAACGTTGGGATCGTCCGGCAAGAAGAAAACCCGCCCACAAGCATAAGATGCAAAGAAGGACCGCATCCTATACCAATCAGCGGCCAAACACGGCGACAGCCTGCAGAATGCAACCGCGATGTTAGTGTGAATGGCACAACACTCCAGACTAGACAATGGTCCAAGGAGCCAAGAGGGGCGTCGGTGGAGACCTGATATCTATCCGGATGAGAGGTCAGCAGAAGGGCCAACAGGAAAGGCGCATGATCATCCACATTTGGAATCCACGTAAGCGAAGTAACCAGTTATATCAGACCATATGCCAAAGCAAAAAAATGAACAAATCTTCCTGCATGATCGGTTAAACGTTAACCGAGCCATTTGGCGTGGTGGGCGTTACAATCACCGAGCATCACGATCTCTACGGATGGAATCTGCTGTAGCAAGGAATCTATAGTCATTTGGACGTGGTCGATGAGTCGGTCTGTTTCGGCATTACGGCTATGGAACTTATAGAGGCAACCGTAAACGCGTGATGGTCGTCGCTCTCTACGCGTAGCCAAAGGCTGGACAGGTCCGAACCTTCAAGACTGCCGAGGCGTCGAGAACAGATGTCCTCTCTTGATGTATACGCAAACTCGAGCCCGAGTCACAAAGGGGTGTTCCATTTTGTACCCCGGATAGGAGAGATACGAAGTATCAGCTGGAGAGGATGCCTGTGTTTCGGTCAGTAAGAGCAAGGCCGGCTTCGCCATCGCGAGATGGTAGTGGACAGCATTTAGGTTCGCGGAAAGTCCCCTGATGTTGCAGAAATTCACGGATAGCGTAGCTGGGGTCGCCTTGGCCTTGTTGCTCAGCTTGCCCCGAGCAGTTATTGTCTTGAGCGGAATTTTGCAAGATGAAATGCAGAAGCAGAACTTCCACTTCACGTCGGTATTCTGTGAGGTCCATTGTTAACACCACAAAACAATACACGTTCACTCGGTGAAATATTCGACTCGACTGAGTGAGCGACAAGCGTGGCGAGACGACAAGGCAAAAACTAATGCGGCCGGGCCGCGCATGTGAGCGGGAAAAGAAGTTGCGACTCGACGCAACGGCGCGCCGCGTACTTCACGTGGCGGCGACGCGCCGACATGAACTCGCGGCGACGGCGGCGCGCCGGCGCGGCGCTCATATCTAATAGACAGACACGTGCATTATCTTAAAATAAATTTAAATTAGGTCTATTTATCTTTTTTTTTGAAACTGGCATAAACTATTAGCTACATCGGAATTTAAAATAAAGATAACAAAAACTCAAAGATAAAAAAGTGACCAAGATTATAAACACTGACCTTTCTAAAGGTTAGTAATAGGTCGTTATTTATTATTTTAAGGCGTGATCGTCTAAGTTATAACCCTTATTTACATTGTGTTTGTTTAGTAACTTAGTTCTATTAGGTATTTACACGTGGTAGAGCCATGCTGAAGCTATATTAGTAGTATAGTTGTAGCACGAATGGGTCGGATCGACCGGGGCAGGACCACGCTCTCACAGAATATCAGCGTAAAATAGCAGCTTAACACTGTTGTGTTTCGTATGGTGAGAATTAACCGCCTCGTTGGTCTAGTGGTTGTAGTAGTGCGACTACTGATCATGAGGTCACGGGTTCGAATCTCGGGTTGGGCCAAAAAAATCAGTTATTGAGTTTTTCGTATCAAGAAATTCTCAGTAGCTGCCCGGAGTCAGGAAGTTGGTGGTGTTTCACCCCCGTGCACCGGAAAGCATGTAAAGCTGTTGGTCCTACGCCTGATCTCTCCGGTTGTGTCGGTTTACCGTCCCATCGGGCTATAAGAGTGAGGGAATAGAGAGAGCACCTGTGCTTGCGCATGCACTTGGGCACTATAATCCTGTCCTGCGCAGATGGCTAGTCTCCGTTGAGGCTGGCCGCCGAGACCGCAATTCGGTCTGGAGGACATTATTATTATTAATAGTATTATTAGAGAACCGGAAACCGGTTTTACTGGAAAAGAGGCATTCCATCTTAGTCCTCACGAATGACAACGCATCTGCATTTTGATTCGCAAACGAGTATAGATGTAGATGTCTATGGGCCATATGAACCACTTACCATCAGGTGGACTGTGTGCTCGTTTGTCACTCGATCCTATAAAAGAAAGTGTCTCTTGGAACAATGAAAATTCACTACAGCAATAGAACGCCGTCAGTGGTTCCTAATAACTATTTTAAGCAATTAAAATATGTATTTCACGCAGAGGAGTAGAAAAGTTGTTCCAACACTTACCAAAGTCAACGTACAAGTGATATTTTTGCAGCCACACATGTTTCATCAAGCTAAAGCAACGTTTAAAAAACTCGACGCCCTTTTTCGCGCTTCCGCCATCTTATCCTTAGAGCAATCTTTTTCTGTCTTCAAGGTTTTAAAAGGAGCTATTTACGACATAGAATGTGTGCTTAAGCAAGCATGTCAAGTGGAAACACCTCCGTGCAGACCTGGCCTAGTTTCACATTATAAGGCTTTTCTTTGTCCGTTACAAATGTTCAAGTATTAGTATTAATCGACACACAAGACAAATGGTCTTATGATAATATGTATAAAAGTTATATTGCCTTAATAATTTTAATAAATACTTTATAATAAATTTATATTTAAAAATACTTTTAATGTTTTTGTGCGTAGTAGAACCATGCTGCAGCTATATTATGGTTCGGCTTGATCGGAGAAGTACTACGCTCTAATTGAATACCAACGTAGTAGCTTAATTTGCTGTGTTTCGTATGGTGATTGTAGAGAACCGGAGAACATTTTACTGAAAATAAGGCATTCCATCTTAATTCTCAGGGGTGACGATGCATCTGCATTTTTATTCTTAATCGAGAATAGAGGTAGACGTCTATGGGTCACAGAATTAACTTACCGAGACCATGACGGACAGTGGTGCAATAATTCAGTTGCTGGAATTAATCCGAACACTTCCTCTGAGCACTTTCCAGGATATATGCGGTAGAAGATACACAGAGATGCAACGTCACAGTTATTGGTGATTTTCAATAAGTATTTGGACATACATATATATACATTGTACCAAGTATACAGTATTCGTATGCTCAGCGCTCGAATACAAGACTTTATTATTTGAGATTAAACTGCTTACTGCCTTCGAAAATGGCAGCCAGCCTCAACGGAGACTAGCCATCTGCATAAGACAAAATTATAGCGCCCGAGTGTTGTGAAAGCACAGGTTTACTCTCATAGCTTGATGGGACGGCAATTCGACACGACAGGAACACTTCAAGCATAGGTCAACCAACCAACGGCTTTACATGATTTCGCAGGCGAAGGAGTGAAACACCACCAACTTCCTGATTCCAGACTGCTACTAAAATTTTACCTTTATAACTGCTTATGGCCCGACTCGATATTCTACCCGGGACTACATAATCATCAGTCAAAGTTTCTTGTGATATTCGTGTATACTATTGTGCACTGTGTAATATTACTCGTACAGTAATTAGCACAGTTTAAAGTACGTACTCAGCGTAGTATAAGTACGTCCTGAATAGTTTTACACTTTCTCATGTAACGTTGCAATCAATATAGACCACGATAAGTTCGAAAGCACTGTTCTATTACTAAAACTGTTGACCAATGTTTCGCCTGGTGCATACAAAATATTTTTCATTCAAAACCAATATATTTTTTTACATTGCCTTTTTACATCGCAATTCAAGCACGTCATAGCGTCATCTGTTGACAACTATAATACAATACAAATAAATGCTTATGTGTGCATTTGCATTTAAATTTTGAACAAATAAAATTGACATGTTTGTCACAAAACATACAATAGTTGTGTGTAGTGTGAAAAATTATGTTGTGATCCAATCGAAAATAGTTAATATATTTGTTTTCTTAAATAAATGTGAAATCAATGATTAAGAGCCAGCCTTTCAAATACTGTATTCATTACAAAAACTTACAACACTGTACAAAACTAAACCAATGGGAAGCTTCAAAGGCTGTGCGTGTACACAAAACAGTGAAAATTAAATCCAAAGGTCAGGTATCACTACGATCTCTACCCTATCGGTTAAAATATCGCAAGTTACACGAGCATCTGTCCGTTTTAATTAACTAACTTCTACATCTTAATTAATTAAAAATTTTATATAAGATCCGAATCAAAAACTTTGAAATGAGATCTTTACTCAGTCTCACACTTATTTCTATTTACTTGCCACGAAGTCGTCAGCACTGCGCTGTATAACGAATAACTACCTTAAAAGTGCTACATTGAAACCTCATTTCACTTTGATGTTCTATCTGGTAGAGTAAGTAAAACAGAGGGTACACTAATATCCATTTTATTATCTAGATTTGAAAATATATTCTACTACAAGTTTCCAGAACCTCTTACTTAATACATCTGCCAAGAACCACTATACGTTCTCGTTATTAAAGATAATAGAACTGTAATATTACTTAATGATTTCTTATATTTACGCGAACACTACACATTTAAATAAAACTAATTTTACGGATTTTATCGCGTATATCGCGATTTTATCGCACACACAGCTGATGTGAAGAATAGACGCGCCGGGAAGTCTGCAGTCTGTGAACACGTACAGGATCGCCCCCGTCACTACATTAGATTTGATAGACCACAAATCCTCGCTAAAGAACACCGATTCCTTCCAAGGATGATTCGCGAGGCTATTGAAATCAAGAAACATCCTAATTTCAATAGAGAAGATGGCTGGGTGCTACCATCTGCTTGGGATCCCATAATTAATAAAATTAAATCCCAACCCAAGCATACAACTGCAAGACTTCATGATACTGTAAGTTCATACTGCGTAGATCGGAACAAAAATTAATAATTTTTAATCTGGAGGTAGCCGTGGTTAACTATGACATTGGGACGTCATACACCTCAGTCCCACCCGTGACCATGGGTGCTGTAAAGTGCTTGAAACGTCGGGAATGTAAAATAAGTTAATATACGCGATAAAATCCGTAAAATTTGTTTTATTTAAATGTGTAATATTACTTGTTGTTTATAGTAATAACTATAAATAAATAGTGAGCTTAAGATACACCCATGGAAAATTTTGAGATACGCAAAAAAAAGGTTGTAATTATCGTACGTACTGGCTACAGAGTAAAGTTAGTAGAGTTAGTAAAGGCTATTAGAAAGAAAAAGTTTTGGATAGACTTTTTTTTCGAAATTCCTTTATTTTCTGCCGACTTCCAAAAAGGAGACGGTACTCATTTCGACTGTACGTTTTTTTATGTGTATTATCATTACATATCATAACTTTTTACTAGGTGAACCGATTACGATGATTCTTTTTTTGTTTGAAAGCTGATCAAGGTCAGACCAATAGTTTTTAGTTATTCTTAATAACTTATATTGAAGTCGGCTGTACAAAATTTTTTAATTTTAAATTATAATTGAAACTGGACACACCTACAAATATGTGGCCCAAACATTAGGAGTATCAAAATCTGTAGTACACCGAGTTGTCAAAAGATATCGGCATACCGAACAGTATACTAGACTCGCTGGCCAGACACGTAAACGGAAAACTGTGGCCAGAGATGACCGATTCATCGTTACCAGCGTGCTTAGAAACCGGACCTTACTTTCTTTTAGGGTTACAATACACACACAGGAAATGGAGTGATGGATTCTCTTACACCGCCGCCGTACGGCTCCGATGATACAACTCGCACCATAATCATCACCATCATCATAACAGTCGATCTCAAGTCCACTAATAAACATTGGCATTCCCAAAAGACACCCACAGAGCATGGTTCTGGGCCTATGCACCTGTTAAATTCCTGCATCTCTTACCGGGTGAACACTTCATCTAGTTCGTGCTGCTTCGCTTCACTTAGCAGTAAGGCTGCCAATCTAGAACCTTCGACCAACAGTCACTTTAAACACATCAAGTGGGATAGCAGTCCAGCATTGTCTTATAATAATTTAAAAAAAAACTACATGTCGGAGAGTCTATAAAACACGCGGTTGGATCGAGGTGGAAATGAGGGTATATCGAGAATCCCCCACTTGTCTGTGCAGTATAAAGTTCACTGTAGTTGCCGTGCGCGAGAGATTCCGCTTAAGTTATTCTACGAGTGTGGTGATTCTACTAGTGCTAAGATAGTGTCGTGGTTCTGTTCATTGTTGTAATTCTTCTTGTGCAGGCAAGGAGGATTGGTGTTGCTGAGAGGCTGCCCTGTGTTAGATTGAGATAAGTAGTGTTGCTGTTGGTTTACATATTTTGGTGTTATCATGTAATTACGTAGCTCACGTTACACTGGTGTGTGATTGTGGCGGAGACGTGTTACGGTGTGGTCGAACTGTAATTTCACACTTTTATTATTTTAATAATTAATGCTATCTTGAGGTATTTCTGAGATCGAAATTGCGATCCTCTGCTGAATCTCCGACATATACAATCGCAAGTCACTGGCAAAAAAACTGAACGCAAAAATATTTTTTTCTTAGTAATATGTTAAAGCTAATAGTATTAGCTTCAAAACGATTATAAGATATTGTAATGATTCTTGCTCACACAACGCAACAATATGTTGTGATCGGTAACCACGCTTTTTACGCTTGTTTATAATAGTGCTAATGAAGGGTTACTGACCCATATAAAAGGTTATCTACCTGACCCACTCTTATCAGTTAGCCGTCAAACGTCAACCGATACACATCTCTGTTATTAACAAACAAGAATTCCACCTGCAAATGGACACAACAACTGATGAGGCTGCTCAAGCGGTCACCCTATTGCGACATGGCCAGACTCAACGTGAAGTGGCACATGCGCTAAACATGAGCCAGTCTGCCATCAGATGCACAGGTGCACATCGGAGAAAGATGACAGATTCTTTGTCAGTACATCACTGAGAAATGGGGCTCTCACTGGCGTTCAAGTCCAACAAGAGCTCAGAGAAACGCGAGGAGTGGCTGTGAGTAGCTGGACAGTCAGAAGACGACTTAAGGCGGCTAACCTTGAGACAAAAAGGCCGGTAACTGGCCCAAAATTAACCCCAGCTCACCGAACAACCTGCCTACAATTTGCCAGAGGACAGGTTGATTGAACTAACGAACAATGGAGCTCTGTTTTCTTGTCAGACGTAAGCAGAGTGTGCTTGCATGGTAGCGATAGAAGAGGACGAGTCTACAGAAGACCCGGAGAAAGATTCGCGCAGTGCTGCATCAAAGAAAATGTGGCTTTGGGAAGAGGTTCCTGAATGATGTGGGCGGGCATTTCAATGGATGCAAAAACCGTTAGTTGGTTTTGGAAACTGGCGGTCGAGTGGAAGGGTTGACGGCGAACCGATATATCGAAGTGATTTTAGGGGATCACGTCATTCCCTAAATGCCAGTTTCATCTGCGAAAACTTCATTTTAATACACGACAATGCCCGTCCACATACTGCAGGTTCCGTCATTCAGTATTTACAGGAGCTCGAAATTGCTGCTATGGACTGGCCAGCGCGTAGTCCTGACTTAAATCCAATCGAGCATTTGTGGAATGAACTTAAAAGAAAAGTTCGGGCTAGAAATCGTGCACCAGCCACGAAATCGGACCACAAAGCGGCGCTCATTGAAGAATGGGATAGCATCGAACAAGATCGGGTAAAGAAACTTATTCGATCCATGAAGAAGCGATTGGAAGCTGTTATTAGGGTCAGGGGGAGGGGGGGGGAACACTAAATATTGATAAATTAATTTCAATTAAATTAATATTTTGACGAAATTAAGCTTGAATTTTCTTTACTGTTAACTATCACCATGTTTCACTGTTTATGACTCCTTCTCATTTAATATTTTTTCCTTACCAAAACTATATTTAAAAAACCGGCCAAGTGCGAGTCGGACTCGCGCTCCGAGGGTTCCGCATAAATCCGTAGTTTAAAATTATTAAAAATATTTTTCATTATATGACGTAACTAAAAATTTGTGCTTTTTGCAATTTTTCCTTTATCTGTGCTACAATATGTTGCTTCGTACCAAATTTTAAGATTCTGAGTTCACGGGAAGTACCCTGTAGGTTTTGAATCCCTGATTCCTTTGCGAATGTCGAAAATTTGCGGCATAAACGGCTGTATCTTTTGGTTGCGTTAGCTTAGAAGTTTGATTTTTTCACAGCTCCAAGGGACAGTAGACTTAAGTATTTCATATGAATTCCAGCTTGATACCTCCACGCGTTCCTGAGAAAAAGGGTCTTGACAGACAGACAGACAGACAGACGGACAACAAAGTGATCCTATAAGGGTTCCGTTTTTTCCTTTTGAGGTACGGAACCCTAAAAACCAACGAAGACCACTCATTTTATGCTAAAACTAGCTGCTTTGAGATGTTAAAATCAGAAATAGAATGAAAGCTTCAGATTTTTTGCTATAGACTAAACCGCGAGCGTTCTTCCTGAGTCGATTTTTTTGCTCACGAGTGTATATTTATTCTTCGAGCATCAATATCACTTTAGCTTACTGATCCGTTGTGCTATGTCGGTTTATCTTATTACATTAAATAATATTTAACCAATTTCGCAGGAACCTATGAGCATTATGCAAGCGTTTATCAGATTAACATGGCATCGTTAGGGTTGCTTGACTTAAATTTTATTGAATTTGTCACCTTCGGTTAAAATTATGACGTTAACAAGGCAGGGAGGATATTGAATATAAATAAATTATAAATTATATTCACATATTCAAACAAATAACGTTTTATAATATAAAACATACGTACTCAACATTACCAGTTGTGGTCAACCGTGTAGTGGCGGTGTAAGAATTTCGACTACCTCTAGTGTCGTAACAGGCGACAGAAGGGAACTGAAACAGGAAATGATCAGCAGCATGTTGGTGTTAACTATTCAAAATTATAAAAACCTGCTGTTACCAACATCTACGATATTTTCTGCCACCAGGGCGGCGCCATACATTCTGTAAACACTAGGATCAAACACAAGCTAGTGATGCCAGTTTCTCGACTCCACAGAGTCAGTAATTCATTCTTGGGGCAATGTATATTGCTATTACAACAAGGTCTCGGAAAGTGTACAGGCTGTCCCTATTACCAAGTTTAAATGTTTTGTTAAGCTGAAACTATATAAAAAGGGTTATTATAGTATAAATTAATACATGTTTGATAATAAACCCTGGGAATGAGGTGATCGCTTCCAAGCAGTTTCTAAAATAAATTTTGTAAATAGTTCATAATAATTTATATTATAAAATTTATTTTAAAAAAAAGTCCCGCTGGGTTTCTTACTGGTTCTTCCCAGGACAGAGGATTTTTTTCGAACCAGTGGTAAAGAAAAAAATGACTTTCAATAAGAATTACACATGTAATGTATATTGAATAAAAAAATATTCTATTCTATTCTATTCCACTAGAAAGTGAGGTATAATTTGACAGATTACATAGTGGGGAAGTTAATTTCATCGGAAAATATAAAAGTTATTGTTTCATTCCGTACTATTAGCTATATTTTATATTAATAACATTAAAAATAAATAAACCAAGCCACAGATATTCATAAAAGAAAAAAAAAGTTGAAAAAATAAAGAGCAAACCACTGACGCATTGTTTTGCGTTTTGATATAATACTCTAGAAAATGGTAAACTTTTATTAAAAACAACTACTCAATTAAATTACATTGTGTAACAAAAAAAATTACCTCAGTGTCAACTAGCGATATCTGGTGAGTAGAAAATTATTAGCCCTCATTATGACAAAATCATGGCTCAGGACCGTGCTTTGTGGCATTCTTTGGGGGAGGCCTATGTTCAGCAGTGGACTTGTGAAGGGCTGTAATGATGATGATAATGATGATGACAAAATTCCCTTTATGAAGCAAATTATGGGGGAGGCCTATGATTAGCAGCTATAGGTTATAATGGATGAATGGATGGATATTTTAAAACTAAATCCATTCCACTGCAAGGACAAGCCAACTTCCAACAGGATTGGGTTCTGAATTAACAGAATTTAAAAAAAGTTATGGGTGTAATTTATGTATCTCCATTAAATAAAATGAATTGCACTCTGCATTGAAACTGCTAGACTAGTTTACTTTAGCTATTTCCATAGCATAATGTCGTATGGTATTTTGCTATGGGGACACGCAGCTGACACTGAAATTATATTTGTTTTACAGAAGAGGGCCATAAGAGCAATTTATGATTTAAAGCCTAAAGAGTCGCTGCGACAAAAATTTAAGGAAATTAATATATTAACTTTGGCCTCTAAATACATTTATGAAAATGTAATGTACGTACACAAAAATAAAAGTAGTTTTACAAAAATAAGTGATATTCATTCTGTAAATACTAGGAACAGACACAAGCTAGTAGTACCAGTTACTCGACTCCATCGAGTCAGTAATTCATTCTTGGGGCGATGTTGATGGTTGATGGAAGGTTGATGTTTTACAACAAAATTCCAGAAAATTTCACCAGCTCAAAATTCAAAAACTTTATTAAACTAAGTTTGCATAAAAAGGGTTATTATAATATTAAGGAATTTAAGGATGATAATAACCCCTGGAAATGAGGTGATCGCTACCAAGCTATTTCCAATTTGTTGTGTTGTTAATTTGTGTAACATACATGAGTGTAAGCTGTTATTTAAAAAAAAGTCCCGCTGGGTTTCTTGCTGGTTCTTCCCAGGACAGAGGTTTTTTTTCGAACCAGTGGTAATTATACAAAAGAGTGACTTTCAATAAGTATTATTTATAATCTATATTGAATAAAAAGTTTCTGTTTCTGTTTCAAGATGCAACTCATTCTTTGCAATCAAACGTAGCAGAGGACAAATGTTTATCATTAACAGCAGTAGATCTTAATATCTTCAACCCGAGAAATATAGAAGGAAAATCATTAGATTTTTATATTTCTTAGGTATTAAATATATTGCAGTGCACTAAAAAGGCAAAGGCCGGCAAAACACACCTGCCGTTGCCTGGTGTCGCAGATGTTCATGGGCGATGCTTAATAGCATAAGTCCATCGTTAAGAGCTTCTAATAAGTAAATTCGTATTTGTAGCAATACCATGTTAGTGTGTATTCTGATAGCTAACCGTGTTGTGACCCGTTATTCGAATCCGGGACCGACTTCAGTAGTTGAAATTCAACGAAAACCGAAAAACACAGACAACACAATGTGGTAATCGGGTACATTGGACTTTCAAATATCGGACTCATTACAAGAACTTATTTTTATCTATTTTTTAAATTATAGAATAAGGGTGACAAACGACTATCATCGATATATAATCAAAATGCACATGTGTAGTCTCCCCTTAGTACTACGATGAAACGCCTGGTAAGTTTGTATAACGACAAATTTATAGGAACGCAAAAAGAAAGGTTTAATTTCTCCTGTTGTAATTATCGTGCGTAATGGCCATTGACGGCTCCGTGGCGCAGTGGCTTAGCAATGAGTTGCTGCGCTGGGGGGCGCGGGTTCGAATCCCGCACGGAACAAGTGTTTGTATGGCCTACAAATAATTGTTACGGGTCTGGATGTTTGTCCTTGTTCAATTTGTGTTTGTAAACTGCCTCCACGATACAGGAGAAAATCCTAGTGTGGGGGTAACGTTTTAAAAAAAAATCAAAAAAATCAAATCAAATCAAACATTAAAAAAAAAGTTTGGCCAGAGATACCGGTTCACCATTACCAGCGTGCTTAGAAACCGGACCTTAACTTCTTCTGGGGTTAAAACGAATCTTATCGTCAATTGACTGACGATCGTAGTACCAGATGTCAGCACCTTTGACACTGCTGCCCAGCACCGGCCTGGTTATTTTACGTCTGACGTAAACGAGATGGTTTCACCGCCATCTGTCGGAAGCCATAAGATCTTTCTGGCATTTCCTATACTCGCCTCTTACAGGCGACACACATAGGACGAAATGTGGTGATAGATTGTCTTACACCATGACCGTACGGCGTCGATGATACAACTCGCACCATAACCATCATTACCATCGTAATTACAGCCCATCACAAGTCCACTGCAGAAAATAGATCTCGCCAAAAGAACCCAACAATGCACGATTATGAGTCACTTGCATCTATCGACTTCCCGCATCTCTTACCAGATAATTATTCCATCTAGTGTGTGCCGCTTAGGAGCCTTCCACTAACAACCATTTTTACCACTGTCCATCAGTCAGGACAGCAGTCGAGCACTGGCTTACAAAAATAAAAAAAAATACCATATAGCTCGAAGGACCAACACCGATTGAATGTTTCTTTACGTGGTAGAGCCTTGCTGTAGCTATGTTAGTAGTATAATTATATATATATATATAGTATAATTATATGTCCGAATATTGGTACCGTAACGAGACTAACACAGTTAGATGGGGTAACGCCTTAAGTGATCCCTACAAACTAGGGTGCGGAGTAAGGCAGGGAGGGCTGACGTCACCCAGGCTGTTTAATCTTTATGTTAACAGACTGATTGAGAGGCTCAGCAGAGCAGGTGTCGGCTGCTCAATAGACGGTGTATCCATGAATAATTTTAGTTACGCAGACGACATGGTTCTGTTGAGCCCCTCAGTCAGCGGGCTTCGAAAGCTGTTGAAAATTTGTGAAGCATATGCCGAGGAGACTGGACTCAGTTACAACTCAAAAAAGAGTGAATTTATTGTCTTTAGAGGCAAAAACAAACCACTTGATTTCACGCCACGTATCCAGCTATGTGGGATTCCTCTGAGACAAGTGGCTGAGTTTAGGTACCTCGGACATATTCTAACTGAACGCCTGGATTATGACAGTGACATTGAACGAGAGTGCCGAGCGCTGTCGGTCCGGGGCAATATGTTGGCTCGTAGATTTGCACGTAGTACGACTCAAGTCAAGTTAACTTTGTTCAAAGCGTATTGCCAAACCTTTTACACGTGCAGTCTGTGGACTGACTATACGCGGCGGGCCTACAGTGCTCTGCGTGTTCAGTACAACAATGTGCTGAGGGTGATGTTGAGGAAGCCTCAACACTGCAGTGCGTCGGCTATGTTTGCGGATGCTCGTGTGGACGACTTCTACGCGATCATGCGCAGGCGTGCCGCGTCCATGATGAGCAGGCTAGTGAGGAGCTCCAACACCCTTCTCGGCGCATTGGCTGTGAAGCTGGATAGCCCGCTCTGGAGGGCTTGGAATGGTGCACACACCAGCACCAGGAGAATCCCACCTGGAGTTCGCTATGTGAGACTGGGGGTAGGTTAAGCTACTAATATAGGATAAGTACTATGTTGACTAACATTTTAATATCAACTTCTATTTTATTCCATACTAACATTAGACTAAGTAAGTTTTACTAACAATCTATGACTATTGATGATCGAAATAAAGTATTATTATTATTTTCTACTCCTTTTTTTTTCTCAAGATTTTCAAAGATCTTGGTTTTTAAGAAATGCTCACGGGCCTAAGCCAAGTGCGCATCCCTTTGGGAATCAAAATTTGAGGTGTCTTCTTGCAAACATTTTCGGACAATACGACAAGTGTTGACGATGGCTGCTTTTTGCATGGTAATATAACTATTTTCAGGAAGATCTAATAGTTTAAGGGAGTGGGACAAACATTTCGGGATCACACCAGTACTGGAGAGCACCAGCGGCACAATGTATACTTTGTTCATTTTCCAGATTCTAGTTACTTCTTCTTTTAGCTCTGTGTATTTAAGAACTTTTTCAGTAATGGTTTTTTGTAGATTATGGGTATTTGGGATTGCTATATCAATTAGGTAAACTATTTTATTTAATTTGTCAATTAAAGTTATATCCGGTCTATTTAATGAATCGTTTTATCGGTAAGAATAGCTCTATCAAAGTACATTCTGTGACTGTCGCTCTCCAGAACAGGTTTAGGGGTGTATTGATAGTACGGCAATAGTATTTATTATTATTATTATATTATTATAGCAAGAATGGGTCGGCTCGACCGGGGAAGGACCACGCTCTCACAGAATACCAGCGTAAAATAGTAGCTTAACACTGCTGTGTTTCGTATAGTGAGTGTAGAGAACCGGAGACCCTTTTTACTGGAAACGAGGCATTCCATCTTAGTCCTCACGGGTGACGACGCATCTGCATTTTAATTTGTAATCGAAGATAGATGTAGATGTCTAGGGGCCGCAGCAACCACTTACCATCAGGTGGATTATGTGCTCGTTTGTCACCCTTATCTTATAAAAAAAATTGGTCCTTCGAGTCTTAGTATCACTTCAGGTTACTGATCCATTGTGCTATGTCGGTTACTCTTATTACATTTAATAATCTTTAACCAATGTTGTAGGAACTTATGATCATTATGCAAGCATTTATGTAATTAACATGGCATCGTTAGGGTTACTTTACTTTGGTTTTACTGTTTATTTCGACTTCGCTTTACGTTATGTCTGTACACAAGGCAGAAACAATTTCGAATATGAATAAATAATAAATTATATTCACATATTTGAAAAGGTTACGTTTAAAACGATACGTTTATTGTGTAAAACGTATATTTAACCTTACCGGTTGTGGTTAGAATGTTATAAATAGAATAATTTTTATACAAAACAGACTACAAGTAATTCTTATTGAAAGTAATTTTCACTTTTAAGTAACTGGATCAGGAAAAACCTCTGCCTTGAGATAAAACCAGCAAGAAACGCAGCGGGACTTCTATTTTCAAAGTAAAATTATACAAAAAGGCACAAGTAGTACAAACTACTTACAAAACTTATTTAAGTAACAGCTTTAAAGCGATCACCTCATTTCCAAGGGTTATCATCAATACTGTTTTCATTTATATCTATTATAAATAATAACCCTTTTAAACAACTTTTGTTTGATAATATGTTTAAACTTTGTAAAAGAGAGACCTTGTATTTTCAGGAATTTTGTTTTAATAGCGTATGATACATTGCCTCAGGTTAACCGTAGTCTCAGAGTTAGAATTTCCAATACCTCATCGTAAGAGGCAACAGAGGGAAACTGAAACAGGAAATGAGCAGAAACATTTTCGTGATATCAATTTCAAATTATAAAAAACTACGGTTACCAACCCGCCTGCTTAACAGAAATGGACTTTAATAGGCTCTGATGAATGTATGACGGGACAACTTAAAAACAAATCAATCCCACTGCAAGGATCAACCAACTCCCATCAGGATTGACTTCTGAATTGATCGAATTTTAAAATAAATTAGAGGTGTATCTCCATTATACAAAATGACTTGCACTCTGCAACTCATTCTTTGTAATTAAACGTAGTGTAGAACAAACGTGTATCATAAACAGTATATTATCTACAACCTAAGAAATATAGAAGTAAAATTATTTAATTATTTTCTTGGATGCAGATATCCTGCAGTGCACTAAAACCACGCAATGAGGGCATCCACGACTTTTTCTGCCACCAGGGCGGCGCCACTTTCGAGTGAGGTAAAATATTTGACAGATTTCATAGCGGGGACGATAATTTCTTAGGAAAATGTAATCTTTAAGGTTTCTTTCTGTATTATTAGTTATATTTTATATTAATTACATTAGAAATGAATAAACCAAACTATAAATATAACTAAAAGACGACTTTTAAAAAAAAAAGAGTTATAATGTGCAAAAAATTAAAAATCAAACCACTGACGCATTGTGTTATATATTAATATAATACTCTAGATAATGATAAACTATTATTTAAAACTAATTTCTCAATTAAATGACACTGTGTAAAAAAAAACCTTACCTCAGTCGCTAGTAGCAACATCTGGTGAGTGGAAGATTATTAGCCCTCATTGCGTTCCCCCTATTGTTACAGATGTTCATAGGCGACGGTAATCACTTACTATCAGGTGAGCTGTATGTTTGTTTGCCTCCTCTTTCATAAAAAAAAACGTCAGTTTTCATCCGTTTTCGAAAGTAAGCGAATAGTTGCTCAACGATCCCTGAAACATCACAATCTTTAGATAATCGTCGACTATAAGAAATATCCAAAAATGTGTTTTTTTTTTATTTGAAATAATCAAAACACCGTACAACTAAACATAATTTCCTATCATTTGAAACTTTAAATAAAATAATATTTGGGTTAATCCTTCATCGGTAAGACTAGTCGATTCCTCCCTCACGAGTAATTAGGCTCCCTCTTCGATGTTACATCATAGCGCCACTAGATGGTGTTGACGTTAATTGATGACCGTAGGAAATGGCGTGGAAGCGACAGGTTTTACTAAATTGTCCTGTCACTTTTGCTCATAGCCTTGTAAATAAAAGTAGCGGACTAGAAAATCGAAGGTTCAATTTTAATGGACCTGGTTAATGGACTATGAAAGTGTTTTTAACTGAGAAATGTGTTTTTAAGTGTTAAAAAAGCGGTATTTCTTTATGAATTAAATATAATAAAATAAATTATAAAAGCAAATTTCATCATTGAATACCAACGTCAGATAGCAGCTTAACACTGCTGTGTTTCGTATGGTAAGTGTAGAGAACCGGAGACCCTTTTTACTGGGAAAAGAGGCATTCCATCTTAGTCCTCACGGGTGTCAACGCATCTGCATCTTGATTCTTTATTGAGGATAAATGTAGATGTCTATGGGCCACAGCAACCACTTACCATCAGGTGGACTGTGTGCTCGTTTGTCACCCTATCCTATTAAAAAAAATCAACTTTAGTAAATGTATTTTAGTTTTTTTTTCATCTTATAAAGAATAACTATAACTATAAATATTATAATGAATGAATGAATGACTATTAAAAAAACTATATTTCTTTTCTGAAATATTATGCAGATATTGAACTGGATTCCCTTCTTTCCTTAGATGATATATAACATAAGAGATGAGATTATATTAATACATTAATAAAAACCGTGGTAGCTCAGGGGCCCAGCGCTGTACTGTAATTTTCACAGTACGCGAGCAACCCGGGTTCGATCCCCGCCGGCACCAATGAAATTGTTAATTGCAATTTTAAGTGCTAATTTAGCACGTGCTCTGCGGTTTAGGAAAACATCGCATCATGACGAAACTTGCATGTGTGAGATATAATAAAAAAATATATTGAAGACATGTGAAGTCCACCAATACGCGCGGCGGACACTTCCTTGCCCTAAAACCCTCTCAGAAGTGAGAGAAAGCCTGTGCCCAGCTGTGGGACGTATGTAGGCTGTAACTTTTTTACTTTTTTTCTTAATAAAAACAGTACTACGTACTGTAGCGTAGCTATGTAACCAAGAACCCCCTGGCAATAATTAAATTGGGGCCCTAGTTGACCTAAACTAAACACTTTGAATGTGCAAAACTACTTCATCATCAACTCCTTATCGCCCGCTGCACGGCATAATGAGGGATCCACGACTTTTTCTGCCATATTACATATATTACAGTGAGGTAAAATATTTGACAGATTTCATAGCGGGGACGATAATTTCTTAGGAAAATGTAGTCTTTAAAGTTTCTTTCTGTATTATTAGTTATATTTTATATTAATTACATTAGAAATGAATAAACCAAACTATAAATATAACTAAAAGCCGATTTTTTTAAAAGAGTTATAAAATGCAAAATATTAAAAATTAAAATTACTGACGCATTGTGTTGTGTATTAATATAATACTCTAGATAATGATAAACTATTATTTAAAACGAATTTCTCAATTATCTGACATTGTGTAACAATAAACTTTACCTCAGTCACAACTAGCGACATCTGGTGAGTGGAAGATTATTAGCCCTTATTAATCTAAGCTACTATGCAGTATGTGAATGCAGCAGATAATATTTAATCATACTTCCTAATATAATAAAAATATTACTCTTGGCTTGGCTTAAAATCGACTCATAGAATTAGCGATATTCTAGTTTCACATACTTAAGTTGATATCGGAGATTATTTTTTTCCACTAATACAATACCATACTTTTTTTTCATACGTGGAATTTCTACATAAGCGGGCACCTGAGTATCTGATTTTTTTTGAATGTCCACCTTTTTATACGGTGTCATTTCATCGTGTTTCTTAGTATACTCGTAGATAGGAAACGTACTCATCCATTAAATTCCATCTCTAAAACTTACTTTGTCATTGTTGACATCTTTTTTCCTGTTAATCAAATTAAGTTTCACCTGTAGCTCACTAATTTTTCTGAAATGTTCGGTCATATCCATCACAGTATTATTACGAAAAGCATTACATATGATGCTCCGGTATTGGTCAGGAACATAAACTGTATCATGTTCCTTGAGGACTTTTTCTATCCTACTAAAATTAAGATCCGAATTTCGATTGTAAAACCACAGTTGGCGTAAGTAGAACACTTTTGAAGTTGTCAGTTTTGGTAATCCTGGGTTAATCATAGCTTCAACAGCAGCTTAATAATTTGATTTATGTTCGGCATTAGATTCTCTAGCATTGCAAAAAGCACACGTATCTCTCTTTGTGTATCCAAAAGACAAATTCGAATATTTTCTATGAATATTTTTTAATGTGGTATTCAAGTTAGTGACGTTGCGTCATTCCACCATCGTAAACTGAGTGGATATGTACGGACATAAGACCTTGTTCCACGATAAAAAACAAAGTTTTTACTTTATTTACCTGGAAGGAGGTAATATCGGCCCATACCTCTTTCATCCAGTGCCATTTTCAACCTGAACTGAACATAACCCCTTTATCAACATTCTAATTTCAAAATGTGCCGTGCAAAATGAACGGTTCTAAGTTTTGTAGTCATTTTGTATCGACATGCATATTCATATACGTAAAAAAACACCAAAACCCCAAAAATGCCACATGTCACCTTCATCCACTCACGTCATCAATTTTGTTTAAAATTTTCTTTACAATATGCTGATTGTTCGATTGCGAAGTTTTTGGGAGATTTTAACGACAGCTTAACCCCACTGGGTCGATGTAGTCGATGACGACAGTACGTCAAGTTTTTAGTAGACTTGAACGGACAAAATATCATCATCATCATCATCATTACAGCCCTTCACAAGTCCACTGCTGAACATAGGCCTCCCCCAAAGAATGCCACAAAGCACGGTCCTGAGCCACCTGCATCCATCGACTTCCTGCATGTCTTACCAGGTCGTCACTCCATCTCGTGGGGGGACGCCCTACACTTCGCCTACCGGTACGAGGCTGCCACTCGAGAACCTTTCTTCCCCATCGGTTGTCGGTTCTTCGAGCTATATGGCCGGCCCACTGCCACTTCAGCTTACTAATCCGTTGGGCTATGTCGGTCACTCTGGTTCTACTGCGGATATCCTCATTCCTAAGTTTATCACGCAGAGAAACTCCGAGCATAGCCCTCTCCACAGCTCGCTGAGCGCCCTTGAGCTTCCTCATACGGCCAGCAGTGAAGGACCACGTCTCAGTTCCATAGGTCATCACTGGCAACACGCACTGGTTGTACAGTCTCGTTTTCAAGTTTTGAGGTATACCTGACGAGCAGATATGCCGTAATTTCCCAAACGCTGCCCAAGCGAGTTGAATCCGTCGATTGACCTCTCGGTCGAAGTTGGACTTACCTAGTCGGACTATTTGTCCCAGGTAAACATACTCGTCAACAACTTCGAGCTTAGTGCTCCCAACAACTACCGGCATAGGTGTGACATGGACATTAAACATAATCTTTGTTTTGTCCATGTTCATCTTAAGACCTATCCGTTGGGAGATACTATTGAGGTCATTGAGCATAGAGCTTAGTTCCTCCAGCGATTCTGCCATGAGGACTATATCGTCGGCAAATCGAAGGTGAGTGATGTACTCGCCATTGATGTTAATACCGTATCCTTTCCAGTGCAGAAGCTTGAAAACGTCTTCCAATGCAGCGGTGAAGAGTTTCGGGGATATACTGTCTTACACCTCTCTGCAATTGGATAGGTTTCGTACTCTGGTTCTGTACTCGGATAGCCATCGTAGCTCTACTGTACAAACACTTCAGCACTTCGATATACCGACAGTCAACTTGGCACCGCTGAAGGGACTGCAGCACCGCCCAAATTTCGACGGAATCAAAGGCTTTCTCATAGTCCACATACGCCAGACATAGTGGCAAATTGTACTCTTCGGACTTCTGTACAATTTGCCGTAGGGTATGTATGTGGTCTATGGTGCTAAAGCCCTTTCGGAAACCGGCTTGTTCGGGAGGCTGGAAGTCGTCAAGTCTGCGCGCGAGACGATTCGTAATGACTCTCGAAAACAGCACGTAGACGCGGCTCAGAAGGGAACTCGGTCTGTAGTTCTTCAAGAGAGCGTTGTCACTTTTCTTGAAGAACAAGACCACCGCACTTCTGCTCCACGCCTCCGGTGTAATTCCACCATGGAGGACGGAATTAAAGAGCTTCTAAAGGACTTCAAATACCGGTCTTCTAACCGCTTTCAGAAGCTCCGCTGTAATTCCATCCTCGCCTGGGACCTTGCCGTTTTTAAGGTGCTGGAGAGCCATTCTAATCTCGCTCAGACTGACGTCCGGGATATCTTCGGAATAGTGTCGGATAAGACTCGCTCTTGGATCGTTACTCACACTTGCGTGTGGCTCCAACGATGACGTGTACAGCTGCCCATAGAAACTCTCAATCTCACTCAAAATCTCAGGTGTCCCGGAAACGATGCTGCCACACTCTGTCTTCAGCTTTGACAGTTGGCTCTTTCTGGCAGACAGATCTCTGGCAAAGACTTTGGAGCCTTCGTTCCGCTCGATCGCTTCTTCAATACGAGCTGTATTAAAGTTGCGTAAGTCTCGCGGCATGCATTTGAAGATCTGTCTGTTCAGTTGCCTGTATGCTGTCAAATCTGTTGAAGAATGTAGCCTCATCTCCCGTCTAACAGCCATGAGATTAAGAGTGTGATCGGAGAGTTTTTGTGTTCTTCTGCGGCGGGTTTTGCAGAACTTAGCTCCGACCGCATGGACAGTTTCCACGAGCTTGTCATTCATATCGTCCACTTCATTGCAGTCTTCGAGGCACTGAAAACGGTTTTGTAACTCGAGCTGAAAGGTTTCGGGACTTTGGATTAGAGCACGAGGGGGACGGAGCGTTGACTTCATTAGACGGGACCTCTCCAACTTAACATTTAGGTTCAGTGTGCCTCTAACCATTCGGTGATCGCTGCCGGTTTTCACCCTCGCGATCACTGAAACGTCACTGAACAGTTGTCGTCTGGTCGTCATAATGAAGTCAATCTCATTTTTTGTCGAACCGTCGGGGCTCAACCAGGTCAACTTCCTGTGGGGCCGCTTCTTGAAGAAAGAGTTCATCATAAGGAGTCCCTCTTTCTCCATGAAGTCGGCCAGCTGCTGGCCCCTTGGGTTCTGTTGCCCTATTCCAAATTTCCCTACTTTCATTTCACCGTTCTCTCTTGTGCCTAGTTTTGCATTGAAGTCTCCCATTAACACCGTATATTGGGTTTTGAAGGAATGCATGGCTCTAGAGATATCCTCATACATTTCCTCCACCTCCTCATCGGCGTGTGCCGAGGTTGGTGCGTAAACCTGTATGACCTTCAGCGAATACCGTTTGGTGATTCTGAGTATAAGGTACGCAACCCTCGTCGACACACTCCCGATCTTTACAACGTTGTTAACGAGAGACTTGTGGACGATAAATCCGACACCTCCTTGGGACAGATGGTCGCCCTCCCGGTGATAGAGCAAGTTGCCGGATTCAAGGATTACCGTGTCCTCCCCCTCTCTTCGGACTTCGGATAATCCTATAATATGCCAGCGCAACTTGTCTATCTCTTCTTACAGCTCCACGATCTTCTCGTCAGTCCTCAGGGTGCGTGCGTTTTACGTTGCCAGGTCGAGTCGTCGTAGGTGGCAACCGAACCTCCACCGGAGATTCTTAGCACCCCCTGCCCCGCCGTTACCATGGTCGCCACCGTAGCCAGGAATAGCGGGGCCGCCGGGGTCTGGGGGCCGTCTGTTTGTTGTTTTGATCATTGGGGGGTATTTGCCATAGTTGCCACGCTTGGCGAGCGGGTTGGCAACCGCAGTTTTTTTATTGTAATTTTGGCTATTATCAAGAAGATGCTGCTGCTCATCTCCCGCCTGTTTCCCTTTGTCGCCTTTTACGACACCCACGGGAGGATATGGGGTAGTGGATATTCTTGACCGCCACTACACGGCGACAAAATAACTTGAGATTAATATGGGAGCACTTGTTACTTCGTTTTCACTAATAGTCATGCATGCATACATTTAATAGAATTCATTTATACACGCAGGCATTTAATAAAACTCCCAAACATGTTTCCACCATAAATGGTTAGAATATAAAATATATCTTATATTTATTTATATAGATAGATTCACGTTATTTTTATGAAGTCTTACATGGATAATCTCATACATATTTTGTGGTGTGGAATGAGAAAAGTAGGGAGGAAGTGCATAGAATTTATACTTGTACCAATTTTTTCTTTACATCTTTTAATTTAGTTCACAACTGCAACAAACCCTTCAAACAGTATATATGTATTTATACACACATACTCTTAAGCTCCGTATCCACATTCGGTATTATTGGTATTACTCCATAGTTTTACTCTTAAACGAGTAAAAATCAACTTGTGGACCGCAAAAGTCACAACTTGAAGGCTCGCATCGAGCCAGCTCGATGGAATTAAATAAATGTAATTTATTTAATTCCTATGACCTATGACCTACGTATGTACGTGTCCAAACGAGTTGAGCGTCAGTCCGTCATTGTAGAGCGTAGAGAAAACACGTGTTTATTCAGAAATAGATTTAGGATTTCATTCCAAAGGGGTGATCGAGGAATTTATAAAACTATATAGACATTGCGATTATTTATGGAAGTCAAGTCAAAAGATTACTCTAATAAGCATAAGCGAAATGATAATCAAGTTAACATGGCTGTAATCAGGACTTACAATTTTATATTTGTTCCTTTTATTTTCTTCAATTCTTTTATAATTAAGAATTGCGAGACTTTTTAAATGCAGCCACTGTCTTCTTTGTTGAATATACCTCTTTTGACTCAAACAGTTCGGTGAATAATAGACAGCGTCGCGCGTCGCTCGATAGATAATGCTAAATGTGTGAACGAAAGCCCGTGCCGAGATTTTTTAATGGCGTGTTTGATCGATAGTGTAAAACCGTATATAAGTACAGAGCATTACAGTAGTGATAAGTTTTTCTTAGTGTGTAAGTTTGTGTTAAGGCTCTGTATCTTTAAGAACTTCTGAAAAAAATACCTGAAACCTGTGAGCTGAAAGTACGATGGTGCAGTAGACGACGACCCTGTGCTGTATGACCGATTTATGTTAACCAAGAATTGCTTCGTAAAAATAAGATAGATCTCAAGGCAATTAAAACCTATTAGAAGTACGAGCCTTGGTTTGGATCACTATTGCATAGAGAAAAGTAGTATAAATGTATATATATATATATATATATATATATATATATATATATATATATATATATATATATATATATATATATATATATATATATATATATATATATATATGTAATAACAATAACAATTAATCAAGTATGTGGACCACGGCATCCACTTATCATCAGATAGATTGCATACTTTTTGTTATGTACAAAAATTTAAAATAAGTATTTATATTAGGCTGCATCCAACCACTTCCTCCAGGAAGATGGAATGACGACCTGGTAGGACACCAAGTCGTCATTATATCTTGCTATGCCTCGCTTACCGGTACGAGGCTGCCAATTGAGAAACTTTATTTACTATCGGTTGTTAGTTCTTCGAGCTTTATGGCCGACCCCTTCCACCACTTCCTCTTACTCATCCGTAGGTCGATGAACGCAGGTGGATTATGACCGTATTTTATAGCTTTTTTTAAGAGAAAACCTACGTTCAGCAGTGGACTTGTGAAGGGCTGTAATGATGATGATGACAACCCTACGAGATATATTAGCAACAAAAGAGTTGTATTAATATTCTTTCCCCGCCATTTTGTGGTTACAATAATAATAGCTAAACGAATTTTCCGCAGCCACATTTCCATTGTACTTACAGTTTTTGTGTGGCTATCCTCTTTGTACTTTCCATTTCTTTTATTTACTGCGCGTTCATTAAATCTAATGAGGCCGCGTATTTGTTCGTAAAAGTTTAACATGACTGCCGTTGCGTTGTGCGTTGACTTTTTGTACAATTAGTGGTACGATAGGTTATTATATGAATAATAAATAGTACAATTTGCGTATAATACAGCGTAATTTGCCTATAGAATAGAATATAATAACTTTTAATTCAATAATGATTACAAGTAATCCTTATTGCAAGTACTGGTTCGAAAAAATCCTCTGTCCTGGGAAGAACTAGCAACAAAACCCAGCGGGACATTTTTCAGTAAATTTTACAAAATAAATGATTACAAATTATTTACAAAATTTACTTTAAAAACAGATTGGAAGCGACCACCTCATTCCCAGGGGTTATTATCAACCATGTATTCATTTACATTATAATAACCCTTTCCCTTTTTATACAGCTTTTTTTTTTTTTTTATAGTAGAGGGGGCAAACTAGCATGCGGCTCACCTGATGGTAAGTGACTACCGCCGCCCATGAACAACTGCAACACCAGGGAGGGAATTGCAGATGCGTTGCCGGCCTTTTAAAAAGGAGTACGCTCTTTTCTTGAAGGTCCCTAAGTCGTATCGGTCCGGAAAAATCGCTGATGGTAATCGATTCCACAAGGAAGTCGTGCGAGGAAGAAAACATCTTCTAAATCGCACAGTGGTGGACCGCCAATCATCCAGATGGTGTGGATGGTATCGGGAGTTCTGCCGCGATGTGCGTTCGTGAAATTTGGCGGCTGGGATTAATCCGAACAATTCCTCAGAGCACTCCCCATGGTAGATGCGAAAGAAAATGCAAAGAGATGCAACATCTCTTCGCAGCGCCAATGAGTCGAGCCGATCGGAAAGAACTCGGTCGTCGACGATTCGAGCCGCTCTGCGCTGGATGCGGTCAAGTGGAAGGAGCTGGCACTGGGGAGCCCCTGCCCAGAGATGGGAACAGTATTCCATGTGAGGCCGAACCTGCGCCTTGTAAAGTTGCAGGCGGTGTGCCGGCATGAAATACTGTCCCGCTCTGCTGAGCACGCCAAGCTTTTTAGAGGCCAATTTGGCCTTCTCTTCCAAATGACCACGAAACTGCACGTCACTCGATATGTCGACGCCGAGGATTCCGATACTGGCTGAGGCAACCAGGGGAGTGCCTTGAAACTGAGGAGATACGACAAAGGGGTTCTTTTTAGCGGTAAACGCGCAAACTTGTGTCTTCTGAGGATTAAACTGGACTAGATTTAGTCGCCCCCAGTTCGAGACTTTGTCCAGCAAAGACTCGACTTCAGACACAAGTTTGTTCCGGTACTCGGAGACGTTTTCCCGAGAAATATTGGCACGGCCGGTGTATAGAGCATCACCAGTGCTGTCATCCGCATAGCAATGAATGTTTCCAGTTAGCAACATATCATTGATATGCAGAAGAAACAGCGTTGGTGATAGCACACAGCCTTGTGGAACACCAGCGTTAATAGGCTTGTAGTCAGAACATGCACCGTCTACAACAACCTTGATGCTCCGATCTGCAAGGAAGCTGGTGATCCAATTGCACAATTTCTCGGGAAGCCCATAGGAAGGGAGCTTCGAGAGAAGCGCTTTGTGCCAAACCCGATCGAAGGCCTTCGCATTGTCCAGACTAACGGCCAACGCCTCCCCCTTGGACTCTACTGCCTCCGCCCATCTATGGGTCAGGTAGACCAGAAGATCACCAGCTGATCCACCCCCACGAAAACCGTATTGGCGGTCACTAATCAGCTGGTGATCCTCAAGGTACCGGATGAGCTGGCAGTTGATAATGGATTCCATTATTTTGGAGAACAAGGAGGTGATCGCGATAGGCCTATAGTTGGACGGGTCTGAGCGGTCGCCTTTTTTAGGGATCGGGTGGACAAAAGCTGTCTTCCATGAATTCGGGACTACGCCTTGGGAGTAGGAGTACCGAAAAAGACGCGTTAGGACCGGTGCCAACTCCGGAGCACACGTCCTCAGCACAATTGGGGGGATTCCGTCAGGCCCACTCGACTTCTGGATGTCCAGGGAGAGAAGTGCTTTGCGAACCGAGCGCTGTGAGAACAGCACATCCGGCATAGAGCACTCACACCGCGGGATGGTCGGCGGTGTTTTCCCCCCGTCATCAAGAGTCGAGTTGGACGCAAAAAGGGAGCCTAAAAGGTCGGCTTTGTCTTTTGCGTCATGGGCCAGTGAGTCGTCCTCCCTGTGCAGAGATGGTAGTGATGGCTTACAGAAATTCCCTTGGACAGCCTTGGCGAGAGACCAGAATGCACGGCTTCCCGAAGGAAGGCAAACTAGTTTCTCGCCAATTCTGCCTATGTGCTCTGACTTTGCCTTGGCAATAACTCTTTTGAAGGACCTGGAGGCGAAGTTATACTTCTTTTTAAGTGTGCTGGTGTTTACATCCCGAGTCGCCGAAGCCGCAGCCCAGGCTTGATAACACTCCTGCTTACTGCGTAATGCAGTTTTACAGGAGCGACCAAACCAAGGCTGAGATCTGCCTCCGATGGGTACCACAGATGATGGAATAAATAGTTCCATTCCCTGTAGCACCACATCAGTGACAGAGTCAGCAACAGCGCTGGGATCATCCGGCGAGAAGCAAACCCGCCCCCATGGGTAGGATGCAAAGAAAGACCGCATTCCGTCCCAATCCGCCGACCTGTAATGCCAAACACGGCGGCAACCTGCAGAACGCAACCGCGAAGGGAGCGTGAGTGGCACCATACTCCGGATCAAACAGTGGTCCGAAGAGCCGAGAGGGGCATCGACGGAAACCTGATATCCGTCCGGATGAGAGGTCAGCAGAAGGTCCAACAGGGAAGGTGTATGATCCTCCACATCTGGAATCCGCGTAGGCGAAGTAACCAGTTGTGTCAGACCATATGCCAAGGCAAAGTCATAAACAGATCTCCCCGCATGATCGGTTAAACGTGAACCGAGCCATTCGGCATGGTGGGCGTAAAAATCGCCAAGGATCACGATCTCTGCGGATGGGACCTGTTGTAGCAAGGAATCTGTAGCCATTTGGACGTGGTCGATGAGTCGGTCTGTTTCGGCATTACCGCTATGGGACCTATAGAGGCACCCGTAGACGCGCGGATGGTCGTCGCTGTCTACGCGTAGCCAAAGGATGGACAGGTCCGAACCTTCAAGACTGCCGAGGCGTCGAGAACAGATGTCCTCTCTGACATACACGCAAACTCCAGCCCGAGGCACAAAGGAGTGCTCCAATTTGTACCCAGGGTAGGAGAGATACGAAATATCAGCCGGAGAGGAAACCTGCGTCTCGGTCAGGAAGAGCAAGGCCGGCTTCGCCGTCTCGAGATGGTAGTGGACGGCGTTTAGGTTAGAGTTAAGTCCCCTGATGTTGCAGAAATTCACGGATAGCGTGGCAGGGGTCGCCTTGGTATTGTCGCTCTGTTTACCCCGAGCAGTTATGTTTTTGAGCGGAATTTTGCCCCCCCCCCCCCCCCCAGAATACGCGGGGCAGCCTGAGCACCCACGCTCAGGATTGGAATAACATGGTCGTGGATGCTCAGCGAGGGATTCTCCAGGGGTACTGGTACCCTCCTGGGGTAGTCTATTGTGTAATTCCGCTACCATGTTGATGGGGGGGGGGGGGATTGGGCCTCCGGCCACCTGCACTCACCAGACGAAACGCAGAAGCAGAGCTTCTACTTCACGCCGGTATTCTGTGAGGTCGTGGTACTAACCCGGCTCGAGCCGGCCCATACGTGCAACAGCAAAAACTGCTGCATGGCTCTACCACCGTAAAAGCTTTTGTTTAATTAAATATTTTAACTTGGTAATAGACAAATCTTGTATATTTTCTGGGACTTTATCTATGTTTATAGTATTTATTTAAGTATAGTCATCCATTCATCCATTACAGCCTGTAAAATCCACTGCTGGACATAGGCCTTCCCCACAGATTACCCAGTATGAAGGATTCTGCAATAGTTGCCATGCTTGGCAGGCGGGGTGGCAACCGCATTTTTTATTATTTTTCACTAGCTGTTCCCCGCGACTTCGCCCGCGTGTTATTTGGGGTTGTAATTTTTTGCGCGGAACCTTAATTCTTTTTCTAAAATAAAAGTAACCTAAGTTACTCCTTGTTACATCAACCATCTGTCAGTGAAAATCCCGTCAAAATCGGTCCAGCCGTTTCGCAGATTAGCCGGAACAAACAGACAGAGAGACAGACAGACAAAAACTTTAAAAATTGTATTTTTGTTATTAGTACCGTATATACTTTCATATGCATTTAGTAAAAAGCTGTAATTTTGACATTACAAACAGACACTTCCATTTTATTTATTTGTATAGATTTGTTATCAGGAAGCGGAACTGAAGCCCATATCCTGTTTCAGTCTCCCTCTGTTGTCTCTACAACAATTACGGGACGATATGAATATAATTACACCGCCACTACACGATGGCAGTTTAAAAATATTAACATTTATTTTTTATTTTGTTATGTTTGTATATAGAATAGTGTATATGTTTGTATGTATTAGCTGTTTGTACTTTGCATATATTGTACTTTCACTGCTCACCCTGGACGTAGACTGGTGGAGAACGCCTAGTGGCATTACGTCCGCCTCTTTTTAAATCTAAAGTTGCAGCCTTTATGCGTCCCACAGGCCTCTTTTCATTGAGAGGGTTTTAGGGCAAGGAAATGTCCGCCGCGGTCAATGCGTGTTAGCGGACTTTTTATGTCTTCGAAATATTTTTATTGTGAATGGTGTGCAAATAAAGCTTAAACAAATAAATACAATATATTTCAATGAAACTAGTTTTACGGATTTTATCGCGCTTAATTAATTTTTTTTTCGATCTACGCAGAAGAACCAATAAATGATATTCAAAATCTGAAGGCAGCCGAGCTAACTATGACATCGGGACGTCAAATATCTCAGGTCCCCCGTGACCATGAAATGAAACGTCGGGAAATTAAAAGTTAAAATTAAACGCTATAAAATCTGTAAAATTAGTTTTACTTAATGTGTAGTATTGGCGTAAATATAAAAAAAAACATTAAGTACAATATAATATTATAGAGATTTAATCTTTTTTTTTCATAAAAATAATTTTCAAATTTGTTCAAATATTTTCGGGACGCATGGTGAAAAGTTGTTGATTGTTTACGGATGCAAGAAAAAAAATCACCATATACGAAATGTGGACAATCATTATGATATTTTATAGTTATAAGAATACTAGCTGTTCCCCGCGACTTCGTCCGCGTGTAATTTATAACGCTTAGATTTAATAGGTGTTAATTATTTTGCGCGGATCCCTTATTATTTTTCTAAAATAAAAGTAGCCTAAGCTAATCCTTTTAACTATATCAGCTATCAGCCAGTGAAAGTCCTGTCGAAATCGGTCCAGCCATTTTGGAGATTAGCCGGAACAAACAAACAAAATTTTTTTTTTGTTATAAATACCCCAATACTTTTACTGGCTGACCAGGCAGACGTCGTTCTGCCCTTTCCGACGACCATTTGCTTTCCTAAAAAAAAAACTCCTGAAATTAGCAATAAAAAATTGAGGGTCGCTTATCTGGATAAAACCTATCCTATCTCTCAAGTTGAACCAAACTGCACACAGTGTGTAAAATTTCATTGAAATCAGTTCAGTAGTTTAGGAGTTCATCGCGGACAAACAACGTGACACGTAATTTTTATATTTAAAGATTATAACAAACATTTTCTAAACTTGACATTCTAAAGTTAAAGTGTCTGATACTTCTAACGTTGTTTATCGTTACAATTATCTATTTTACACTCTTGCAAACTTTCCATTAAAGGATCTGTTTTAAGTCTAGCTTGACTACGGAAACTTGTAAGATATTTATGTAAGTAGCCTTGCAACAATTATTATTAACGGATTTAAAAATATATTTTAATTAATGCTACTTAACGAACAAACAATGTTGATTAAGACCTATAGTATCTAGGTATAAATAATTAAAAATAATATTTAGTATAGCATTCCTATCTAGGTATATTAATTAATGATGAATGACTTTAACTGTAATAAACGCATTTCTTTCTTTCTTTCTTTTATAACATATTGAAGAAAAAAACTAGCGTAGTTAAACCAATACATGACTTTATTTGCCGATAATATTTATTTATTTTGAATCTTATTAATATATTTTCACAGTACTTGAACTTGTGTTGAAGCTCCATAAAGTTCTGTAGGAAT
The DNA here is from genome assembly GCA_033319125.1 of Parnassius glacialis. Lineage (NCBI taxonomy): Eukaryota > Metazoa > Arthropoda > Insecta > Lepidoptera > Papilionidae > Parnassius > Parnassius glacialis. The sequence continues at coordinate 41,004,279 of JAVANC010000009.1, read as the reverse complement.
TTTAGCAAAATGGAACACTTAAAAATATATGTTATCTCGAGTTCTGCCTGCCTGTCTGCAACAGAGGTTTATACGGGGTTATTTTGCAATATATGCTCAAATTAGCAGATAAGGTTCTGAATAAGTAATATGGGTGCGCACATATTAAAAAAATTGTTGAAAAAAATTAATTAAAAAATGCTCAAATATTCTGTCCTCTTTATATTTTAAATTCAAAATATTATTTGGTAATGTATTACTTTATTTAATCGCGTATATTAACACGTTCATGCGAACAACGTATATGTACGTCACATATTTGTAGATATGATATGGCACAACATATTATTACGTTCAGCAATAACTCGATTTATTGAGCACAACGTTATGGTACGGTGTCTGGCCATACTAATGTTTTAAAGTTGGGTTACTGTGCCACAACATATCGAATTCTCAAAATTGTAGTGCCACATCGCACCGATTTTTTTTGGCTTCTTAGATGGCGTTCCTCCCTGGTACTAAGTACCCACTTTTTTAGCGCACAACGTCACTATACGTCGTTTCGCAAAAGAAGTTTCATTACATCAGTCGACTTGTGCGCGTCGCGGGGCTAGTGCGTGCGCGGATTTTATGTTCACATGGAATATTGACGCTAAACGTAAGTATTTTATTATCTTACTACGATATATATATTATATACCTAATTATATTTTACTTTATTGTAAAAAGTCTGAATATGTTCAAAATACATATTTTGTATTTTTTTGTTTGTTTTAGATATATAAAATGAGCCAAAAAAGATGGAATCTTCAATGAAAATCTATGAGCTTTCTTCATCCCGGGAAACCACGCCAGTCCCTTTTGTTAACGATGGAGAGTTTGGATCAGATGCTGATTACGACCCAATTGGTGATAATGATGACGACACCTCCTGTGACATAGGTATTTCGCAGTTTGAGCGGGGCAAACAGCGCAAAAAGTCATTATTGCATGTCAAAAAGAGTACTTGTTCCAATTTACGATCTGCTTCTGATATTAGATCTACATCGGATTCCGCATCAGAAAATTCTTATAGCACCACAGACGATTCAGAGTATTCTAGTTATGAAAGCATTTTTGACTCTAATAAACGAAAATGTAGTGACGTCTTAGGACGTCAGCGCCATATATTTCAATACTAATATTATCAGTTATTTGCACAGCGTCATTAGACGTCGCTTTAGTTTGTATGAAAAAATTATGTGCAATATCACATAGAGCTACTATATTGAAGTGTGTGCATGAACGTGTTAACTTCAGTCTCCCCCCCCCCCCCCCCCCCCCCGTGAACATGGTTGCTGTAAAGTATTCAAAACGTCGGGAATGTAAAATAAGTTAACCTTAAACTGTGGACATGAGGTCTCACAGACCTTTCGCATTTGCTGATTTCTTAAGGTGGCTACTAACCTGCCTGCCGCAGGGGCAATCTAGGGTGTAGGAGTGGGGATGACCCTTAATTGCCTCCTTAATTGTGATGTGTGTAGGTAAGCAGGGGCAATTTTTTAAGTCGGCCCTGCGACCTTCGATATTGCTCTGATCGCCGTGCTTCCTAGATTGCCCCTGCGGCAGGCAGGTCAGTAGCCGCCTTTAGAATAACATATTTACCACCACCCCCCGCGGGTGGGCGTCTCAGTAGCTTCTAGTTTATTAGTCCAATCCAAAGTTTAGTCGCCAAGCGCTCGATGAAGAAGGAGGTTGTGTTGTCCAGTGCCATAAACGTAAGTTACACGTATTTACAGTTTAGACAGGGTCTGTGAGACCCCATGTCCATATTCCTGAAGAAACAATATTATACCACTTTTTACTTTTATTTTAGATTTATAGTCGTTTAAAATTACCGAAAATAGTCGACCAAGTTCTTCCGGGTCAAAACAACCATTAGAACAATAGAGTGCAGTACAAAGACCGACAAAAATATTGCTTATTATTTTAGATGTTCCGTCTTCTGGTGATATTTTTTCGAATTCTAGACTTGAGTGGTATCAATTCTAGCATATTATATGCTCCAATATAAGGACTTTTTTATAGGATAAGGGTGAAAAACGAGCACACAGTCCACCTGATGGTAAGTGGTTGCTGCGGCCCATAGACATCTACATCTATCCTCTGTTACAGATCAAAATGCAGATGCGTTTTTACCCGTGAGGACTAGGATGGAATGCCTCATTTCCAGTAAAAAGGGCCTCCGGCCACCTGCACTCACCAAGCGAAACGCAGAGGTAAACCTCTACTTCACGCTGGTATTCTGTGAGGTCGTGGTACCACCCCGGTCCGAGCTGGCCCATCCATGCGACAGCAAAAGCTGCCGCCTGGCTCTACCACTGTTAAAAAATAAACCGAGGTGTATTTATAAAGAAATTAGCTCATTCTCTAGTAGTCCCGCATATACAAAAACGTTATGTCTCGACCAAAGCATTACCAAGAGAATTGAGAATCATCATAAAGCGCGTTTTAGTTGGTGACGCGCCTCCAAATGATACCCAAGCTGAATAAGAAGAACAAGGAAAGAGAAATGTGTAGTGTAATCTGCAATTAAAAAAACAATTAAAATCAAACAGCCTGTGTAAAGCATGCCAATAATTATAGGATAATTGACCCCGTGTCAGTTTTTTTTTCATATGCATTTCAGAATGATCCAATCATATAAAAAAAGAAGAATGAATATTGTTTTTTTTTAATTTGTTAGATATTAAGAAATAAATATATGTTACGTTGATTTTTAAAATAAATAACAAGTTAATAAAACTTTAAGTGATCCCAGTGTCAATTAAGACTGAAATGTTGCTTTTCTTGATTTTTCAATTATTTGTAATTACTTATATCTATATAAAATCTTATAATTTGCAATCCAAGCATCCATTCTAAATTCTGTTTCATTTATTTATTTGCACAATTAATATCAAATGACCCTAAACAATGTAGGAGTCCATAGTTAAAAGTTAATAATTAATTATATATAATAATTGTCTCTCTTACATAGGACAAACAAAAAGATCCATTAAACCCCGCGTGAAAGAACATATAGCTGACGTGAAGCACCGACGCTCTGGGAAGTCTGCAGTCTGAGAACATGTTCAAGATCGTCCCCGCCATTACTTTAGATTTGATAGACCACAAATCCTAGCAAAAGAACACCGATTCCTACCAAGGATGATACGCGAGGCTATTGAAATTAAAAAACATCCTAATTTCAATAGAGAAGATGGATGGGTGCTGCCATCTGCTTGGGATCCTATAATTAACAAAATTAAATCCAAACCCAAGCATAACATTGCAAGACTTCAGGATAATGTAAGTTCATTCTGCGTAAATCGAACCAAAAATTAATATTAAAAAACTGAAGGTAGCCGGGCTAACTGTGACATCGGGACGTCAAACATCTCAGTCCCCCCGTGACCATGGGTTGCTGAAAAGCACTCGAAACGTCGGGAATAAAAATAATAATATAAATGCGATAAAATCCGTAAAAAACAGTTTTATTCAAAGTTAATATAGGATCAAATCCGTAAAACTTAGTTTAATTTAAATAGAACTTTATCACTGAGACCACTGAGACAGTTATATAATGCGGTTACTTAACATTTTAACGTGGAAGAATCACGTGGCAGCTATATACTCGTAGTTGTAGCACGAATAGGTTGGCTCCTTACCTTTACGTCTTTTAATTTGGTTCAGAACTGCAACATTCCTTTTAAACCCATAACTCGTCTTACCGTTTCCCTTCCCTAACCACGTCCGAGCGTATGAACCCTTAAAGATCTTAAATCACGACAAACCATTTCCGTGCCAAAAAGAAAAGAGTAATTAAAGTTAATGATACCAAATTAACGGGAAACACAGTGGAGTACAGGGTATGGCTATCGCTATTAACAAGACACATATGGCGGTTAGGCGGTACACAACTTAGGAAATTTTATACCGAATTAAATTTTTTTTTACAGAATCTAAACAAATAAAAGTCCACTGGTCAACATATGATGGAGCCATTAGGAGGCCTCCATGTGTTATATTAAAATTTAATGCTATTCGTTAATAAAATATATAATATTTATATTATTTAATATTTATATAAAATATTTTAATTTTAAATATTAATTTCTCCCGGCAGTTAACGGAAACTGAAAACTGCAACGATTTCTTTAATTGAATTTTCAACTGTTCCGGTTTTCCTGTCAAAGATCCATTGCAGAATATAGGCCTCCCCCACAGATCGTCTCATAAACGAGATTTTACCACGGTTGTCATCCACAGTTTTTACTACTATTTTCAATAGTTATTTGGAAGATTTTATACGTGGTAGAACCATGCTACAGCTATATTAGTAGTATAGTTGTAGCACGAATGGGTCGGCTCGACCGGGGAAGGACCACGCTCTCACAGAATACCAGCGTAAAATAGCAGCTTAATGCTGCCCTTTTTACTGGAAGAGAAGCATTACATCTTAGTCCTCAGGGGTGACAACGCATCTGCATTTTGAGTCTTTATTGAGGATAGATGTAAATGTCTATGGGTCACAGTAACCACTTACCATCAGGTGGACTGTGTGCTCGTTTGTCACCCTATCCTATAAAAAAAAGAAGATGGTGCTATCGATTTTCTGTTTCAGTTTCCCTCGGTCACCTCTTTCGACAACCATGGGATGGATGATAGAGTGGATATTCCAACGCCCTTACTACTTGACGACTATTCAATCTATTTTCATATATCTATATATTTGTTTTACTACAGACCTTAAGGTATATTATATATAAATATATAAGTATAATATCAATTGAATAGAGTGCTAAATACCTCATTATTATAGACAACTTTAAGGAAAACCTTGTCCGTTTGAATTTATCAAATAGACAGAGCGTTATTTACGAAGGGGAGGAAAACATAAAATGTAATCAACGAATGCCAATCTTCGCGGATAAAACCTTACCGCTGGCCTTCTTTGTCTGTGAAGGCGTTGGCGAATATGATATGTAATTTTAAAAGTACGTAGATTTCTTAAACTACCTCTGCAGATTATTTACATATTGACATTGATAACACAGATTTTTTTCCTTTTTAAAAAAACGTTACCACCACACTAGGATTTTCTCCTGTATCGCGGAGGCAGTTTACAAACATAAATTGCACGAGGACAAACATCCAGCCCCGGAACAATTATTGGTAGGCCCCCAGCGCAACAACCTAAGCCACTACGCCACGGAGCCGTCTATATACATTACATATTCTGTATACATTTTGCTATATTCCATTGACTGCATCGCTGTTAAAGTGGTCGTAAGAATGACTGGCGATTAAGTGGTTCCGGGTTCGGCTTCAGTTCGATAGTATTTCAGCTGATGGTAAGTGGATGCTGTGAACCGTAGACATCTACAACTGTCTTCGATCAAGAATCAAAATGCATATACGAAACACAGCAACATCTTAATGTTGCTGCGTTGCTTACAACAGTAAGCTATTTTACGCCTATATTCCGCGAGAGCGAATTTTTCCCCGGTCGAGCCGACCCATTAGTGCAACAACTACAACTGTAGCACGGCATGGCTCCTCTACCACGTATAAAAGTCAATGAAGTATATGCAAGTATTTTATACATCATGCTGCAGCCATAATATACGTTACCTATATTACGGTTGTAGCATGAATGGGTCGGCTCGAAGTGGGTAGGACCACGCTCTCACAGAATATCAGCGTAAAATAGCATCTTAATGCTGTTGTGTTTCGTGTAGTGAGTGTAGTGAACCGGAGAATATTTTTACTGGAAACGAGGCATTCCATCTTAGTCCTCACGGCTGACAACGCGTCTGCATTTTGATTCTTTATTGAGGATAGATGTGGATGTCTATGAGCCACAGCAACCACTTATCATCAGGTGGATTGTGTGCTCGTTTGTCACCCTATCCTATATAAAAAGAAGATTTATGTAGATTTTCATGAGCCACAGCATCCACTTACCATCAGGTGGACTGTGTGCTCGTTTGTCACTCATATTGTATTAAAAAAAATACAACACTAGAGCCGTAATGTGGTGTAATTTAATAACAAGTCGACGTCCCCCGCGATTAATCCGGTAATGACCTATTACGGGGTTTTTCATGTTATGCGTTTTTTCGCATCTAGAAGTTAAAATACACCATGTAATTTTTTTTCAGAATTTTCCTATCTTTATTTACGAAGATATGAAAAACTACGCGTATATTCCATAAAAATTCATTAAAATGTATTTTAAACGAATAATATGGTTTTAGATCTTTACGAAAAAATATATCAATATGATTTGACAGTAAACATTGTTACGATATTATTCGGGTAAATAGTTTTCTACCTTATTTAAGTAAGTGCTAGTACAGGCTTATTTGGGGTTTTATTAAGAAAACGTTTTCCAGCTACATTCACAACCGAATGGCCCCTTCCACAACCTGACGAGAAACCTGACAGATTTGGCCAACCTGGAACACCCATACAAGCTATCCCTGTAGAAGCGCCTGCTGTCAATGATATAAACGAACTAACGAACCAAGTATCTGAATCCGAAAATCAAAATCAACTCCAACCAAAAAAGCTTATTAGAAAACGTAAAGGAGACCCAAGTGAATGGAGAGATAATAAGAACAAGAAACTTAAAAATTCAGGCCAAGCATAAGCTCGTAATAAAAAACATCATGAGAAAAAAATATTTTAAGTAATTATGCCTGTAAAAAAGGTTGCGGGTTAAAATTCAATACAGAAGATAGGTTAGCCCTACATACAAATTTTTATAAACTTGCCAATCGAGAATTTCAATAGCAATACATTACATGCATACATACATATAATCACGCCTCTTTCCCGTAGTGGTAGCCAGAGACCACTTCTTTCCACTTGCTACGATCCTTACATACTTGTTTCGCTTCGTCCACTTTCATTATTCCCCCTTCATACATGCTCTTCGGTTTAGGATACTCTAGACCTGGCCTTCTTTCAAGACGTCCCTGATTTGATCTAGAAACGTCCGTCTAGGCCTACCCCTTCCAACACTTTTATTCACACTCGCCTTATACACCTTTTTCATCAATCGTTCTTCATTCATTATCGCGTCATGGCCAAACTCTCAGCATACCTTTCTCAAATTTTGTCACTACATCTTCTTTCAGACCACAACGTTTTCTTATCTCACTATTTCTTATCCTGTCACTCAGTTTAACTCCTATCATACTGCTTAACGCTCTCATCTCAACTGCATTTATTCTGCTTTCATGTTTCTTCTGCCATACCCAACTTTCACTTCCGTACATGAGTGTCGGAACCAACACCCCCTCATGCACAGCTAAACGAGCCTTGTTAGAAACCTTCCGACTGCTCATAAAGGAGTGCAAAGCTCCATTCACTATGTTTCCTGCATTCACTCTTCTTTCGATATCACTCTCACACTTTCCTAAACTTAAACTTTGAACCCAGATACACAAAGTCTTTCATCTGTTCAATTTGTTCATCTCCAATCACGATATTGCAGTCACTGCCTCATTTCTTTCAAACACCATCACTTTCGTCTTCCTTACATTCACCTTCATTCCTTTTCTAACAAAAGCTCCACTCATAGTAGTTACGATCTCCTGCAACTCCTCGGCCGAAGACGCAAGTAATACTTGGTCATCAGCATAGAGAAAACATTTGACGAGTAAATCATTCATTCTCAACCGATTTTCATTCTCTTTTAAATCTGTCATACAATTGTCCATGAACAGATTAAACAGCCACGGTGACGCTACACATCCCTGTTTAACACCTTTTTCGATATTAAACCATTCAGTGTATGCCCCGTTTATCCTTACACAAGCACTAGAATCCCTATAATATGATTGCAATGCTCGTATGTGGATACTGCTCACACAGTTCACGGACAGTGCTGACCACAATTCATTCCTCACCACCATATCATAGGCTTTTTCTAGATCCACGAAAGCGCAATAAACCTTCTTGTTTTTAGCCAAACACTTTTCGGCTATGCACCGCATGGAAAAGACCTGATCCGTACATCCCATTACCTTTCTAAATCCCGCTTGTGCATCCCATACTTTTTCGTCTGTTTCATTCACAACCCTTTCAATTAACACTTTCGCATACAATTTACTGACGACGCTGAGAAGGCTTACACCGCGGTAATTTATGCAGTCCTGTCGTGACCCCTTTCCCTTATACAATGGCACGATTACGGCTTTGCACCAGTCTCCCGGTACTTGCCCATTTCGACAGCACAAATTGAAAAGGCGGTACAGCTGACTAGCCACTATGCCCTGTCTAGCCCTCAGCATCTCGAAAAGATGGCTTCAATAAGACAGGAGAAAAAGTACGATGGTCCGATGTGATGGAGGTTAGTGTGTCATACAGTAAACCTAACTGTTTTCTTTTCAAATATGATTTTGATCAGGATTATATTGAATTGGATTATGATGCAGGCAGAAGTAGACAGCGTTGGCAGAAACGGGTGTCCAAAACAATTGAAAGTATTGAATTAAAGCCAGCATACGACAAGCCCCTCCCTATTAAAAAAAACTTTGTATAATGATCTCCTAAGACTGTGTAACTCCCAAGCAATTCCCCACCAGAATCAACCATTTTATAGGAACTTAAGCTTTTGTGATACTGAATCAGGTCACGATGAGGATTCTGATTAAGATTTTTAACTGTAATAGGACCTTTTTATAATTTTCAACATTGTGTAATCATGTGTAATAGTCGTGTCTTCAGTGTAGTGTCTATTTTTTATGATAATAATAACTATCGTGTTTTGTCAAACTAATCAAAGTTGTTTCATTTACTAGAATGTCCTTTATTTCATAAAATATACTATAATAATCATCAAATAATACTTAAGTAAACTATTCGAATAAACATAACAATAAAATGTACGTTACTGTTAAACAATCGAATAACTTAATAATTGCTTTTTACAAATGTTCAGTATACAAAACAAATTACACGAATAATAGCGCAACAAGATTTTACTGTTGCCGTCGAAAATATAAATTTACACGAACAATATCGTAAGTGACATTACTGACCAGAGCTTTACCTACACTAATATAGTAAAATGCATCCAGCTAAATTATAACGAAGCCCTTGGGACTAATTAAATTTTGTTGAAATAACCAGATAGCTGAAAAAATTTGCTTCCATATGCGATATAAAAAGTCTCTGATACTTGTTGTTTAATGGAGTTATTAAGGAAAAATGGTTTTTTTATTTTACCTGAACATTTACACTTTTACGATTACCGGATTATTCGCGGGGGGCGTCGAAGTGCTTAGTCACAACTAGAGACCATTTCTTTTATGTAATATACTTAACAAATAGCTGGCCTCTTGAAGGCTATTTATTCTGTAAATAAAATACACCGAGCTCGTTACCTTTGCCTTTGACATCAAAACGAGCACCTAAATACCTTTTTCATAAAGTTAACTCGATCCACTTTTTGACGAGTTTTCTTCTCAATCATTCTCAAAGTCGATGGCTCATTTGACTTCAAAGCTTTTAATTTATGATCAGCAAAATTTTACGTCCATATGTTCGCTCTATATTTAAAAAAAAACATCTACTTTTTACACATCAACATCATCATCGTCATCAATACAGATTATCTATCACAAATCCACTACTGAACATAGGCCTCCCACCAGGACCCCGAATAGGTTCCCGCCTTGTCATTGGGGGATTTAGTAGCCTTGGCTTGGCAAATAGGAATTCGCAGTTGCAGTAAGACGCCGTGGAGGAAGGCGCGCTATGTGTTCCTGGTGTGCCTTACCTAAGAAAGAAGGAGGGGAGGAGAAGTCATCCCCGAGGAGATGGTGCCATGGGTGGCCGGCGCTGGTGGGGCCACGGATGTGTGCGAAAGCATTCCCATGGCCCTGCCAATATGCGGCGAAAGTGGAACACCTTGGGGTTTTAGTCGGTGCAAGTCCGACACAACACGTCCTTGCTCCCACAAGGAATGCCATCAAGCACGATCCTGAGACACCTTTATCCACCGACTTCCTGCAAGTCTTCATTCTGTCTATTTATAAGGGCAACCGACAGTTCAATTACCGTTAATAAAAATATACACTTATTAATATATTATTACTTATTAATATATACTTATACTTGAGTGGTTCTAAATGGCTTATTAATCAATCATTTTAGTCTATTTTCAATATGGCGTCTCGCCGATTACGTTGAAGAAAAAGACGACAACTGTCAAGTGTCACATTAGGTACATCAGTCACTTCGAATATTTTAACAGTGATTTATGAATCAATATAATATTACTAATCCCTGAAAGTGAGGGTTCCGTTTGTTGCCATTTGGCTACGGAACCCTAAAAATGGATATTTAAAAACTGTTCTATTTTTAATTTCCTATATTATTAATGTCCTACAAAGACCAGACTCCAAACATTTTTGGAACATCTCATTTATGATTGAGTTTTTTTACTAATATTACTAATCCCTGAAAGTGATTGCGTTCGATTTAATAGCGAAAATAAAGTGCGACGAAGGATTGCAGGCACTTGAATGCAGGTTTGTGAAAATTGACGTTCATGGCATTGGGAGCCATTATAATAATTAACAACCTCTTTTGAAATGATTTTGTCAAAAATAATTTATCTTTTTTTTTCTTTATATATATTATATATATTATGGGCAGACAAACGAGCACACTATCAGCCTAATAGCAATTGGATACGTGTAGTACATAGATATTTATCCTCAATTAAGAATTAAAATACAGATGCGTTGTCACCCCTGAGGACTAAGAGGGAATGCCTCGTTTCTAGTAAAAAGGGTCGCCGTTTCTCTACGCTCACCACACGAAACACAGCAGCATTAAGCTGCTATTACGTTACTACGTCCTACTCCAGTCGAGCCGATCCAATCTTGCTGAAATCATAACATAGCTTCAGCAATCAACCCTTACCGCGTACAAAATCTAAGTATGGTGTGTCTTATGTGTTGTGAATTGTACTACTAAAGGTAAATTTAAGTAGGTTTTAAATCAGTAATCAAAGCCATATTTATAAAGCGGCCAAGTGCGAGTCGGACTCGCCCATGAAGGGTTCCGTAGCAGCAAGTAACATAATTTACGATTTATGACGTTTAAACAAAACTACTTACTAGATCTCGTTCAAACCAATTTTCGGTGGAAGTTTACATGGTAGTGTAGGTACACCATATATTTTTTTAGTTTTTTTTGGAGTGTCTCTCGCGCAAACTATTCAGTTTAGAAAAAAATGATATAGGAAACCTCAATATCATTTTTGAAGACCTATCCATAGATACCCCACATGTATGAGTTTGATGGAAAAAAAGTTTTTAGTTTAAGTTCTAAGTATGGAGAACCCCCCATATTTATTGTTTTTTTTTCTATTTTTGTGTGAAAATCTTAATGCAGTTGACAGAATACATCTACTTACCAAGTTTCAAAAAGTGGCTGTGACATACGGACGGACAGCCAGACAGACACGACGAATCTATAAGGGTTCCGTTTGTTGCCATTTGGCTACGGAACCCTAAAAATGGATATTTAAAAACTGTTCTATTTTTAATTTCCTATATTATTAATGTCCTACAAAGACCTGACTCCAAACATTTTTGGAACATCTCATTTATGATTGAGTTTTTTACTCCTTACATTTGCTTTTTTATCTTTTATAATACATTATTTCTGTGCCTTTTTTAAATCTTAATGTTTTTTACCTTTGTAAATGTATGTTAACATTTTTATGTTGGGGCCCTAGGTTAGTTTAGTTTAATAAGTTCATGTCCCTAGCGTGTTCTAAAATTAGCGTTGCAATTACTGCTTTGTGGTTTTCATTACTTTAGTGTTGAGTAGACGCCATTTTAGGTAATTAATTATTTTGTTCGCTTAGTTTTAATTAATATTTATATTTCGAACTTCTTTTTAATTAACATAGAATTTTTAAACTGTTACAGTTTTACAATTTGCCAAACTCAGCAGTTTAATGGCAGAGAAATGCTCTTTTACTTCGTAACATGCATAAAAATTAGCTTAATACAAAAATACATAGCATTAGCAAGCATGAATTTGTATAATGATACTATTTCAAATATAACAAATTAAAATATCAATATAACATTAAGGGATTTAAATGACAATGACATGTTTGTTTATGTAATAACTGGTACCCGGTGCGTTGGTGCTGCAGAAGAAATAATTGTAAAAATGTGGTTTTAAATTTGGAACAATTATATTGTTTGATTAGGAATACATTCATTTAATGATATACAACTTTCTATTAAATTTGTCGGTACGATACACGCGCCACCTAGTGTAAGTTAATTGTACTATGCCTATAACCTTCGCGCAAGGCAAGCAATCGGTTGACAGTTTTGCCGCAATCTGATGAACGGCATGGCAGCGCATAAAATACGAACAAACAAAAATTTATTTTTATATATTATATAACTATATGTGCACACATACACATACATTCATACATACATACATACATACACTTTTTATTACTATATAATAGTCTCAAAACAACAAAGAAAGAAAGACGGAAGCGTAGATTAAAAGTGACGCCAAAACTAAGCCAAAACGTTTTGAAGTCGGTTTTTACCGTTTTATAAGTTTAATAATTATAAAATGATAGTTCCGTTTTACAATAAAATACAATACTTTTTATTGTACACCAAGGAAAGCTTAATATAACAAAAATAATCAAATATTGAAAGAAAAACAAAAGGCGACCTTATTGCTACCTAGCAATCTCTTACAGGCGTCCCAGAAAAATAATGAAATAATAACCTATAATAAAATGCTCAAAACCTCCGAAAAAAAAGAGCTGATGATCTTCAAACGGCTGAACAGATTTTCTTGAAACATAGATAATAACACTCTCGATTAAGGGAACTTTCAAACGAAAAAAGTTAAACGAAATCAGTTCACTCGTTCAAGAGCTATGATGGCACAGACAGCCACACTGATACCCACTACAAACTAATAACACCCTTCTGTTTTCATCGAGGGTCAAAAATAAGAGAAAAGTTAACGTTTAAGATGCTCTAAACTAAGAAATTTTTTGTATGTGGTAGAGCCATGCTGCGGCTATATTAGTAGTATAGTTGTAGCGCGAATGGGTCGGCTCGACCGGGGAACGACCACGCTCTCACAGAATACCAGCGTTAAATAGCAGCTTAACACTGCTGTATTTCGTATGGTGAGTATAATGGATGAACAGTGGACTGTATATTTATTTCTGACTGATTACTTAACGACTGATCTGAGGTTAGCTATACTAGGGGACTGCTTGAAGAAAAGATGGTACTTTTTAATATACTGTATTAACTATTTACAATGATTCGGCACTGACTAACTATGTCTAACACTATGTACAGAGGGAGGTCTTGAATTGGAGTCTTGAGTCTTCTTCAGGTTTCTTCTTAAGTGCCGCTCCGAAGTGAAATGAACAGCTCACAGACCGAGACGCCCTTCTTATATCTCGCAAGAAGGTGCCTCAGTCTGTGAGTAGTGCCGTGCGACGACAAATGAAGCCACACGCGCGCTGATTGGTCGCCGACATCACTGGGTCGGCGCCGGTGTGCGGGGTGCGCGGGGGGTAGCGGGGTACGAAGGGGCGACGGGGCGGCGGGTCTCTAGCTGTCCTCAACAGTGAGTGTAGAGAACCGGAGACCCTTTTTAATGGGACCGAGGCATTCCATCTTAGTCCTCACGGGTGACAACGCATCTGCATTTCGATTCGTAATCGAAGATAGATGTAGGTGTCTATGGGCCACAGCAACCACTTACCATCAGATGGACTGTGTGCTCGTTTGTCACCCTATCCTATAAAAAATAATACCAACGAATGCACTAATAAGACAACATATGTATATATCAGTGACCATAAATAAAAAGAAGTAGAGAGAGATTTAATGTTCACTCAAAGTAACAAAGTTTCCAAATAAATACAACACCTTTATTGGACGGTGAACTTAAACCAGTTGATTCGGTATGTTACTTTGATACTCAAATGTGTACACAATAATGCAAGTGAATTGGACCTCAGCGCGAAGGGCCGACATTTTGAATACATTTGCAAACATATTGCGTGCTCGATAAATTGTTTTCCTCCCGCTCGATTTGTGGATAAACCACCTTCTAGGCAAAATATGTCAAGATATTATTTGTGAATTTGAAAAGAGTTTTTTCAATACGCATTTATTATATACAACATGTAACAAAAACCCTGTGGTTCCCGTTAAGTGCGTTATCAGAAACAGTATTTAAGCGTACTGAAATAAATTTACTTCAGAAAACTCGACCGTAAAAAATAATTTAAATTAAATAATTATTTTTTTTAAAATTAAAAATTAAAAATTTTGTACAGCCGACTTCAATATAAGTTATTAAGAAAAACTCAAATTACTCAAAAACTATTGGCCTGGCCTTGATCAAATTCATATGGGACCTCAAGAGAAGTAACAGCTTTCATATAAAAAAAGAATCATCGAAATCGGTCCACCCAGTAAAAAGTTATGAGGTAACACACATAAAAAAAAACATACGCGTCGAATTGAGTACCGTCCCCTTTTTGGAAGTCGGCAGAAAATTGTAGGTATGTTATTTATGTAGAGGTAAACATTGGCCGGGGAGTAAAAGTATTGTCAAATACCTATACAGACGCTTTTCCTGTTAGAGCTTATTAAACTACATACATTTTTCAAAAAAAAAATAAAATCGTTTGCAAAAAAAAAATATTTGCCGTGCGGGATTCAATTTTTAAAAGACTTATTTTGTAAGCCACTGCGCCATGAAGCTATCAAATATATATTTCGTTAAGTATATAAAATTAAATAGTGACAAATGACCTAACAGTTCATAAGATACCCAATACTACTGCCATGCAATAGTTCGTGCACTGTTGTGTTTCAGCCTAAAGAGTGTATACATAGAGCGCCAGGATATAACAAGTTGTGAGCATTACATGTCAGTCCTCAGTGATGATATCGCATTCGTAGCCTAATATCTTTGAAGTCATATGCAACTATCTATAGGTTGCAGTAACCACTTATTAGGTGGACTTATTAGTTCATGATATTTAAAAAAAAACAATACAATTTTGCAAAAACACGTGCTTGAGAATCACTTAATTTAATTGATAATTTTTTCCAGAATACCAGCGTTAACTGTAGCATGAATAGTAACGTAAAATAGCAGCTCAATGTCACTATGTTTCGTACGGTGAGTGTAGAGAACCAGATACCCTTTTTCATAGAAACAAGGCGATCCATCTTGGATCTCGGAGGTGACAACGCATCTGCATTTTGGTTCTTAATCGAGGATAGATGTAGATGTTTATGGGCCACAGCATCCACTTACCATTAGGTGGAATGTGTGCTCCATTATCACCCTCACTCTATAAAAAACTCATCTCTTTTAATTGTAACGAGTTCGAGTCTCGATACAGTTTGATGCTTAATACTGTCGTTAACAGAACGGTAATTACGTTTCGAAATTGCAATTAAATATTGTAATTTAATCGGAACTCATTACAACTTGGGACGAGTGAAATTTCGAAAATCAATGCAATCAATTACTTTAATTGCAAACAAGCTTGAAATGAAAATTATTTGTTAAGTTAATTAGCCTTAATAATCGTCAGTATCTGAATATCATAGTTAACCACGGTCATATAGTCTAAATATTGGTCATGTAGAAATAATAAGGAAAGAGTCTGCTCAAAATCAGTTACAGGGTTTAGAAATTCTTAGTAGCATCCTGGAGTCAGAAAGTTGGCGATGTTTCACCCCCGTCCCTTGGAAATCACGCAAAGCTTTTGTGCCTGCGCCTGATACTTCTCTGGTCGTGTAGGATGGGACCTTAGATCATTTTCTTATAGGAATAGGGTGACAAACGAGCACACAGTCCACCTGATGCTAAGTGGTTGCTGTGACCCATAGACATCTACATCTGTCCTCAATAAAGAATCAAAATGCAGATGCCTTGTCACCCGTAAGAACTAAGATGGAATGTCTCTTTTCCAATAAAAAGGGTCTCCAGTTCTCTATACTCACTATGCGAAACACAGTAATGTTAAGCTACAATTTTACGCTGGTATTCTGTGAGAGCGTGGTCCTTCCCCGGTCGAGCCGACCCATTTTTGCTACAACTATACTACTAATATAGCTGCAGCATGGCTCTACTACGTATAAAGAGAGTGAGGGAATAAAGAGTGCACCTGTGCTTGTGCATACACTTGGGCACTATAATCCTCTCGTGAGAAGATGGCTAGGCCCCGATCAGACTGGCCGCCGTGACCGAAATTTGGTTTGGAGGACATTACAATAAAACGACAGCGAAAGTCATATTCCCATAGTCACCTGTTACGACACCCATGGTACAAAATGTGGTGATAGATGGTTTCTTGTATTTAAATATTGTTGCATGATATGTAAAGGATTCATTCACGTAAATATTACACGGCGACTATTATTTAGACATACATAAACACGATTCTGACACGCCTCTCTCACCTCACAACCCGATGGGACGGTAAACCGAAATGACCGCAGAGAGATCAAGTTTTATTTATAGGATAGTTTGACAAACGAGAACACAGTCCACCTGATGATAAGTGGTTGCTGTGACCCAAAACATCTACATCTGTCCTCAATAAAGAATTAAAATGCAGATGCGTTGTCAGCCGTGAGGACTAAAATGGAATGTCTCTTTTACAATAGAAAGGGTATCCGGTTCTCTACACTCACCATACGAAACACAGCAGTGTTAAGCTACAATTTTACGCTGGTATTCTGTGAGAGCGTGGTCCTTCCACCGTCGAGCCGACCCATTCATGGTACAACTTTACTACTAATATAGCTGCAGCATGGCTCTACCACGTAGTTTTTACTACCAAAAATGCAAAGGCAAGACAAACGGTTTTACGTGCTTTCCGAGGCACGGGGATGAGATACCGCCAAATTCCAACTTACCACGCATTCGAACCAAACGGTTTGCTACATCTTTCGTCATCTGTACAACAAAGAAGTAGAATAAGTTGTTAGCATCAGTTCAGCAATAGTGAATAGGCTTTTGTTAAATCAATGTTCTTTACTATTTTGGCTGCTTCATTTACCATCAGGTGGGGTAATAGTTAAGCGCTAGTTTAGAATAGTTAAAAAAATGCCAGGAAAATGTTATGGTTTCCTATTAATGGTTTACACCAGACGTATAATATACCAGAAAAATAGACTAATACGACAGTAAGACGGACAACAGCGTCAAAGCTTTCAGACATCTGGTCTCCGATTTTCAATCCTTACTTCACGGTTAGGTCCACGATTAAGGCAAAACCAACAAAGCTCAAGTCCAGCAGTGGACTTCAGGATGATGATAAAGAAGACATCATCATTACATTGTTGTATCTTTTTTATAGTGTAAGGGTGACAAACGAGCAAACGTCCACATGATGATAAGTGGATGCTGTACCTCATAGACATGTAAATGCAGATGCGTGCAAATTCGTTGTCACCCCTGAGGAAGGAGATGGAATGCCTCGTTTCCAGTAAAAAAGATATCCAGTTTTCTACACCCACCATACGAAATACAGCATTAAAATGCTATTTTAAGCGTACTGCAACCACAATATAGCAGAAGTATGGTTCTACCACGTAAAAACATCTTTAGGAATATTAAAACAGACAAAAATTCCCAATTCGGCAAGAATGCGAAACTACAAGAAATGAGGAAACAGAACGACATCGGAACCGATAAAGGCCTAAATCATAAATAAAAGGCATTCTTCGAATACATTTGTGTTCATATGAAATAAATAATAGTCACAATCCGAAATAGTACACAGTTTTTGTGAAAATAAGAGTAACAGATGGTATTTATTTTTTCTTTTTAAGGCACTTTCTTTATTTATTCATAACTATCGACCCGCCCCGGCTTCGCCTGGATAGGATATATATAGGATAATATTTAAATAAATAAAGGCGTTATTTAGATTTGATACCATTTATTTTATCAATTTTCCGTTTAAAAACAAGGTTTTGAATAAAATGTAGCCTAGATAGCTTCCCAGAATTGCTCTCTAGCTGTACGTAAAGTTTCAGACAAATTCAACAATCCGTTCAGATATACCAAAAATTAGCCCGGATAGAAAGACAGACATACACACAGACAAAAAAAATTACTTTAAAATTTATACATGATTTAATGGCATGCAAATAACCTTTTTCCCCTGTAGTGGCTGGTAAAAATACCCACTACCCCATATCTTCCCGTGATTGTCGTAAGAGGCGACAGCGGGAAACTGAGGCAGAAGATAGGCAGCAGTATCTTTCTGATAACAGCAAAACAACAATTAAAAACTGCGGTAGCCAAACCGCTCGCCAAACGTGGCAACTATGGAAATATACGCCCTAAGATTAAAGTTACAAAAACACGGCCCCCAGTCTCCGGCGGCCCCGCTATTCCTGGCTACGGTGAGGACCATGGTAACGGCGGGGCAGGGGATGCCAAGAGTCTCCGGTTGAGGTTCCGTTGCCACCTAAGACGACTCGATCTGGCAACATATAGCGCACGCTCCCTGAGAACTGACGAGAAGATCTTGGAGCTGGCAGAGAGAGAGAATTTGCTTTGGAATATTACAGGATTATCTGAGGTCCGAAGAGAGGGGGAGGACACGGTAATCCTCGAATCCGGCAACTTGCTCTATCACCGGGAGGGCGACCATCTATCCCAAGGAGGTGTCTTATTCATCGTCCACAAGTCTCCCGTTAACAATGTTGTAAAGATTGATAGTATGTCGACGAGGGTTGCGTACCTTATACTCAGAATCAACAAACGTTATTCGCTGAAGGTCATACAGATTAACGCACCAACTTTGGCAAATCCCAATGAGGAGGTGGAGGAAATGTATGAGGATATATCTAGAGCCATGCATTCCTCCAAAACCCACTATACGGTGTTAATGGGAGACTTCAACGCAAAACTAGTGAGCTGAAGGTAGGGAAGTTTAGAATAGAGCAACGGAACCCAAGGGGCCAGCAGCTGGCCTACTTCATGGAGAAAGGAGGACTCTTCATGATGAACTCTTTCTTACAGAAGCGGCCCCACAGGAAGTGGACCTGGTCGTATATTATAATTAGAATGACTTCATATTATGACAATCAGTCGACAACTGTTCAGTGATGTCTCGGTGATCTGGAGAGTGAAAA
This sequence comes from Parnassius glacialis, assembly GCA_033319125.1. NCBI lineage: Eukaryota > Metazoa > Arthropoda > Insecta > Lepidoptera > Papilionidae > Parnassius > Parnassius glacialis. The sequence continues at coordinate 40,985,062 of JAVANC010000009.1, read as the reverse complement.
CCGGCAGCGATCACCGAATGGTGAGAGGCACACTGAACCTAAACGTCAAGTTGGAGAGGTCACATCTAATGAAGTAAACTCTCCATTCCCCACGTGCTCTAATCTAGAGTCCCGAAACTTTTCAGCTCGAGATACAAAACCGTTTTCAGTTCCTAGAAGATTGCAATGCAGTGGACGATATGAATGACAAGCTTGGATCATGTGGTCGAAGCTAAGTTTTGCAAGACCTACCGCAGAACTTTTTACGTGGTTGAGCCATGCTGCAGCTATATTAGTTGTAGCACGAATGGGTCGGCTCAACCGGGGAAGGACCACGCTCTCACAGATTGCCAGCGTAAAATAGCAGCTTGACACTGCTGTGTTTCGTATGGTGATTGCAGAGAACCGGAGAACCTTTTTACTGGAAAAGAGGCATTCCATCTTAGTCCTCATGGGTGACAACGAATCTGCATTTTGATTATTTATTGAAGATAAATGTAGATGTCTATGGGTCACAGCAACCATTTACCATTAGGTGGACTGTGTGCTCGTTTGTTACCCTATCCTATAAAAAAAGAAGATCATAAAAACTCTCCGATCACACTCTTAATCTCATGACTGTTAGACGGGAAATGAAATGAAGCATTCTTCAGCAGTTTTGACAGCATATAGGTAAATGAACAGACAGATCTCCAAATGCATGCAGCAGGACTTACACAACTTTAATACTACTCGTATTGAAGAAGCGATAGAGCGGAACCAGGGTTCCAAAGTCTTTGCTAGAGATCTGTTTGCCAGAAAGAGCCAACTGTCGAAGCAGACTACTGAGTGTGGCAGCGTCGTTACCGGGACACCTGAGATTTTGAGTGAGATTGAGAGGTTCTATGGGCAGCTGTACACATCATCGTTGGAGCCACACGCAAGTGTGAGTAACGATTCAAGAGCAAGTCTTATCGGACGCTATTCCGATGATATTCCGGATGTTAGTCTAAGCGGGATTAGAATGACTCTCCAGCACCTTAGAAACAGCAAGGCCCCAGGTCCGATCTACGCAGAATTAACTCACTGTATCTTGAAGTCTTGCAATGTTATGCATGGATTTAGTTTTAATTTTATTAATTACAGGATCCCAAGCAGGTGGTAGTACCCAGCCTCCCTCTCTATTGAAATTAGGAAGTTTTTTTAATTTCACTAGCCTCACGTATCATCCTTTGCAGGAATCGATGTTCTTTCGCGAGAATTTGTGGTTTATCAAATCTAATGTAATGCCGGGGGCCGTCTAGTATATGATGACAAACTGCAGACTTCCCGGAACGTTGATGTTTCACGTCAGCTATGTGTTCTTTTACGCGGGTTTTTATTGATCGTTTTGTTTGCCCTATATGTGAGAGATAACATTCACAATCAAGCTTGTACACTCCTGCATCTTGTAGAGGAATATTGGACTTGACGGATGGTAAGAACTGACTAATCTTCTTCGGCGGCTTGAAAAATGTTCTAATAGAAGCTCGCTTCAAGATGTAGACAATCTTGTCTGTGACCCCTCTGACATATGGTAGTACAGCAGGCACACACTCGACTGTGGCCGGCTTCACTCGGTCACTGTGACGTACAAAATTAATAACTAAAAAAGATGAAGGTACTTGGGATTAACTCTGACATCGGGACGTCAATCACCTCAGTCCCCCGTGACCATGGGTGCTGGAAAGCACCCGAAACTTCGGGAATTAATAAAAATAAGCAAAATAAGTTAATTAAACGCGATAAAATCCGTAAAAGTGGTTTTATTCAATGTGTAGTGTTCGCGTAAATATAAAAAATCATTAAATAACCTTGTATAAGGACTCTTAGGCAGGAACATAAGAGCTTAAGTAACGTACTACTGTATACCATTCCATGTTAAAAGACAATAATATTTTCAAAAAAATATGTTAATGATTCGTGCTGGAACAACTTAATATGACGTTAACAATCGACTCTATCCGATCCGGCCGTAGATTACCAGGCATTTGCAAATATATTGGACGTTCGATATGCTGTGATTCTAATTCAATTTGAATTACAAATGTTCGGTTACAGTTACAAATGCGCAGTAGATGAACATTATCATTTGAAGGACGATTCTGTGACTCACGAATCAAATCTAAATTGATTTATTTGAAATGTCTGTCTGTGGTATTAAAATAACTGGCTTCTATTAAGCTCAGGAGGTTATTTCATCATCATCAACATCATTACAACTTACTACAGCAGATGAGCTTCCTCATCTGGCCAGCAATGAAGGACCATGTTTCAGTTCCATATGTTCACTACTTACATTTTACACCTTATCATTTTGTTTGTTGTAGCTCTCTTCTACGGTAAAATTTTTTTCATCCGAAAAAATAATTTCCCGATATTTCTTTCCCGCGTACCGCTTCAACTAAGCGCGGCATCTCTTCAGTCTCAGGTCCATTAGACGAGCATTCAAACGATGTCCTGTTTTTCTTCGATATGCCCGAAGCTCTAAGTCTTCATTTAACACCCTTTTCACCGTAGTTCTGCTTAACCCCATTTGAAGGGCCAACAGTTTCTGCTTACGTTTCGGATTTCTTTGAATTCGCGCCTTCACAGCTTTTATCACTGCCGGAGTTCTTACAGACCGAGGACGACAACTTATTGACCTGTCATCTACACTAGAGCCTTCATTGTATCGTTTGATGGTACGATAAATGAATCTTTTGGTTATATTCAAATTTTTCAGTATGTCAAAAATTTGAATTGGCTCGTTACCGCAACGATGCAACGCAATAACTGCAACACGGTGTTCTTTAAGCGTCCACTCCATATTTAAAAATAAGTAAAATTCTAAAAAGTATACAGTTTTATTTTCATGAACAATTCGAAATCCGAATTCAATAAACTTTTTTGTGGCCAGCACTCTGAAAGAAAAGTTTTTACTGTGTGACAATACTTATGACCTGACTGTGTATATATAAAAAATATTTAGTAGACTACTACTAAATATTTTAATACATTTGCACGACTTAGTATATATATACTTACATATATTTATACTGTTTATCTTTAAAATTTTCTTTTATTAATCTTGTCGCACCTCCTAAAAAGTGTTTTCCGCTTTATTTTGGTTGATTCGTAGAGAAACCTTTCAGGTGTTAAAACCGCCTATGTACTTTCTCTGCAACAAAGTCTAAATAGATAAGGGCAAATCATTTATACCTTAACAATCCTCGTTCAAAAGCGCAGCGCTTGATTTCTGATACTGGGAAATGAGATCGTAAATCCCACCTCGCTTGACTCCCGTGAAATATAACCTATTCGCGGTCGAGCGGCAAGAGGTACGAGGCGTTTGATTAAACCCTCTTTATTAAATTACAAAGGTACATTGTTAAGGAATATTTAAATGTATATTTGAAATATCTTTTAATGTTTTTAACAGTGACTATAGACAAAGGTTTTGTATTGATGCGGATTAATAATGCGAATTATTAATCAAATCTTTCTCCACCGCTTTATTTTGCGGTTACATAATCAAATAAGTCATTAATTTGATGATACCCTTAATGCCAATGATTTAGTTTTTTATTCCAATTATCGTTACAGCCTATTAAGAGTTCACTGCTGAACATAGACCTCCCCCACAGTTTCACCCAAAGAGATCCCCCCTTTTATAACTAAATGCAGAGTTACCGTAAAGTTAAAAATACAGCCTATATACGTCCCGCTGCTGGGCACAGTCTTCCCCTCATTTCTGAGAGGGTTTTAGGGCAAGGAAGTCTCCGCCGCGGCGCCCCAATGCGTGTTGGCGGACTTCACGTATTCGAATTTTTTTTCTGATTTCAGTTTTCAGCTATGCAGATTTCCTCACAATGTTTTCCTTCACCGCCGAGCACGTGGTAAATTAACACTTAAAATTACAATTAACAATTTAATTGGTGCCGGCGGGTATTGAATCCGGTTCACTCGCATACTGAAATTTACAGCGAGCGCTAAACATCTGAGCTACCACGGTTCTCTCTCTCTCTCTCTCACCGTGAAGTGACGGTGTAAAAATTAGGGATGTTACGAAAGTGGTTATATCCGAACCAAATTCGATAAAATTTTCTATGTCGGAACCGGAACCGAAATCGGAGGTGGAAGCAGAAGAGATGTGTTAAGGGCAGGTCTATTGCACTGTATTTTTCTTTTCAGTTTCAACTTTTTTAAATTCTTCGAATTCAGTGGCATGCACAAACTTTTCATGACTTTTTAACGAAGTAGTCGTACCTCCATTTCGTGAATATATCTTCTCACATAGTTTACACTTTGTCGTATTCTCAGAAATTTCATTGAAATAATTCCAAATGGCACTTGATTTTGGCTTCATTGTCCAATTCAAATAAATTTGTTACACGCCAAATAAAACTACTAAAACTAATCAAAAACTCGGATAGATATAAATGAAGCGCGAACGCACAACATGCCAATTGCCAAACACGAAACAAAACATCAAGTTAAAGAGTAATCGACAGAAGGCACGGGGGGGGAGGGAGGTTCCGGGGGCGACAAGTATAAAATTGTTTGTACACGCAGATCGTGGCGGCCGCCACCACATTGCATCGACCACCAACATAAATCCTTCCTATTAAAATTTTACGGAATCGAAAGTGCAAAATCAATCGGAAGTTCCGACCTTTCGGAATCGGAATCGAACCTCCGTAACATCTCTAGTATAAATATCCACTAAACTCTATCGTTCCGTGGGTATCGTAAGAGGCAATAGGGGGAAACAAACCGGAAGATGGGCAGCAGCGTCTTTTTTATAACGATTCAAAATTTTAAAAAAAAACGGGTGCTAACCCGCCTACCAAGTGTGGCAATTATGTCAATATAATATTTCCTTTATCTAGATTGGCGCTATTATATTTAGTATATAAGTGTAGTACCTATATAAGTATAATATATAAGTAGTATATTACTAGTGTATAAGTCATTAATTTTGTAATAATCAATAAACAATATTATACGATTCTGAACCCTCGTAATTTCTGATCTCGTATTTGATTCAATTATTGTGTTGCTGAGAGTAAGGCTCTTTCTTCATTGATCGGTACGCCAGCAATGCAAGAAATGCTCGGCATACCGGGAGTCGTGTTTGTATGTGGCAGAGCCACGCCGCTACTATATTATGGTTGTAGCATGAATAGATAGGCTCGACCAGGGAAGTACCGCGCTGTCACAGAACACCAGCGTGAAATAGCATATTAATGCTGCTATATTTCGTATGCTGAGTGCAGAGAACCGGAGACACTTTTTACTGGAAACGAGGCATTCCATGTTAGACCTCAGGGGTGACAACACATCAGTATTTTGATTCTTAATCAAGGAAAAATTTAGACGTCTGTGGGCTACAGCATCCACTTACTATCAAGAGAGTTTTATGCTCGTTTGTCACCCTAATTCCATAAAATAAATCTGATTTCTCCGCCGAGAGAACATAGGCTAAAAATTCTATTGTATCGACACCGAATGTCAAAAAATGTAAAGCGGAAATTAATGCTCCGAGCATACAGTTGTAAGAATAATGACATAAAAACATTTACTTACGCTCAGATAGCAAATTTTCCTCTAATGTGTTTATAATACGACCTCCGCTTGACTAAAATAGCAGGAAGAAGACGTCCTAAACAAACGGACAAACCTTCGCCAAAACCTTGTAAAAATCAATTGCTTGCTTTAATCAAATGCTTGTAGTGATTCAAGCATTTGATTAAATATTTCCTTGTAATTGGAGAAACCTCTTTTAATATTCTTCATATATTTTTTTATTTATTCAGGATGGCAAAATAAATTTATTATACTTATACATATATAGAAATATATATACATATATATATATATATATATATATATATATATATATATATATATATATATATATATATATATATTTATTTATTTATATATTTATAACCAGGGACTCGCCGCTTACTTAAATAGACTACAATACACATAATTGTTCAGGTCCACGTCGATGCCAGGACACAGAAATTCGAACTAAGAAATAACTAACTTTAACATAAGCTAATTTCATCATCCAATTAACATTGTACTTATAAAGATTTAAAAAAGATGTAAGTAGGTGGGAATAATACTACACAATTCAAAATAAAACTAAAAACATTAATCATAAATCTTACAAAAAAAAAAACCACAAATAACAGAACTCGCGATGATAAATTATATTTTAATATGTTGTATTATTATATTTTCCTACATCATAAGGACACGAGGCGGGAGACGGGCACCATTTTCCCGTGTAATTAAACGTCGAACGGGCGCCATTTTAGGCAGGATATAAACACGGTCGAATAAACTGTGGGCCTGACATGTGCCGTACCCGCACGGTATGTATGAAATTTTAACGAGTTATATTTCAGGTCAAGTGAAATAAAGCGAAGAAATATTAATTAATAATATTTTTATGACAGTTTCAATTAAACAGTTTTCGATACAGAAAACACACGTCCGTGAAAGTTTTTTTTTAATTGTTTATCTGTAGTAAAAATTCTAAAGTGGGCTGTACTAGGTGAAATTAGAAACATGTTCCACATATTTCTGTTCCTTTAAAATAACAGCTCCCGTAGCCTGTTCCAAAATAACAGTCTATTATCTTGCAACAAGTTTCAGTAGGTAACTCTCTTTGAACTGTGCTATGTGTCCCTGTCAAATCTATTCTGTTTCTGGTCCTGTTGCCATGGAATGATGAAATCTCTTTATCACCACTGGAGAACTCTTTGCATATTAGATAACCTTCCTAAGCAAGAACAAATAAGAGATTGTTGCAAACTATTGTAACCGTATTTTAGAACATTGGTAGAGGCACTTACAGGTCGAATCTGTTTTTTAAGTGACATCAAAAAGGAGGAGGTTCTCAATTTGAGTGTTCTTTTTTGTATTTATGTTACGTGATATCTTCGCAGATTGTGAACTGATTTTAATGATTCTTTTTTTATTAAATAGGTTTTACCTCAATGGTGGTTCTGTTAAATTTTGAAGAAAAACTTCCGTCCCCAAGGGTGGAATGTTATGTTGGACTATTGTTTAAGGAATTTCATATGATGTCTTCGCAGATTGAGAACCGATTTTAATGATTCTTTTTTACTAAATAAGTTACACTTCATGGGTGGTCCCATATACCTAAATATAAAGAAAAATTCACCCAAAGTGTAGCTAATAATTAACGTTTTTAGCAATTGAAAGTCGGTTTTAACTTTTTGTTAAAAGTTATATTTATTATAGATATGAAAGTGAAGGAAATAATATTTGGGAAATGCATAAGGACAATAGTAAGCAAAAGGATAGTACACTGTTATTTTTAAAAACCTGTTGGTTTTTCCCATTACGATAAATACGCCGCACTGCTACTTAGGTGTTATTCACTTGTTGTTCACAAGCTCGGCTGTAAAGAAAAACATCGTGAATTCTCTCTTTCAAGACTCCTCATTTATAGTAATATACTTTTAAAACTCCTCATAGTTAAGTATGTAAGCTGTTACAAAAAGAAAATGTATAAGCCAACATCTTTGAATAATTTGCAAGACTTACTAATTAAAAAACTGGTATTCTTTGAAAAGCCAAGAGTTTTTTAATTAGTTCTACCACAACTACAAGAGATGCTTTCTTTTAAAATGAACTGAACTCTCACCATACGTATAATACAGTAAGTTATACTACAAATTTAGGAAAACTACCAATGGGTGATGCCGTACATGCGGCTCACCTGTTAGTAAGTGACTACCGCCGCCTATGAACAACTGCAACACCTGGGAAGTCGCAGGTGCGTTGCCGGCCTTTTATAAAAGAGCAGGCACTTTTTTGAGGGTTCCTAAGTTGTATCGGTAGGAAAAAAATCGCTGGTGGTAGTCGATTACACAAGGAAGTTGTGCAAGGGAAAAAACTTCTGATAAATCCCTCAGTGGTATAGTGCCAATCATTCAGAATTTATTACGTGATATAGTACAAGGTAAAATAGCAGCTCGATGCTGCTGTGTTTCGTATGGTGAGTGTAGAGAACCGGAGACCCTTTTTACTGGAAAAGAGGCATTCTATCTTAGTCCTCACGGCTGACAACGCATCTGCATTTTAATTCGCAAACGAAGACAGATGTAGATGTCTATGGACTACAGCAACCACTTACCATCAAGTGGACTATGTGCTCGTTTGTCACCCCTATTATATTAAAAAAAATATTGGGTCCCGTCTAGATGTTTGCTTTTATGCAGTGTATTTAAAAAACGACGGGTTGCACTCCGGGAGTGCCGGCAGAAGTGAAAACTTGAATATTAACGTTGTACATTGATGACGGCTCCGTGGCGTAGTGGTTTAGCAATGAGTTGCAACGCTTGGGGCCGCGGGTTCGAATCCCGCACGGAACAAGTATTTGTACGGCCTCCAAATAATTGTTCCAGGTCTGGATGTTTGTCCTTGTGTAATATATGTTTGTAAACTGCCTCCACGATACAGGAGAAAATCCTAGTGTGGGGGTAACGTTTTTTAAAAAACACTAAAAAAAAAACATTTTTGATATTTTAGAATGGCGGAGATTATTTATTATTATCTTATTTCATTTATTTTCATTCGAAATTATTTGCTTGATAAACCTACACCGCACATGTGCTTATTGTGATGTTATGAAAATAAAGGTTAATGCTATAAATTATAAACATATTACAAATATTATATCTATAATGTGTAAGTACATATGTCTATATTAATAATTTCGTCAAGCAGTACAGTAGACTCGATCGAAACCTAATCTTAATAATAAAATTATATTAATTAATAAATGAAAATTAATTAAACCTAAGTTACTTCCTCTCCTACGCCGCGCCGGCTGTCTACTCTCCGTCCGTCTTACGAATTTTCGATCAGGACACGTGACCTGACACGACTTTAACATTTTTACCCATTACAAAAAAGTGCACAACGCCGCTAAAGAAGTTTTCACTTCAAAAAGTCCAAGATACAACAGAAATTCTAAATGTGGGTGTTTGATTTTGTACACCTCGAACACGAAGCGATGTTGGGTTTTATTAATATTAAATATATATATATAAATTATTATTTGCCTGCAAGTTTACATTGGTATTGTGTGAGAGCGTGGTCCTTCCCCGATCGAGCTGACCCATACGGACTACAACTATAATATACTTGGAGTATGGTTTTACGAAATATAATATTTACTTTTATTTTGATGAGTCACATAATATAGCACTGAAATCTATTTAAAATTTGGTCCGTGCTTTACAAGCAAATTTAAATTAGCAAATTCACAGTGTAATACATTTGTTGCACGTCTTAACCACCATAAACGTACATCAAGGAGAAATGCGCAATATATTATTATGCGAAATGCAGTCGCACCAGATCGCACCCTTATTTTAAGTATGTCCAATGTGCTAGTTGGGTAACTCTATTACAAACTGCAGTGACTTCCCCGAGTTACAATTCATTAGGATAATACAAGGGGAACATAACCACAAAGATGTAATTAGCAACGGCAAAAAAAACTATTTCACGACTCATGAATATTAAAATTCTTCATTAGGCGTTTTCGTAAGTTCGTCACCATACGCTACTTATGACCCGGGTCACGTGCCGGCAATGAACAATGACAGCTCCTAATCGACCACTGTTACGCAACCAATGATTCTGGCTTTAGGAGGCCAATGTCGTGGTCCACACGGTCAGAATATCGATTTCTGAGGAGACAGTGACACATCCGGGCATATCGGAAACTTAAACAAGAAACTCAGTAGGCTCTGAGATATGTATAAAAGCACAGCCGTTTTAGAACGCTGTATCATTCGTCTGCAAACAGTCGAAGCACCAACAATCATGAAGACTTTCGCTTGTGTTCTCCTCCTCGCAGCCGTGGCAGTAGCTGAACCACCTCGCTACAGACAAGCGAGGTTAAACTCAGCTGGACAAGAAGACAGACAACAGGATACGCAGCAATATGGATACGCTCCTTACCCAGCAGCTGGTTACAGACCAGCGGTAGCTTTCAACCTTCCAACTCGTGAGGAATTGTCACCTCCTTCAACTTCATACGGCGTTCCGGATACAAGTTATGGTGCACCTCTAAATACTTACGCAGCTCCTCAATCAGAGTATGGACCTCCAGACGCTGAGGGCAAAAGCAAGGATGGTGAAGATAAAGACGTCGAAAACCTTGAGAGCGGAAAAAAGGATGAGAATGCTGATAAGAAACAAAAACTTGAGGAGGCACCGAAGAATGACGCTGAGGTTGTGAGTGCTCAAGGAGCTTATTACGTGCTATTGCCTGGCTCCCAGCTGCAAAGAGTCCAGTTCCAAACCGAAAATGATATACGAAACATGGCTTACACTGCGCGTCTCCAGTACAAAAATGAGGATCGCGCCCCGATCTACGTTTACACCGCCGTACCACAATATCAGTCGGCAGCTTACGTGCAGTTATTCTAAGTTATTAAGTATATACGCAACAAGTGAATACATTTTAACCAATATGGTCGTGAAAGGATATTTTTGTTGGTTAAATCTCAGTGATAGTGACGCAAGTGAAAGTCATTAGTTGTTTGATTAATGTTTTAATGTGCTGCGGACTGAATAACCTGTAGATTGTGTTTACATTTCTATTCACTTGTTAGGTTAAAGAGATGTCAAAATATTTATGTAATTTATTCGAAAAATAAACGATTCTTATTAAAGATATTTTGTTTATTTGTCCAAACTTCAGAATCTAAAATTAGTTAGGTCAAATCAATTTCAAGTAGGACAAAACAAAACTTAAACCGTTTCAACAGAGAATATTTGTAATTTTGTTAGAAAATTTTGTTAAGTTATTAGCATCACAATGACTGTCTTGATTTGGTAATTTTCAACTTAAGTTTGGTAATTTTGTTACTTTTGTTTCAGTTTATTTAAGCAACACAAGAAAAAGAATACAAAAAGAGTGACACACATGTCATGTGTAATTAGCATTTTTCGTTCCATGGCGAAGTGTTTAAACTCCATTTCAAAACGATTGCTTGATATTTGAACAAGTTTTTTTTTTTCAAAACAATTAGTCCGATTGGCAAAGATTAACTTTTATTTTAATTTAAGAATAAGTTAAACAAGTAAATTAGACGCGATAAAATCCGTATGATTAGTTTATTCAATGGAAAGTATTCGTGTAAATATAAGAAATCATTAGGGTATCAACGACTGACGTGAACTATTTGACAGATTTCATAGTTCGGCCTGTCAAAGAACAATGCCCATTTTTCACCTGACAATGTATAGAAATGAAATAAATCTTAAAATTCAGCTAATTGAATTGTAAATTAATTACGCTTATCACTATGTTAAAAGAAACGCAGGAAAAAATATTTTTACATATTTCTATAAGTTTATTCTACGTCAAGGGTAAACGTATTATATGTTTTGAACGCATCTCAACTACCCTTTTTCTTGGACGTTCCATTTTATACACTGCTACTTTACTTTATTTAACTCTGCTTCTGAATTTTATACATTATTTTATGTTTTATTTAATCAGTAAGTATTTATTTATTTGTATTTGTATAGTACATATTAATATAAAATAATATAATAATAAATTAAATTAATCATTCAGTATGTCATCGAGTGTGGACGAATGAAACGGATTTTTTTTGACATTTGACAGTCCTGCAATTGGCATCGGCGCAGTTCTTCGTTGTTGCATTTGCGTCTCGTTGTGTACTGCGCCATTTTGTTTATGTTACTTCTTTTTACAACCCTATATGGTATCAAGAAAATATTTCTGCTCCAGCAGAATTTCTGGATGACATGGTGGTGAGAGATTTAAGTGAAAATGATGATAATTAATAAACCATGCCACTTTAACATAGTGTTTTATTTGTTTATCCCATTTTGTTCATCAGTAAGTATATACCATAGGCCAATGAAATGTGTTTGGTTGATAAGTGATCATTTTGACAATACAAGATGAACTAAATGTAGTTAATAAGTATTTATGTGTGCTGAAGAAATAGCAGATAGAGCTAGACACTCAATTTATGGTGACAATCATCGAGAGTAAGCGGTGACTAAGGGGCAGTTGGTTTCAAGAAATTCACAAGGTAAAAAAGACGTTTTAGACCATAACTAGATAAGTATTGTTATTTTAACTTCGAGCGTTAGTAATAAGTTATAGCACATTTATTTCTTTATTACCTATTTGGTTACGGCAAATCCTAACCTAAAAAGTGACATTAGTATATTTTGGGATTCCTAGTGTTTAAATCGTAAAAATAACTATATGACATTATTTTCTGAGCTTACATGTAGTTTTTCCACTATACTTTATAATTATACATCAACTTTCACTATCAGGTTTTTAAATGTATGGAGAGTGGGCATGATTCTTTGTAAGAAAAGTATAAGGGTTAATGTTACTTTATGAAATATTCGTTAAATTTCATATTAATTTGATTAGAAATTAATAAACCGAACTACGGTTCTAAAACTAGAATAATTTAAAAGAGAGTTGAATAACCGGCCAAATGCGCGAATGAAGAGTTCCATACCATCGTAAAACACGTTACTAGTAGGGGCGCCCCTTTTAATTTTTAATTTATTTTAATATTTATTTATTTATTTTTTATTTGTATTTATAGCGGCAACAGAAATACATATTCTGTGAAAATTTCAACTATCTTCCGATTACGCATCATGAGATACAGCCCGCTGACAGACGGACGGACGGACAGCGGATGCTTAGTAATAGAGTAAACTAATAAACCCCTCTTTGGGTACGGAACCCTAAAAATGTGCGAAAAATTAAAGAACAAACCACTGAGGCATTGTTTTTTCTATTTACATACTCTAGGAGGCAATAAACTTTTGTTTAAAACGCAAATTCCCAATTAAAGTAATATTGCGTAACAAAGTCCCACCAAGCGACATCTAGTGAACGGAATATTATTCGCCCTCTTTGTAATTACGACCGTAATACTGATACTTTTTTATGTTGATGCACTATTGCCTTGTTGGTCTATAGTGGGTTCGATGCTGGGTCGAGCTAAAAATGAGTTATTGAATTTTAATGTGCGCTGCGGCGGTGTTTTATCCCCGAGCATCAGAAAGTTCATAAAGCCGTTGGTCCTTTGCCTGATCTCTCTCGGGTAGTGTCGGATTACCGTTCCATGAGAATGAGGGAATAGAGAGTGCACCTGTGCTCACACGAGTACACTTGGGCACCATAATCCTGTCATTCGTAGATGACTAATCTCCGATGAAACTGGCCGCTGTGACGAAAATTATGTCTGGAGAACGTTATTAATACTTACACTCTAATTTGTTAGTTGTACAATGTACGAGGGTGGATTGAAAAGTACTCGGCCTAACCAAGAAAATAAACACATACTAAATCAGTTATATTTTTATCTTTCTACATAATCACCATCAAGTTCAATACACTTTTGCCACCTCCCCTTCCAAGCATTTAGACCGTTGAAAAAAAATGATTCTTCCTTAGAGTCAAAATATGCGTCTACAGCTGCTTTGACCTCGTCGTTTGTCGAAAATCTTTGACCTTCCAAGTGCTTTTTTAGGTTAGGGAACAGAAAGAAGTCTGATGGTGCCAGATCAGGTGAATACGGCGGATGCGGTAACAGTTCAAAGCCACAGTTGTGAATTTCAGCCATTGACTGTACTGACGTGTGAACACGGGCGTTATCTTGATGAAACAGGACTTTTCTTCTGAGCATTCCTCGACGTTTTTCTTTTATTTCCTCTCGTAAACGACGTAGTAAGGTGCAGTAGTAATCAGAGTTTATAGTCTGACCCCTTTCAAGATAATCAATCATAATCACACCTTTCGAGTCCCAGAATACTGAAGCCATCACCTTATTTGCCGACAAAATCGACTTAGCCTTTTTAGGGGGTGGTGAACCAGGTCTTCTCCACTGATTTGATTGTTGTTTTGTTTCCGGTGTACAGTAATGAACCCATGTTTCGTCTATAGTAACAAAACGATTCAAAAAATCATCTGCATCGGCTTCAAATAACTCCAAACAGTCGCGTGAAATAGTCAATCGCGTCCTTTTTTGTTCTACTGAAAGCAGTCGCGGAACCCACCTCGCAGACACCTTGTGGAAACCCAACTCGTTGACAATGATGTTTTGAGTTCGTTCATAAGAGATGCCTATAATCACGGCTATCTCTCTAATTTTTAATCTGCGGTCTCCCATTATTAAATCAAGTACTTTTTTAATATTTTCGTCAGTAGTTGACGTCGAAGGCCTTCCAGAGCGGGGTTCATCTTTCACACTCTCTCTACCACGCTTAAATTCTGCTATCCATTTTTTGACGGATGAATATGACAGAGCACAATCGCCTAATGTACTGACCATGTCATCATGGATGGCTTTTGATGATAGCCCCTTCTTATGGAAGTACTTAATGACGGCACGCTGCTCGATTTGCTCCATTCGCGGAAATTATGTCCGATTACTTTGTTAATAAATTTATAAAACCACAACTAATTATCGCACACGTTTCGAACTTCACACAATGAACTAGTCTGAACTGAACTAAATAATGTGCGTAGATTTGATTTTTAGAATTGAATGGATCTGTGTTAGGCCGAGTACTTTTCAATCCACCCTCGTATATAAAGGACAAACATGGATAATTAGCAGATATATTATGGTCAGGACGACATAATCACTGGTACAATTATATCCGGATATAAGTTAATCCAACCAAATGCATTGTTCTCTTTACAATACGCTCAACGAACAATGGAATATATGAGTAGTACAATGCTTGTTTGAGAGATATTGCTCGCATTAGAATATAAAATATATGTTTATTTACATGTTTTAAGGGTTTCCATTCTGATTAGAAGTCATGTATTTAAAGTACACCCACGGTAGAGGAGAAAATCCTAGTGTGCAAGTAAGGTTTCTTGAATAAAAGAAAAGAAAAACAACCACATTTCCACCTATTTCTTCTGCCTATTAATAGTTCAACTTACGTTCTTAAGCTTAGTCAAGGTCCCCAAAAATAGGTTGTGAAGCATTACGACTTAATTCTTGGGATCATTCACGTAGTAGCACCACGCTACAGTTATATTATGTTTGCAGCAAGAATGGGGCGGCTCGACCGGGGAAGGACCACGCTCTCACAGAATATCAACGTAAAACAACAGTTGTTGTGTTTCGTATGGCAAATTGAGAAAACCGGAAACCCTTTTTACAAGTAACGAAGTATTCTATCTAAGTTATAAGGAATGTTATACATAATACATTTTGATTCCTAATCGAGGATGGTGGGTGTGTTTATAGGTCAAAGTTTACTAACATAAAAACTGTGTGCTCCTTTGTCACCCTTATTCTATAAAAAAGTCAATGCCTATGACCTGCGGTAACCCCTTACCATCAGAAGGAAGAATGTGAACAGTGGTAGAGCCAGGCGGCAGCTTTTGGTGTCACACGGATGGGCCGGCTCTAACTGGGGTGGTACCACGACCTCACAGAATACCAGCGTGAAGTAGAGGTTTTCCTCTGCGTTTCGCTTGGTGAGTGCAGGTGGCCGGAGGCCCTTTTTACTGGAAATGAGGCATTCCATCCTGGTCTTCACGGGTGAAAACGCATCTGCATTTTGATTTGTAATAGACGATAGATGTAGATGTCTATGGCCCGCAGCAGCCACTTAACATCAGGTGGACTGTGTGCTCGTTTTTCACCCTTATCCTATAAAAAAATGTCATCAGTCACTCCAGTGTAATAAACAGAAACAAACGACTTGGTATACGGAACAAATATTGGTATTATGTAGTATGTAACAAACAATCCGGTGATCCTTTTAGGCACGTATGGCGTGGCATTTATGATATTTAAATTTTTTGGTCATTAATAAAGTTATTTTATTAAATTCAATCTTGTGAAAAAAATGTTACTAACATCTGAACTAACTGACAGGCGCATCGATATACATAGTATTGTAGTGGACAGTACTCTTACTCCCCGGCCAATACAGAGGTAAAAAACCCACATACAATTTGCAAATAATAATTTATTATTTATTGTTGATTTTTCTGAAGTAAAGTTATTTCTAAACGTTTGAATAATGATGCTGATAACACTCTTAACGAGAACCACAGGCTTTTTGTTACATTTGGTATAATAACAGGCTGTGGAGAATTTCAACTTAGTACTCGAGACTGCCATGCTGTCATGGTATAAGGAAATCGATCATCCTTCGTCTCATGGGTGTTGTAAGAGGCAACAATGGGAAATACAAGATAAATCTCATAACTTCCGATAGATGGCAGTATAACTAGTATAACTATCTCATTTACGTCAGACGTAAATTTATTAGGTCGATCGAGGCCCATGTTCAGCGGCGGACTTTTAAAGATACGTTTACTAGACCGACAGAGAAAGAAGAAAACAAGAAAAGGCAATATTAATGTTGGCTTCATGTAGTAGCGCCATTCTGTAGTTATATTAAGCCTTCACCACGAATAGATCAACTCAACTCTCTTTCTTTCTGTCTGCATTTTGATTTTTAATCGAGGATAAATGTAGATGTCTAAGAGTCATATGTGGTCGACCTGCCATCAGAAGATATGTGTGATCGTTTGTTTCTCTCATTCTATAAAAATAATGGTATGAATGGCATCGCGAGTTTTGTCGCGCTGCATACCCATATAATATCTACCTGCCATATATACTAGAGGCGGAGCGCGCTTCTAAACTAATGTTAGATACCCGCATTGAAATGCAGAGAAGTCCTCCACATTCTTCTACATCCAGTTCAGTTCCTGATTTGTCAAGTTTTGAACATTTTGATCCGTCAATCGTCCGTAAAAGAAGACAGCATGAAATCGAGGGTACGTCTTTGGAGAACAGCGTAACAATCTCGGAACTTGAATGTTTTTTCAAGAAATGGCAAAAAGAAATGATGGAAAACGTCACACAAACTATAGTAACCACAGTGAATTCTGTACTTTCCGAAAAACTCACTAAATTATCTTCGGATCTGGAAAATTTAAAAACTAATATAAAAACCATATCCAATAAAAGTGCCTCTAACACGGAATCGATATCGGAAATCAGAAAAAAAACTCAATGACATTGAAAGTTCAGTCAATTACTCGAGTAACCGCCAAGATAACTTCGATGCCAGATTATTAAGTATAGATCAACAATCCCAAAAGAATAAACAATATGGGATGGAACTCAGTGAGCTTAAACTTAAATACACTAATCTTACTACGGACCTTAAGAATCGTCAACAATGGGAAAGGCTGTATAACCTTGAAATCGTGGGGGTACCGGAGACATGCAACGAGAACACCGTCGATATTGTTATTGCTGTAGCAAAACATGCGGGTGTGGTCATCACGTCATGCGACATTGAATTCGCTAATAGAGTGCAAGCAAAAGTTACAAGACCTGGAATTACACGAGCAATAATTGCAAAAATGAAAACCAAATTAGCGAAAGACAATATACTAGCTGGTATTCGACGCGTTCGAGGTATCACCCGCAACAATATAGGCATGCAGGGTAATCAAAGAATATATGTAAATGAACATTTAACGATTGAAAATAAAATATTATATAATAAGTGCCGTGAATTGGTAAAAACAAGTTCTTACAAATACATATGGATAAGAAACTGTAAAATTTTTGTACGAAAAAACGACAAGTCGCCGAAGATTGTGGTGAACAAAGAAGAAGATCTTGCAAGAATTAAATGACTGCTCATCTCTCTACAATTCTGTGGCCCTTGGTTTAACGTATTGTTATTTCATTTGTTTTGTTTTACTTTAATATTAATGATTTATATAACACTTTACACTCCTATACTAAACAACCACATTATACACACAAAAATATTATTTTATTATTCTTGTTTGCTTATAATAAATTATTTACTATTTATCAATCACACTAAGCAACATAACTATTGCATTAGATATAAAAAACTAGTATTGTTATATTACATATTCTATTTTATATTAATATTAACGTTTAATATAACACTCCCCACTCTCACACTAAACAATAACACCACATACACAAAAATATTATTTCTATTTGGTTTACTTATAATAACTTCTTTGTTAATTATCAATTCTACTAAACGGCATAACTATCGCATTAGACACAAAAAAATATTTCAAAATTTCATTACCATAATATTTATTACCTCAATTCTTTCTAATTATGCTAATAGGATTTCTTATTTAAAAATAAAGATAGTTACTTTAATACAGTTAAAGTTTTATAATCTAAATATTGTAGGCTTAAGTTTGCAACTAATTACCGATTTAATATACTTTTGTATTTTCAACACTATCTTACACTTATGTCACCTTTTATATGAGTTATATATCCGTAAAAATATAATGTGTCTGCGATCATTTTTTAGTTTGAAAATTATTATGAAATTCTTGAAATAATTAAAACTTATTCATTCGTTCCCTTACGAATAAGATGGATAATGACTGTGTATTCGTTCGAATTATATACTATATCTGCGTATATTCTAATAAAATTACGTTACTACTTACGAAAACTTAATAATAACAACGCCATAATATTATTTATTCAATTACGACAAATGTTGTTTACCAATTACTTGCGGTGCATTCAACGTTTGAGTTCAAATGGATATTTACTTAAATCATGTGATAATTTAAGATATTGGCGCTATTTACGTAAGTTTGAAATGCATTATGTTATATGTGAACACACACACACACACATTCTAGTTCCACAGTCTGTGGAACTAGAATCGATCTGCATGATTAAAATTATAATTTCAAGTTTGATTGAAATGCCTTTCATACTCATCTGTATTCGTATACAATTATCATCTTATATGCGTAGGTCACATTCTTTTAATATTGTATATGCTCAAGTGCTTTCTTTTAATACATGTTTTGAAGTAAAGTGCGTTAAACAAAAACAATTGTTCTGTTTGGTTAAAATTCTACGCTCAAGTTTAAAAGAAACGATTCATATTTCCCAGTATTGGCTGAAAATTAATGCATTATATACAAAATATATAGGATTTTTTTATCGTTATATATAATATCCATACACTTTTCCTAAATGAAATTATTTTTCATAATTATATACACTATTTCATAGTACGACTATATATGACAGTAATTTTAGTTATTATTACATCTGTCAGATATATTTGTGTACCCAGTTTATTACTAAATGTTACTCAGATAACTCTTTATTGCTTTAATCATGTTCATAACTCACATTCCCAAAATATTATAGACCATTTCTTATATAGCTCGTTTTGTTCGAGACAAATTATTTCTATAAATACCGTCAAAATTAAGCAATATTTACGGAGTCACTTACGAGCGATAATTCTTTATATCTTAATAATAAGAACGAGTTTATATTCATTTCAAATTGCACTAAAATATGTTATTAATTGATCATAATGAATAATACATACCTTAGTATATTTTACCAGAATACAAGAGGTCTCCGTACCAAAACCTTAGAATTTTATAGGAAATTAAATGTAAATAATTTTGACATAGTCATTATTACGGAGACCTGGCTTCACGATGGGATTTTAGATGGTGAACTCAGTGACTCTGGATATGATATTTTTCGGTTGGACCGTGATCTAACCTCCACAAACACATCTCGGGGTGGGGGGGTTATGATACTAGTGCGAAGGGATCTCAAAGCATTTATCATTAATGATAATGGGGTTGTACCACCGACGGAAATGATTTGGGTTACCATACCTGCTAAATCTTTTAATTCAGTCGTAGGCTCTAATTTACATATAGCTGCTATCTATATACCGCCTAATAATCAGTTACCTTTTGTTATTAATAGTGTATTACAGAGCGTTTCACAAGTTTATGCATCACATAATAATGACAACTTTTTGATAGTAGGTGATTTCAATTTACCATCTATCCAATGGACTTCTCAACTAGGGCCAATACATACTAACAGGGGCTCGTTAGCAATTCAAAATGCAGGTAAACTACTTTTGAAAGAGTTTAATCTGCTTGGATTAGAACAATGTAATTATACAAAAAACCACTATGGCAATACCCTTGACCTGGTATTTAGTAACTTTTCGGCATCGTGTAACCTCTCCTGTAACTCATTAGTAAACGAAGATCGCGCCCATCCTAGCCTCTTAATTGACGCCTCGAACATATCAGTACGCCCTCTTATAGAACAAAAGTATATGTTTAAGCGTAATTTTCATAAATGTAATTATGAAAACATGATAAAATATTTAAAAAAGTTTAATTGGTGCGAGCTACTTAACTCTTGCGAATCAGTAGACTGCGCTGTTAATTGCTTTACCTCAGAATTACACAAGTGTATAAACTTATATGTTCCCGAACGTAAGGTTAATATAAGTAACAAAAGTTATCCTTTGTGGTATAACAACAGCCTTATTAGAATACTAAAAGAAAAGTCAAAAATGCATAAGAAATGGAAACGTTTTGGAAATGAACTGGATTATCGGGAGTTTTCCGTATTAAGAACAAGAGCAAAACAAGTTGAATATGAACTTTACAACCAATATATGACTCATGTTCAAAATCAAATTAAAGTTTGTCCCAAAAAAATGTGGCAATACGTAAAATCTAAAAAAGGTAAATCTAACTATCCTAAAACGCTAACCTATGGATCGGATGTTTATAACAATGGAACAGAAATATGCAACGGATTTAATAAGTTCTTTGAAAGTGGGTTTGCTAAATCCCCGACAAGTATGGATTTATCAACCCTTAATTTGCCCACAAGTAGTGAGTCTAGTGTTGTTAGTAAAATTAATATTAACGTAAACTACTTACTTAAACTTCTAAAATCAACTGACCCCAATAAATCAGCCGGTACAGATAATATCCCCCCTATATTTATACGTAACTGTGCTGAGGCTCTGGTTTGTCCCCTAAAAATAATTTTTGAAAGATCTCTGTCTGAATCTTTTTTCCTACTAAATGGAAAGAGGCCAATATCATACCAATTCATAAAAAATCATCTAAATCCAAAATCGAAAATTATAGGCCAATTTCCATTTTAAATACTTTCAGTAAAATATTTGAAAAAATCGTTTATGACCAAATCTACAGCACAATAGCGAAAGGCATAAGTCACGCCCAGCATGGTTTTTTGATGCGGCGCTCATCTGTTACTAATCTTGCGGAGTTTTTTGAGTTCGTTCTTAATAATATGGAACGTGGGGGGCAAGTTGACGTTGTGTATACAGACTTCGAAAAAGCCTTTGATCGCGTGGATCACATTATTTTGCTCGCCAAACTAGAAAGATTGGGAATACATGGAGACCTGTTACGTTGGGTAAAATCCTATCTTTCGAACAGATCTCAGGCCGTAGTAGTTGGTTCATACAGGTCTAACTTCATCAATATTCCCTCCGGAGTTCCACAAGGATCTCATCTAGGTCCATTATTATACAATGCATATATATATGACATATTCACCTGTTTTGACTCCACGAACTACCTTTTATATGCGGATGATAAAAAGATCTTTTATAAAATTAATAATATTCAAGACTGCCTTACCCTTCAAAGCACTTTAAACAAACTGTCGTATTATTACTCTGTTAATAATATAACTGTAAATGCACTTAAATGTCAAAAAATATCATTCACACGCAAAAATAAACCTATAAAATTTACATATAGTATAAATAACATCCCAGTTGAAGAAGTAGATGAAGTTCGTGATTTAGGCATTACACTTGACAAAAAACTGACAATGACAAAACACGTGGATACTATAGTGCAAAAAGCTTACAAAAATCTAGGATTTCTTCTACGTATTTGCAAACCTTTTTCAGACATAAACTGTATTAAAAGTATATACTACGCGTACGTTCGAAGCGTTTTAGAATACGCAAGTAGTATTTGGTCTCCCTATTATATTACCCACAAACAACAAATTGAAAGCGTTCAGGCAAAGTTTGTAAGGCATCTGAATTATAGAACTCACACTTATTCTGATTATGTTACAGGCTGCCGAAATCATAAAGTAACGTCCTTAGAAAATAGACGTACTCTCTTAGATATGATGTTTTTGTTTAATATAGCTAATGGCTACCTGGATTCCCCGATTTTACTATCTGCAATAAATGTAAATGTACCCAAGAAGCGTACAAGACACACCCCTTTATTCGCTCCCAACGCTCGAAATTCTAACTATGCAAGAAACTCACCCTTGACTCGGATTTGCTCAATATATAATAAAAAATTCTCGAACTTAGATATATTTTACATGTCCAAAGATAAATTTAAACAAGAAGTTCTCAAGCTTTTACGGTAAATAACTTATCTATTCGCATACCTATTATTCTAACATTAAAGTATATCATTTCATATGTTGTTTATTGTTTTTTTATATTGATATAATATATATAATACGTATGATAAATCATTTATTTATATATCTATAGACCCATATCTACACAACACACACACACACACACACACACACACACACACACACACACACACACACACACGCGCCACACACACACACACATACACGTGCGAGCGTGCGTGCATGCGCATACCTCTTAGTCATAGTTTACTAGTTTCACCTTGTTCTTATTTTATATGTATTAAGAGTAGGAAATACCATTTAAGATTTATGCAGGGAAACCTATAATTGGCTGTTATAACTTATAACCATTTATAAATTATTTCATTGTATATTCATAAGAGCTGTTGGTTTTCTAAATAAATAAATAAATAAATAAATAATGGTATGAATGGCATCGCGAGTTTTGTCGCGATGTGCGATGGTGAAAGAATTAGTCAGAACAATTCGTCTGAGCTTAATTAGTGGTAGATAATCAAGAAATACGCTTTGTAGCAGCGATGCTAGCCATACCCCTTCTTGTTCCATGTACTTGATACTGATTGACTATGATATTTGTCCAAAGATATTGTGGGCTGCGATATTAGCGGTAAGTTCAATACGCGTATTATACTTTGTAGGTATATTATAATCATTAGCATATTTAGGGGGCAGCACGGTGGGCAATGCCCACCCCAGGTTGTTGGGTTACCGACCCACAATTAGGATTATGAGAAAGTTGATTTAATCCTTTAATAAAAATAAAGACGTTTAGCGAAAAACCTATTTGCTTATTTTATGTTTCTCCCTTACACAGTATAAAACAAAGTCGCTTCTCGCCGTCTGTACGCTTAGATCTTTTAATCTACGCAACGGATTTTAATGCAATTTTCATATATATGCAGAATAATTCAAGAAAAATGTATATATTTATAAGACATGCACATTATATTTCATGTAATTCTTCTGTTAGTGTGTATGTGACTGAACAACTAAACGGCTGAGCTAACTAACGGCATTTGATAAAATTTTGTGTGTGTGTGTGTGTGTGTGTTTTTTTTTATAGATTAAGGTCACAAACTAGCACACAGTTCACCTGATGGTAAGCGGATACTGTGGCCCATAAATATCTACATTTATTCTCCACTGATAATCAAAATGCAGATAGGTTGTCACCCCTGAGGACTGAGATGGAATGCCTCGTTACCAATAAAATGAGTCTCCCGTTCTCTACACTCACCATATGAAACACAGCAGCGTTAAACTACTATTTTACGCTGGTATTTTGTGAGAGCGTTGTCCTACCCCGTACGAGCCGACCTATTCGTGCTGCAACCACAATATAGCTGCATTTCATATACATTTCAGCCATCAATTTTGGGAATGTTTCTTTATTATGTATTTACGAACCGCCCGATTTCGCACGGTTGAATTCTGGATTCGACAACAACGCCACCGGCTCAAATTGTGAATCTAAACCATTCTCTAATGAACTTAATCACACACATTTTTTTACTTGGTTGAGCCATGTTGTAGCTATATTAATAGTATAGTTGTACCACGAATGGGTCGGCACGACCGGTGAAGGACCACGCTCTCACAGAATACCAGCGTAAAATAGCAGCTTAATACTGCTGTGTTTCGTGTGGTAAGTGTAGAGAACCGGAGACCCTTTTTACTGGCAAAGAGTCATTCTATCTTAGTCCTCACGGCTGACAACGCATCTGCATTTTAATTCGCAAACGAAGACATATGTAGATAGATGTCTATGGGCCACAGCAACCACTCACCATCAAGTGGATTGTGTTCGTTTGTCACCCTTATTCTATAAAAAAAAATATTGTTTCCCGTTTAGATGTTTGCTTCTGTGCAATGTATGTAAAAAAATTCCAAGATACAACAGAAATTCCAAATTTGGATGTTTGATTTCGTACACGTCGAACACGAAGTGGAATGGTTGGGTTTTATTAATATTAAATACATGTTATCATTTGCCTGCAATTTTACGCTGGTATTCTGTGAGAGCGTGGTCCTTCCCCGATCGAGTCGTCCCATACGGACTACAACTATAATATACCTGCAGTGCGGTTTACGACGTGTCATATAATATAGTAATGAAATTTATTTAAAATTTGGTCCGTGCTTTACAAGCAAATTTAAATTAGCAAATTCACAGTGTAATACATTTGTTGCACGTCTTAACCACCATAAACGTACATCAAGGAGAAATGCGCAATATATTATTATGCGAAATGCAGTCGCACCAGATCGCACCCTTATTTTAAGTATGTCCAATTCAGCATAATAAGCACAATCATGATAAGCGGCCAAGTGCGAGTCGGACTCGCTCATGAAGGGTTCCGTAGTAGCAAGTTACGTAATATAAGATTTATGATGTTTAAAAAAAACTACTTACTAGATCTCGTTGAAAACAATTTTCGGTGAAAGCTTACATGGTTATGTACATCATATCTTTTTTTAGTTTTATATTTCTCTTATTTTAGAAGTTACATTGGGGGGGGGGACACACATTTTACCACTTTGGAAGTGTCCCTCGCGCAAACTATACAGTTTAGAAAAAAATGATACAAGAAACCTCAATATAGACCTATCTATAGATATTCCACATGTATGGGTTTGATGGAAAAAAGTTTTGGAGTTTCAGTTTTAAGTATGGGCAACCCCCAAAATTTATAGTTTTTTATCTATTTTTGTTTTAAAATCTTAATGCGGTTCACAGAATACATCAACTTACCAAGTTTCAACAGCATAGTTCTTAAAGTTTCGGAAAAAAGTGGCTGTGACATACGGACGGACAGACAGATAGACATACATGACGAATCCATAAGGGTTCTGTTTTTTTCCATTTGGCTACGGAACCCTAAAAATGCACCTTGCAATCTGTGCTAGTTGGGTAACTGTATTACTAACTGCAGTGACTTCCCCGGGTTACAATTCATTAGGATAATAAAAGGGGAACATAACCACAAAGATCTAATTAGCAACGGCAAAAATAACTATTTCACGACTCATGAATATTAAAATTCTTCATTAGGCGTTTTCGTAAGTTCGTCACCATACGCTACTTATGACCCGGGTCACGTGCCGGCAATGAACAATGACAGCTCCTAATCGACCACTGTTACGCAACCAATGATTCTCGCTTTAGGAGGCCAATGTCGTGGTCCACACGGTCAGAATATCGATTTCTGAGGAGACAGTGACACATCCGGGCATATCGGAAACTTAGACAAGAAACTCAGTAGGCTCTGAGATATGTATAAAAGCACAGCCGTTTTAGAACGCTGTATCATTCGTCTGTAAACGGTCGAAGCACCAACAATCATGAAGACTTTCGCTTGTGTTCTCCTCCTCGCAGCCGTGGCAGTAGCTGAACCACCTCGCTACAGACAAGCGAGGTTAAACTCAGCTGGACAAGAAGACAGACAACAGGATACGCAGCAAAATGGATACGCTCCTTACCCAGCTGCTGGTTTCAGACCAGCGGTAGCATTCAACCTTCCGACTCGCGAAGAATTGTCACCTCCTTCAACTTCATACGGCGTTCCGGATACAAGTTATGGTGCACCTCTAAATACTTACGCAGCTCCTCAATCAGAGTATGGACCTCCAGACGCTGAGGGCAAAAGCAAGGATGGTGAAGAAAAGGACGTCGAAAACCTTGAGAGCGGAAAAAAGGATGAGAATGCTGATAAGAAACAAAAACTTGAGGAGGCACCGAAGACTGACGCTGAGGTTGTGAGTGCTCAAGGAGCTTATTACGTGCTATTGCCTGGCTCCCAGCTACAAAGAGTCCAGTTCCAAACCGAAAATGATATACGAAACATGGCTTACACTGCGCGTCTCCAGTACAAAAATGAGGATCGCGCCCCGATCTACGTTTACACCGCCGTACCACAATATCAGTCGGCAGCTTACGTGCAGTTATTCTAAGTTATTAAGTATATACGCAACAAGTGAATACATTTAAACCAATATAGTCGTGAAAGGATATTTTTGTTCGTTAAATCTCAGTGATAGTGACGCAAGTGAAAGTCATTAGTTGTTTGATTAATGTTTTAATGTGTTGCGGTCCGAACAACCTGTAGATTGTGTTTACATTTGTATTCACTTGTTACGTTAAAGAGATGTCAAAATATTTATGTAATTTATTCGAAAAATAAACGATTCTTATTAAAGACATTTTGTTTATTTGTCCAAACTTCAGAATCTAAAATTAGTTAGGTTAAATCAATTTCAAGAAGGACAAAACAAAACTTAAACCGTTTCAACAGAGAATATTTGTAATTATGTTAGAAAATTTTGTTAAGTTATTAGCATCACAATGACTGTCTTGATTTGGTAATTTTCAACTTAAGTTTGGTAATTTCGTTACTTTTGTTTCAGTTTATTTAAGCAACACAAGAAAAAGAATACAAAAAGAGTGACACACATGTCATGTGTAATTAGCATTTTTCGTTCCATGGCGAAGTGTTTAAACTCCATTTCAAAACGATTGCTTGATATTTGAACAAGTTTTTTTTTTTCAAAACAATTAGTCCAATTGGCAAAGATTAACTTTTATTTTAATTTAAGAATAAGTTAAACAAGTAAATTAGACGCGATAAAATCCGTATGATTAGTTTATTCAATGGAAAGTATTCGTGTAAATATAAGAAATCATTAGGGTATCAACGACTGACGTGAACTATTTGACAGATTTCATAGTTCGGCCTGTCAAATTTGTAAGAAAAGTATAAGGGTTAATGTTACTTTATGAAATATTCGTTAAATTTCATATTAATTTGATTAGAAATTAATAAACCGAACTACAGTTCTAAAACTAGAATAATTTAAAAGACAGTTGAATAACCGGCCAAATGCGAGTCGGACTCGCGAAGAGTTCCATACCATCGTAAAACACGTTACTAGTAGGGGCGCCCCTTTTAATTTTTAATTTATTTTAATATTTATTTATTTTTTTTTATTTGTATTTATAGCGGCAACAGAAATACTTATTCTGTGAAAATTTCAACTATCTTCCGATTACGCATCATGAGATACAGCCCGCTGACAGACAGACGGACGGACAGAGGATGCTTAGTAATAGGGTAAACTAATAAACCCCTCTTTGGGTACGGAACCCTAAAAATGTGCGAAAAATTAAAGAACAAACCACTGAGGCATTGTTATTTCTATTTACATACTCTAGGAGCCAATAAACTTTTGTTTAAAACGCAAATTCCCAATTAAAGTAATATTGCGTATCAAAGTCCCACCAAGCGACATCTAGTGAACGGAATATTATTCGCCCTCTTTGTAATTACGACCGTAATATTGATACTTTTTTATGTTGACGCACTATTGCCTTGTTGGTCTATAGTGGGTTCGATGCTGGGTCGAGGTAAAAATGAGTTATTGAATTTTAATGTGCGCTGCGGCGGTGTTTTATCCCCGAGCATCAGAAAGTTCGTAAAGCCGTTGGTCCTTTGCCTGATCTCTCTCGGATAGTGTCGGGTTACCGTTCCATGAGAATGAGGGAATAGAGAGTGCACCTGTGCTCACACGAGTACACTTGGGCACCATAATCCTGTCATGCGTAGATGACTATTCTCCGATGAAACTGGCCGCTGTGACGAATATTATGTCTGGAGAACATTATTAATACTGACACTCTAATTTGTCAGTTGTACAATGTATATAAAGGACAAACATGGATAATTAGCAGATATATTATGGTCAGGACGACATAATCACTGGTACAATTATATCCGTATATAACTTAATCCAACCAAATGCCAGTACATTGTTCTCTTTACAATACGCTCAACAAACAATGGAATATATGAGTAGTACAAGGCTTGTTTGAGAGAAATTGCTCGCATTTGAATATAAAACATATATTTATTTACAAGTTTTAAGGCTTTCCATTCTGCTAAGGAGTCATCTATGTAAAGTACACCCACGATACAGGAGAAAATCCTAGTGTGTAAGTAAGGTTTCTTGAATAAAAGAAAAGAAAAACAACCACATTTCCACCTATTTCTTCTGCCTATTAATAGTTCAACTTACGTTCTAAAGCTTAGCCAAGGTCCCCAATAATACGCTGTGAAGCATTACGACTTAATTCTTGGGATCTGTCACGTAGTAGCACCACGCTACAGCTACTCGTATATTATTGTTGCAGCAAGAATGGGGCGGCTCGACCGGGGAGGACCACGCTCTCGCAGAATATCAACGTAAAACAACAGTTGTTGTGTGTGGAGAAAACCGGAAACCCTTTTTACAAGTAACGAAGTATTCTATCTAAGTTATAAGGAATGTTATACATAATACATTTTGATTCCTAATCGAGGATGGCGGGGGTGTTTATGGGTCAAAGATTACTAACATATGAACTAACTGTGTGCTCCTTTGTCACCCTTATTCTATAAAAAAGTCCTTGTCTATGACCTGCAGTAATCCCTTACCATCAGAAGGAATGTAAGGTCATCAGTCACTCAAGTTTTATAAACAGTAAAACAAACCACTTGGTATACATATAATTTAAGCATATAATTGTGATTCTTAATTGTAGATGCCCGAATCATCGTCGACCGAGTTCTTTTCGACTAGCTCGATTCACTCGAAAAAATTTTGTATTTCTTTGCATTCTCTATCGTATTTACCGCGAGGAGTGCTTATGATCAAAGTAATTGCTCGAATTAGTTTCAGCCGCTAAATTCCACGATCGCACATCGCTTAAAACCATCTGAATGTTTGGCGGCCCACCACTATGCTATTTACTAATAAAACTCCCAAGAGTTTTCTCTTTGCACGACTTGTTTGTGGAATCGTTTAACACCGACGATTTTTACGTACCGACACGATTTAGGGACCTTCAAGAAACGAGCTTACTCCTTTTTAAAAACTTCCATCGGGGTAAAGCCATGCTACAGCTACGTTTCGACTGGGATAGGACCACGCTCACAGAACGCTCACAACGCTGACAACAACGCCACCGGATCCAATTGTGAATCTAAAACATTCTCTAATCAACTTAACAACACACATATTTTATCACTTGGTAGAGCCATGCTGCAGCTATATTGTAGTTGTAGCACGAATGGGTCGGCTCGTACAGGGTAGGACCATGCTCTACCAGCGTAAAATAGCAGCTTATTGCTGCTGTGTTTCGTATGGTGAGGGTAGAGAACCGGATACCCTTTTCACTGGAAACTAGGCATTCCATTTTGGCCCTCAGGGTTGACAACGCATCTGCATTGTGATTCTTAATCGAAGATAGATGTAGATATATATAGGCCACAGCACTATTTATCGTCAGGTGAATGATGTATTCGTTTGTCACCCTTTATACCATTTATCCCATTACGTTTATAGAATAACTTAAATAGAAAATGTTTCTTTCTTTAATTTATTTATCAATGAATTTATGATATAGTGGTGTTACTTAATTCTAAACTCGCAAAACTTTTACGTTTGATGGCGAGAGGCGCTCTTTTACAAAACAATGAACCACCTTATGTACTACTAATATTAGACACAATAATACACAAGTATATAATATAGTAATATATAAACCTATGACATCTGTTGTTATGTTAACTATATATCTTTATATACATGTAACTCTAATTATATGAATTATATATCTAGTACTTATATCATCATCATCATCATCATTACAGCCCTTCACAAGTCCACTGCTGAACTTAGGCCTCCCCCAAGGAATACCACAAAACACGGTCCTGAGCCACCTGCATCCATCGACTTCCTGCATGTCTCACCAGGTCGTCACTCCATCTAGTGGGGGGATGGCCCTACACTTCGCCTACCGGTACGAGGCTGCAACTCGAGAACCTTTCTTCCCCATCGGTTGTCGGTTCTTCGAGCTATATGGCCGGCCCACTGCCACTTCAGCTTACTAATCCGTTGATTTATGTCGGTCACTCTGGTTCTACTGCGGATATCCTCATTTCTAAGTTTATCACACAGAGAAACCCAAAGGCTTTCTCATAGTCCACATACGCAAGGCAAAATGGCAGATTATACTCATCTGCCTTCTGTACAATCTGCCGCAGGGTATGTATGTGGTCCATGGTACTAAAGCCTTTTCGGAAACCGGCTTGTTCGGGAGGCTGGAAGTCGTCAAGTCTGCGTGCGAGACGATTCGTAATAACTCTCGAAAACAGCACGTAGATGCTGCTCAGAAAGGGAAATCGGTCTGTAGTTCTTCAAAAGAGCGTTATCGCCTTTCTTGAAGAACAAGACCATCGCACTTCTGCTCCAGGCCTCCGGAGTAATGCCACCATGGAGGACGGAATTAAAGAGCTTCTGAAGGACTTCAAGTACCGGTTTTCCACCCGCTTTCAAAAGCTCCGCTGTAATTCCATTCTCGCCCATAAAAAAGGGGCAAAAAAGGGGCCTTGCCGTTTTTAAGGTGCTGGAGAGCCATTCTAATCTCGCTCAGACTGACATCCGGGATATCTAGTACTTATATATTATATTGTAATGTTTTAATCTCATACAATGTACTCGTATATAGTTCTACTAGCAATCCTGTGTAATGTTTTTTATTTTTTTCTTAAGTGATACTTTACTAATTTTCACTTTTTCTCTTAGTAGATCTATTTTGTTAAACACTAAAAAATGTTTAGATGTTCCCTTATCATAATAGTTCGTTATTTTTGGTAGAACCAGTTTGTTTTCTCTAACCCTATGTGTATTGTACTTATTTTTAACATTAACTTTATATTCCTCATTATAATAATATTCCAGACCTACCAAATAATCTACTTTATTATCTATTAGCTGTGCCCCGCGGTGTCACCCGCGTCATCACGTGTCCGAGGTGCGCGATATGACTTAGTTCAAGCATTTTATAACGGCCAGGGTTTAAGCGTCGTTCGCGCGCCCAGTCAAGTATTGTATTATTTTAATTTTACATTATCTCTTAAACTATGCGTCCAAATAACATGGTGTAAAGAACAAAGTTTATCTTCATAAAATTGTCTTGATGATGAAGTAACTTTCGTTCGTAAGGATAAATAGGCCATGCCTAATAATAACACTCATAAATCACTTTTAAATTTTCAATATCTTTTTGTCATAAAATACCAAATTATGGCTTATGTATAAGAAATAGACATATGGTATCGTGGATTTTTTTTAGATGGAGTAAAGGTCTATATTTTTCTAGAACATTGTATTAACGTATCCCTAACGATAACACGAGCGTACGCGGATAAATCATTTCGGGAGTGCTTTTTCTTCTGACTTGCTTAACAAATATCCATATTTAAGGCTAGCTAAACAAAAAACTCTTCCGCTTTATTATATTAGAAAGAATTTTTCAAATCGGACTGGTAGTTCCAGAGATTAGCGCGGAAAAAACAAAAAAAAACTCTTCCGTTTTATTATATTAGTATATAGATGGGTATTATTTTACAATGTTATAAACCCCCGACACAAACAGCTGATGACCTTCAAATGGCTGATCTGATTTTTTTGGAATCATAGCTAAGAACAAGGCGCCTTTTAAACGACAAAAAACATTATCAAAATCAGTTCATCCGTTCAGGAGCTATGACGTCACAGGCAGGCACACATACACAGATAGGCATATACATAGATAGACACTACAAACATATAATCTCTCGCATCTTTAAACTTTAATTCACATTTTTTTGCGAGACTACTGTCATTGAGTAGATTCGAACGAAGCCTTCCACGTACAATTTTAATCCCAGTAAGAAAAGGAAAAGGGGCGTAAATACGTCTACCGCGCCGTCTGGAGGGAAGCCGTAAAACTGCGACGTGTAATTAACGTAGACACATCGGGGAGCTGGGTGCAATGTACTCCACGTCCGCTACGCTATGTAATATAACCAGAATCATAAATAAAGAAGTAAAACTTTAAAATACTTAAGTTGAAAATTTCAAAGACGCACGAAAGGAACTCTACCGCAGCTAGCAAAACAGCTGATGACCTTGAAATGCCTGAAAAAAACCAAATGAAAATTCTTAGATATTGATAAAACATATCTAAGAAGCACCGCTAGGAAACCTGCTTTTAAATAAAAAGAACCGCACCCAAATCGGTTTACCCATTTAAGACCTATGTTGCCATAGACAGACACACAAACATAGCGGTCAAACTTTAAACAATATTTAATAAAAAGAAAAGTCGACTTTCAAATATATGCATAGTCATTAACTTCCATTTGGTCACGATCCTGATACACCTCTCTCGCCTCCATCATCATAATCCTTATCATTTCAGCCCTTCACAAGTCCACTGTTGGACATAGGCCTGCCAGGAATGCCAGAAAGCACGGGCCTGATCCACCTGTATATATCCACATCCTGCATTCGTTACCAGGATAAGTAGCCTCCATATACCTACGTATATAATCTTGTTAATCGACAACTCTGTACTCTTAATTTGGCCCCTCTTAAAATATATAGCTAATTTGGTCGATAAACTTTCATCTAGGACGTCCCTTGCCGAATCTACCGTTCATTTCTGCAACATAAATTTGCTTTGTCACTCTTTCCTCATTCCTTCTTTCTACATGTTCTTGCCAGCGAAGCATTCCTTGCTTAATTCTGGTCACAAAAACCATCTAGCAAATCCCATTATGCTCATCAAACAATTTCTCACCCTTTCATTCAGATTCAGGCCTAAGCTACTCCTTAATGACCGCATTTCACAGCATTTATTCTACTCTCGTGCTTCTTCTGACACACGGTGCTCAGTATTGTGAGTTGTATTCCTCATTTCCAGTAAAAAGGGCCTCCAGCCACCTGCACTCACCAAGCGAAACGCAGAGGTAAACCTCTGCTTCACGCTGGTATTCTGTGAGGTCGTGGTACCACCCCGGTTCGAGCCGGCCCATCCGTGCGACAGCAAAAGCCGCCACGTGGCTCTACCACTGTTAATGTCGTCTGCTACATCGTTGCCTCTGGATCCACTGTGTCCCTTTATCCATTGCAGAGTCACGTTGTTGTGTTTACATATCTCATGTAATCGTTGGTGGCATTCATATATTAGTCCTGAACTCATCACATTGCAGCTCAGGGCTTGTGTAGCACCGCCCTACAGTCGGTTAGTATTCTGATGGAGAAGTTATTAACCTTTCTAGCGTCTATTGCTATAGCTGCTTGAATGATACCGATACATTCCGCCTGAAAGACTGTATGGGTGCATATGTGGATGTTGTTCTTCAGAAAAAGTTCCAGATCCTACACCTTCATATGTTTTAGAACCATCGGTGAAGACTCTAAGCTCTTTCGGGCTTAATTCCTCCGGCTGACTGGTTTCATTGAATTTTATTTTATACTTCATATCGAAAACAAATTGTTTATGGATCTTATCGTACTTGGCTTGTAAGATAGGTATTTGGGAGTGAATTCTATCAATTATGCCTGTAAAAGGGACTCTATTCTTAGTCCAAAGATTTAGGGTCTTGAGTCTAATGGCAGCTAAAGTCGCTTCTTGTTGTATGTGGTACAACAGTGGTAGAGCCACGCGGCAGCTTTTGCTGTCGCACGGATGGGACGGCTCGAACCGGGGTGGTACCACGACCTCACAGAATACCAGCGTGAAGTAGAGGTTTACCTCTGCGTTTCGCTTGGTGAGTGGAGGTGGCCGGAGACCCTTTTTACTGGAAATGAGGCATTCCATCTTAGTCCTCACGGGTGACAACGCATCTGCATTTTGATTTGTAATAGACGATAGATGTAGATGTCTATGGGCCGCAGCAACCATTTACCATCAGGTGGACTGTGTGCTCGTTTGTCAACCATATCCTATAAAAAAATGTGTAGATGGAGCGGGGTTAGCCCCAGCATCGCAGCTAAGGCTGCTGTTGGCGTAGTTCTTATGCAGCTTGTGGCAGCCATACATGCCAGTCTCTGGTAACGCTGAAGCTTCTTTATGGTGGTAGCTTCATTTGTTTTGGTTCACCATACCAGAGCGCCGTATGTGATCATGGGCCGATTTACAGTTTTGTATAGCCACAATATGATATTTGGCGTCATACTCAATTTTTTGCCAATTATATTTCTGCATTGCCAGAAAGTTATACTAGCTTTGTTCATCAGATCATGCATCAGAGCGTCTATCTGAGTAGTTTTACACGATAAAACACAACACTTCATCCTTTTCTTCTTAATTCTACGAAAATACACCGATTTTCGACACATAAGCGCACAGGACGATCGCTGACAGTATACTAACTAAAGCCACGCCCACTGTGATGACGTCAGGACCTAGTTAGAATCACACTACACAGTTGCATAGGCCATCTCCTCTTTGTATTTGCTCCGGGGCCAGCAGACAGTTGGCGATAGTATCACAAGGCGTCTAAGCAGACATACTCCTTATCCTAAGAATATTGATATGGCCGCAGGGTTGCAACATCGCTCATAAAAAACATCGATTTTTAAAAAGTGAAACATAGATTTTAAAAACATCTATATGAACTAAATCTAAATCTATATGTATATGAACGATTTGTATTTTATCACCATTTAATATATATATTATTTAATCATTTTGAACAGAAATGCAACAAAGAAGTATACTAATCAAACATAATATTAATATTAATAATAATAATAATAATAA
Source organism: Parnassius glacialis (assembly GCA_033319125.1). Lineage (NCBI taxonomy): Eukaryota > Metazoa > Arthropoda > Insecta > Lepidoptera > Papilionidae > Parnassius > Parnassius glacialis. The sequence continues at coordinate 40,950,055 of JAVANC010000009.1, read as the reverse complement.
ACATAAAAAATTGCTGTAATGATATTTAACTAGCGACTTACCCTTACTTTGCCTTGATAGGATTTAGATTTAAGATAAACAAATACCATTTATTTTACCAATTTTTCGTTTTACAAAATGATTTTATTAATACGAGTACCAGCAAAATTTTTTTCGAATCTAAACCGGTTATGTATGTTTTTTTTTTTATTTTATAATCTTTTGTAAACACCTAATCATCATTAAAACTATAGTTGAAAGTGTATTTTTTACAGGGAAACTGTTTTTGTTTAGATATCCGTAGATCTGCAGACTTCTTAAGAGCATCGAAAATTTTTGATTTTGTTATAGAATAGATCAATTTTTGGAGAAATTCTTTCTGTCATGTAAAATTCTTGTTGTAAGTTCAATTGTAGTGTAACATCGAATCAAGCTGCTCATAAAAGATTTTTTTTATAATAAATTGATTAAAATTAATTGTTCTCAATTAATTAAATTATTTTTAGTAAAGAACAAATAAAATAATTAACACTTAAATGTTTATGGATAAATATTCTAATTTCATCGTAAAAATTTCGTCCGAAATTCAAATAAATGCACCTTTAAATATTAACGGTGGTAGAGCCACGCAGCAGTTTTGCTGTTGCATGTATGGGCCGGCTCAAACCGGGTTGGTACCACGACCTCACAGAATACCGGCGTGAAGTAGAAGCTCTGCTTCTGCGTCTCGTCTGGTGAGTGCAGGTGGCCGGAGGCCCAATCCCCCCCCCATCAACATGGTAGCGGTATTACACAATAGACTACCCCAGGAGGGTACCAGTACCCCTGGAGAATCCCTCGCTGAGCATCCACGACCATGTTATTCCAATCCTGAGCGTGGGTGCTCAGGCTGCCCCGCGTATTCTGGGGGGGGCAAAATTCCGCTCAATAACATAACTGCTCGGGGCAAACTGAGCAACAATACCAAGGCGAGCCCTGCCACGCTATCCGTGAATTTCTGCAACATCAGGGGACTTCACTCTGGGCACGCCACCATAGCGGCGATAAGACCCCTCTTTGAGGAGTGGCTTGAGAGACGCCACGGCGTCCTCACCTTCCGCCTGACGCAGGTCCTCACCGGACACGGTGTGTTCGGGAGGTTCCTGCACCGAATCGGGCGGGAGGAAACGCCCGGGTGCTCCCACTGCGAGGATCGACCGGAGGACACGGTGGAGCACACCGTGGAGGGGTGCCCTGCTTGGGCGGAGCCCCGCCGTGTCCTCGTAGCGGCAATAGGCGGCGACCTCTCGCGTCCGGCCCTGGTCGAAGCCATGGTCCGGAGCGAGACGGAATGGGATGCCGTCACCACCTTCTGCGAAGCAGTGATGCTAGCGAAGGAGGTGGCGGAGCGGGAGAAGGAGAGAGCAGCAGCTTTCCTTCCCGGCCGCCGCGGGAGACGCCTCGGGCGTCGGGGGCTACGTCGTGGCCCCCAGCCACCGTAGGCGCGGGCCTGTGGACGGCGAGCAATGGGTAGCTCGCCGTCCGTCCGTCTAACGACGACAGGCCGTGTCGACGGCGCGTTTTGTTCCACGCGCGCCTCAAAGAGCTATCAGCAGCGTGAAGGGGCCCGCAAGGGTCAACGCCTGCCGGGGCTGCGGGTTGTTCGAAAGAGATACCGCGGCTCCGGAACGTAAGGGCACTGAAGGAACACGGATGGTTTTTAGTCAGTAAAAGTCTGACACTCCCTTCCGCTCCACCCAGAGCGAAAGGTGTCATTAGATGATATTCCATCCGCAAAAAAAAAAGGGGACTTCACTCTAACCTGAACGCCGTCCACTACCATCTCAAGACGGCGAAGCCGGCTTTGCTCTTCCTGACCGAGACGCAGGTTTCCTCTCCGGCTGATATTTCGTATCTCTCCTACCCGGGGTACAAATTGGAGCACTCCTTTGTGCCTCGGGCAGGAGTTTGCGTGTATGTCAGAGAGGACATCTGTTTTCGACGCCTCAGCAGTCTTGAAGGTTCGGACCTGTCCATCCTTTGGCTACGCGTAGACAGCCACACACAACCGCGCGTCTACGGGTGCCTCTATAGGTCCCATAGCGGTAATTCCGAAACAGACCGGCTCATCGACCACGTCCAAATGGCTACAGATTCCTTGCTACAACAGGTCCCATCCGCAGAGATCGTAATCCTTGGCGATTTTAACGCCCACCATGCCGAATGGCTCGGTTCACGTTTAACCAACCATGCGGGGAGATCTGTTTATGATTTTGCCTTGACATATGGTCTGACACGACTGGTTACTTCGCCTACGCGGATTCCAGATGTAGAGGATCATACACCTTCCCTGTTGGACCTTCTGCTGACCTCTCATCCGGACCGATATCAGGTTTCCGTCGATGCCCCTCTCGGCTCTTCGGACCACTGTCTGATCCGGAGTATGGTGCCACTCACGCTCCCTTCGCGGTTGCGTTCTGCAGGTTACCGCCGTGTTTGGCATTACAGGTCGGCGGATTGGGACGGAATGCGGTCTTTCTTTGCATCCTACCCATGGGGGCGGGTTTGCTTCTCTCCGGATGATCCCAGCGCTGTTGCTGACTCTGTCACTGATGTGGTGCTACAGGGAATGGAACTATTCATTCCATCATCTGTGGTACCCATCGGAGGCAGATCTCAACCTTGGTTTGTTCGCTCCTGTAAAACTGCATTACGCAGTAATCAGGAGTGTTATCAAGCCTGGGCTGCGGCTTCGGCGACTCGGGATGTAAACACCAGCATACTTAAAAAGAAGTATAACTTCGCCTCCAGGTCCTTCAAAAGAGTTATTGCCAAGGCAAAGTCAGAGCACATAGGCAGAATTGGCGAGAAACTAGTTCGCCTTCCTTCGGGAACCCGTGCATTCTGGTCTCTCGCCAAGGCTGTCCAAGGGAATTTCTGTAAGCCATCACTACCATCTCAGCACAGGGAGGACGACTCACTGGCCTAAGACTCAAAAGACAAAGCCGACCTTTTAGGCTACCTTTTTGCGTCCAACTCGACTCTTGATGACGGGGGGAAAACACCGCCGACCATCCCGCGGTGTGAGTGCTCCATGCTGGATGTGCTGTTCTCACAGCGCTCTCTCCCTGGACATCCAGAAGTCGAGTGGGCCTGACGGAATACCCCCAATTGTGCTGAGGACGTGTGCTTCGGAGTTGGCACCGGTCCTAACGCGTCTTTTTCGGTACTCCTACTCCCAAAGCGTAGTCCCGAATTCATGGAAGACAGCTTTTGTCCACCCGATCCCTAAAAAAGGCGACCGCTCAGACCCGTCCAACTATAGGCCTATCGCGATCACCTCCTTGTTCTCCAAAATAATGGAAACCATTATTAACTGCCAGCTCATCCGGTACCTTGAGGATCACAAGCTGATTAGTGACCGCCAATACGGTTTTCGTCGGGGTCGATCAGCTGGTAATCTTCTGGTCTACCTGACCCATAGATGGGCGGAGGCAGTAGAGTCCAAGGGAGAGGCGTTGGCCGTTAGTCTGGACATTGCGAAGGCCTTCGATCGGGTTTGGCACAAAGCGCTTCTTTCGAAGCACCCTTCCTATAGGCTTCCCGAGAAATTGTGCAATTGGATCACCAGCTTCCTTGCAGATCGGAGCATCAAGGTCGTTATAGACGGTGCATGTTCTGACTACAAGCCTATTAATGCTGGTGTTCCACAAGGCTGTGTGCTAGCACCAACGCTGTTTCTTCTGCATATCAATGATATGTTGCTAACTGGTAACATTCATTGCTATGCGGATGACAGCACTGGTGATGCTTTGTACACCGGCCTTGCTAATATTTCTCGGGAAAACGTCTCCGAGAACCGGAACAAACTTGTGTCTGAAGTCGAGTCTTTGCTGGACAAAGTCTCGGACTGGGGGCGACTAAATCTAGTCCAGTTTAATCCTCAGAAGACACAAGTTTGTGCGTTTACCGCTAAAAAGAATCCCTTTGTCGTATCTCCTCAGTTTCAAGGCACTCCCCTAGTTGCCTCGGCCAGTATCGGAATCCTCGGCGTCGACATATCGAGTGACGTGCAGTTTCGTGGTCACTTGGAAGAGAAGGCCAAATTGGCCTCTAAAAAGCTTGGCGTGCTCAGCAGAGCGGGACAGTATTTCATGCCGGCACACCGCCTGCAACTTTACAAGGCGCAGGTTCGGCCTCACATGGAATACTGTTCCTATCTCTGGGCAGGGGCTCCCCAGTGGCACTCCTTCCACTTGACCGCATCCAGCGCAGAGCGGCTCGAATCGTCGACGACCGAGCCCTTTCCGATCGGCTCGATTCATTGGCACTGCGAAGAGATGTTGCATCCCTTTGCATTTTCTTTCGCATCTACCATGGGGAGTGCTCTGAGGAATTGTTCGGATTAATCCCAGCCGCCAAATTTCACGAACGCACATCGCGGCAGAACTCTCGATACCATCCACACCATCTGGATGATTGGCGGTCCACCACTGTGCGATTTAGAAGATGTTTTCTTCCTCGCACGACTTCCTTGTGGAATCGATTACCATCAGCGATTTTTCCGGACCGATACGACTTAGGGACCTTCAAGAAAAGAGCGTACTCCTTTTTAAAAGTCCGGCAACGTATCTGCAATTTCCTCCCTGGTGTTGCAGTTGTTCATGGGCGGCGGTAGTCACTTACCATCAGGTGAGCCGCAGTCTCGTTTGCCCCCTCTCCTATAAAAAAAATATTAAAGAAACCGGCCAAGTGCGAGTCGGGCTAGCGCAGGAAGGGTTCCGTACCATCGTAATACACGTTACCTAGTAGTACTTACTTTACTAGTAGCCTCTTTTAATTTTTTATTTATTTTTTATATTTATTTAAATTTATATTTCAACTGTTTACCTATTACTCTGAAAGGACTGTGAAGTACAAAAAAAATTAACATGGAAATCAAATTGCGTAGATTTCAACTCAAATTCTGTAGTTCCGTAGACGATGAAAAAATTCCGTAGATCTACGGAAAAATCCGTAGAGATGGTAACGCTGCCTTATTGTACAATTAACCGAATTTTCTTTTTTTCAACATTGCCAGTAATCAAAACACAACTCGAAATATTCGTGACATTGAATCAGTCCATTGCCCACTTGAAGTTATTTCACAGTTTGATTGCTGAGAGACATTTCGATATGAAGCTAAAAGGATCCGGATATTAATTTCTGATATCGAAAATATGAAGTAGAAAATACGTAGTTTGTTGGAGATGAATCCCCTAGGAATTTGGACTTTAGTAATAATTTTGTATCAAAGTGAGTTAGCTATATTAGTATAAATAGAAATCTCAAATTACCATGTACTCGATAGTAAAATAAATAATTTTATAGAAACCTTGATTTCTGAGAAATTAAAAGATATTTTGACAGCATGTGAATTCCGCCAATCCTGCTCCAAAACCCTTCACGAAATAAGATTTTAATTCATATTCATTTATTTGGTGAATATATTTTTGTTTATAGATCTTGTTATGTATATAAAAAAGCAACACTATGTGCCACCAATAGGCAAAAAATATATTAAATTACTATAATAGATAGTAGGAGTCCTACCATCTATTATAGTAATTTCTAAATAAAAACCTTATTTACGTGGTAGAGCACGAATGGGTCGGCTCGACAGGGGAAGGACCACACTCTCACAGAATACCAGCGTAAAATAGTTTAATGCTGCTGTGTTTCGTATAGTGAGAGACCCGGAGACCCTTTTTATTAGAAAAGAGGCATTTCATCTTAGTCCTCACGGGTAACAACGCATACGCATATTGATTCATTCTTTATTGAGGATAGATGTAGATGTCTATGGGTCACAGCAACCACTTACGATCAGGTGGACTGTGTGCTCGTTTGTCACCTTATCCTATAAAAAAAAAAACCTAGTAGGTTTATTAGTTGGTGGGACCCCATTTCACCCCTGGAGTTTGTCTTTAGGGAGGTAACACATTCTTATCTATTTTTGCCGCCAAGTATGTGTTAAGTGCTTTCACTGCTGTGCTCCCAGCCCGTGAGACATTTTATCTTAGTCCTCAGAGGTGACAACGCGTCTGTAACCATATTTGTTTGAAGTTGGCTGCAGGAGTCCATGAACTTGCAGCTACTGCAGTAGCCACGTACTAGCAGGTGGACAACCACTTCGTGTGTCACTACAGATTTATAAAAATGTGTACGTACATACTAACTGTAACAATTTTTTATTAACATTAAAGTAACATTATCATTATGCAATAACAAACAGTTCAAAGATATCCAATGGGACAAGGTCAAGACCAGTGGGATACATTTAGACTTTTTAAACGTGGTAGAGCCATGCAGCTATATTTGTGGTATAGTTGTAGCACGAATGGGTCGGCTCGACCGAGGAAGGATCACGCTCGCACAGAATACCAGCGTAAAATAGCAGCTTAACACTGCTGTTTTTGGTATGGTGAGTGTAAAGAAACGTAGCCCCTTTTAACTGGAAACGAGGTATTCCATCTTAGTCCTCGCGGATGACAACACATCTGCATTTTGATTCGTAATGGAAGATAGATGTAGATGTCTATGAGCCACAGCAACCGCTTACCATCGGGTGGACTGTGTGCTCGTTTGTCACTTTTATCCTATAAAAAAAGGACCAGTAGGATACATTTAGACAACTACTTTACTTTATCATTATTTATATATATATATATATATATATATATATATATATATATATTATCTTACGTATTTTGCAGCGATACTATGCGTTATAATAAGCTGGCTGACTCTTGACTGCAAATTAGCTCCTTCATCATCCGAGCTAAGTGAAGTGACGCTGATCAAGCTGCTCTATCTGTACGAACCGGAGACTTGCGAGCGCACGTATTTCTATAACTACAGCGTGAAGATTTCAACAAACACGTACATTTCGACCGCCATTTGGCCTGTGAAGAACACCGTCGCAGAGAGCTTTCGTTTGTACGCCTAAAATTAATGTTATGATAGTTTATTTACTAGTTGCCGCGGTATAAGATAATCTATGGCAGTATTTTGTCCCATGGGTGGCGTAAGAGGTCACTATGGGAAATTTCGAATGATATTTTTATATAATAATGTCCTCCAGACCGTATAGCCAGTTTCAACGGAGACTAGCCATTTGCACAGGATTACAGTGCACGAGTATAATAATAATGTCCTCCAGACCGAATTTCGGCCACGGCGGCCAGTTTCAACAGAGACTAGCCATCAGCGCAGGACAGGATTATAGTGCCCAAGTGTATGCGCAAGCACAAGTGCACTCTCTATTCCCTCACTCTCATAGTCCAACGGGACGGTAAACCGACACGACCGGAAAGAGATCAGGCGCAGGATTAACGGCTTTACGTGCTTTCCGAGGCAAGGAGGTGAAACACCGCCAACTTCCTGACTCCGGGCAGCTACTGAGAATTTCTTGATGGAAAAACACAATAACTGATTTTTTGGCCCGACCCGGGATTCGAACCCGGGACCTCATGGTCAGCAGTCGCACTACTACAACCACTAGACCTACGAGGCAGTCAACAAGTATATGCGTAAGCACAAGAGCATTCTCAATTACCTTACCCTCGTAGTCCAATGGGACGATTGGACTGGAGAGAGATAATGCGCAGGTCCAACGGCTTAAGATGCCTTCCGAGGCACGGGTGTGAAACAGAACCAACTTCCTGAGTTTAGGCTGCTACTGATAATTTTTTGACAGAAACACTGTTTTACTGATTTTGCCTCGACCCGGGATCTCATCATCAGCACCACTTTTACGACCATTAGACCAATGAGGCAGTCAGCCTGGCCGTCGTGACCGAAATCCAGTTTGGTAGACAATATTTCAAAATAATAGTTTACAATCCAAAAATTTGTATAAAATAACAGGATGTGACATAAATAACGGAGTTCTACGTGGTAGAGCCATGATACAGCTATAGTTAGTAGTACAGTTGTAGCACGAATGGGTTGGCAAGACCGGGGAAGGACCACGCTCTCACAGAATACCATCGTAAAATAGCAGCTTCACAGTGTTTCGTATGGTGAGTGTAGAGAACCGGAGACCCTTTTTACTGGGAAAGAGGCATTCCATCTTAGTCCTCACAGGTGACAACGCATCTGCATTTTAATTCGCAAACGAGGATAGATGTAGATGTCTATGGGTCACAGCAACCACTTACAATCACGTGGCATGTATGCTCGTTTGTCACCCTATCCTATAAAATTAAATGTGTATATATTTGTTGACAAATTTTTGTAGCATATTTGAGCAACTCATTTGACTTTGACATAGTAACTTAACTCTAAGTAATATCCTGCAATGTGCTTAACTGCTTTCAAACAATGTTAGACGCAGTTCAAAGCACGCTTCAACTCACTGTGAAATCGGACCGTGGATTCCTTCACATCTCCCGTTAATGAAGTGGATTTAAGCGTCGCAGGAATTTTTAATTTTGAACTGGCTTTCTTAAAGGGGATAAGTTCTATTTGACAAGTTCTTACGCCGTTAGAATAATTAATCTAATTAGATGCTTAGAGATTGTAAAGGTAAATTGATTCTTAATTTTTAACTGTCGACTGGTCCTAACTGCTTTGATACGATCTATTAATGTGGCGTTATACAAACATTTAAGATAATCGAAGACCATTTTTTTTAACCAATTTTTCGTTTTACTAAAAAAATATCTGCAATTTTTTCGGATAAAATATAGCCTAGAACCTTCCTGGCACTCTCTATCTGTTATTAAAGTCATCACATCACATCACAATCGGTTCAGCCGTTCCGAAGATTAGCCCGAACACACACAAAAAGTTGTTTATTTATGTCCTAATGACAGGCAAATAACCAACTGAGCTTAATAAAAACCAGTTATTTCAAAATTATAGACACTTCAATTTTATTTATATGTATAGATTTGAGAGGATTGCTTAGATTAAGCGAGAAGACTCACCGATGCACGGACCAACGGATGGCAGTCCATATATTTTTTCAATTACACTTATTCAATATAAAAATATTCTATTATTCTCTTTTGTTCTATTCCACTTTAATTTACAGTAAGATTCAAATATGGCTTACGCTGCACGTGCTGTGGTTTCTGCTGGCCTTAGCGAACTTGACCCAGAACCGTCCGTGCGGGTTCTACGTGGCCCTGTTGCCGTTCACGTGTACCGGGCTGATCATGCTGGTGGTCGATGTCGTGCACACTGTAATCTTTATACGAGACATTTCAAAAACTTCCACCGAGGGTTAGATGTTTATTCATTACATTTAAAACGCCTTTTTTTATAGAATAAGGGTGAAAAACGAGCATACAGTCCACCTGATGGTATGGCCCAGAGACATCTACATCTATCTTCGATTAAGAATCAAAATGCACATACGTTGTCCCCCTTGAGAATTGAAATGTAATGTTTCGTTACCAGTAAAAAGAGTCTACGGCTTTACACTCACCATACGAAATACAGCAGAAATGAGCTGTTATTTCATAATGGTATTCTGTGAGAGCGTGTTCTTTGCTCGGTCGAGCTGACCCATTCTTGAAACAACCATTAGGTATATAGCTGCAGCGTGGCTCTACCATGCAAAATTTCTCAGAAACGTTATCTATGATTTCTTATATTTACGCGAACACTACACATTGAATAAAACTGTTTTTTACGGATTTTATCGCGTTTATTTTATTATTTTTATTCCCGACGTTTCGAGTGCTTTTCAGCAACCCATGGTCACGGGGGGGACTGAGATGTTTGACGTCCCAATGTCACAGTTAGCCCGGCTACCTTCAGTTTTTTAATATTAATTTTTGGTTCGATTTACGCAGAATGAACTTACAGTATCCGGAAGTCTTGCAGTGTTATGCTTGGGTTTGGATTTAATTTTGTTAATTATAGGATCCCAAGCAGATGGCAGCACCCATCCATCTTCTCTATTGAAATTAGGATGTTTTTTAATTTCAATAGCCTCGCGTATCATCCTTGGTAGGAATCGGTGTTCTTTTGCAAGGATTTGTGGTCTATCAAATCTGATGTAATGGCGGGGACGATCTTGAACATGTTCACAGACTGCAGACTTCCCAGAGCGTCGGTGCTTCACGTCAGCTATATGTTCTTTCACGCGGGTTTTAATGGATCTTTTTGTTTGTCCTATGTAAGAGAGACCACATTCGCAATCAAGCTTGTACACTCCTGCATCTTGTAGAGGGATATTACACTTGACGGATGGTAAAAATTGACTAATCTTCTTCGGCGGCTTGAAGTATGTTTTAATAGAAGCTCGCTTCAAGATGTAGCCAACCTTATCTGTGACTCCTCTGACATAGGGTAGTACAGCAGGCACACGCTCGACTGTGGTCGGCTTCACTCGGTCACTGTGACGTAGGCGCGGGACCCGAAGCTTGTTGTCTTGCAATACTTGCTCGACCAAAGACGAGTTTAAAGCGTTGTACAACTTACGCAACAGACCAGAGCTCACGATTCTCCGTGCAGATAAAGGAAATGCTACGGTAATAATGGATACGTCAGATTATAATTTGAAAATACAACAACTTTTATCGGACGAAAGTACGTACAAAAAGGTCAAAACAGACCCTACAACCAATGTGCTTAAAACAACTAGCGATCTAATAAAGAATTACTCCGAAAAATTAAATCTCGACGTAAACTCGATAATACCACCGTGTACTAAAGCACCGAGGTTATATGGGTTACCGAAAATACACAAACCAAACGCTCCACTACGTCCCATAGTGAGCCAAATCGATTCACCAACTTATAAGTTGGCTCAACACCTGGCAAAAATTCTGTCACCACTGAGAGGACAAACTAGAGCACACACAAAGGATTCGTACCATTTTGTTAGTGAGATAAAAGACCTACATCTTGCTGACAATGAAATTATGGTCAGTTTTGATGTTCAGTCACTATTTACATGCTTACCTATTGAAGACTGCATCTCAATTGTAACCAGGAAGCTAGAAGAATACAACATGCCTACAGAATATGCAGTATTACTCAAACACTGCCTTACATCTGGCTATCTATTGTGGAAGGAGGAGTTTTACAAGCAAGTAGATGGAGTGGCGATGGGCTCACCTGTATCTCCCATAGTCGCCGACATATTCATGGAGGACTTTGAGGAGAAAGCCCTTCTTACTGCTCCTGTAAATCCAAGATTCTACAAGCGGTATGTAGACGACACTTTCACAATTTTACCATCTGACAAAGTAACTGCATTTTTAGACCACCTTAATTCCATAAACTCTAAAATACAATTCACAATGGAGTTAGAGGCCAACAATTCTTTAGCTTTCCTAGATGTTTTAGTCATCCGAAATCCTGATAACACTATTGGTCATACTGTGTATAGAAAAAAGACCCATACTAACCGATATTTAAATGGTGAATCGCACCATCATCCATCACAGTTAGCTACCGTGGGAAAATCTTTGTTTCAGAGAGCACGAGGGATCTGTGACAGAAAACATCTGGCCGCCGAGCTGCAGTACGTCGAGCAAGTATTGCAAGACAACAAGCTTCGGGTCCCGCGCCTACGTCACAGTGACCGAGTGAAGCCGACCACAGTCGAGCGTGTGCCTGCTGTACTACCCTATGTCAGAGGAGTCACAGATAAGGTTGGCTACATCTTGAAGCGAGCTTCTATTAAAACATACTTCAAGCCGCCGAAGAAGATTAGTAAATTTTTACCATCCGTCAAGTGTAATATCCCTCTACAAGATGCAGGAGTGTACAAGCTTGATTGCGAATGTGGTCTCTCTTACATAGGACAAACAAAAAGATCCATTAAAACCCGCGTGAAAGAACATATAGCTGACGTGAAGCACCGACGCTCTGGGAAGTCTGCAGTCTGTGAACATGTTCAAGATCGTCCCCGCCATTACATCAGATTTGATAGACCACAAATCCTTGCAAAAGAACACCGATTCCTACCAAGGATGATACGCGAGGCTATTGAAATTAAAAAACATCCTAATTTCAATAGAGAAGATGGATGGGTGCTGCCATCTGCTTGGGATCCTATAATTAACAAAATTAAATCCAAACCCAAGCATAACACTGCAAGACTTCCGGATACTGTAAGTTCATTCTGCGTAAATCGAACCAAAAATTAATATTAAAAAACTGAAGGTAGCCGGGCTAACTGTGACATTGGGACGTCAAACATCTCAGTCCCCCCCGTGACCATGGGTTGCTGAAAAGCACTCGAAACGTCGGGAATAAAAATAATAAAATAAACGCGATAAAATCCGTAAAAAACAGTTTTATTCAACGTTATCTATGTATCCAGTCTGTACTAGCTTCGGCTTGATAAGAGAAGAGCAGTACTTAGAGAATTCTAGAATAAAATATCAGTGGCGTAAGCGACATTTTAGCTAACTTCAAATAAGAAATAAATTGATAATTCGACTGTATTTTTGTGTGTGTGTGTGTATGTAACGCAATACTTTACGTGGTAATTTTTTACGTGGTGGAGCCATGCTGCAGCTATATTAGTAGTATAGTTGTAGCACGAATAGGTCGGCTCAACCGACGAAGGACCACGCTGCTGTGTTTTGTATGGTAAGTGTAGAGAACCAGAGATCCTTTTTACTGGAAATGAGGCATTCTGTCTTAGTCCTCACGGGTGACAACGTATCTACATTTTCATTTGTAATCGAGGATAGATGTAGATGTCTATGGGCCGCAGCAACCACTTACCATCAGGTGGACTGTTGTCGTTAGTCACCCTTGTCCTATAAAAAAAATAACTTCCTCAATTGTAAATCAATTGTGAATCAATCCCTATTAATATTACCCTACTAATACTTCAGTTAACCACTCCAAGTAAGCATAAAATGCTTTTGTTAGGAAAATTTCACCAAATAATTCGAATGACTGAATTTATTTAATGAGATTTCTGTAAGAAATTTACACATGTACTACATTGTAGTACAGTGTTGCAAGTGCTACATCAGAGGCTCAGAAAAATCACAAGTTTCATTTTACATTTATAGGATAAGGGTGAAAAACGAGCACACAGTCCACCTGATGGTAATTGGTTGCTGCGGCCCATAGACATCTACATCTATCCTGTATTACAAATCAAAATGCAGATGCGTTTTCACCCGTGACGACTAGGATGGAATGCCTCATTTCCAGTAAAAAGGGTCTCCGACCACCTGCACTCACCAAGCGAAACGCAGAGGTAAATCTATACTTCACGCTGGTATTCTGTGAGGACGTGGTACCACCCCGGTTCGAGCCGGCCCATCCGTGCGACAGCAAAAGCTGCCGCCTGGCTCTACCACTGTTTATATTTATACATATATTATACGTTTACGTTTATATATATATATATATATATATATATATATATATATATATATATATATATATATATATATATATATATATATATATATACTTAATGACTGATTTCGGGTGAATGCCTTTAGGTATCAAGTCCGCCACCATCCTTTTCATCATCATTACATCCTATCAAAGTTCACTATTAAATAAAGGATTCCCCAAGGCCTTTAAAAGGCGGGTTGGGCAACCACAGTTTTTTTTATTTTCTATATTATGTTATTAGGAAAACGCTCATGGCTTATTACCCTCTGTCGCTTCTCACGATTCGCAAAGGACGATGTAGGCTAGTGAATATTTTTACCCTGCCACTACGCGGTATACATACTACAAGTTCGCACTATTATGTACTTAATGTGTACTATTCTGTGCAAAAAAAACTTAAATAATCTTAAATACATGAATAGTATCAGGCATATTGGTACAATGTAAACTCCATTGCCAATTCTATACTTGTATCCACCGTACATTAACCTCAAACACGCATTCGAGGTATACACATTCATACAGTATTCAGGCAATATGTTTCCAATTAGGCACACGCACTTCATCGAATGATGGGCTCTTTGTTTAGTTAGATAGGCGTTCAGATGTAAACCAAGAACAATATACTCGATGTACGTAAACCGTGAGGCAAGAGTGTGTTTGAGGACCCGCATAATCTCTAACTGTAATTGAAGCGACTGTTTAAACTGGTATGGAGTGATATAGGAATTAATATATTGAATAAATCAATAATAAAGAGGATATTGGATAAGCGGCTTAGCCAATGAGAAAAACACATAATTTAAAATTTAAAATTTTGTACAGCCGACTTCAACATAAGCGACTTCAATGTGGGTTATTTAAGAATAACTCAATAACCATTGGTCTGACCTTGATCAAATTCATATGGGACCACACGAGAACTATCAGCTTTCATATAAAAAAAGAATCATCGAAAGCGGTTCACCCAGTAGAAAGTTATGAGGTAACAAACATAAAAAAAAACATACACTCGAATTGAGTACCGTCTCCTTTTTGGAAATCGGCAGAAAATACTAAATAGGTCATCATCCTTTTGTTTACTCTCAGCGCAGTGGTTTGCGTTTGTCTCGCACTTATCAAGTGTCACTATCGCTTATAAATAATTGTTCCGGGTTGGTGTTTCTTCATTTCTTATATAGGTATGTAAGATGCTTCAATAAATGGAAAAATACTAGTTTTGGGGTTAAATTATTAAAAATTTAAAAAGCTTGTAATGATCACATTCTACGGCCACATGCCTCTACCACGTTGGTTATTTTGTTATATTAATATTTCCTTGGTGTACAATGAAGATAATTTTATTGTGGAGAATCATAAGTGTCTGAAAATAGCCTACAAGTATGTTACAAATTATGGTCATTAAATATTTGCACATCAAATATTGCATGTATAGACAATTCAAAAAATGTTTTGTGGCATTCCTTAGGGGAGGCACAAGTTTAGCAGTTGACTGGTGAACAGTTGTAATGATGATAATGATGACGAGAGATAATCCGCGTTAGTTCAAATGGAAAGGCAACCTTATATTTAAGAGTGCTTAATGTGTAACTTCAAGCTGAATACAAATGCTGGCCCCAATGGTTTGCCAACTGTTTATAATAATTATATATGCTGTATAAAACCATAATCCATGTTTAAGCAAAACATCGTGATAGCCAGTAAATTTTCTGTGAAAACCACCAATTCCCACAGCATGGTAGCCTTTCTTCCTAAATAGTCTTCCCAGAAATGGGACGCCTGTTTTTTTTTTACTCTTTATTTTCATACTGTACTTTGTCATCTCTAATCCGTGTAAAATTTCGGGACGATGTTATGATCCATCGAAAATTTTATATCCATCTCGTATATATCATACGTAAAAGAGCGAAATAAACGCTACTGTGGTTTTTAATATAAGATAAAACTAGCTAACCAGGCAGACGTTGTTCTGCCCTTTCCGAACGACCATTTGCTTACCCAAAAAACTCCTGAAATTAGCAATAAAAAAAATTGAGGGTCACTTATCGGGATAAAAACTATCCTATCTCTCAAGTTTGACCAAACTGCACACAGCCTGCAAAATTTTTTTGAAATCGGTTCTATTTGTCGAATACTTACAGCAACACGTGGTGGTTATACTACTAAATTCTAGCTTATATTAAACGTTTGTATTTTTAACATAGCGCCATCTATTAAATATTTACTCAATCCAGTCAACAGATATCGTCATCTGACAGAATCGTTTGGAGCTAACAGATAATTGTGACTGTCAAATAATAGACAAATAATTTTAAATAAAATAATATTGTATTGCGACTATAAATTGAGATGTAAGCTATCCTATCTTTTAAGTTGGACCAAACTGCACATTGACCAAAAATTTCATTGAAATCAGTTCAGTAGTTTAGGAGTCCATCGCGGACAAACAACGTGACACGTACTTTTTATATATAAAGAATAATATTGTAGTTACTGTCCGCCGGTCAAGGACAAACTACAGTATTATATTAAGGAGAGGACTCCTCTCTTATAATGGAAGTAGTGAGAAGGGGTTTGTTCACGATTAAAATAAATTAAACAATTCCACCAAAAAAGCCGTGGTAGTTTCAGGGTCAAGCGGTTGCAGTAAATTTCGTAATACGCGAGTAGCCCGGGTTCTTTTTTTTATAGAATAAGGATGACAAACGAGCTCACAGTTCACCTGATGGCAAGTGGATGCTGTGGTCCATAGATATCTACATTTATCCTCAATTAACAATCAAATCTAAGGACTGAGATAGAATGCCTTGTTTCCAGTAAAAAGGGTCTCCGGTTCTTTACACTCACCATACTAAACACAGCAACATTAAGCTGCTATTTTACGCTGATATTCTGTGAGAGCGTGGTCCTTCTTCAGTCGAGACGACCAATTCGTGCTGCAACCACAATATAGCTGCAGCATGGTCGTACGTAAAAGTAGTTCGATCCCAGCCGGCAAAAATTAAATTGTTAATTTAATTTTAAAATGTTGATTTACTGCGTTTAGTGATGCAAATATCGTGAGGAAAGCTGAATTTCTGGGGAATAAAAATATTTCGAATACCTGTGAACACGCACAATAGCAACGCGGCAAACGAATTGCTCCTTTCCATTCATCCATCTATTACACCACATAAAAGTCCACTGCTGTATAGATATTTGCCATAGTTGTAATGTTACCGTTAATTTAATAGTTTCACCTCTCAGCGGGTCATGTACTCCTGGTAGATTATTTTCTATACATCCATCTATTACAGCCCGTAAAAGTCGACTGATGAACATATGCCTCCCCCTTAGATATTTGCCATAGTTGTAATGTTACCGTTAATTTAATAATTTCACCTCTCAGCGGGTCATGTGCTCCTGGTAGATTGTCTTCTATACATCCATCTATTACAGCCCATAAAAGTCAACTGCTGAACATATGCCTCCCCCTTAGATATTTGCCATAGTTGTAATGTTACCGTTAATTTAATAATTTCACCTCTCAGCGAGTCATGTGCTCCTGGTAGATTGTCTTCTATACATCCATCTATTACAGCCCATAAAAGTCGACTGCTGAACATATGCCTCCCCCTTAGATATTTGCCATAGTTGTAATGTTACCGTTAATTTAGTAATTTCACCTCTCAGCGGGTCATGTACTCCTGGTAGATTGTCTTCTAAACATCCATCTATTACAGCCCATAAAAGTCGACTGCTGAACATATGCCTCCCCCTTAGATATTTGCAATAGTTGTAATGTTACCGTTAATTTAATAATTTCACCTCTCAGCGGGTCACGTACTCCTGGTAGATTGTCTTCTATACATCCATCTATTACAGCCCATAAAAGTCCACTGCTGAACATATGCCTCCCCCTTAGATATTTGCCATAGTTGTAATGTTACCGTTAATTTAATAATTTCATCTCTCAGCGGGTCATGTGCTCCTGGTAGATTGTCCTCTATACATCCATCTATTACAGCCCATAAAAGTCGACTGCTGAACATATGCCTCCCACTTAGATATTTGCCATAGTTGTAATGTTACCGTTAATTTAATAATTTCACCTCTCAGCGAGTCATGTGCTCCTGGTAGATTGTCTTCTATACATCCATCTATTACAGCCCATAAAAGTCGACTGCTGAACATATGCCTCCCCCTTAGATATTTGCCATAGTTGTAATGTTACCGTTAATTTAGTAATTTCACCTCTCAGCGGGTCATGTACTCCTGGTAGATTGTCTTCTAAACATCCATCTATTACAGCCCATAAAAGTCGACTGCTGAACATATGCCTCCCCTTAGATATTTGCAATAGTTGCATCGATCACTAATAAAGAACTAAATACACAATCAGTGACAAATAATGTCCTTACCAAATGAGCGCCCACTCGAACATTTGGGTGCACTTTAAATTTGTACGTAGCTTTGTGAATACAACCTTAGACAATCCATTTAAGGTTGAATTTACATTTATGCGTATTTATTTCAACTAGAATTACGTCAAAATAATCGGCGACAGTTTTTAGACAACTTTTGCATCGGATTGTGTATCTAGTTTTTTGTTAGTGATCGATGAATAGTTGTAATGTTACCGTTAATTTAATAATTTCACCTCTCAGCGGGTCATGTAATCCTGGTAGATTGTCTTCTATACATCCATCTATTACAGCCCATAAAAGTCCACTGCTGAACATATGCCTCCCCCTTAGATATTTGCCATAGTTGTAATGTCACCGTTAATTTAACAATTTCACCTCTCAGCGGGTCATGTACTCCTAGTAGATTATTTTCTATACATTTACAGCCCATAAAAATCGACTGCTGAACATATGCCTCCCCCTTAGATATTTGCAATAGTTGTAATGTTACGGTTAATTTAATAGTTTCACCTCTTAGCGGGTCATGTACTCCTAGTAGATTATTTTCTATACATCCATCTATTACAGCCCATAAAATTCCATGCTGAACGTAGGCCTCCCCTGTAGATTACCTAATTGGGTGGATATTTGCTATACTTGCCACGCTTGGCAAGCGAGTTGGCAACAGCATTTCTTTATTTTTAGTTTTTATTAGTAAGACGCTACTGCCCAGCTCCTGATTTGTTTCCCTTTGTCGCCTTTTACGACACCCACGGGATGATATGCGTTAGTGGATATTTCTACAACACCATACTCTTTGACCGCTCCGTGGCGCAGTGGCTTAGCAATGAGTTACTGCGTGGGTTCGAATCCCGCACGGAACAAGTATTTTTATGACCTGCAAGTAATTGTTCCGTGTCTGCATGTTTGTCCTTGTGCAATTTATGTTTGTTAACTGCCTGCACGATACAGGAGGAAATCCAAGTGTGGGGGGTAACGTTTTTTATATAAAAAAAACTATAAACGAAAAAACTACACGGTCCATTGCTCTTTAACGTTCTCAGAAATAAGAAAGACCTTTATCCAGTCGTGAAACGTATAAAGGATAAGCCAGTATGCTCTACCAGCCGTTTTTGGCTTTACCGTCGTTTATCATTAAGTGTGATAATTCGTATCCTGCGCTTTTTGATATAACTTTTCCGCGCTTAGACGTTTGTGCTTGTGTAATTTGATAGGTATGTGAAACACCTCCATCATATAAGATAAAACATCCATTGTGGGTACAGTTTAAAAGAACTAATTCTACTTCTAACTACATTTCTTTTTAACAAAGTAAACGGAATCGGTCTGACTCAATACGGGCTTTCCTACTGAGGCTTACTACTCGTACGCTGCTTCGTAATAACAATTTGTATAATTAACAGAATTAGGCATTACTTTTCGGAAATCCATTATCTTAAAGATGTTAAAAAAATTATTGGCTAAGATTTACATTATAAAATTAAATGAGTACAGCCTGTATACGTCCTACCGCTGGCTCAGGCCGCCTCTTATTTCTGAAAGGGTTTTAGGCAATGCGTGCTGTCGAACTTTACATGTCTTTGACATATTTTTTTTCTTATTTCTCAGACATTTAGTTTTAACGTGGTAGAGCCATGCTGCAGCTATATTATGGTCGAACCTACCCATTCGTGCTACAACTATAATATCGCTGGTATTCTGTGAGAGCACGGAGGACCACACTCTCACAGAATACCAGCGTAAACTAGCAGCTTAACGGTGCTGTGTTTCGGATGGTAATTGTAGAGAACCGGAGACCCTTATTTATTAGAAACGAGGCATTCCATCTCAGTCCTCAAGGATGACGCATCTGTATTTTAATTCTTAATTGAGAATAAATGAAGATGTCTTTGGGCTACAGAATTTTTTTCCTTCACCGCAGAGCACGTGGAAAATCAGCACTTAAAATAGCAATTTACAATTTCATTGGTACCGGCGGGGATCGAACCCGGGTTGCCCCTGAGCTACCATGGCTTTCTTGAGCTACAACGGCTCTCCTGAGTCGAGCAATCTATGTAAGACACATCATTTTTCTTGTTACTTGGATCTTGCTAATTTGTTTCTTAACATCTTGAACAATTTGTAATTAACATGAGTAATTAAATAAAAAAATTGCAGTCGAATTCTGACTTATAATAAATTAAATAAAAAATTTACTATTACCAAAAACCATGATCTCATTAAACACTACGTGGTAGAGCCATGCCGCAGCTTTTATAGGTGTGGCATGAATGCGTGTCAGCTTGACCGGGGAAGGGCCACGCTCTCACAGAGTACCAGCGTTAAATAGCAGCTTAATGCTGCTGTGTTTCGTATGGCGAGTGTAGATAAACGGAGACTCTTTTTATTGAAAACGAAGCATTCCATCTCAGTCCTTAGGGTTGCCAACGCATCTCCATTTTTACCATCTTTTGGATTGTGTGCTCGTTTGTCACCCTTATCCTATAAAAAAATCAATTTCCTCCAGAGCAAATTTTCGACTACATCACGACTGGTGACGGCTACATGGGCTTTGTCACAAAGACATATCGCTGGCATGTAACGTCATTCCACCCAACCAAACTGCCCGAAGATACGTCTTGGATCGCCGTGCTCATGGCTTACGCAAGCTGTAGGGGCGTGGTACAGTGGATCATTAATTTCTGGATCGTTAAGGACAACTATTTCGAGGGTCTTGCTGCCTATCGTAAGTTATATTGAAAGATATATCTTCATAATCATCATCTTTTTTTGTAGGATAAAGGTGACAATCGTGCATAAAATCCACTTTTTTTATAGGAGAGGGGGCAAACGAGCATGCGGCTCACCTGATGGTTAGTGACTACCGTCGCTCATGAACAACTGCAACACCAGGGGAACCAAGGGAATTGCAGATGCGTTGCCGGCCTCCTAACTAGATGGAAAGTAGATACTGTGGTCCCTACATATATCGTCGATAAAAAATCAGAAAGCAAATGCCTTGTTACGTCTGAGAACTATGATGGAATGCCTCATTACCAGTAAAAATGTTTTCCGTTTCTCTGCACTGACCATACGAAACACAGCAGCGTTCAGCTGCTATTTCACGCTAGTATTCTGTGAGAGCGTAGTCCTAACCCGGTCGAGCAGAGCCATTCGTACTACAACCATAACAAAGCTGCAACCTGACTCTACTACGCATAAATGTAATATGCACTAAATACGTGAATAGCTATTCTATTTCACGATGAAGTTGTGACTTTGCTTGTTGTTAGCCGTGCACACACACATTAACACAATGTGTCACTTTGTGTTAGGCCTACGCACACTAACACAATGTGTATGTGCACAGTTAACAACAACCAAAGTCAAAAGTTCATCGTGAAATAGAATACGACGGCTCCGTGGCGCAGAGACTTAGTAATGAGTTGCTGCGCTGGGGGGCGCGGGTTCGAATCCCGCACGGAACAACTATTTGGCCTACAAATAATTGGACGTAGTTATGCAAAAAGCATCCAACCCGCGATAAGTTAATTTGAGTTTATGATATTTGAAGTACTTCAAATATCATAAACTCAAATTATCGGAATGGTTTCTGTCTGTTTGTAATTTTTCTTCTTATTTGTGTTACGTTTGCTAAAATTGTTACATCACACATATATATCACAAACATTATTCTTCAAGTCAACATTTTTGACACAAACTCGGGTTGGATCCTTTTTGCATAACCACGTCCAATTGTTCCGGGTCTGGATGTTTGTCCTTGTGTAATTTGTGTTTGTAAACTGCCTCCACGATACAGGAGAAAATCCTAGTGTGGGGGTAATGTTTTTAAAAAAAAGACAAAAAGACAACAATAACTATACGGTCTAACAAACTTTACATTTTTCATTACACGCGTCCTATTTGGGCCATTTGCGTTAAACACTCACGAACGAGCAGTGTATTACCATGAAGGGAAAGAAGCCTAACTTAAAATTCAAAGTAAAAGTTACAGCTTATATACGTCCCACCGCTAAGCACAGGTATCCTCTCATTTCTGAGAGGGATTTAAGGCAAGGAAATGTCCGCTGCGCTGCCCCATTGCGTGTTGTGTTGTAACTTCACAACATGTCGTCGAAATATTTTTATTTTATTTCTCAACAGGCAGGTTTCTTCACCAGGTTTTTCTTCACCGCTCGGCGGCAAATCAGCCCATTAAATTGCAATTAACAATTTCATTGATGCCGGCGGGGTTCAAACCCAGGTTGCTGGCGCACTGTGAAATGTCCAGCGAGCGCTTAGGCCCTCAAGACGTTGTTCTGCCCTATCCGACGACCTTTTGTACTATGAAAAATCCTTAAATTCGTAATAAAAAATATTGAGGGTCACTTATCGGGATAAAAACTATCCTATCTCTCAAGTTGGACCAAACTGAACGCAGTGTGCAAAATTTTATTGAAATCAGTTCAGTAGCTTAGGAGTCCATCGCGGACAAACAACGTGACACGTAATTTTTATATATAAAGATAAACTGACTTATTAAGTATGCGTAATTACAAGTAAACCATACAGTGCATATTTAATTCCAAATGTTTTGAAATCTTTCAGGCCGTTTGCAAAGCGAGAAGTCAAGCAAAAGAAGAAAAAAAAGCTATTAATTTTTTTTTGCTAATAATGTATCGTATATAAATAGTGTTATTATCTGGTTGGGCTGTATAAATAATATATAAATGTAATATTATAATAATGTGTTATTATTATTAGTTATTATTTATACCATTGCTCTGTAACAAAACAATAAACGTAACAACCTATATTAAAGTTTCAGTAAGTGATAAAAGATAAGTTGCTACGCATTATTGAGGTAAAATTTCGTACGAAACAAAAGTATATTGTTTTTAACTTTAAGTAACTAACGGTGTATAATTTGTATTAAAAATAACAATGGTTATATATTAAAATACACAAATTTGACCCGTTGAGAGTTATTTGGGACGCTTGGCATAATATTATCCAAACCTACGCTTACGTTTACAAAACCGAAGCAAAAGTGTATAACTTATGCAAAAGTTTTGAAAGTAATTGACCGTTTTAACTAGAGCCACGCTGCAGCTATATTAGTTCTATCAGAAATGGGCCAGCTCAACCGGGCAAGGACCACGCTCTCCTCACAGAACACGAGAATAGTGGATAATACACCGCCGTCTTTTAACAAAAAGTTTTTTATTTTGTAATTAGATTCAAGTTTAAGCTAGAGTCTATTTCAAAAAAGAAGTCCAGCCAAAATGAAAAGTATGAGTTGACTCTTTAGTGGCGGTGTAAGAGTATCCGCAACCCCATATCGGTCCGTGGGTGACGTAAGAGATGACTTAGGGAAACAGATCAGGATATGGGCAGCAGCGTTTTCCTAATAACAACCAAAAAATAAAAATAATCTGCGGTTACCAACGCGCCTCCCAAGCGTGGCAGCTATGAAATATATCTATATAAACAGAAACAGAAATAGAAACTTTTTATTCAAAACAGATTATAAATAATACTTATCGAAAGTCACTCTTTTGATTAATTACCACTGGTGAAAAAAACCTCTGTCTTGTCAGACTTTTTGTTTTTAAAAATAACAGCTTACAATCATGTATGTTACACAATAATTAACAACAAAAAACAAATTAGAAATAGCTTGGTAACGGTCACCTCATTCCCAGACGTTATTATCATCCGTAGGGAGGCCTTTGTTCAGCCGGTGACTTTTGAAAGGCAGTAAAAAGTATAAGTTTTATAGAGCATTGGCTTGTGACAGACAATAAAATGAACCTAGTACTCAAATAATCGTTACGAAATATCTGACGAGGACATTATGTACACGCCGTTACTTATTAATTAATGCATTACCCTCACGAACAGCCTTCTATAGACACCATTTATGATCAACAAAGAACTATAAACTTTCCGATGCGTATATATAAGTTAGCACTAATTAGATTGTAATCATTCGACAAACAATCGAAAATGAAGTTACTGGTCCTCTTCTGTTTATTCGTTGGAGCGCTCGGTGAACCGCCCCGTCGCAGACCAGCTGGCAACTTGAGACAACTCCCAGGCTTTAAACCTGCTAACTTCAGGTCTCAGCGGTTTGAAATAGCTCCAACGACGACGGACTCACCAGCGGAACCCACTACTAATTCTGAAGGCCCGTATCCACCATCTGGATGGAAACCCTCCGGAGAACCGTTTACATTGCCCAACGAGAAGACCCCCGCGGATACCTACGGTGCTCCGTTAGCAAGTGGGCCTTACCCGCCTTCAGGTTGGAAGCCAGCTGGACAACCATTCTTATTACCACAAGAACAATCACCTCCAGCATCGAGCTACGGAGTACCAGAGAACGTTTATGGTGCACCTGATAGCTCGTACGGAGTACCGACAACGGACGCGCCTGCTACTGACACAACTGAGAAATTAGAAGTAGAGAAGCTGGAGGGCCCCGTCGAAGTGCAGAAAAGTGTAGGTACGTACTACGTGCTCCTTCCTAACGGACAACTGCAGAAAGTGGAGTTTCTGACAGAGAACGATATTCAGAATATGAAATATACGGCTAAACTGCAATTAAGAGATCGAGCTCCTCTATATGTGTATGTACGATGATTTTTTAAATGTTTGCATTAATTGCATTCAATAAAATCAAATATATACTATTAAAATGTATTTTTATGAAAACCTACCTAGAATCAAGCTGCTTGCTACCGTAGTACGGACACCATATATTGGTGATGAAAGAATATTCACTGCTCCAAACATAGTATCGTTTCGTGAATTTCGTAAGAGGCGACACAGGAAAATAATGCAGAAGCAGCGTGTTCCTAATAACAATAAAAAAAATGGCGGGTTGCCAACAAAAAAAAAATTTTTTTTCAAATTGGACTGGTAGTTCCAGAGATTAGCGCGTTTAAACAAACAAAAAACAAACAAACTCTTCCGCTTTATTATATTAGTACAGATAAATTTATATAATATATATAGATTAAAGATGTAAGCATCTGTAATTTTCTCAAAGGTCAAATATCCATATTATAACGTACGAGTGTTACTGGAGGATCAAGTACACTCCATTGACAGTTCCTTTGTAATCTGTACATAACTCGATTAACTCCAACATACGTTCGTGTTCAATGTAATTGATGCCTACTGGAGGCTTGAACTTAACAGAGTAGGTACGATCCAATTCGAATTAGAACACAGAGAAATTGGAAGCAAAGTTGTGATCAATTTGCAGCGCCCTAACGAGATGTTATTGGATATTCGGTATTAGATAGTGTAGGTGTGGTATATTGGATTTCCACAATTATTATTAAATTTCAATATACTTTGAGAAGTAATTTATATATTTATATAATTTAACAGTGGTAGAGCCAAGCGGCAGCTTTTGCTGTCTCACGGATGGGCTGGCTCGAACCGGGGTGGTACCACGACCTCACAGAATATCAGCGTGAAGTAGAGGTTTACCTCTGTGTTTCGCTTGGTGAGTGCAGGTGGCCGGAGGCCCTTTTTACTGGAAATGAGGCATTCCATCTTAGTCCTCACGGGTGACAACGCATCTGCATTTTGATTCGCAAACGAGGATAGATGTAAATGTCTATGGGCCGCAGCAACCACTTACCATCAGGTGGACTTGTGCTCGTTTGTCACCCTTATCCTATAAAAAAAATATTAATATGTAAATGGAAAACTTTCGCACGGGAGAGTGTGAAATTTGGCTTGGTTAAAGTTTATTTGGAGAAGGTGTAGAAAGCTAAAATTTATTTATATATATATATATATATATATATATATATATGTATATATAACTAGTGATCCGCCCCAGCTTCGCACGGGTGATTTCTAGATCTTTATCTTTCTTGACAACAGCTCCACCTAGCGGCCCCAATTGTGTATCTAAACCATCCAGGGACCCACTCAATCACGCACATAAGTCTTAGCGAGACTAACGAACAACAATTTATTTTTTATTTAATAGAGATATATAAATATAAAATAAAATAAAACATTCATGAAACACTTCCACAGTAGAAATTGACGCCAAAGAATTTTACAGTGTTGTCAAAAAATAATTACTGAGTGATTTATTGAATGAGCTGTGATATTTGTGTGATTTCAAATGTTCCTTTACGGTCTGTGACGTGTATGTTAAGGCAAAAATGCTTTTATTTTATATTTTGTGTAATACATATACATATGTGTTTTGTATATGAATGTACAGTTAAAAGCATAAATAATATAAACATAGATACTGAGAGTTAAAAGGGAATTACAGTTTGTTTAATATACAAACTTGAAATTAAATACATGCGTGGATGCCCACAACTAAAACGTAGAGATTATTTACTCTTTGTCCACGACTGCTATAGCCACCAGGGGGCCCCACTTATGGATCAGGTGAAATATAATATGACAGATTTCATAGCGAGGGAAGTTTATTATATGTTGGAAGTAGAGTGATAACTATATTTCTAAAATATAACTCAAACGTGAGAGAAAGTGGAACTTTGATCGTGGTAGAGCCACGCTGCATCTATATCATGGTTGTAGCACGAGTAGATTGACTCGAATGGGGTAGAACCCGGCTCTCACAGAGTAGCAGCGAAAAATAGCAGCTTAATGTTGCTGCGTTTCGTATGGTGAGTGTAGAGAGAACCGGAGACCCTTTTTACTGGCAACGAAGCAACGCATCTGCATTTTGATTCTTAATGAAGGATAAATGTAGATGTCTATGGGCCACGACATCCACTTACCATCAGGTGGACTGTGTGTTCGTCTGTCACCATTATTCTATATTTTTAAAAAAATTAGTTAAAGCAAATCTCAGCGACAAATAATTCCAAATAGACCGTAAACGAAATTCACTGGCACTGAAATCACTTACGTATTCAGATTACTGGCAAATTCCAAAATTAATGGCCGCTCTCTTTTCGCTGAGACGATAATGAAAAATTTAATATCACATTTCTTTCAACGTTCCAAATTGAATTTCGTCGTGGATCCGATCATTACGTTCGTGATTGCCGACGGTGATACTTCGCAAGAAATCGGTTCCTACCAATCAACTGAGAACATTGATATAATGTAACGTCGTAATTTAATTTTCAAATAAAAAAAAACATTTGGCTTTCTACCACTATTATAACGTGTAGTGGTGGTATAAGGATATCGACTACCCCATATCATCCCATGGGTGTCATAAGAGGCGACAAAGGGAAACAAATCAGGAGATAGGCGGCAGCGTCTTCCTAATACTAATACATAAGGTATTAGTGGTTAGCCACCGCAGTCCACTTAACCTGAGGATGTCTCGTGTAGAGTGCCTTTCCTAGTACAGTGCTGTTGGAAGTAGTGATGCTGGGATTAGTGGTGACGGGGGTAGTGGGCGCCATTGAGGGAAGGCGAGAGGTGTTCTTCAAACTAAGTGACATCACTTCATTTTATTTTAACATCTTTAGCCTTAAAATACTATTACCATCAACTGTCTGCTAGGTCAAGCTACAATCAGCATCTCCCAAAAGCTTTGCAATGTAATGCATAAACATATTATGAAGAAGTGTAGTTAACTTTAAAAAAAATACAATCTAAGTGTACGTCCCACAGCTGGGCACAAGCCTCCTTCCATTTCTAAGAGAGAAGCCACACGGTGCGGTGCGGTCGCGGCGCGGTGCCGGAGCGATGTCGCTGCGGTGTCCTGCATATTAAAATCAATGATATGCCAGACGGTGCGTTCCGGCGCCGCACCGCAGGCACACCGCACTTCGATTATACCTAGCATTTCTCTTGGATCTACTGGATTTCTCATATTAGTATATTGCTTCCGTAAATGTGGTCCCGAGGTATTTAATAAACTGTTGAAAGAGGACACACTCATTCGACAGAAGTTAAAAATCTTTTTTTGGATCCAACAATAGCTCATTGTATTCTTTAACAAAAAAATCTCCGTCACTGTTTCTTAACGCGATTATTGGACTGACCCAATATCGTCTGATTCCACGTTTTCGGCGGTGGCGTAGTAGTAGAAGCAATAAAACACGTCTATTCCGATCCTAGGCTAGATCCCCGCCCCGCATACTACGGCGTAGGAACGGTGCCGTATTGCGGCAACTCATACCACATGTGTGCAGTGATGCGGCAAAATGTTTGCGGTGCGGCGCACCGTGTGGCTTCTCTCTAGCAGGGTTTTAGGGTAAGTATTGGCGGACTTTACATGTCTTCAAAATATTTTTTTTTTTATTTCTCAGACATTCAGGTTTCCTGACGATGTTTCCCTTCACCGCCGAGCACGTGGTAAATCAGCACTTAAAATTGCAATTAACAATTTCATTGGTGCTGGCGGTGATCAAAACCAAGTTGCTCAAGTACTGTAAAGTTTATAGCGAGCGCTAACCATCTAAGCTACCACGGCTCCCACGTTCACGATATTTTATAGGTTAGAGTGACGAGCGAGCATACATACAGTCAACCTGATGGTAAGTGGTTGATCTTCTACATCTACCTATCTACATCTATCATCAATAGAGAATCAAAATGCAAATGCGTTGTCACCCGTGAGGACTAAAATGGAATGCCTCTTTTCCTGTGAAAAGAATCTCCGGA
The DNA here is from genome assembly GCA_033319125.1 of Parnassius glacialis. Lineage (NCBI taxonomy): Eukaryota > Metazoa > Arthropoda > Insecta > Lepidoptera > Papilionidae > Parnassius > Parnassius glacialis. Next base: position 40,921,706 of record JAVANC010000009.1, on the reverse strand, counting down.
TCTCTACACTCACCATACGAAATGCAACAGCGTTAAGCTACTACTTTACGGTGATATTCTGTGAGAGATCTATCGTCTATTACAAAACAAAATGCAGATGCGTTGTCACCCGTGAGGATTTGCAGTAAAAGGGGTCTCCGTTTTTCTACACCCACCATAAATAATACGAAACACAGCAGCGTTAAGCTACTATTTTACGCTGGTATTCTGTGAGAGCGTGGTCCTACCCCGGTCGAGCCGACTCATTCGTGCTACAACTATGGTACTAATATAGCTGCAACAGGCTCTACCGCGTAAAAGTAAGTGTACTACAAAGAATAATTTCTTATTAATTGATACTAGCAGAGATAGAATCATACGCGTTCATTAACTAAGAAAGAAAGAACACCTTAGTACCATTTTGATAATTGTATTAATTAAAATCAAATCCTTCTTTTATTATCTACGTACGGCACGTATTCACCAGTTCTATAATATAGTACAGTATCGTCACTTGGATTTTCCGTACTCGCTTCTGGAAGTGGTGAATTTTCAGTGAGTGTAAGTCTTCTTTTCACTTCTCTCTTCCGGATGCCCCTGATCATCAAATGCAATGACCTACAGCAATAGATATTTATAAACATTATAAAGATGCCTCTCATCCAACAGACGGCCGCTATAATTGGTATCCAGCCGCCGAAGTCGTCGTAATTCTTCAACATCATTTCGACACTCCATCCGCTGTACCTCAGAATCATGCCCTTCGTCAAACTCTTCTTGATATGAGTGGCGTAGACAATGGCCATGGATAGGTCGAATATGACCACCGAAATTGAAACGTAGAAAAATATTGCGAGGCAGAACCTTACGAAGCGTATGGTTGATGTAGTACCAACAAATATCCTTAAGATTATAGCTGACAATAACCAGACAATGTGTACCGCAATGCTGAGTTCTATGTACCTGATAAACAATAACACATCAATGTTACAGAAAGTATATAACAATTTTTTTTCTAAAAGCACATTAACCCCAGACTAGGATTTTCTCCTGTATAGCGGGAGCAGTTTACATACATAATTGTTTTTTATAGAATAAGGGTGACAAACGAGCACACAGTCCACCTGATGGTGAGTGGTTGCTGGGGCCCATAGACATCTACATCTATCTTCGATTGCGAATTAAAATGCAGATGCGTTGTCTGCCGTGAGGACTAAGATAGAATGCCCCTTTTCCAGTTAAAAGGGTCTCCGGTTCTCTACACTTACCATACGAAATACAGCAGCATAAAGCTGCTATTTTACGCTGGTATTCTGTAAGAGCGTGGTCCTTCCCCGATCGATCCCATTTGTGCTACAACTATACAATTAATATAGATGCAGCATGTCTCTACCACGTGTTTCTTGACTTAAAATATCCTAACAACACCTAATATGAGGAGGCCACTAGGACTACAATGAGATCCATCTACATCTAATTTTACAACAGTACATGATGGGTAATTAAGAAAATACCTCCTCGTTTTCGCAGAGAATCTAGTAGATACTGTAACAATAGCCGGCTGCCACTTTATAGGTAGAACATTGAAGCCGTGGGTGTCATTACTGAGTTTCAAATTGGAGATTGCAAGGGATGAACGCAGCTCGTAGCCACAAGCGTCAGAATCGAATAAATACATGATACGTGCGAGCTTGTCGTAGTCGTTAGTCGAATTCTCCGGAGACCAAACACACAAATGGATTGTTGCCGATCCGGCAAACACCAATACGCCTGTGTAATGCATTATTTTGTAGGTTTATTTGAAGTACAAATACAATTAATTAAGGAAATCATTTTGATGGATTATGTTATAAAATAAGTGTGACACACAAGCACACAGCCTAGCGTGCAAAGTGGATGCTGTGGCCCATTAACATTTACATCTATCGTCGATTAAGAATCCAAATGCAGATGCGTATTTATCACTAATAAAATAGAGTATTTATTCTCTTATGCTACCGTGATGGTACCTCACTACTTGTATTACGAATCATATGTACAATCTAGGAATAATTGTTCGCTTGGATGTTTGTTCATATATTCTCCTGTACCCTGGACGACCACATCATCATCATCATCACCATTACAGTCCTTCACAAGTCCACTGCTGAACACAGGCCTCCCGCAAGGAATGCCACAAAGGAAGGTCTTGAGCCACCTACATCCATCGACTTCCTGCATGTCTTATCAGGTCGTCACTCCATATAGGTTATACAGTTACTTCGTTACGGTCTTGTTACGGTTACGGTTACATACGGTTCTTCGAGCTATATGGCCGGCCCACTGCCACTTCAGCTTACCGTTAATACCGTTTAATCCGTTGGGCTATGTCGATCACTCTCGTCCTACCCCGGATATCCTCATTTCTAGATTTATCACGCGAAAAACCCCAAACATAGCCCTCTCCACAGCTCGCTGAGCGACCTTGAGCATTCTCATACGGCCAGCAGTGAAGAGCCAAGTCTCAGATTCGTAAATCATCACTGGCAAAACGGACTGGTTGTACAATTTGGTTTTCAGGTTTTGAGGTATACCTGACGAGAAGATGTGTCGTAATTTCCCAAACGCTGCCCACTCGTGTTGAATCCGTCAATTAACCTCTCGGTCGAAGTTGGACTTACCCTACTGGACTATTTGTCCTAGGTAAACATACTCGTCAACAACTTCGAGCTTAGTGATCCCAACAACTACCGGCATAGGTGTGACATGGACATTAAACATGATCTTTGTTTTGTCCATGTTCATCTTAAGACCTATCCGTTGGGAGACACTATTGAGGTCATTGAGCATAATGCTTAGGTCCTCCAGCGATTCTACCATAAGGACTATATTGTCGGCAAATCGAAGGTGAGTGATGTACTCGCCATTGATGTTAATACCGTATCTTTTCCAGTCCAGTAGCTTGAAAGCGTCTTCCAATGCAGCGGTGAAGAGTTTCGGGGATATAAAGTCACCCTGTCTTACACCTCTCTGCAGTGGGATAGGTTTCGTACTCTGTTTCTGTACTCGGATAGCCATCATAGCCCTATTGTACAAACACTTCAGCACTTCGATATACCGATAGTCCTCTTGGCATCGCTGAAGGGGCTGCAGCACCGCCCAAATTTCTACGGAATCAAACGGCTTTCTCTTAGTCCACATACGCAAGACATTTGACTCAAATTTTGACAAATTGTACTCATCGGTCTTCTGTACAATTTTCCGAAGGGTATGTTTGTGGTCTATGGTACTAAAGTCTTTTCGGAAACCGGATTGTTCGGGAGGATGGAAGTCGTCGAGTCTACGTGCGAGACGATTCATAATGACTCTCGAAAACAGCACGTAGACGCGACTCAGAAGGAAAATTGGTCTGTAGTTCTTCACGAGAGCGTTGTCGCCTTTCTTGACGAACAAGACCAGCGCACTTCTGTTCCACGTCTACGCGGTAGTCCCACCATGGAGGACGAAATTAAAGAGCTTCTAAAGGACTTCAAGTACCGGTTTTCCACCCGCTTTCAGAAGCTTCCATCTTCACCTGGGGCCTTGCCGTTTTAATCTCAGCCATTCTAATCTCGCTCAGACTGAGTCCGGCATATCACCGGAATAGTGTCAAATAAGACTAACTCTTGGATCGTTACTCAATACTTACACTTGCGTGTGGCTCAAACAATGACTTGTACAGCTGCCCATAGAATCACAAGGTTCTTGGAAACGATATTGCCACACTCGGTCTTTAGCTTTGACAGTTGGCTCTGTCTGACAGACAGATCTTTAGTAAAGACTTTGGAGCCCTGGTTCCGCTCGATCGCTTCTTCAATACGTGCTATATTGAAGTTGCGTAAGTTCCACCACATGCATTTGGATCTATCTGTTTAGTTGCCTGTACCCTGTTAAATCTACTGAAGACTGCAGTTTTATTTCCCGTCTAACAGCCATGAGACTAAGCGTGTGATCGGAGAGTTTTTGTGTTCTTCTGCGGCGGGTCTTGCAAAACTTAGCTCCAACCGCATGGACAGTTTCCACGAGCTTATCTTTTATATCGTCCACTTCATTGCAGTCTTCTAGGCACTGAAAATGGTTTTGTTACCCGAGCTGAAAGGTTTTGGGACTTTGGGCTGAAAGGTTTGGGGACGGAGCGTTGACTTCATTAGACGAGACCTCTTCAACTTAACGTTTAGGTTCAATGTGCCTCTAAGCATTCGGTGATCGCTACCAATTTTCACCCTTGCGATCACTGAAACATCATAGAACAGTTGTCGTCTGGTCGTCATAATGAAGTCATTTTTATTTTTTGTCGAACCGTCGGGGCTCGGCAAGGTCCACTTCCTATGGGGCTTCTGGGAAAATAAAGGTTCATCATAAAAAGTCCCTCTTTCTACATGAAGATGGCCAGCTGCTGGCCTCTTGGGTTCCATTACCCTATTTCTTTCTTGTGCCAAGTTTTGCATTGAAGTCTCCCGTTAACACCGTATTGTGAGTTTTAGAGCAATACGTGACTTTAGAGATATCCTCATACATTTCCTCCACCTCCTCATCTGGATGTGCCGAGGTTGGTGCGTAAAACTATATGACTTTCAACAAATACCGTTTGGTGATTCTGAATATAAGGTATGCAACCCTCATTGACACACTCACAATCTTTACAACGTTGTTAACGTGAGACTTTTGGACGATAAATCCGACACCTTCTTGGGACAGATGGTCGCCCTCCCGGTGATACAACAAGTTGCCGGATTAGAGCATGATACTGATTTTTTCCGCTGGTGACTTTACGAGAGTGGCCGTTTCTCCGTTCAGCCGACTTTATGTTTTGTTGCGTTACTTTGTTACTTAGGTACATACTATAAGATAACGTGATGAAAACTTCAACTGACTCACATTGCACAATAACAAAGTATGCGATTCTGGAACATTTCTCTTTTTCCTGTGGCAACAGTACCACTGGTTGTTTTATCAATACTAAACTGTGTCTCAACATATATATTACTGGTGCTTGATGTAATGAAGTCACTTATCTCGTTTATTTGAATTTATATAACTTTACTAGTGGGCTAATGACTTCATTAAAAGCAATTAATTACTGCATTTATTTCAATTGATTATGGTTTCATTATCACATCTTAAAATTACATTCATAATAAATCTCAGAAAACATAATAGCAAGCTTGACTTTGGCTTGACTTAATGAAGTGTCAATTTTCTTTTTTCTAGTTACCTATAAAGCAGCCAGTGTATGAAAACTTTATTTTGCTGCAGAGAGCTGTGAATGAAATTCGTTAACCGTTTTGAACTAAAGTTCAAATGTGTGACAGGTTTTAACCACGCGACGAAATTTTACAGATTTTAAGCGTATGTACGTAGGATTTACAATAACTGCAACCACTATTACAAAAGTAAGTATATTGGTACAGATCGTAGTCATATACTGGATTATAATATTAATATAAACAATTAAAAATAAAAAATGGTACAACCGACTTCAATATAAATTATTAAGAATAACGCAAAAACTGTTGCTTAAACCTTGATTAAATTTATATATGGGACCACATGTAAAGCACCAGCTTTCACATAAAAAATAATCATCGAAATCGGTTCAATCATAACAAAGTTATGAGGTAACACATAAAAACGTCAACACAACAAAACAGAAACATACATTCGAATTGAATACCTCCACCTTTTTGAAGTCGTTAGAAAACTATAGGCCCACCTTGAAGTTTTATTACATTAGAATACTAAAAAACTATTAGTAAATCCAACTGTGCATGCCATAAGCGCATTAAAAAAATTACGTATAACATGATTATACGAAAATATTTAAAGTAGTTTAATTACACACAAGTTTTCACTAAATACCTTATAATTATTACTATACTTCCAATTTCCCGATAATTTTATGTCAAATTTCATTTTAAAAAAAGCCTGGAAAAACCAAAATTTCACGACTCATAAGATCGTGAAAAAAATTGAAAAAAAAATTGTAAATTGTAATTCTATTCATCAAAGAGTTCCAGTAGCAGTCACCAAAGTATACCTTCAAGTCACTCCATCAATTCCGGAGATAAGGTCTATTCATAACTAACAAAACGAGGCCAAACTCGGCACACCTTCTACTTTCGAGGAGTTCCAGTAGCATTCACTGAAGTGCGCCCCTAGGCACTGCCTAGTTTGCCTTAAGGATAACTCGCCACTGTCCAGAGGTACGGTCTCGTCATAACTAACATAACGAGCACAATCTGGGCACACCTAGTTCTGCTCGTCAAAGGATTTCCAGTAGCTGATACCAAAGTACACCTTTAGGTTACTACATAAAGTTTAAGACGTATAAATATATTTATATATAAATCCTACGTACTTTTAACGAAATAAATATTGTATTAAAAATCTGTGATTATAAAAATAACCTTGGTCAAGTATGTATCAAATTTGGTTTAAGGAATATTTTGTATTTCTATAGCGATCAATATTTTTACTGCCTATTACCGCTAATATAAGCAAACAATACAGTAATCCACTCACGACGGCGGCCGAGCCCGAAGTGCGAGTGGGCTGTGAGGCAGTGTATTTAGTAATATAAATTAGTACAAAGCTGCTCAAAACACGGAATATTTCGGCATTTATCAGCCGAAAAAATTAATTATAACTACACAAAACAAAATTCAACAGCCATTTACATTCCATGGCTTCACACATGATAGATGAAGAGATTAAAAAATAGATTGAGTTAAACAATAAAACGTTAAACAAATGATATTTTCAAAAGTTATCGTGTTTACCCCACCATGCGGACTCGATAAATCTACAACATAAGCTACTAAAACCAATTTTTATGTATAAATAGCAATTAATCAATTAGAAACATAAGTTCAGCAATCATTTATCTTTCAAACAATGTACTTTTTACATCATTATGTTCAATATGATTGTTAATACGATTTCATTCAACAAAACGTTGGAATCTTAATTTTTCGGCGGTAGTAGAACATACCTACGCGCTTTGCGCTTAAGACATGCAATACATAGTACAAAACATATTCTATGTTTATTACGATCGGTTCATCTGTTTCGAAGATTATCCCTGACAGACAGAGAGACAGACATCCAAAAGTTTTAAAAATGTTTACTCATGTTATAATGGATTGTCCTCAGCTCAAAAAAGGCAGTTATTGTCCACCTGATGGTAAGTGCTTGCTGCGGCCCATAGACATCTACATCTATCCTCGTTTGCGAATCAAAATGCAGATGCGTTGTCACCCGTGAGGACTAAGATGGAATGCCTCATTTCCAGTAAAAAGGGCCTCCGGCCACCTGCACTCACCAAGCGAAACGCAGAGGTAAACCTCTACTTCACGCTGGTATTCTGTGAGGTCGTGGTACCACCCCGGTTCGAGCCGGCCCATCCGTGCGACAGCAAAAGCTGCCGCGTGGCTCTACCACTGTTACAGTTACAGTTTTCAAGCTTCTGGCCTGGAAAGGATACGGTATTAACATCAATGGCGAGTAAATCACTCACCATACATGCATCACCTAGAAATTGAATATGGGTCGTTTAAAATAGAGAAAATGACAGACAGCCTTTTGGGGAGAGCCAATTATTACGGATCGCCGTAACGCCGTGCGAAAAATGGAATAAAACGCGCTGGTCTTGCTTTTAACTGGAGGCAAGCGGCGGTGAGGAGGAACTTTTACTTTCTTTTCTTGCTGGTGCCTTTTCGGTGGCTGGAGAGCGACTGCCGACCCTAGCGGCCGACCCGTCTTTTATATGATTTGGCCGCTGCTGGCCAGCGGACCCTTGCCTCACCCCCGCGCCTATCTTTATTTATTCAGTAAACTTACGAGCTAACAAACATAATTAACTATATAATATTCTTACAACTAATTATTATACTAAGGTGTACATAACAATATTTTTATTTATTTACAGTGCTAAATTATAATTTTCAGCTGCTTTAGGCGGAGAATCCTTCCCCCCGCCTCAGCACTATAAATATAAAACGTCGTGGCGCGGTGCGCGTGGCTTCATTTGCTCCGCGGCCGCGTCACGATAACATGCTCTTTGGTTATTATATTATGTGCCTAATGGCTTAATATATTTATTATATTAAAAAGTAAATATTTACTATATTTGATAATTATAGTTTACATTTTAAGTCTATGCTAACTCTCCCTGTTCATACGGTGCCTTTATTTGGGAGAGTTATTGCATAGTTACAACTCAACCTTAAACATAGTTATAATAGAACATTATTTTTTATCGTTCAACAGAAGTAATACAATTATTTACACAAAGTTATATTTTAATCCCGCATAAGGCTGCGCCTAGTTCTTCCGCACAACCCCAGCTAGTTGTCGAACCGGAGGCGTGGCCCGATAATTACACCGTCGTCATGCCCACTGCGCCTAGGTTGTTCAACTAGTGCCGGTTACAATGTCTTTTGTTTATATCACGCTGTTTGCGTCGTGCACATTCTCCCGCCGTCGCCACGCTGCGATCCCTCTGGTAGCACGACGATCTTCTTCGTTGGTCTCCTTAGTACATGCCCACTGCTGGTGGTTACGTCCACTACTCGTACCTCTCCGTCGACGCCAGGATATACATTACTTATTTTCCCTCTGGGCCAGGTGTTGCGTGGTAGATTGGAGTCACAAATGATGACTAGGTCTCCAATCTTCGGCGATACTCCTATGCTGCTGGGCTCCCGCCGGTGTTGGAGTAGGGGCAGGTATTCTTTAACCCATCTTCTCCAAAACACGTCGGCTAGGGCTTGAGCTCGTTTCCACTGCTGGCGGGCCGTCACGTCACTCTCGCTGAAGTGCCCCGGCGCAGGTACGTGCGAGTTGGGACCGATGATGATGTGATTCGGCGTGATGGCTTCAGGGTCTCCTGGATCGACTGAGACGTGTGTGAGGGGTCTGGAGTTGACAGTGTTTTCGACCTCGGCGAGCAGGGTCCCCAATGTCTCGTCACTGGGATAGCGCTCGTTGAGGGTGACGCGTAGGGCTTCTTTCACGGAGCGAACCATTCGCTCCCATACGCCGCCCATGAACGGTGCTGATGGCGGTATGTACTTCCACACAATCTGTTGACATGTGGTTTCGTGCTCGAGGGCTGTGAGTGCTGCTTCGGCCATCTCCTTGTCGGCTGCCTTGAAGCACGTAGCGTTGTCACTCCATATTTCTTTTGGGCATCCTCTTCTGCTCATAAAACGCCTAAGCGCCGACACGGCTGAGTCTGCGCTTAACGAGTGGGCTACTTCTATGTGTATTGCTCGCGACGTCATGCAGGTAAATAACGCGCCATAGCGCTTTTCGCGATGTCGTCCCACTGTGACTTCTATTGGCCCGAAGTAGTCTAGTCCGGTGTATGTGAATGGACGTGCGTGATGAGCGAGGCGTGCGGACGGCAGGTTTCCTGTAGACGGTGATGCAGGCTTGGCTTTTCTTAGACGGCACGGTAGGCATCCTTTGATGACAGTTTTCACTACTGGACGTATTTTTCTTACGTACAATCTCTGTCTTAATTCGTTCACAACTGTTTCTACGCCTCCGTGATGCAGCCTCTCGTGTACGTGTGCTATGTACAGACGAGTGTACGCGTGCTTCCCGTCTAATATGGGAGGGTCGTACATGTCGTCCTCCACTTCTGATGCCGCTTTTATTCGACCCCTAAGGCGTAGGGTCCCCTCTTCATCAATGTATGTGCTCAGGTGGCCTAGTTTGTCGTCGCCTCCCGGCACACTTCCGCTGGTGATCCTCTTGAGCTCCTTCGTGAAGCTTTCCCGCTGACTGGCTTGCACCCACAGTTGTTCGGCTCTCATATGATAAGCGGCCGGTATTCCTACAAGCGATGAGGCAGTAGGAGTCGCCTTTTTCTCCTTGGCGGGGGTGTTACGTTTGTTTGTTCTCTGCCAGCCAGGGTCGCTACCTTGTCTCGCTTTGTTGCGTTTACGCCCAGCCTTCACCACGTGCTTGTTTGGTCTGCACATGTCGATGAATAGGAGGACTCTCGCTGTCGCCCTTATGAGGCGAATCCATTTAGAAAATCTTCCTATTTGTGGAAGATGTGTTGTTGGCGAGTCTTCGCTTTTAACAGCGATGCTACATATTTCTCGCTCTTCCCCGGTGTCGTATTGTGTCGTTTTCTCTTCCTGCGGCCATTTTGCCGGTGGACGCTGCAGAAACGGGGGCCCTCGGAACCATCGGTGCGAGTCGTCGAACCTATCTGGTGTGGCTCGGGTTGCGTCGTCTGCCACGTTGTCTTTAGACGGTAGCCAACGCCATTCGTTCTTTTTGGTTGTATCTTCTATCTCCGCCAGGCGATGAGCGACGAAAGCTTTGTACGCGCGAGGCTCCGATCTTATCCACACCAGTGCAGTACGGGAGTCGCACCAGTATGTCTTGCCCGCTATGTCGCCATCGTGTTCATCGACCACGGTCTGCGCCAGACGAGCTCCCAGCAGTGCCGCTTGTAACTCGAGCCGTGGTATGGAGACTGGTTTCAGTGGTGTTACGCGGCTCTTGGCGGCGGCCAATGTTATGTTAACGCTGCCGTCTGCTCGCTCCGTCCTCCAATACACTGCTGCTGCGTAGGCCTCCTCGCTTGCGTCGACGAATGTGTGTAGTTGGCGCGTCGACACCGGGTTGTAATCGTAGCATCGCGGTATTCTTAGTTGTTCTATGGCGTTAAGTGAAGTAATCCAGCCTTCCCATTTTTCTTTTAATTCTGTTGGCAGAGGGTCGTCCCAGTCCGCCTTGTAACGCCATGTGTCTTGAAATATTCTCTTCGCTGGGGTGGTCACCGGTGATATTAACCCCAGCGGGTCAAATAATGCCATTATGACGCTCAACGCTTCTCGTTTAGTTGGCAAGCGCTGTTTTTCTTTTACGTCGGCAGGCATCTTCATATTGTTAGTATTGAATCCAATATGATCGCTTTGTACATGCCAGAGCAGGCCTAGCGTCTTCTCAGTTTCTTTTCCGCCCAGGCACACGGTCGCGTCGTGTTGTCTATGCTCTGTCGTTATTTCTTCTATTATTTTTTCTTCGTTCGATGTCCACCCGCTGAGTACGAATCCCGCTTGTTTGTGGACGTGATCGACTGCTTTTACAGTTTGCTGAGCTTCCGTGACAGAGTGGAAGCTCTGCAAGTAGTCGTCCATATAATGGTTTCTTTTTATGGCGACCGCAGCTTCTGGGTACGCCTCAGCATGTTCTTCAGCATTTTTATTTTTGATGTATAATGCTGTGCATGGTGATGATGTCGCTCCAAAGATGATTGACGTCATCCTATATTCCTCCGGTTGGTCCTCCCGCCGCTTGCCTCTCCACAAGAAACGTAAAACGTCTCTATCTTCTTTGCGCACTTTAATCTGCATGAACATTTCTTTTATGTCGGCGCTCACTGCATACGGATACTGTCGGAACCTCATGATCACTCCGGGCAATGATTGTAATAAGTCGGGCCCCGAGTGAAGCATATCGTTGAGACATATTCCGGCTGTCTTCGCTGCGGCGTCGTGTACCAATCTCGGCGGCTTGTTCGGTTTCGCAGGGTTGATGACTGGGAAGTGTGGCAGATACCATGTCCTTCCTTGCGGCGGTGGCATTGGCGCGCGCTCTGCGTAACCCGAGTTGAAGAGGTTCTCTATGCGTTCTTCGTACTGTAGCTTGAGATTGCTGTCTCGGTCGAGCCTCTTCTCTAATGTGTGCAGGCGCCTTTCCGCTTCTTTATAATTATTTGGTATTTGGAAGTCCTTTTGTTTCCACAACAACCCTGTTTCGAATCTGCCGTCCGCTGACCTCTGGCTGTTTTCGTTCAATATTTGCATGGCTCGCTGCTCGGGATCTTCTCTCGGTCTTCTCGGCTCGATGCACAGTGACTCCAATTTGAAATAATTTTTTATTTCTTCTTCTATCGGTGGTGCATCTTCCCTCTGATGTAGTCTGCCGCAGAAGGTGACCGTCGACGTCAATGAGCTATGACAGCCATGCAGAACCCAGCCCAGGTTGGTGTATGAGGCGACTGGTTGGTCTCGACGGCCGACGCGCAGTTTTCTAGACACTATGAGGTGCCAGTTATCTTGCCCGATTAGTACTTTCGGTGAGGCGCGTTCGTAGGTGATATCCTCTTTGATATCCAACAGATGTGGGCAATTCTCCAAGTGATTTTCATTCACGGATTCTGGCGCGAAGTCCAACCGCTCTACCGTACGCGCTGCTTCTATGTTGTGTTCTTCTTGCGCGTACGTTCCTCTTATTTTAAAGCTGACGATCTTGCTCTTCTCGTGTTTCATCTCCGAGCCGACCCCTTTTATCCACATTGTGTGGGCTGGGCCGTCGGCGCCGATGACGTCGGCGATTGAGGCATCGACTAAGGTGACCGTGCTTCCTTCATCCAATAATGCATATGTTTCGACGCAGCTCAGCGGCCCCCTTATTGTTACGGGCGCAATCTTTAGGTAAGCGCGGCGGTGCTTGTACGGTCGAGTCGCTGTGTTGACCTCCTTTGCCGATGTTGCGGTTTCCATAGCGGGTTCTTTTTCCATTACTGTTGTTCTGTCGTGATGCAACAATTTATGGTGTTTCATCATGCATCCGTCTTTTCCGCACGGTGGAGCTTTGCACAGCAATCGACGATGTTTGCCTCGCAGACAGCGGTAGCAGATATTGTACTTCTTTGCTACTTCCCATCTGTCATTTGTGGACAGAGCGGCATATGACTTGCAATCGGGCAGTTTGTGTTCTTGTTTGCATTGAGGGCAGCGTTCTTCATATGGTTTCTTGCTTGTGGCGAAGGCACGTTCTATTTTTCTCGGTCTTCTCTCTCTCGTTTCGCTGTCCTCTGTGATGAACTCCGGCAAGGCATACGCGCTGCATTTATCCGCTTCTTCGTTTAAGAACATTGATATTTTCTTAAGCTCTGGGATATCTTCTTTCTTTCTGGCTGCATAGTCGTACCATTTGCTTTTCAATATGGGCGTGAGTTTGTCTGTGATAACTCGCGTCATTTCTGGACTATGCAGATAGTGTGCTTTCTTGAGTGCTTCCACGGTGCCCACTACGTTTGCTATGCGATTTGCAAATATGCATAGCTCCCTGGGATTGTCCGTAACTTTGTTCAGCAGCTTCAGCTTCTCTATTTCCAAGTGAATTAACGCTTCTGGTCGTCCGAATCTCCTTTCCAAAGCTTCTATTATAATTTTGGGATCTGGTTGGCTTATAAGTAGGCAACCTGCGGCTTCTTTTGCTGTCCCTTTTAAGCTTCGGCGTATTCTCGCTATGTTTTCGTTCGCCGTGAAGTACTTTGAAGATTCTTCGTACATTGTCTTGAAGCTGAGCCATTCTTTGCTGCTACCATTGAATGAGGGCAGCTCTTGTATATATTTCGGCGGCTCCCTTGTGCTTCGTACTGCTTGTGATAGAGCAGCGGCTAAGGTAGCGACGTCGATTTGTTGCTGCGCCTGTTCATAGTCTTTTTTCTGCGGCGCGGTATGCTGCGGAGCGTATTGCGGCGCACACTGTTGAAGTACGGGTGGTGCGATCTGTAGTGCTGGTTGCGGCGCGAAGTACGACGTGGGTTGCGGCGCGGTATGTTGCGGAGCGTATTGCGGCGCACACTGTTGAAGTACGGGTGGTGCGATCTGCAGTGCTGGTTGTGGCGCGGGTTGCGATGCAGGTTTTTCTTGCAACCATGTACTAATGCGCACTGGTGCCAAATCGTCTTCTATTTCTTCATCTTCATCATCGGTTGATCCGGCTTCTGCTTGTAGTCGCTGCACGTGTATTTCTTGCAATTCCGTTCTTGCTTGCAACTGAGCCTGCTCGAGCTTGAGTTCGGCTAACCGCTCTTTCGCCTCTAACTCCGCGAGGAGTCTCTTGCGTGAGGCTACGGAGCGGCGTGACCTAGTCTCGCCCGGCTTCAATGTGCACTGCGATCTTTCATCACCCTCTTGCTGGGTTTCTTCCGTTGCGGTCGTTCTATCGGTTGCAGAGGTAGCGGTCGTATCGCTAACCGTTGTGGTTTCACTAGTGGCGTTTGTTGAACCACTAGCGGCTGAGTCACCCTCGGAGGCCTCTTCTGTGGCCCCCTGGGTTGTTTGTTCATCCTTGCGACGCTTCGATGATTCTCCGCTGTTACTACGCGTAATCACCATTTTTCTTCACAATAATATTTTTTCGTTCTTGCGGTTTGCTTCTTTCTTCCGGCAATACCAAGACCGATATTGTCTTTTTCTTCTAGTAATCCGGTTTCTCGAAGGACCATTAATATTACGGATCGCCGTAACGCCGTGCGAAAAATGGAATAAAACGCGCTGGTCTTGCTTTTAACTGGAGGCAAGCGGCGGTGAGGAGGAACTTTTACTTTCTTTTCTTGCTGGTGCCTTTTCGGTGGCTGGAGAGCGACTGCCGACCCTAGCGGCCGGCCCGTCTTTTATATGATTTGGCCGCTGCTGGCCAGCGGACCCTTGCCTCACCCCCGCGCCTATCTTTATTTATTCAGTAAACTTACGAGCTAACAAACATAATTAACTATATAATATTCTTACAACTAATTATTATACTAAGGTGTACATAACAATATTTTTATTTATTTACAGTGCTAAATTATAATTTTCAGCTGCTTTAGGCGGAGAATCCTTCCCCCCGCCTCAGCACTATAAATATAAAACGTCGTGGCGCGGTGCGCGTGGCTTCATTTGCTCCGCGGCCGCGTCACGATAACATGCTCTTTGGTTATTATATTATGTGCCTAATGGCTTAATATATTTATTATATTAAAAAGTAAATATTTACTATATTTGATAATTATAGTTTACATTTTAAGTCTATGCTAACTCTCCCTGTTCATACGGTGCCTTTATTTGGGAGAGTTATTGCATAGTTACAACTCAACCTTAAACATAGTTATAATAGAACATTATTTTTTATCGTTCAACAGAAGTAATACAATTATTTACACAAAGTTATATTTTAATCCCGCATAAGGCTGCGCCTAGTTCTTCCGCACAACCCCAGCTAGTTGTCGAACCGGAGGCGTGGCCCGATAATTACACCGTCGTCATGCCCACTGCGCCTAGGTTGTTCAACTAGTGCCGGTTACAATGTCTTTTGTTTATATCACGCTGTTTGCGTCGTGCACAGCCAATAAAATAGATTTGTATTTAAATTTTTCAAAGGATTGACGCAGACTAGAAGAAGAGAGGGCCTTTAAACAAATTAATATTATTAAACTGAAGTTAGCCGTGGTTAAGGATATTTTTTTTATATTTAAGGAAGGAACATTAGGACGTATAAGACCCAGTCCCCCCGTGAACACGAGTGTTGTAAAGTACTCGAAACATCTTGAATATAAAACAAGTTAATATACACGATAAAATCCGTAAAAAATAGTTTAATTTAAATGTGTAGTGTTCGAATAAATATAAGAAATCGTTATTTAAATGCTGATTTAAGTTCGTACGTATCCCGTGTGTTGTCTGTATTTGGAAATAAATTTTTTTTTAGTTTTAATTGTCCTAATGGTTAACCGGGAAATAGTGTCATTTGGCATTAAGACCGCCATATATATATATATATCTTTTGTGGAAATATGAGGAATTTAGAGCTTAGATGCGCTATCTTCGCCGTCACCACTGCGATAGTCCAATGGAATTTTAAGTGCTGAAAAGCTTCATGCCGGACTCTGAGAAATAAACTATATTGACGACATGCGAAGAGCACAAACAGTCATTGAAACAGCACGGCTATCTGACTACTCCGCGACCCTCTTAGAAATAGAACATCTTTACCTAGCAGTGGTTGTAAAATATACATAGGCTTTCATTCACTTTCAAAAACCGCGTAAAACAAAATTGTTATTATTATACTTATAATGTCCTACACAAGTATTTTACAACTAATTTGGGCCACGCACAATGTAGAAGTAGAGTTCCGTAGTTACTCGTCACAATACGTGGGCTTCCTTGATAATGAGCGTAATAAGTGAGTTCGCAGTTTGACCGCTATAACGACTAAAAATGGGCCCAAATAGGAAGATCTTAACTGAAGTACTTATTTTCAAATCAGCCTTATAGGGAGTGGTATTCAAAAAAGATTAAAAGACTTTTCGATTTGATAATAATACCCTATCTATTCCGCAAATGAAAAAGTAAAGCTAATAGTAGTAATGCATATAAGTCGTTTTCTTCATAAAATGTTTATGTAAGTTGACAATAACACTACAATGTTATTAATGCAGCTAGTTTTTGGTCATTTTCTACGGAGTTGTAACGAAATTTTTACTAATCCAAAGTGTATTTTATAAGTTGGTCGACTATTACTCGTTAACTTCTTGATTCTACTTAGCTGTGATAGTTTTCCCTTTGAACTGCATTATATTTACTACTATTTTGTATATTTTTCACATTTCCGAAAGTAGTGGTTTTGGTTGTTAGAGGGCGAGGGACACATGATAAATATTTCGCAAATGGACCCTGAATTGAAAACATGTTGTTTCACATCATGATGTGATGTGTGTTTTCGAAAGACCTATCCAACGATACCCATGATGGAATAGACGGATAAAAAATAACATCCTCCATTTATTTGTATGGGTAGTACCCAAAATAAAAATGTTTTTTTTTAAGATTTTAATTCACAGTTTTCTAGGCATGATTAATATCTATAACCGTGCCAAATAACAGATTTGTAACACCTAAGGTCTCTGAGCATAACCGCGGACGGACGGACGAACATGGCGAAGCTATAAGGGTTCCTTGTTGTGTAATTACGGAACCCTAAATTTTAGTATTTGTGGGCTGGTCAGACAGGAATGGCCCGGGGGGGGGGGCGGCATATTCATAGTTAGCCTAGAGCAGTCATAACTCTAAATCAGGCGCGGCAAATACGCCATTTTTATTTATATGTATAGGTTTATTTGTTTAAGAAAAACAGGCCAATGTGTATATAATGTGTATATAACTTAGCAGTGAGCGGGGCTCTGACAAGTGACAATTGAATATTTTTTTATATAATAAGGGTGACAAACGAGCACACAGTCCACCTGATGATAAGCTGATGCTGTAGCCCGTTAATCGATGATAAACGGGCTACAGCATCAACTTAATATCGACATCAAACAACTTAGTATCGAAATGCAGATGTATTTTCACCTTTAAAGAGTCAGATGAAATGCCTCTAACTGCAAACACTTATCACACGAAACACAACAGTATTTAGCTGCTATTTTTATATTGTTATTTTGTGAGAGCGTAGTCCTTCCCCGGTCAAACCGACCCATTCATGCTACATTCATAATATATCTACAGTACCAACTCTACCACGTAAAAATGAGATGATATACCGCTAACTATTGCAAGCTATAAGGTTGTACTGTAGTTTCTTATAATCGCCTTCATAGGTGACCTACGGACGAAATTGGGTGATGGAATCTCACACCACTCCTTCAAAGAAGTTTGTTTACGATATATATAATTATAGTTTCAGTGTACCCTGGGGGCTACCCGGCACAAACGGTACGAACCACACCACAAGGAGTAAATGTTAAGTGAGCCAGCACGAAAGGTCTCCAGTTACGGTACCCTAGAGGACGGGAAAACCGAAGCAATGTTTAGCAAAAAGTTTAGTATCGACATAATATTGATTTGAAATATGTGTTTAACATTGACAGAATCTAGGGACATTTTATATTTCATCAAATATCTAAAAATCTATGAAGAGTTTTCTGATATAGTAAATGAAAGAATGATAGGTTATTTTAAGTTCCTTCATAAAAAATTAAAAAATAAAACATTTCGTAGTTTTTAGGGTTCCGTACGTCAAAAGGAAAAAGCGGAGCCCTTAAGGATCACTTTGTTTTCCGTCTGTCTGTCTGTCTGTCAAGACCCTTTTTCTCAGGAACGCGTGGAGGTATTAAGCTGAAATGCATATCAAATACTCAAGTCTACTGTCCCTTGGAGCTGTGAAAAAATCAAACTTCTAAGCCAACGCAATCAAAAGATTCAGCCGTTTATGCCGCAAATTTTCAACATTCGCAAGGGAATCAAAACCTACAGGGTACTTCCGGTGAACTCAGAATGTTAAAATTTGGTACGAAGCAACGTATTATAAATATAAGAAAAATTGCGAAAAGTATAAATTTTTAGTTACATCATATAATAAAAATATTTTTAATAATTTTAAACTTATATACCTACGGATTTGTTCGGAACCCTCGGTGCGCGAGTCCGACTCGCACTTGGCCGGTTTTTTTGTTTTAAATAAAAATGTTAATTATTTTAGTCGCCGTAGAAAATTAGTATGATAAAAAAGCTTCATTTCTTCTTATAAAACTATTACTTTTAATTAAAATTGAAAATCTTATAAAATCTAATTATTAAAAATCAGTGTTGCCTCCTCTTACATTAATTACACATCGACATGTCTTGCTGCGATATGAGATCCCATATTCTATGCCGTAGATGGCTAACTCTCCTTGGGCATGTTCTTCGTGAATCCGGATGAAACCCAAACCAGGACTCATAGGTGAACAGCGCCAAAAAAAACAATGATCGTCACTCCATGGTAAATGCTCCTGAGGCCACAAAAGCCGCCGACCGCGATTGCCAAGTCGCAATACTGGAACACGTAGTGGTCTTCGAGCATGAAGACCAACTTCATGTAACCTCCTTCGCACGGTTTGGTCACTTACCAGCAGCTGGTTGTCCTTCTGGAGCTTTTGTAGTAGCTGCATCGCTGTGATATTGGGTGGTCTTCCGACGGTGGTTTGGAGAAATTGATCCTGTCCCTGCGTAGTAACCCGTGTGCCGTTTAGCCACTGTGTAGTAGGGCCTCAGCAACGACGCGTTGAATAGCACGATTTCCTAACATGCACACGGGTCGTTACTTTTCATCTCGACTCAAATGACGACGTGATATGAGTATGAGTCTTAAAGCTGACACAGTATGTTAAATTATAAAAGAAAAATAATCTAATCCCTTTTCATTAATTACTATCAGTAAAACATTTTTAATTTTCCTTGACGTAACGAATTACTAATAGTTTTCCCGCCGTATTTTGTTTTTTCTTTTGTTAGTTGTTTTTTTTATTTACATTTTTAAAATTTGAAAATATAACAAAAAAGGTTTTAATCTGTACATAACCTTTTTTATGGAAAATAAAAAGATTTTAAACAATAAAGTCGTAAATAATTTAGGATTAAGGTAACCCTAGATTCTGTTGATGTGTGTACTTATTTCTATAAGTTTAAGTTAAAATTATTTTACTCAGTTAAGGCTTCATATTTCTGTGAGTAATGGGACATTTAGTTTTAATAATTATGATGTAATTGTATGTAATTGTATGTGATGTAATCATATGTATGTAACACAGTGTACTCATTGTTGTGAGAGCCTAATAAAATAAATAAATAAATATCTCAAGCTTTTATGAAACTACTACTCTAAACCTACTATGACTTTATTATTTCATTTATAATGTGTAAATGTGTTAATTGTATAAGGAAAAACATTCAGACCCGGACCAATTATTTGAAGGGCTATAACCTACAAATAATTGTTCCGGGTTTGAATACTTATACGAGTACCGTGATGGACGCGAAACCGCGGCCCTCAGCACGTAACTCTATAGCATTGAGGTGAGCCACTGCGGCATCGAGCCGATTTTTTTTGCGTAATTATTGCTTCTGATATATTGCGGTATACCACCACGTTTACGCCAGACGTAAAATAATCTGGGTTTTATCCAGCGATGTGCAGCGACGCCACGCATCTTCGACAACGTTTTTTAAAAAAAAGTTGTATTTTCTCCCTCGCCTTTTACGGCATTTGCCAGACGAAATATAGGGATGGCTTTTAATTCTAAGTAACCAACATACGGCATAATAGAACAGCACATTTAATCCGCCTATTATTTAAAGGTACAAGAGTCCAAACATAAAGTTAAAATAAATAAAACACATAATGAAATGCTTAAGTTATCACAGCCCAACATTGTTACTGCCGTCTTGTATTTTATATGCAGTGCGCATTATAAAAAGTCACATTTAGGATCAATTTTAGATTTCCCGTTACCAAACCTATAATATTACTTTGTACTGTTACACTTATTTTGTGTAGGTACATGTGAAACAGATTGTAGTCAACTCCCAGACTCCCAGAGGAGGCGATTCGATACGATCGTCGCCTGGGGCTTGCCATACTCGTAACTTTCAGCTGAATCAGATATCACTATTTTTATTTGATCGACTCGCATTATTCTGCCATTTCTGCCAATCGAGTTTGTCGTGAACACCTCCTAACACAAGCATTTTAAATAAAGGAGTTGATAACGGCAATACAATTATTGTAGTAATGTTAGTTGTACTTTTTCTTTCTTTTTCAAAACGTTACATTACCCTAGGACTTACTTCTGTATCGTAGCAGTATACGTACACATTATTTTTTATTTTTATTTATATTACACAAGGACAGACAATTACATATAGGCAAATCTTTCCTTTTCTTTCAACTCGGTTGGGCAGCGTTCGGGAAATTACGGCACATCTTTTCGTCAGGTATACCTCAAAATTTGAAAACGAGATTATACCTATGGAACTACCTATATGTATTGACCTATAGAACTGAGACGTGGTCCTTCACTGCTGGCCGAATGAGGAAGCTCAAAGTTGCTCTGCGAGCTATGGAGAGGGCTATGCTCGGAGTTTCTCTGCGTGATAAACTTAGAAATGAGGATATCCGCAGTAGAACCAGAGTGACCGACATAGCCCAACGAATTAGTAAGCTGAAGTGGCAATGGGCAGGGCATATAGCTCGAAGAACCGACAACCGATGGGGAAAAAAGGTTCTCGAGTGAGGGTCTCGTATCGGCGGACGAAGTGTAGAGCGTCCCCCCACTAGATGGAGTGACGACCTGATAAGACATGCCGGAAGTCGATGGATGCAGGTGGCTCAAGACCGTGTTTTGTGGCATTCCTTGGGAGAGGCCTATGTTCTGCAGTGGACTTGTGAAGGACTGTAATTATTATGATGATGAATCTTTCCCACAATGGGAGAGGCTGGATATAGTGAAATGTAAAGTTATTATACTTCATACAATGGGAGAGGCTGGAGATAGTGAAATGTAAAGTTATTATACTTCATACAACGGGAGAGGCTGGAGATAGTGAAATGTAAAGTTATTATACTTCATACAATGGGAGAAGCTGGAGATAGTGAAATGTAAAGTTATTATACTTCATACAATGGGAGAGGCTGGAGATAGTGAAATGTAAAGTTATTATACTTCATACAATGGGAGAAGCTGGAGATAGTGAAATGTAAAGTTATTATACTTCATACAATGGGAGAGGCTGGAGATAGTGAAATGTAAAGTTATTATACTTCATACAATGGGAGAGGCTGGAGATAGTGAAATGTAAAGTTATTATACTTCATACAATGGGAGAGGCCGGAGATAGTGAAATGTAAAGTTATTATACTTCATACAATGGGAGAGGCTGGAGATAGTGAAATGTAAATTTATAATACTTCATACAATGGGAGAGGCTGGAGATAGTGAAATGTAAATTTATAATACTTCATACAATGGGAGAGGCTGGAGATAGTGAAATGTAAATTTATAATACTTCATACAATGGGAGAGGCTGGAGATAGTGAAATGTAAATTTATAATATTTCATACAATGGGAGAGACTGGAGATAGTGAAATGTAAATTTATAATACTTCATACAATGGGAGAGGCTGGAGATAGTGAAATGTAAATTTATAATACTTCATACAATGGGAGAGGCTGGAGATAGTGAAATGTAAAGTTATTATACTTCATACAATGGGAGAGGCTGGAGATAGTGAAATGTAAAGTTATTATACTTCATACAATGGGAGAAGCTGGAGATAGTGAAATGTAAAGTTATTATACTTCATACAATGGGAGAGGCTGGAGATAGTGAAATGTAAAGTTATTATACTTCATACAATGGGAGAAGCTGGAGATAGTGAAATGTAAAGTTATTATACTTCATACAATGGGAGAGGCTGGAGATAGTGAAATGTAAAGTTATTATACTTCATACAATGGGAGAGGCTGGAGATAGTGAAATGTAAAGTTATTATACTTCATACAATGGGAGAGGCCGGAGATAGTGAAATGTAAAGTTATTATACTTCATACAATGGGAGAGGCTGGAGATAGTGAAATGTAAATTTATAATACTTCATACAATGGGAGAGGCTGGAGATAGTGAAATGTAAATTTATAATACTTCATACAATGGGAGAGGCTGGAGATAGTGAAATGTAAAGTTATTATACTTCATACAATGGGAGAGGCTGGAGATAGTGAAATGTAAAGTTATTATACTTCATACAATGGGAGAGGCTGGAGATAGTGAAATGTAAAGTTATTATACTTCATACAATGGGAGAGGCTGGAGATAGTGAAATGTAAAGTTATTATACTTCATACAATGGGAGAAGCTGGAGATAGTGAAATGTAAAGTTATTATACTTCATACAATGGGAGAGGCTGGAGATAGTGAAATGTAAAGTTATTATACTTCATACAATGGGAGAGGCTGGAGATAGTGAAATGTAAATTTATTATACTTCATACAATGGGAGAGGCTGGAGATAGTGAAATGTAAATTTATTACACTTCATACAATGGGAGAGGCTGGAGATAGTGAAATGTAAAGTTATTATACTTCATACAATGGGAGAGGCTGGAGATAGTGAAATGTAAATTTATTATACTTCATACAATGGGAGAGGCTGGAGATAGTGAAATGTAAAGTTATTATACTTCATACAATGGGAGAGGCTGGAGATAGTGAAATGTAAAGTTATTATACTTCATACAATGGGAGAGGCTGGAGATAGTGAATCGTAAAGTTATTATACTTCATACAACGGGAGAGGCTGGAGATAGTGAAATGTAAATTTATAATACTTCATACAATGGGAGAGGCTGGAGATAGTGAAATGTAAATTTATAATACTTCATACAATGGGAGAGGCTGGAGATAGTGAAATGTAAAGTTATTATACTTCATACAATGGGAGAGGCTGGAGATAGTGAAATGTAAAGTTATTATACTTCATACAATGGGAGAGGCTGGAGATTGTGAAATGCAAAGTTATTATACTTCATACAATGGGAGAGGCTGGAGATAGTGAAATGTAAAGTTATTATACTTCATACAATGGGAGAAGCTGGAGATAGTGAAATGTAAAGTTATTATACTTCATACAATGGGAGAGGCTGGAGATAGTGAAATGTAAAGTTATTATACTTCATACAATGGGAGAGGCTGGAGATAGTGAAATGTAAAGTTATTATACTTCATACAATGGGAGAGGCTGGAGATAGTGAATCGTAAAGTTATTATACTTCATACAACGGGAGAGGCTGGAGATAGTGAAATGTAAATTTATAATACTTCATACAATGGGAGAGGCTGGAGATAGTGAAATGTAAATTTATTATACTTCATACAATGGGAGAGGCTGGAGATAGTGAAATGTAAAGTTATTATACTTTAATTTTATTTAACTTTAAAGTTATCATACAATGGGAGAAGCTGGAGATATGTATGTAGATGTCTATGAGCCACAGCAACCACTTACCATGGTGGACTGTGTGCTCGTTTGTCACCCTATCCTATAAAAAATATATATTTCTTTTGTCGGGACGACTTTTTCATATAGCTACAATCCGATGTTTAGCGCTGTGGTCAAACTATTAATAAATTCAATATTTATGGACGAAATTACTCATATTCACATTATTTATTGTGTTGGTTGAGTGCCAAAACAATACCAATATCTGGACCCGTTATGTGGCATTGCAAAAAATCCGTAGTGAATCCGGAATATAGCTCATCTTGCCCTTTACCACAACGCCTGGCGGTTATAAGAACTATAAGTTGTTACTCTTCCATGGATGTGTTTCTATGAAATAAATAAATTAGTAAAGTCATAGGGAAAAAACGACATAACGTATTCTTGTATTGGATAATATTCTTAACTATATTAAATAAATGGGAAAGTTTAACCGCTTATTAGTAATCTACCCTCACTCTTAACACTTGTTAAGTTAGTTTTACATAGAACAATGAGTAGATAGAACAATGTTGTATAATAAAGCAATTTAATTCATTACCGCCTTTTCTAAAATCACTGCCATATTAAATTTTAAATATCATTAAAAACATGGTCTCTAGAAAGACAATTTTAAAAAATTTATGAATTTTTAACTGCCAAGTTATTTAAAAAACAATATTATTTATGGATTTTCTTAATTTTTGTTTTGTAGATGAATCTGCATAATATGTAAACAAAAAGAAATTAAATTTTTTTGTATTTGAAGTATTTAAAGAACATTTCAGCGCAGCTTGGCAAAACGTAGTAGTTACGTGGTACTGATTAAATATATTATATATACATATACTAATCGACAAAAAATCGTGATTTAAAATTTCATTGGTGCCGGCAAGGAATCGGGCCCAGCCAGATAGCTCGCGTACCTACAGTTAAATGTCGATGAGCACTTAGCCATGGGGCTCTTCGTTATTTTTACAATACTATCATTTGCAAAATAACCACGTAAGTATATCGATTCAAGGGGCAGGAAACAAAAATAAAGAGGCATGATTTTAATTAAAACCTTATTGCTAGATATACGATGAAAATTATAAATATATTACAATAGATAAACTAATCGTACCGAAAGGGAGTTTTTTTTTTAATTTTGTTTGCTGTTTTGATTTTTGTGTAAGTTATGTTCTGTGTAGCGACATATAATAAATCATAATATTAGGTTCATTCCCTCATTCGTAAAAAAATTTTATGGCTTCCGATAGATGGCGGTGTTACTAATCTTTTACGCCATCGTAAAATATCCAGAATGGCGACGAGAAGCAGCGTCAAAGACGCGAGGCGTTTATGTCGAAAAAGCCCAAAGCTATGACGACCTCCGCAGCAAAATAATTGCTGCATTCACGGAAGTGAAAAGTGCTCAGACACATGTAATTCATTCAACTCAACAGTGAATTGTGAGAAACGGACACCGATTAAAATACCAGTAAGTTAGTTTTATTTTAAGTGGTTGCATATTTAAGTTGTAAATAGTTAATCGTTTTAAATTGTTAATAGTTGTAAATACTTGATTCCAATTTTTAAATACGCCATAATAAAGATAGTCATCGGTTACATCTGTAATACAACAATCCCACCAAAAACATTCTGTAAAAAACTAGCCAAGTCTCGATGGAGCTGCTTGTTTATCTCTAAAAAGTAATGAAATCTATACAAAGTCGTTTCAAGTCTAAGGTTCCTTACTGCGATTTCTTTATTATTATAGTTAATTTTGTGTGACTTGGCCGCTG
The DNA here is from genome assembly GCA_033319125.1 of Parnassius glacialis. Taxonomy (NCBI): domain Eukaryota; kingdom Metazoa; phylum Arthropoda; class Insecta; order Lepidoptera; family Papilionidae; genus Parnassius; species Parnassius glacialis. The sequence goes on along the minus strand of JAVANC010000009.1, from coordinate 40,896,323 downwards.
AAGGCTACACAAGGGTACAAAACCAGGTGCTACATGACACCATTGCACATTACCGTATTACCGTAAACTACCTATGTTTATTAAGCGAGATAATAGCTCATACTAGTATTGGTAATTGAACGCTAGTGTCTCATTTTAGGCTAACATAAAATAGACGTACAGACGGACTTCTATCAATGATTAGAAGTCCGCCTGTACTGTAAATAATTTTTTATACTGTTTGTTTCAAGCTCGCCTATACAAAACTATTATTGAATCAATGTTTTCCAAGTGGCAATTTTCCATCGTCAATGGGTATAGGTTCTGGCGACAGATTGGTGCAATGGTGTCATGTAGCACCTGGTTTTGTACCCTTGTGTACCCTTCAACGGTCAAGTCACACAACATTAACTATAATAATAAAGAAATCGCAGTAAGGAACCTTAGACTTGGCACGACTTTGTCTAGATTTCATTACTTTTTAGAGATAAACAAGCAGCTCCATCGAGACTAGGCTAGTTTTTTACAGAATGTTTTTGGTGGGATTTCACTGCTTTTTGCAGAAACGTGGGCATATTGATTTATTTTATTAGATTTTCTTATTTAACTGGCATTCGCCTAGCAGTGGGACGCTATAGGCTAGATTAAATTAGAAGATGTGTCCCACTACGCTTGATTTTTGCAGTGACAGTAGATTTTTTTAGTAGAAGGGGGCATTACCATATCTCTAATACAGCTGAGACCAGCTGAGGGTACTTCATCAGATACTTCAGACCTTCGATTTTTGCCATCAAATGAAGCGGCCCACCAAGTTGAATATTTTTTGTAAAGGCGGTATGTCGATCTCTTCTAATAGTTTGGTTGGGATCTTGTGTTTTCTAATCAGGGTCACCAGGTGCTCCATTTCTTCGATTATTCTAGTTTTTATAGTTTTCCCTTTATGTGGCTATTAAACCCTAACTCTGTACCAAATTTCAGCTCTCTGAGTTTATGGGAAGTACTAGTTCTATTCTGATGATCATGAGTGAGTGAGTGAGTGTCATAAATGCGAAACTTTGCTTTCGCTTAACTTCGGAACTAAATGACCTATAGACTTGAAATTTTGGATTTTAAGTATGTGATTATAGCTTACTGGATGACGAAAATTTCTGCATTCTGGTCTTATCCAGAGGTTCTCAAATGCGGCCTGAAAATGTGGCAAAATGGTTCCAGTAAAGGATGGTACGGCAGTGTTTGCTTCGCGCTCGACTTGGCGGGGGCACTACCGTGCCCCCTGATATAAAACAACATACAATTTATGTCTGCTATCGTCAATCCTCTTGACAAACGTGACGACTAAAGTAAATCTTCTCTAGAATAGGAGCGGCCCATATCTTTTACGTGCTAATCAAGAAGAAAACAAAATAGTACAGATTCAATTCAATGTATTTATTCTGAAGTGTCAATTATTCAACTTTACAAATGATTACCTGACTGAATATAAAAGTAACTATTTTATTCATACAATTGTCATTTTTAATTTGTACACTTTGTTTTAAAATATGAATAACTTTTATCTGACGATTGAAAAATCGGTCCTGAATGATAAATATAAGCAAACATATGAGATACCTAGCAGCTAATTTTGTACGTATAAAAACTATGCGACGGAATACATCGATTTTTTTTTAAATAATGGATTTTATTGTAGGTAAGTCTTTGCTCAGTTGTCAGACTTATTGACATTTTTTTTCTTAATATAGTAAAGCTCAATTTCATAACACCGCATTCTTTTACACATTTGAATACACATTTATTTATTGTAACTCGGAAACAGCTAAATATCAGGGTCCGAATACAAACAGTGGAGCGCGATCCTGAAGCTGTAATCGCGCGGTATACCTCATGTTCTGGATGTCATTTTCCGTTAAAAACTCAATCTTCTGCAACTGTCCGTTAGGTAACAGAACGAAGTACGAACCAACACTTCTCTGCACTTCTACAGGACCGTCCAATTTTTCTGGTTGAGCACTTTCAGTGGCTTCAGTAGTAGTGGCTTCAGTTGGAGTTCCGTTAGTACTGTCCGGAGCCCCATACGTGTTGTCTGGAGCACCGTAAGTCATTGCCGGTAGTTGCTGTTCTTGGGGCAAATTGAAAGGCTGCCCGGCAGGCTTCCAACCCGACGGCGGGTAAGGACCACTTACTAACGGTGCACCGTAAGTATCATCTGGTGCCTTTTCGTTAGGTAATGTAAACGGTTCACCGGCTGGTTTCCATCCGGACGGCGGATATGGGCCTCCGGCATACGGGCTTTCAGTTTCTGTTGTCGCTTCTGTCGGCGCGTCAGTTGTCGTCGGGGATACTTCCTGGCGTTGGAGCCTGAACCTCGCCGGTCTGTAGCGAGGTGGCTCAGCCAAAACTCCTACAATCAAACAGAACAGGGCGAGTAACTTCATCTTTAGCTGTTGATTGAATGATGAATTTTCTTAACTTACAATAATATTTATAGTTGTATGGTCCAGTTTATTATTCTTTGTTTTATCATAAATGGTATCTTATGGAGAAGGCTGTCAGAGAGGATACATTAAAGACAGTGGATAGTCCGATCACGTCCTCTGTGGCTGACATTGACCCGTTACGTCAAAGCAATGGGGATCTATGAATGAGTGTTCAATGTCATCAAACGTTATTAGCATACGTAATTTAGCCGTATGAAGAGACAAACAAAAGTTATATAACAGACAGAAAACATGCTAAAACAATTTTCTCGACTTTTTTAACCGTTGTAGTTCGTCCCGAGCGAGGGTCATCTTTGGTAGATGTTCTTCCTTGTTCAGATTTGGCGCAACCAACGTGCAACTTTAGAATAAAACAGGGCATTTACACCTTTTGTATCCCGTAAATCTTGATTGTCTTTTACCGTAGAAAAAGTTTTCGAGAACAGATACTTAATAACAGGGCGTAGTTCATTTTATTTCATTTTCATCAAAACGCTACACCCTAACAAACGGCAAAGAAAATTATTTCTATTTTTAAAACTAAACAAAAATTAACTCGATTTTTTTTTAATTAGCTTACATGTTATCCAGATTTACCAACCAGTATTTACCTATATTAAACGAAGACAATCGCATTCTCACTCATTTTGAGCATCCACTATTCGTTTCCAATTTTTCATCTGGCAAGGATTGGTACATTGAAACTCTTAATTTATTAAGTTAATGTATATTATAAGACACCTTAAATTAAAGGCTTATTTAGTTCAAGCCTAAAAGTTATGGGTAGTCTTTGCGTTCTGACATTCTCTACCTACCAACGCCGTTATTGGGCACTTACACACTGATGTATTTACGACTGATGAAGATTCTCGTCCCAGGAAATATGAAGTAAATGAATATTTCGAGAGCAAAGGTTCGGAATATTTTAAAGTGAATTGAAAGCACTTTATAAAAAATGTGAGAAGTGCATTGAGTTTTTTGGGACTAAAAAAAATGCTATCTTTTGTTTTGACACCTTAGACCGAGAACTTTTCAGACTCCTTTCGTAAATACACGAATTATATACAATAGTTTGATTAAAATTTTACAGTTTCAAACGAAATAATAGTCTACCTAATGATAAGTGGCTTCTCAAAACGTAAGACCCTCCATGGGTCACAGTAGGGACTGTTTGTATGTTCTGTGGTTGAACCAACTCAATCAAATGTACATCATCATTCATCATTACATCCCTTTACGGCACTGTTGAACAAAGGCCTCCCCCAAGGAATGCCACAAAGCACGGTCTTAAGCCACCTGCATCCATCGACATCCTGCATATCTTATTAGCTCGTCACTCCATCTAGTGAGGGGCTACTCTACATTTTGCTTACCGATACGAGGCTGCCACTTGGGAACCTTTCTCCTCTAACGGTTGTCCGTTCTCCGAGGTATATGACTACTAATCCGTTGGTCTATGTCGGTTAGTCTGGTTCTACTGCAGATATCCTCATTTCTAAGATATCTATCACGCAGAGAAATCCCAAACATTGCAGCAGCTCCCTATAGCTATCATACGCCGTATGACGAATCAAAATATACAAACAACTTCATACCGACTACTGCTCCCGTCTTCATAAAGCTACATCTGACGCTTGTATTTCAAAAGCGAACCGCACGGCACATAATGCCTTTCTCGCGCAACTATTGGATTACTAGTAATTAGGTTAAAGGTTAATTATGGTTATATTATTATTATCAACTTTTTGAAAATAATGAAATATTGCCCAAAAAGGAGGCAGTTGCAGAAGCGTGTGGAGGCGGCGTGAGAAAGAGAATTCGTCACCCTATTGCGGTCCATGAGTGTTCTACAATAAGACGCGACAATAAAAAACCTCATGGCTTCCGAAAGATAGGCGTGTTTACATCTCGTTTTGATAACTGATAGTCACATTTTTCGACCGTGCTTATTGTAATGTTTGAACCGTCACAGCATAGCTTCTAAATTTAGTTTTTTTAATTGTGCTATCACAAAACACTAGTGTATAATCACCCTTAATATGATATGACGCGAACAAACAAAAGCATTGTGACTAAACTTGAATTAAACTCACCTTTCGTCGCATGTCGGACGGCGTGCGTGACCTGCATAGTTAAATATTCAGTCCTCACTCTATCAACATATGAAACACTATTTCCTTACTTAGTTTAAACGTAAAATATGACCTTAAAGTCCGTAGAGTTTGTATTTCGGTCAACTTTTCCTCTCTCCTACTACTGTTACGACGGTTATGGATTAGGCACATAAGTACCAAACATTAACTTATATTATGGACTTATAATATGACCTATGGAACTGACCTCTCAGCGAGCTATGGACAAGGGCTATTCTCGGAGTTTCTCTGCGTGATAAACTTAAAAATGAGGGTATCCGCTTTATAACCAGAGTGACCGACAAAGCCCAAGGATTAGTAAGCTAAAGTGACTATATAATAGCTCGAAGAACCTACAACCGATGTGGAAAGAAGGTTTACTAGTGGGGGCCTCGTACCGGAGCACGTAGTGTGCCTACATTAAATGGAGTGACGACCTGGCAAGACATGCAGGAAGTCGATGGATGCAAATGGTTCAGGAGCGTGCGACTTGTGAAGGGCTGTAAGGATGATGATGAACTTATAATAGTTCAATGTAGATCGCCCTCATCTAGAGGTTTTAAGCAAGACTACTTAGGTTTGAATCTTGGGTCGGGCCGAACTCAGTTACTGAGTTTTCCTCTCAAGCAGTAGTTGCCCAGAGTCAGAAAATTGACGATGTTTCACTCTCGTATATCGAAAAGCATGTAAAGCCGTTTGTCCTACGCCTGATCTCTTTCAGGCTGTGTCGAATTGCTGTTCATCGAATTATGGAAGTATAATCCTATCCTGCGCAAATAGCTAGTCTCTATTGCTGGCCGACGCGACCTAAATTCGATCTGGAGAACGATATTAATCATTAGAATGATTTGGTGTAACCACTTGCATGAGCAAGGTTATGACGTCTCGCACTTAGGCGCTTCTCTAGTCCATGCAATGTTTTACGACACCCAAAACAAGAAAAGTGAGGCCACTCAGTGCGTCACCGTACAAGAACCAGTATAGATTTTCAACAGAACTGAATTCATCTAAAAATAATTGGAGTACTTTTAGTAGAATTGGAATATTTTTAATTACTGCAATTTTTCGCCTACCTTGGACTTGGATATGAATGCCATTAAACTTTTAAGAAATCTTTTTATCATCTTACATTTTTAAAATATTTTAATTGAGATATGTCAGGTTGTGAAAGTTCAGAAACTTATGCATTTTAATGCATAACTATCTTATAAGTCCGAGTAACCTTTGGAAGTAATTCTTCTGTCTGTCATACTATTTTGTGCGATCATTCACTTTTTATTTATTGTTCTAAATGAGAAACAAGATCATAAAATATAATTACATAAAAAAATTTGTTACACACTTTGGCACTACAAAAACGGTAAGAGCGAATGCAACGTTTTTTTTATACTTTTAAAAACGTATGAAATGTTGCCAGTTTTTAATTCTATTAATATAAGCACATTCATTTGATTGTAGAGAGTAATATTGCTTATAATACTTTTTTATTTATTTAAGTATGTAATATGATATTTTATTACCTCCGCTGTATGTGTTATAGGAATGTCTTTAATAGAAATATAACTCGTGTGATAAAGTTTTGTTTCAAAGTCCACTAAATGAAATAATCAACGTACATACATAACAAGAATGAAAATATCTTACAAAGAGGCTTATTGTACAAAAGAATTTATTATGGTTGTTTTGATAAGTAATTCCAAATTCAAAACTTCTGCCCCGCGTTAGATTATGTCCTGTCAACAGATCCATTGTGTTTATTTAAAACAACTTTTCGGGCACAATACGAGTTGACAAACAATCAATTCTTATTGTTACTGGAAATAGAAGCATAATATAAATTAAATAAAGTAAATCTAAAATCGAGTTTGGTGTGACGTAAGCGTAAGGACTGAGAAACAAAAAGTACTCACGTATGTTGATAACGTGTGTTAATTTCGCCATTCTTAGCACAATCATGTTTAGGCTGGAGGGTTTTTAGGGTTCCGTAGCCAAATGGCTGGTATATAATAGATACTGGTAAGACATGCATGCATTCCTCGGGGGAGGCCTATGTTCAGCAGTGGACTTGTGAAGGGCTGTAATGACGATGATGACGAATTCTTAACATTGAAGTTTGCGGTCTGTACCCTTAACCAGGCTACTGTCATTTAAATAAAATTAATTTTACGGATTTTATCGCGTATATTAACTTATTTTATATTCCCGACGTTTCGGGCACTTTTCTGCCGACTTCCAAAAAGGAGACGGTACTCAATTCGGGTGTATGTTTTTTTTTTTTTTTTTTTATGTGTGTTACCTCATAACTTTGTACTGGGCGAACCGATTTCGATGATTCTTTTTTTATATGAAAGCTGATAGTTCTCGTGTGGTCCCATATGAATTTGATCAAGGTCAGACCAATGGTTATTGAGTTATTCTTAAATAACCTATATTGAAGTCGGCTGTACAAAATTTTTAATTTTAAATTATCAGCACCCATGGTCACGGTGGGACTGAGGTGTATGGCGTCCCAATGTCATAGTTAACCACGGCTACCTTCAGATTAAAAATTATTAATTTTTATTCCGATCTACGCAGTATCAACTTACAATATCATGAAGTCTTGCAGTTGTATGCTTGGGTTGGGATTTAATTTTATTAATTATGGGATCCCAAGCAGATGGTAGCACCCAGCCATCTTCTCTATTGAAATTAGGATGTTTTTTTTTTAATTTCAATAGCCTCGCGAATCATCCTGGGGAGGAATCGGTGTTCTTTAGCGAGGATTTGTGGTCTATCAAATCTAATGTAGTGACGGGGGCGATCCTGTACGTGTTCACAGACTGTAGACTTCCCTTTTATTTTTTATTTAAACTTTTTTTTTATTTAGACTTATTTTTTATTTTATTTAGACTTATTTTTTATTTTATTTAGATTTATTTTATTTTATTTAGACTTTTATTTAAAAGTTGTAGTGTTCGCGTAAATATAAGAAATCAGGCTACTGTCATTTCTAATATTTATATTTTAGAAAGAAAGAAAAGAAATGAAAAGAAGGGTGCCCGGGTGCCCTCACTTCTGTACAAAAAGTCTGGTGTTAAACAATATTTATTCATTATTATCATCAACTTCTATATGTTATTATCAACAAAATGTATTTTTTCGCGTTTTTTTATAATTTGTTTAGCCGACTTTAAAAAAGAAGGAGGTTCTCAATTCGACTGTATTTTTTATATTACCTCAGAATTCTAGGTGAACCGATTTTGACGATTCTTTTTTTTATTTGAAAGCTGGTGCTTCTCATGTAGTCCCATATAATTTGATCAAGTACTGACAAGAGTTTTTGAGTTATCCCTAATAAAGCGTGTTTAATTGACTTCGACTACATTGACGATGTTCTCATTTTATTAATATTGAAGTCGGTTGTACAAAATTGTTAATGCTTCCACTTGTTTGTAATTCATGAGGGAATGTCGGCCATATTTTGAACACTATTAAGTTAGTACCTCTCTTGGTTACTCGATTCGCTCGGCATTAGAAAAACATATCTCAGGGATAAAACTTGTCTAGACATATTTGGAAATTCATATGTTATCTTGGTACAAAATTTCAACCAATCTTTGGAGCAGTTTCGGAGAAATTAATTGGATACATATAGGTATACGAACTACATATTATTACTAATAATATATATATATATATATATATATTAGCTGACCAGGCAGACGTTGTTCTGCCCTTTCCGAACGACCATTTGCTTTCCCAAAAAAACTCCTGAAATTAGCAATAAAAAATTGAGGGTCACTTACCTGGATAAAAACTATCCTATCTCTCAAGTTGGACCAAACTGCTCATAGTTTGCAAAATTTCATTGAAATCGGTTTGATTTGTTGAATACTTACAGCAACACGTGGTGGTTATACTACTAAATTAAACGTTTGTATTTTTAACATAGCGCCATCTATTGAATATTTACTCAATCCAGTCAACAGATATCGTCATCTGACAGAATCATTTGGAGCTAACAGATAATTGTGACTGTCAAATAATAGACAAATAATTTGCAATAAAATAATATTGTATTGCGACTATAAATTGAGATTTCAGCTATCCTATCTTCTAAGTTGGACCAAACTGCACATTGACCAAAAATTTATTTGAAATCAGTTCAGTAGTTTAGAAGTCCATCGCGGACAAACAACGTGACACGTACTTTTTATATATAAAGATAACTAGCTGACCAGGCAAACGTTGTTTTGCCATATACATTATTTCTAAGAAATATTTTGTAGTTTTAAAAATCGCGATTAAAAAACAGGGGTTGATCGTAGAAGGGTGATAATTAGAAGTTTTATGTATTTTTCAATGCTAAATCATAATAAAAAAAATATTTAGGGATGGGTCGCCGTTATCATTTAAGGGTTTGAAAAAAAGACGTTGGCCGATTCTCAGACCTACCCGATATGCACACAAAATTTCATACAAATCGGTTCAGCCGTTTCGGAGGAGTTTGGTAACAAACACCGCGAAACGATAATTTTATATATTAGATTATAATGTGCCGTGTAGTGGCGGTGTAAGAATATCCACTACACCATATCGTACAGTGGGTGTCGTAAGAGGCGACTGAGGGAAATTGAAACAGATGATGATAAGCATCATCTTCCTGATACCAACTCAAAATAATTAAAAAATAACTGCGATATGCGACTGCATATTCCGGTGGGGTCTATGTTCAGCAGTAGCAGTAGACTTTTGTAGACTATAATGGAATGGATGGACCAATAAAAAAAATATCCAGTTCTCTACACTCATTACTACAAGATTTTTCTACTGTTTAACGCTGGTTACTCTGTGATAGCTTGGTCCTATCGAGCCGACCCGTTCATGCTGCATCCATAATACAGCTGCAGCGTGGCTCTACCACGTAAAATGTAAGTAAGCAATAATCAACGATTATAAGTAAGACCACAATTGGTTTTAGAATTGTTTTAATTACTACTAGCAATCCGCCCCGGCATCGCCTATATATTATTTGGATTTCAGATAATCAAAAACTGTTTATTTTATGAATTATACCTTTTAAAAATCTTCGATTTTTTTGCATTAAATGTAGTCTAAATCCCTCTTAAAATTACTCTATATCTGTTCGTAAAAATTCATCGTAATCGGTTAAGCTTAAAGCGCAAAATATTAAAAATTATAAAAATAACTTAATAGCATACAAATAACTCTAGTTATTTCAATATTAACACTAACACTTCAATTTATTTTAAACTAGCTGACCAGGCAGACGTTGTTCTGCCCATTTCGAAAAAAATATTGAGCGTCACTTATCAGGATAAAAACTATCCTATCTCACAAGTTGGAGCAAACTGCACAGAATGTGCAAAATTTTATTGAAATCAGTTCAGTAGTTTAGGAGTTCATCGCGGACAAACAATGTGACACGTAATTTTTATATATAAAGATGTGTAAAGATAAATTAACTTACCGAGCCGCAGTTCGTTGACGATGTTAAATTGCCTGCAACAAAAATAGAATATTATTTAATTTTAGAACAAATGAGATAACAAAAGTAGTGTCGGTCAGGTTTATTATTTTTTGTTTATTTATTTAAGACGCTACCATTACACTATAGAAGTTTCTCCTGTATTTAGTTATGCAGTCTGGAAAAAGCCGTAATATTATGATATCCTGTTGATTTTCCTGACTAAGTTTTTGATATTAGATTACTCGTAAACATGATATTTGCAAATAGTCATAATTTTATAATAACATTTTGACTACGAATTGATGCACGAGTAAGCTTTTGATGTGTGAGTAATTACTTAAAACATTTTGAGTAATTACTCAAATTAACTGCCTCGTTGGTCTAGTTCTTGTAGTAGTGCGACTGCTGATCACGAGGTCCCGGGTTCGAATCCCGGGTCGGGCCAAAAAATCAGTTATTGAGTTTTTCCATCAAGAAATTCTCAGTAGCTGCCCGGCGTTAGGAAGTTGGCGGTGTCTCATCCCCGTGCCTCGGAAAGCACGTAAAGCCGTTGGTCCTGCGCCTGATCTCCCTTCAGTCGTGTCGGTTTACCGTACCATCGGACTATGAGAGTGAGGGAATAGAGAGTACACCTGTGCTTGTGCATACACTTGGGCACTATAATCCTGTCCTGCGCCGATGACTAGTCTCCATTGAGACTAATGACCGAAATCCGGAGGATGTTATTACTCAAAACAGGTTATGAAGTGTAACGTTACAGAAGACGCTGACAACACTGTATAATTATTGTTATTGCTGGTCTAACCAAGGTTTTTTTTATAGGATAAGGGTGACAAACGAGCACACAGTTCACCTGATGGTAAGTGGTTGCTGTGGCCCATAGACTTCTACGTCTATCCTCTATTATAAATCAAAATGTAGATGCGTTGTCACCCGTGAGGACTAAGACGGAATGCCTCATTTCCAGTAAAAGGGCCTCCGGCCACGTGCACTCACCAATCGGAACGCAGAGGTAAACCTCTACTTTACGCTGGTTTTCTGTGAGGTCGTGGTACCACCCCGGTTCGAGCCGGCCCATCCGTGCGACAGCAAGAGCTGCCGCCTGGCTCTACCACTGTTAATTGTTATCATACTTCCAGTCAACAAACTGGTTTTGACCATCCTTTTTAAGCCGTTGCATTTAAAATTACATTCATTATAGTTCTCATAGTAGTAATGTAATCATTTAGTTGAAGAAGTCAGTATTGCACTGAATTAGTTTTAATTCATTATTGTAATGAAATAGTAGTAAATGTCATCGAGACATATTTAGTTGCTTTTAAAAGCTTCAGCAACGCTCCCGAAATTTAACTATCTTAAAGGCAGTTTACATATTATTGTGAATGTCTTATTTTGTTCTATAAAGAGAATTTGTTAGTAACTTGACTATAACGACATCTATCGGATATAGCTATGAACCATCATCTCGACTACATTAACAAAGTTCGTTTAATTAAAGTAACGTCACATCATTCTCATCTTAATTTAGCTAAAAGAGTAATTAAACGTTTAAAGTGTGCCTTATCTTCATTAAGTGACCCTTATATACTAATCAAGGACCGGTGCGTCTCAACAAGTAATCTGAGTGGTTCCAGGAGGTCCCTTGGCGATTTGGATCCAAGATTAAATTAAACAAATGTGGTGGGTGTTGCCCGTTTAAAACTAGTACGAAGGACCTGAGGACCTTTTAGTTTTAATGTTATTTGGGCGACCTCTGTTGGTAAATATGCAAAGATCCAGAGATAATATAACAAAGGGACTTGTTCACTATATTGTGTTTATAAAGGTCACCGACGGATGTTGGTACATTAGATGTTTCTTTGGAAGTATTAATTAAGGAATACGGTAACAGACATGGCCATTCCATGGGGATACGAGTAACTGACGTCATAGTTTCTTTTAATAGAATAAACATCCATCCATCCATTCGTTACAGTCTGTGAAAATTCCACTGCTGAACATACATAGTTGCCACGCTTGGCAAGCGGTTTCACAACAGTAGGTATTTTTTTAATTTTGAATTAATAAGGAAGATACTGAAAACCATTTCCTGATTCAGTTTCTGTCTGTCGTCTCTGGGTTAGAGGAACTTCTTACACCGCCACTACACGCTAAAATTAACACATTATGTGTTATTAAGTAAAAACGATGCATTTTTTATTAAAATCGATATTGTAGTTTTATGATAACAAAAAACTGAATTTACAATAAGCCATAAAAAATAAAGTACCATCGAGAGCAGACCGAATAACCACCACACCCATTTTTTTTTATTTAAAATGCTGTAAATAATATCTTATGTAAAATTATGCGACACGATAAATGGAACTAAAGGATAATTCCGCCGATTCCACACAAAATCTCATTATAACTAAGACCCGCAACTATAATGTTATACTGGATATTCCCATTAGTATGCTAAAATGGGCGACGGTCAGCAGAAAAGAAAATGTTTTAAATCATGAGCGGTAGCGGGAAACTAAACAATGTCATTTAATTATATCGTAAATTATAGGTTGATTCATTCATTACGGCCCATCACAAGTGTTCACTGCTAAATGTAGGCGTCTCATATAGATTGGCTAATAGAGGGGATACTACATATTAAGTGCTACATTATGCTTGTAGCGCGAATGGATCGGCTCCATCGGAGTAGGACCACGCTCTCACATAATACCAGCTTAAAATAGCAACTTAATGCTGCTGCGTTTCGTTAAATAGTGTACTATATGATCGTCAAGAGAACCATCTTTTCTTTTATAAACGTCCCTAGCATAATTCACAACACAGGCAATAAGATAAATACATGCAGTCCACTGCAGTCCCTTACACAATCAACAAGCAACAACACCCACTCAGCACTAGGTACACTGTATGGTCGTTTGACACCATTTGTACAGTTCGTACACCTGACACGATGTTAGCAGATTGCTGGATAAAATCGAACCATGAAGTGAGGGTGTACGAATATGCACTATCCCATATCGTCTCGTGGGATGCAACAGCATCTGATAACAACTTAAAATGAAAAAAAAAACTGCGGTTGACTATCCGCCAGTCTATATATGGCAACTTTGACAAAATCTCCCCTATGAGTCAATATATGGAGGAGACCTTTGTTCAGGAGTGGACTTTCATAAGCTGTAATGGTATGGATGGATTTTTTTTATGGGATAGGGTGACAAGCGAGCACACAGTCCACCTGATGGTAAGTGGTTACTGCGGCCCATAGACATCTACATTTATCCTCGTTTGCGTATCAAAATGCAGATGCGTTGTCACCCGTGAGGACTAAGATGGAATGCCTCTTTTCCAGTAAAAACGGTCTGGACAAAATTAAAATAAACAATAATAATATAATATAATAATAAAAAAGGTAAAGAGCGGAGAACGACAATAAAACGTTAACTATTGAACCTTAAACTAAACTATAGTTAGAAGTGCCTACGCATACCCGCCTCGCAAGGGCAAGGACGGATTATGTCGGACGTGCACCGACGAAAACCCTATGGTTTTCTACATTCGTCGCATTTTGGCAGTGCCACGCGAACGCTTTCGCACACATCCGTGGATCCACCAGCACCGGCTTTATTACTCCTCCACTCGCCAGGAAAAAACGAGCACTCGAAAACATCCGCTTTCCTGACCCCAGCGGCGGATCTGGTCTATGGTTCCACCACCAAACAAGTTACTAAATATACTATGCTATGACTGAAGTGCTGATCGTACCATGTACGATTGAACTTACTTTAAATAGCTGAAATTCGCTCACGTAAACTATTTCCACTTGTACCACACATTAGACAAAGAGGATAAAACGCCTCTACGGCAATCAAATAGAATTTTAATGGAACACGCTACACGAGAATCTCATGAATTAAATGAAAGTTTATTTGTACAGAGCCCGCAATGGATTTTTAATTAAGTAAATTGTCCTATCCTGGAGTTAATATAAAAATTGTCTTATCCTGGGATGTACATAGATCCAAGCTGCAGGGTATTCTATCTGCAATACAAATGGATTGGCTCGACCGGAGAAGGATCACGTTCCCACAGAATACTAGCACAGATAATAGCTTGGAATCGCAGTTTTATGCTACTGTGTTACGTATGGCAAATGATGGGGCCAGAGATTATGTGTAAGAATTAATATTAATTGTCATTTAAGTGTGTTTTGCATGGTGAGTGTAGAGAACCGGAGACCTTTTTTACTGGAAAAGAGGCATTCCATCTTAGTCCTCACGGGTGACAACGCATTTACATTTTGATTCGCAAACGAGTATAGATGTAGATATCTATAGACCGCGGCAACCGCTTACCATCGGGTGGACTGTGTGCTCGTTTGTCACCCTATTACAAAAAAAATCGTAAATTTAGAGTGAGAAACTGAGAAATGAGTATATCCACAGTAGAATTCGTTCTTCAAATATTTTGTATTTGTACAGCGACCTTTTTAAGCACGAGTCGCTGCAAGCAACCGATACTGTATCCACTCACGACGACGGCTGAGCCTGAATTGAGTGAGCGAGGCCGAGGTAGTCTATTTAGTAAATAAATTATTACAAGGCTGCTCAAAACAGCGAAAATTTCAGCCGAAAAAAGTAATTATAACTAAACGAAACAAAATTAAACTGCCATATACATTCCACGGCTTCCCACATGATAGGTGAACAGATAAAAAATAGATTGAGTTTGAAAATTGATATTTTCAAAAGTTATTGTGTTTACCCCTCAATGCGGACTTGATAAATCTACACCTGATGCCACTAAAACCGCATTTTTATTTAAAATAGCAATTTATCGATTTAAAAAAAAAACAAGTTCAACAGTCATTTATCTTTCTGACAATGTGCTTTTTATATCATTTATACACATATTATATTCAATATGATTTTTAGATACGATTCCATGAGAAAAAACGTTGGAATCTTGATTTTCAGGCCCTAGTAGAATATCCTATGCGCTTAAGGCATGCAAAAAAAGATATCATTCGATGTCAATATAAAATGAGCCGTGGTAGCTCAGAGTCTTAGCACTCGCTGTTGCACAGTAAGTGCCACAGAATAGATAATAGTGACAGTACGCGAGCAACCCGAGTTCCCAAGGCACCAATGAAATTGTTAATTGCAATTTTAAGTGCTAATTTACCTCGTGCTCGGTGGTGAAGGAACAAAGCATGAGGAAATCTCCATGACTGATGAATAAAATATTTTAAGGACATGTAAAGTCCGACAACTCCCACTGAAGCAGCGCGGCGAAGACTATTTGCTCCATACCGTTACGGCCTAGCCTATTAAATTAAAAGTAAATTAATTAGCCTATTAAAAGTCCACAGGTAAATATAGGCCTCCTCATAGTTTGCATCATATGGGATATTTGTGCTAGTTTTTTTTTATAGTGGTTATGAGCAAGGCGCTGCTGCCTATCTCCTGGTTTGTTTCTCCGTGTTGCCTCCTACGACCCCCACACGACGATATAAGGTGGTGGTTGTAGTTTTCTTTCTTTAATTTTTCACGTCTTCAATACAATAAAGTATGTTTCATTCATACATTCATTCATTAATTGGATATTCTTACATCACCACTACACGGACTAATGAGGGTATCTAGAACTTTTTCAGGGCGGCACCTCTTTGGAATGAGGTGAAATATTTGACAGATCTCATAGCAAGGAAGTTAATGTATTCGGAATATGTAAGAGTTAATGTATCTGTAAAATTTGTTATATTTTATAATAAACCAAACTGGAAGTAGAAAAATAGAATAGTTAAAAATGTGCAAAAAATTAAACAGTAAATCACTGAAGCATTCTTTTGTTTGTACACAGGGTTATTTTGCAATAACCGGCCAAATTTGCAGACAAGAATAGAATAGAATAGAATAGAATAATTTTTTATTCAATATAGATCACATGTGTAATACTTATTGAAAGTCATTTTTTACTTTACCACTGGTTCGAAAAATAAAACCTCTGTCCTGGGAAGAACCAGCAAGAAACCCAGCGGGACTTTTTTTTTTAAAGCAAATTTTACAATAATGGTTGTACTAACTATATAAGTACAAAATTTATTTTAGAAACAGCTTGGAAGCGATCACCTCATTCCCAGGGGTTATTATCAACCATGTATTCATTTATACTATAATAACCCTTTTTATACAGTTTCAACTTAACAAAACATTTAAACTTGCTAATGGAGAGAGCCTGTACACTTTCCGGGACCTTGTTGTAATAGCGTATACATTGCCCCAAGAATGAATTACTGACTCTGTGGAGTCGAGAAACTGGTATCACTAGCTTGTGTTTGTTCCTAGTGTTTACAGAATGCACATCACTTTTTTTACTAAAACTACCTTTGTTTTTGTGAACATACATTAAATTTTCGTAAATATACTGAGAGGCCAAAGTTAATATATTTATTTCTTTAAATTTATCTCTAAGAGACTCTCTCAGTTTTAGGTTGTAAATAGCTCTAATGGCCCTCTTCTGTAAAACAAAAATAGTTTCTGAATCAGCCGCATGTCCCCATAACAAAATCCCATAAGACATTATGCTATGGAAATAACTGAAATAAACTAATCTAGCTGTCTCGACACTAGTGAGACCTCTAATCTTTTTTACAGCATAGGCTGCAGAACTTAGTCTGCTTGCTAGTTTGGATATATGGGGGCCCCACTGAAGCTTTGCGTCGAGAGTGATGCCAAGAAAAACAGTGGATTCAACAGGGCTCAGTTCTTCCCCATTTAAAAACACATTGGTACTCAGATTTCTATCATTCGTTGTTGTAAATTTAATACATTTAGTTTTATTTCCGTTTAAATGTAAATTATTAACGTTAAACCAATGCACTAATTTTGATATAGCATTATTCACTTCGTCACATTTAAATGATTTACGTTTAAGTTTAAAAATCAAAGAAGTATCATCAGCAAATAATACTATATCATGATTATCCTCTACAATAGAAGGTAAGTCATTAATATACACTAGAAACAAGAATGGGCCGAGAATTGAGCCCTGAGGGACACCCATTAGTACAGGTGAGCCGGAAGAACTTTTACCATTAATAATAACTTTCTGCATTTTATTACTTAAATATGAAATTATAAGTTTAAGCGCTGTGTTCTTGACACCATAGTACTGTAGCTTCCTGATTAATGTCTCATGGTGAACGCAGTCGAAGGCCTTGGAAAGGTCACAAAATATACCCAAAGCATCCTCTGAATTCTCCCATGCACAAAAAATATGTTTAATAAGCTCAACTCCAGCGTCAGTTGTTGAGCGACCCCTTGTAAAACCGAATTGATTTCTATGTAGCAATTTATTAATATTAAAGAAACTTAACATTTGATCTAAAATTATTTTTTCAAAAATTTTACTAAATGTTGGTAGTACAGAAATTGGTCTAAAATTGGCGGGGTCTAATGTACTACCAGATTTATATAAAGGTATGACTTTACTAAGTTTCATTAAATCAGGAAACACACCATATTCGACGCTTGTATTAAATATAGTGGCTAGATAAGGTGCTATTATATCTATTATAGATAAAATAACTTTAACGGAAATCCCCCATAAATCTGCCGTTTTCTTAACATCAATAGTTTTAAAATATTTAATGATATCTTTTGGCAGTACTCTATGGAATTTAAAAGTATTTGAACAAGCCTTTACATTTTGTTTAAGCAATGATTCGGCGACAGTAGGAGAGGAGTTTAATGATTTAGTTGTCAAAAAAGGAACATCAGTAAAATGTTTCTCAAAAGCCATAGCAACTTCTTGATCAGATCGGGTTAAATTATTGTTAATATTCAATTGAAAATCCGAGTTGCGCGGTTTGACCTTGCCCGTTTCACTATTTATTATTCTCCAGGTCATTTTAATTTTGTTTGATGCAGTTTTAATTTTGTTACTTAAATGTAAAGCCTTAGCTGTGGCGCACACTTTTTTAAATATTTTAGAATATGTTTTTACATAATCTCTAAATATAACACTACTATTATATGATCTTTCATTATAAAGCTCGTATAACTTTCGCCTACTCTTATAAATTCCTACTGTCGCCCATTCATTAAATGATTTGCGACTGTTAAAAGAGAAAGTTTTAGAAGTAAATATCCTACTAAATCCACAAGTTATAATTTTAAATAACGTACCATACAAATAATTAGCACTGTTTTTAAATGAAAGTGATGGAAGTCTTTTTATTATATTACTTCTAAACCTCTCCAAGCGATGTTCATTTATTGGAACAAACACAACTTTCTTATTTTTCTGTTTCTTGTGTATGTAAGGTAATGATACCAACTGTCCACAGTGATCTGAACTTAAATTTTGAATAATTGATTTATGCAAGGGCTTAACATCTGTAAAAATATTATCTATACAGGTCGCACTAGGCCCAGCAATACGTGTTGGTTCTAAGAATAAATTAACAAGATTATACGATTTAAACAATGAGCTAAACTTAATACTAATGGAAGAAGTTTCAAGGAGATTGATGTTAAAGTCTCCACATATTACAACAGACTTGTTCTGTTTACTAAGTTTGAGCAAAACTTCTTCCACAATCCTTTCAAAATAGTCATAAGTAGCACATGGGGGTCTGTAAACACTCACAACAATGAGGTGCTCGAGCTCGACACAAGCCATTTCTACAGTTCGCTCAACAGAGAGGCTCACTATATCCTTACGTTCTTTATATAATAATGATTTATCTGCTAGTATTAAGGAGCCACCACGTAGACAAGGTTCAGAATAAGTAATATAGGCAGGTGGTGAAGAAAAATTAATTAAAGGAACTAAAGAATAAAATTCAAAAACTTTATTAAACAAGTTTGTATAAAAAAGGTTATTACAATATTAAGAAATTTTTGGATGATTATAACCCCTGGGAATGAGGTGATCGCTACCAAGCTATTGCATGCCTAGCGCAATAAAATACAGAATAAATAAACCTAGCAAGCTAACAGCATAGCAAAGTGGCGAAGCAATCAGCTTTGTAGCGGTTTCTAACGGTTGCCGTTGAGCAATCAGTTTCAAAATAAGAGGTTCAGATGCCTGGGTGATCAGTAATCGATTGCTGAAAACAGAATTTGAAAATTCGAAACCGTTCTCGAGATAATCGTGGGACAGACGGACAGACTGACAGACGGACAGACGGACAGACGGACAGACATCGTGAAATCAATAAGTGTCTTCGCAAGCTTCGCCACTTAATAATAGTAGTACGTACTAAAAGTAAGTAGGATGTATCTATATTTAAGTATATTTATATTTAAATACGTCCTCGACTTTTTGGAGTTACATAAATGAATGATGATATGATGATCATATGAGCAATATGAGTCGTGCACGTTTGGATTTTCCAAACTTTTATTTAAATTGAAGTTTGACATAAAATTATTGGAAAATTCAAACTATAATAAGGTTATTAGTGAAAACTTGTGTGTATTTAAACTACTTTAAAAAATTACGTATAATCATGTTATACGTAACTTTTTAATGCGCTTAAGGGCATGCTCAGTTGGATTTACCAATAGTTTTTTTCTAATTTGTTTTGTGTTTTTTATTATGTGACATACATGTTTGTAAGCTATTATTTAAAAAATATGTCCCGCTGGGGTTCTTATAAGGACAGAGGTTTTTTTCGAACCAGTGGTAATTAAACAAGAGAGTGGCTTTCAATAAGTATTATTTATAATCTATATTGAATAAAAAAGTTTCTGTTTCTCAAACATTCTGTCCTTTTTATTTTTTAAATTCAAAATGCGTGGAATACATTGGTTTAACTGATCACGCATACATTCGTAAGAGTCGATCGGTAGGCAAACCCGTTGTTGCCCATAAATCACATTCAATTTTGAATAATATCAAATAAAACTTTCTTTTATAGAAGAGGGGGCAAACGAGCATGCGGCTCACCTGATGGTAAGTGACTACCGCCGCCCATGAACAACTGCAACACCAGGGAGGGAATTGCAGATGCGTTGCCAGCCTTTTAAAAAGGAGTACGCTCTTTTCTTGAAGGTCCCTAAGTCGTATCGGTCGGTGCGAGGAAGAAAACATCTTCTAAATCGCACAGTGGTGGACCGTCAATCATCCAGATGGTGTGGATGGTATCGGGAGTTCTGACGCGATGTGCGTTCGTGAAATTTGGCGGCTGGGATTAATCCGAACAATTCCTCAGAGCACTCCCCGTGGTAGATGCGAAAGAAAATGCAAAGGGATGCAACATCTCTTCGCAGTGCCAATGAATCGAGCCGATCGGTAAGGTCTCGGTCGTCGACGATTCAAGCCGCTCTGCGCTGGATGCGGTCAAGTGGAAGGAGCTGACACTGGGGAGCCCCTGCCCAGAGATGGTATTCCATGTGAGACCGAACCTGCGCCTTGTAAAGTTGCAGGCGGTGTACCGGCATGAAATACTGTCCCGCTCTGCTGAGCACGCCAAGCTTTTTGGAGGCCAATTTTCACAAGCATGTGTTACCAGCTCGTCACTCCATCCAGTGGGGTCCGCCCTACACTTCGCCTACTGGTACGAGGCTGCCACTCGAATGTCATCGGTTGTTCGAGCTATATGGCCAGCCCATTGCCACGTCAATTTACTAATCCGTTGAGCTATGAAGGCTACCTCATTTCTAAGTTTATCAGGTAGAGGAACGTCGAGTATAGTCCTCTCCATAGCTCGCTGAGCAATCTTGAGACTCCTCATACGGCCAGCAGCGAAGGATCTAGGTATCTTTACTTTATTTCAATCAAAAAATAGTAACAAAATGTACAAAAAAACAAATGTTAAAATTGTGTCTCTTGGTTAACGTTTTTACATCAATCTTCTGCATACCTCAAGGGGTAGAAAAAACGCTCTGCCACGTTTTCTGAGGTCATATAGAAAACCAATTTTGTGTAATCTTGCAAACGTCCAAATCGTTTCATCTGGAATACGAAACAAATCTCATAGGGATGCCGAGCTGTATGAACACGGCGCTACAATCGCGTTATGATAAGTGGTGCGAACGTTGCCATATTTGAAAAACACGTTTCTGATTTTAACGCTTCATTTACACAAAGGAATAACCTATTTCATACTTCCATATTTATAAATAAAATTGAAGTGACTGTATGTAATATTGAAACAACTGGTGTTATTTGCATGCTAATAAAACATATGACGTCGGCGATTCATCACCATCCCCTGATGGGGATATGCCATCTCAATACATCGATCCCGATACGGACTAACCTCAACCGGGACCTTCCAAGAGGGTTAAATTAATTTAATTTATTGATTTTGAATATTACTCAATTTCCTATCAAATAAACTTATTAACTTTTGTTGTACTTATTTTTTTGCTTCATTATTCGCAGCTTATCTTAAAGATCATCGTTCACACTTCTGATTTTTTTTTTAACATCCCATTATAAAGTAAAGTACAGGGCTTCGATGGTATAATCATGGTCAAAATTCATTCAGAATGACAGAATTGAAAAAAATTGCGAAATTCGAAAAACACGATAAACTTTGAAAGGCTTAAATCTCGGAAAATGTTGGGTCTACACAGTTCCAGTATCATATTGTAGCAAATTTAGTCTACTTTAAAAACATTAAAGGTAAGTTTTTTCAAAAACTAGTTCTTTAGGATTGTAATCGCCAAAACTTGAAAAAAAAGGGATATTTTCGCAGGTTTTTCGATTTTTGACGAAGTTGCGTTCGGCACTCGAGGTCACAAACTTAAATTATTCATTGGGCCAACATCATACACAAGTCTGCAAAAAATCAGAACTACCGGATTTGACGCATGATGTTATGTATAAAGTTACTGGATTGAGATTGATATGTGCTAAAGAAGTTTCACTTCGTACGTGTGTACACGCACATTTTTTTTATGTATATCTGTCTGTCCGGATAAACCTTCAGAATGGCTGAAACGATTGTGATGAAAATTTGGGAATAGATAGAAAGCAATGCTATATATATATATATATATATATATAATGCTATATTTTATCCGAAAAACTTGCGATTTTTAAAAATTTTTTAAAAATTAAAAATATATAACATAAACAGTTATTGATTGTTTTCTTATATCTAAATAAGGTTATATCACTAGATCCTACCCAAGCAAAGCCGGGGAAGATCGCTAGTCGTGAATAATGTTTCAGAAATGCACAAAGGGGTGACATATTCCAAAGTAAACAAGGGTTCAATTCAAACGTATTCGTATATACTCCTATGTTTCGACGTAAACGGCTTTTCATATTATGTACCATAATGTATTTTTGTATTGGATTTGTGTTCATATAATAATAATAATAATAATAAATGATTGTAGGTATATAACAAAATCATCCTTGGTAGGAATCGGTGTTATTTTGCTAGGATTTGTGGTCCATCAAATCTGATGTTATGTTTGGATTGATCCTAAACATTTTCACATACTGCAGTTTTCTAAAGACCAAGGATGATTTCCAAAGGTATTGAAACTAAAAAACAACATCCATATTTCAATAGAGAAGGTGAGTGGTAAGATCTGATTGGGATCATATAATTAATAAAATGAAATCCTAACCCTAGCTTACTACTGCATGACTTCAAGATACTGAAGTTCGTTTTATGTAAATAAATAATTTTAAGTTGAATATAACAGCTAAATATAAAATTTAAACATTCAACATCTTAGTCACCCATGTCTATGGGTACGTAGGTCACTCAATAAGTTTTGATATATACGTATACGTATTAAAAGTATTCTAGATAATATTAACATTTATTTTACATATTTTCAAAATATTCTCCATCATGCTTTATACAAAGTTCCATTCGGCCAAACCTACTCTGAAAACACTTTAGCCAGTCTTTATCTGACAGGTTGGAAATCACTTCTTCGTAGGCAGCCACGGCTTCTTCAGCGCTTGAAAAAAACTTGCCTTTCTTTTTTCTTTGACTCTTGGGAACAAAAAGATATCACAAGGAGCTAAGTTTGGGCTGTAGGGTGGGTGACTTAGATTTTTAACACCAAATTCCTCAATAAATGCTTTTGTTCTAAAGGACGTATGTGAAAAGGCGTTATCATGATGCAGCATGATTCCCCGAAGCCCGGTATTTGGTCTTCTCTCCCGCACAGCTTGAAAAGCATTGGGTAATGCAACTGTAGTATACCATTCAGAGCTGACTGACCTACAATTTTCCAGCATTGACGTCGACAAATGTCGGCTCCGCGAAAAAAAACTAGGCACCATTTTTTGCCGACGTTACGACGTATTTGTAGTTTTGTCGGTAACTGTCCTTCTGAGTAGACCCATACCGATGATTGCCTTTTACTTTCCAGATCATATTAATAGATCCATGTCTCGTCACCAATAACAATTTCTGAAACACGCCTAGATGCCTCGTTTTCAAAACGTAGATGCATTTCATGGCACCAATCCACACGAGTCCGTTTTTCGCTTACGGAGAGCAAATGAGGGATCCATCGACAACAAAGCTTCCTCACTCCAAGATGTTTATGTAGGATGGTATGAATGCTCCCCGAACTAATGCCTACAATCTTTTCGATGTCCGTATATGTGATTCGTGGGTCTTCTCGCACCAACATTTCAGTAGTCCATACATTTTTCCGTTACCCTTGTTCTTTGGTCATCTTTAGGATTGATTTTACCCCTTTTTTAATTCAGCAAACCACCTTAAACTTTTACGCGTGATGAAGCTGAGTCCCCTAATGCTAATTGTAACCGTTGTAAACTTAATTGTTCGGTTAAACCAAATTTAAAACCATAATATATCACAGTACGCAAATGTTCAGGGTCAAGATCCATTGTTTTAAATGAAAAGCGCGGGAGGCGTTGCAGGAAAATTAATAGAACTTTGTTTTTTTTTCAATATTGAACAATTGGCTTATGGAGTTCTATTATAAATAAATTTGCTTTTTAGAAACATAACACGGGTGCGTTCCATTTTTAAATTACGAGTATCTCAAAACTTATTGAGTGACCTACGTACTGCATAGTACCTACTTCAAACGTTGAGAATATAAAAATAAGTCAATGAAACGCGATAAAATCTGTAAGAAAATAACTCGGTTGGAAAGAAGTTCTTGTTTTAGTATATTATTATTGATAAACGAATGATATTATTGATTGACAAATATAAATAACTGATTTACTAGCGTCTACTAAAATAAAGCGTCATTTAAAATAATACTTCTCTCTTGGCAAGATAAAAAAAGAGCGAGGGAGATGGATATTATTCCATATCGATCGCACTATATAAAGGGGGTCGCGACGGAAAAATCTTACACTTTTTCTCGCCTAGCCCCTATCCGTCAAATTCGTACCGTGCGAACTATTTCTTCTTTCTTTCATCATCATCATTACAGCCCTTCACAAGTCCACTGCTGAACATAGGCCTCCCTCAAGGAATTCCACAATGCACGGTCCTGAGCCACCTGCATCCATCGGCTTCCTGCATATCTTACCAGGTCGCCACTCCATCTAGTGGAGGGACGCTCTACACTTCGTCCACCGGTCGGTTGTCGGTTCTTCGAGCTATTATGCCGGCCCATTGCCACTTCAGCTTACTAATCCGTTGGGCTATGTCGGTCACTCTGGTTCTACTGCGGATATCCTCATTTCTAAGTTTATCACGCAGAGAAACTCCCAGCATAGCCCCCTCCATAGTTCGCTTAGTGACCTTGACCTCATCCGGCCAGCAGTGAAGGACCACGTCTCAGTTCCATAGGTCATCACTGGCATCACGCACTGGTTTTACAGTCTCGTTTTCAAGTTTTGAGGTATACCTGACGAGAAGATGCGCCGTAATTTCCCGAATGCTGCCCAACCGAGTTGAATCCGTCGATTGACCTCTCGGTCGAAGTTGGACTTACCTGGTCGGACTATTTGTCCCAGGTAAACATACTCGTCAACAACATCGAGCTTAGTGCTCCCAACAACTACCGACATAGGTGTGACATGAGCATTAAACATGATCTTTGTTTTGTCCATGTTCATCTTAAGACCTATCCGTTGGGCAACACTATTGAGGTCATTGAGCATAGTGCTTAGGTTCTCCAGCGATTCTGCCATAAGGACTATATCGTCGGCAAATCGAAGGTGAGTGATGTGCTCGCCATTGATGTTGATACCATATCCTTTCCAGTCCAGAAGCTTGAAAACGTCTTCCAATGCAGCGGTAAAGAGTTTCGGGGATATAACGTCACCCTGTCTTACACCTCTCTGCAATTGGATAGGTTTCGTACTCTGGTTCTGTACTCGGATAGCCATAGTCTTACTGTACAAGCACTTCGGCACTTCGATATACCGACAGTCAACTTGGCATCGCTGAAGGGGCTGCAGCACCGCCCAAATTTCGACGGAATCAAAGGCTTTCTCATAGTCCACATACACCAGACATAGTGGCAAATTGTACTCCTCGGACTTCTGTACAATTTGCCGTAGGGTATGTATGTAGTCCATGGTGCTAAAGCCTTTTCGGAAACCAGCTTGTTCGGGAGGCTGGAAGTCGTCAAGTCTGCGCGCGAGACGATTCGTAATGACTCTCGAAAACAGCACGTAGACGCAGCTCAGAAGGGAAATCAGTCTGTAGCTCTTCAAGAGAGCGTGGTCACCTTTTTGAAATACAAGACCACCGCACTTCTGCTCCACACCTCCGATGTAATGTCACCATGGAGGACGGAATTAAAGAGCTTCTGAAGGACTTCAAGTACCGGTTTTCCACCCGCTTTCAGAAGCTGCGCTGTAATCCCATTCTCGCCTTGGGCCTTGCCGTTTTTAAGGTGCTGGAGAGCCATTCTAATCTCGCTCAGACTGACGTCCGGGATATCATCGGAATAATGTCGGATAAGACTCGCTCTTGGATCGTTACTCACACTTGCGTGCGGCTCCAACGATGACGTGTATAGCTGCCCATAGAACCTCTCAATCTTACTCAAAATCTCAGGTGCCCCGGAAACGATGCTGCACTCGGTCTTCAGCTTCGACAGTTGGCTCTTTCTGGCAGACAGATCTCTAGCAAAGACTTTGGAACCCTGGTTCCGCTCGATCGCTTCTTCAATACGAGCAGTATTAAAGTTGCGCGAGTCCCGCCGCATGCATTTGGAGATCTGTCTGTTCAGTTGCCTGTATGCTGTCAAATCTATTGACTACTGAAAACTGCAGCTTCATATCCCGTCTAACAGCCATGAGATTAAGAGTGTGATCGGAGAGTTTTTGTGTTCTTCTGCGGCGGGTCTTGCTAAACTTAGCTCCGACCGTATGGACAGTTTCCACGAGCTTGTCATTCATATCTTCCACTGCATTGCAATCTTCTAGGTACTGAAAACGGTTTCGTAGCTCGAACTGAAAAATTTCGGGACTTTGGATTACTTTCTCTTGGATTGGATCTTGGATTCTTTTCTTGATCTTACATTTTTTTTATCTTGCTTTCAGCCTGCTCAGCCTTATAATAATATTTAAATCTTTTAAACCAACCATTTTTCATTTTTATTTAAAGTATAAATTGTTACTTCTTACTAACATTAATATGAAAGTAGCGCGCCTCAATTGTGATTTGTGATGATAGCATTAAAGCAAGAGCGATTGAAGACGCCATAATTTTAACGACGTCACCGTACGTGGTGATTATCCGAAACGCACCTGCGCTGAGCGCGACTTGAATTAAAGATGGCGGTGCCGCATTGTTATTGCACAGGAGTGACTGGTGTACGGATTTTTGTTTTGACACATTTTTTGTAACTAATTATTTGATTTTATTTTCTTTGAAAGTCCCTTTTTAATCAGAATAAAGTTTCATCTCTTTTTCTACGAGGTAGACCTCATTTTCTGCTTAAGAGTTCATCTAGGTAGGTAACAACCTCTTCCTATTACTACATTTCTACTGCCAAATAGTAGTGCTTGCACTGCTGTATATCGATCTTAAGTACATTGAAAGCCAGAAAAAAATCAGGCTGTGAAGCATTCCATCTTAGTTCTCAATCTGCAATCTGTGAGCATGTTCAAGATTCCAGATCATACCAACCATTAAATCAGATTCGATAAACTACAAATCCTCGAAAGAGAACACCGATTTCTACCAAGTATGATTCGCGCGCCTATTAAAATAAAACCAAAACATCCAAATTTTAACGGAGAAGATACCTACCTAGGGATCCTATAATTAATAAAATTAAATCCAAACTCAACCATACCACTGCCATTCTTCAAGATACTGTAAGCTCGTTCTACGTAGGTCGGACCAAAAATTTATATTAAAAGGCTAAAGGAAATCAGACTAAACTATGACATCAGGACGTGAAACACCTCTCCCCGTGACCATGGGTGCTGTAATACACCCGAAACTTCTGAAATTATAATAAATAAAAATAAGTTAATTTATGCGATAAAAAAATTAAAACGCGGTATAATTGGCTTCAGTTAATGTGTAGTATTCGTGTCAATGTAAGAAATCATATTCACAGTAATTTTCATTACACAACAACCTAAGGTTAAGGTACGTAGTATGTGTTCTGTGATAACACTATATAACGTAATGAAACGAATTCATCACTACATACGGGTTTAATATCAAATGCTTACAAATTCCGACTCGAGTGTTAGTTCCCAGTAGGTGTTTAATGAAGTACGCTTGAGATGAAAGCGTCTCCATTGCTGACAATTTAGTATTAAAGACTGTTACTATGTTAGATCATATGAGTGAATCTCATTTATCACAGGATCTGGTGGTTATTTTAACAAGAGAATATACCTCTTTCGTCTCCTTTACATCCATATATCTGCGCATACACACTCGTCAGTATTAAGGGTATTCCTAATCTGGCCCATTTCCAATATATCGCCAATTTGGTCGATAAACTTTCGTCTAGGGCATCCCTTCCTGACTCTGTGTCATGTAAGTGTCTCTTTGTAATGTCAAAATTACAACGTTTTACTAAATCCATATGAAAGTATATACGGTACTTAAAAAAAATACAATTTTAACAATTTTTGTCTGTCTGTCTGTTTATTCCGGCTAATCTCCGAGACGGCTGAACCGATTTCGATGGGAATTTCACTGGCAGATAGCTGAAGTTATAACGAGTATCTTAGGCTACTTATATTTTAGAAAAAGAATTAGAGTTCTGCGCAACATAATTTAAAACCCTAAATTACACGCTGGCGAAGTCGCAGGGAACAGCTAGCCTGTAATATGAATTTGATTTGTCACCCTTTCCCCGTTCATTCTTTCTACATGACCAAACCACCGAAGCATTCCTTTCTTAATCCTGGTCACAACGTCATCTTGCAAACCACACTTTTCTCTTATCACACAATTTCTCACCCATTCATTCAGATTCAGCCCTAGCATACTCCTTAAGAAAGAAATAGAAATGCGGCCATTTCTACAAAAGGAGAATTTTGTCAAATATAAATACATAATAAACTATGTATCTAGACAGATCTAGATCTAGACACAATTTTGCATGGGTCAAATTAAGAGTACCTTTAACCGACGAGCGCGTATGCGTAGGTATACGAGTATGGATGTGGAGGAAGCGAGAGAGGTGTGTCAGCCCAGTCTCTGCTTACCCCTCTGGGTGATAGGCGTGAGTGTTTGTGTATATGTATTATGTATATTATGTAATTTTGCACACCTCAGACCCCCGTGATTATGAATGCTGCAAGTCACTCGAAATGTAGGGAAATAAAAAAGTTAAACACAAGGCCAAAATAATTCGTGCAAATTAGTTTTGTACAATTTTCACCGTGGTCGAACTTAGCCAATAACTTATCAAGAACATTATTTTAGATTTATAATTGTTTCTTTCTTATAATAATAGCACCATTTCCCTAACAACTTTTAAACAATTTCAGATAATAATATTTAATTCAGGCACTTTACTGTAAACTTTGTGTAGGTTGCGAACTTTAAGAATTCATTAATTATCATTGTTTCACTTAAGTTTGGCGTAAAATTGCCTTTAATATAATAAAAATGCTATAAGAATCCTACGTTATGACATAATTTGGTTAAAACTCGCATGCTTATTGCCGCAAAAAACTATTGTCTTGTGATTTAATATTTTCTTTTTCTTTAATCTTTTTATTTACCAGTTACTTACCTACACACCGTTGCTGTATGCTCAACAACGGAGATAACACCAATTTAAAAAAATAGGGATGAAAGAATTTTTACAATTTAAATTTTTTTTTTAATTTATTTTATTATAAGTGTGACCAAACGAGTTTACAGAAATGTTTACGAATGTAATATGGTTATCCAATATACGATCGATATGTATCAGTCATACCAACTGATACACCGATCATTCTCATCGACATTTGCCTGCCTCGTTGGTCTAGTGGTTGTAGTAGTGCGACTGCTGATCATGAGGGGTTCGAATCCCGGGTCGGGCCAAAAAATCAGTTATTGAGTTTTTCCATCAAGAAATTCTCAGTAGCTGCCCGGAGTCGGGAAGTTCACCCCCGTGCCTCGGAAAGCACGTAAAGCCGTTGGTCCTGCGCCTGATCTCTCTCCGGTCGTGTCGGTTTACCGTCCCATCGGGCTATGAGAGTGAGGGAATAGAGAGTGCCCCTGTGATTGCGCATACACTTCGGCACTATAATCCTGTCCTGCGCCGATGGCTAGTCTTCGTTGAGACTGGCCGCCGTGGCCAAAATTCGGTCTGGAGGACATTATCATTATTATTATTCATTCTCATCGAAAAGGTCTAGAAGCTCAGCACCTGGTAATACCAAATAATACCAGCGTTGTCAAATGTCCCGCTTTTGGACCTGTTTTTAGTTTTTTTTTAGTTCCAAATTAAATATCGATAATTATATATATTTATGATAATTCAAAAATCTTTTTTATAACCCAATTTCGTCAAAATTTTTCCTTTTCAGTCTTCAAACAGTTTTCAAAATCCCACTTCGCCAATAAAGGATCTGGCAGAAGCTGTCTAGTTTAAACCTCTGAGAAGTCATTTAGGCCGTGACATCTTTTAGATATTATTTTTAGGTAGATAGAATCCCATATTGTGCATAATATGGTTTAATTTTACTTTATAAATACCGTAGATAATTCTAGTATTTAAGAATACCAATTATTCTGAGAAAAAAATTCACCTATTTATAATAATTGTGAGTAAATTTCCTAACGTAATATCAACGTCGCGGCCTTCGTGTGATGTGTGTGTGTGCCTAATCTCAATCTTTAGGCTTTGAAATAATACTCTTTGGTTTAGACCTTACACAGTTCAAGACGGCGCTGAAACAGAAACAGAAACTTTTTTATTCAATATAGTTTATAAATAATACTTATTGAAACTCACTCTTTTGTTTAATTACCACTGGTTCGAAAAAAAACCTCTGTCCTGGGAAAAACCAGCAAGAAACCTAGCGGGATTCAAAAAAAAAAATAACAACTCACAATCATGTATATGTTGTTACACAATTAATAACACAAAGCAAATTAAGAAATAGCTTCGCAGCGGTCATCTCATTCCCAGAGGTTATTATCATCCATATATTACTTAACATTATAATAAACCTCTTTTTTTATAGAATTATGGTGACAAACGAGCACACAGTCCACTTGATGGTAAGTGGATGCTGTGGACCATAGATATCTACATTTCAATCAAAATGCAGATGCGTTGTCACCCTTGAAGACTAAGATGGAATGCCTTGTTTCCAGTAAAAAGTGTATCCGGTTGTCTACACTCACCATACGAAACACGTAATCATTAAGCTGCTATTTAACGCTAAAGTTTATATTTATTATTTATTTTTATAATATTTTTATACAAACTCAGTTTAATAAGCCGTGGTAGCTCAGATGGTTAGCGCTCGCTGTAAGCTTCACATTACACGAGCAACCCGGGTTCGATCCCCGCCGGCACCAATGAACTTGTTAATTGCAATTTTAAGTGCTGATTTACCACGTACACGGCGGTGAAGGAAAACATCGTGAGGAAACCTGCATGTCTGAGAAATAAGAAAAAAAAAATTTCGAAGACATGTGAAGTTCGCCAACACGCACTGGGGCAGCGCGGTGGACAATTCCTTGCCCTAAAACAATCTCAGAAATGAGAGGAGGCCTGTGCCCAGCAGTGGGACGTAAACAGGCTGCAACTTTACTTTTTTTTTTAGTTTAATAAAGTTTCCGATCTTTGAGCAGGCCAAATTTTGTACATTTTCCTGGTATTTGCATAATGAATATCATTTATTTTTTTAAAACTACTTTTATTTTTGTGTAGGTATATTACATTTTCATAAATGTATTGAGAGGCCAAAATCAATACATAAATTTTCTTAAATGTTCGTCACAGCGAGTCTTTAGGTTTTAAATCGGAGATTGCGCTTATGGGCCTCTTCTTTAAGAGTTATGTTACATCGGTAAGTATTAATAAATTAAAAGCACTATCATTAGAAATTTTGATTAACAAATAGTAGATGTAGTACGTGGTGGTACTAGAGACAAGAAGCGGGTTTAGTAGCCACAGATTTTTATTTTTATTCAGCTGTTATCAGGAAGATGCTGTTGCCCATCTCCTGGTACACTGAACCATTGGTAGCACGAATACTACAATAGTTTTAAAAAATATTTATAATGATTAATATACTACCCATAGTTAACCGTGTAGTGGCGGTGTAAGAATAAGCACTACCCACATCATTCCATGGGTGTCGTGAGAGACGACAGATGGAAACTAAAAAAGATAAAAATAAAAATTTGTATCTGCCAACCTACATGCCAAGTTTTTTTTTTTTTTATATAGGATAAGGGTGAAAAACGAGCACACAGTCCACCTGATGGTAAGTGGTTGCTGCGGCCCATAGACATCTACATCTATCCTCTGTTACAGATCAAAATGCAGATGCGTTTTCACCCGTGAGGACTAAGATGGAATGCCTCATTTCCAGTAAAAAGGGCCTCCGGCCACCTGCACTCACCAAGCGCAACGCAGAGGTAAACCTCTACTTCACGCTGGTTTTCTGTGAGGTCGTGTTACCACCCCGGTTCGAGCCGGCCCACAAATCCTTTGTCGAGACCCTTTTTCTCAGGAACGCGTGGAGGTATCAAGCTGAAATTCATATCAAATACTCAAGTCTACTGTCCCTTAGACCTGTGAAAAACATTTCAAACATTTAAGCCAAAGCAATCAAAAGATACAGCCGTTTATGCCGCAAATTTTCGACATTCGCAAGGGAATCAAAATCTACAGGGTACTTCCCGTGAACTCAGAATCTTGAAATTTGGTAAGAAGCAACGTTTTATAGCACAGATAAAGGAAAAATTACGAAAACCATAAATTTTTATTTACATTATATAATAAAAATATTTTTAATAATTTTAAACTTATATATCTACGGATTTGTTCGGAACCCTCGATGCGCGAGTCCGACTCGCACTTGGCCGGTTTTTTTTTATTTTTCTACTTTTATTAATATAGCTGCCGTTTGGTTTATTTATTTTTAATCAATTTAAAAAAAATATTATTAGTACAGAAAATTACATAAAATTTTGCATTTTTCGAACAAATTAACTTTACCGCTTTGAAATCTGTCAAATATTTTGCCTCACTTTTAAGTGGCATCGCCCTGGTGGCAGAAAAAGTTGTGGATGCCGCCCTGGTGGCTCTCTGTCTCTATCTAACCTTCAATGCGTAACACATTAGTGCAAGCACTACTATTTGGCGGCACAAATGGGTAAGAGGGAGATCTACCTAAGAAAACTCGTCTGGAGTCCAACCAACTAAAACGCGATTAAACCGTCTGTTAAAAATTTGGACCACTTTAACTAATGATATCCCATTGAAATACCCTTTTAAGCCTCCACGACAAAACATAAAAGCGCGTCCCATGTAACAAAAGCGGTCCCTTCCTATCCATATCGTAAAAGACCGCAAAAATTACATAGGTACCTATATACATTAAATCTTTCGAATTGTTCTGTTAGCATCGGCCGAACGGACCACGGTCCCCACTCAAACAAATTATGAATGATAACGAATTTCGTTTCCAAATAAGTTACGAATTATGTTCTGCCCCCTGTCATTTATTTAAAAGCTTCGAGAGCGAATTACGTTGTTTTCAAACTTCAAAATGGACTCATAAGGACCTCCTACTCTGGTACTTATTAAATATTACATTTTAAACTTGTACTCAATTCTAAACAGAATGGAGTTTCAGTTCAGTGAATAACTTAAGAGGTACTAGAACAAAGTTAATAAAGTTCATTCTGAACACCAGAGTAAAATAGCAGCTCAATGCTGTTGTGTTACGTATTGTGAGTGTACATACCACCATGACTGTGTGCTCGTTTATCACCCTAACCCTCAAAAAAAAAAGTTACCGCTTAATCCAATAATTCATTCGACGCGACACAATGAATGATTTAATTTACAATTTTGAACTTCAGCTTTATTTTTGTAAAATCATGTTAAAATGGTATTAACTTGCATTTTTTTACGTGGTAGAGCCATGCTGCAGATATACCTAATAGTAGTATAGTTGTAACACGAATGGGTGGCTCGACCGGGGAAGGACCACGCCCTCACAGAATACCAACGTAAAATTTCAGCCTAAAACTACTGTGTTTCGTATGATGAGTGTAGATAACCGGAGACCCTTTTTACTGGAAATGAGGCATTCCATCTTAGTCCTCACGGGTGACAACGCATCTGCATTTTGGTTCGTAATCGAGGATAGATATCTGTGGGCCGCAGTAATCACTTACCATCAGGTGGACTGTGTGCTCGTTAGTCGCCCTTATCCTATACAAAAATAGTTTCACAATCAAAGATTTTACAATTGTTAGATAAAGTTATCCGTCGAATAAATATACTTATAACCCGAATAATTATAAAAGTGAAACAATTGAACTCTTTTATTTTTTATCACGTTGTATGACGCTAGTCACAACAGTTGTCGCTGGATGAAATGCATGTTATTACTTGCTTCTGAATCCATACCTACGTACATAATTCAGGTCGAATGTGCCAGATGCAACTTAAAAATTCACTATAGGAATACATACAATAACCCCCTTATAATTTTTAACTATAACTATACTCGTATCAATTTTGATTAAAATGATTTGTTTTTGTTCATATTGTAGTTTTAATTTATTTGCGTGCTCACGCACAATCGTCACCGATTAAATCATTAATCAATCATTTTTATTTATAAACTAGCTGATATGCTTGGTATATTAATTAACTAACAGATTATTAATTAACAGTTTTCGTATGTGCGAAGGAAAAAACATCGAAAAGATCGAAAGCAAAAATATACTTTGCTTACACAATTTTTCTTTGTAAAGAAAGTTATTCGTTGCTCCGTTTGTAGCTAAAATATATACCTAAATTATCTGGGTTAGTACCTAGTGCGAGAGATAGCAACGTGCAGTTGACCGTGTGAAAATCCCGTGTAAAGTCGTTTTCTTAACTTATATAGATAAAAAGCGCCTGTGGATTTCATAACAGCAATAATCTGCTTTTATGTTGAATTAGTACTTTGTTGTTCGTAATATTAAAAACTTGTACGT
This sequence comes from Parnassius glacialis, assembly GCA_033319125.1. Lineage (NCBI taxonomy): Eukaryota > Metazoa > Arthropoda > Insecta > Lepidoptera > Papilionidae > Parnassius > Parnassius glacialis. Next base: position 40,861,685 of record JAVANC010000009.1, on the reverse strand, counting down.
AGGTATCGTGATTTAGGCATCGGGTCATTTCGATTGTGGCACTGGCATGTTTCCCTCGGACTTCTTTATCTCGGAATAACGGGTTGTTGATTCTTCCAGCTTTATGGCTGGTACAATGAAAATACAGCTTACTAATCCGTTGGGCTATGTCGGGTACTCTGGTTTTTGTATGTATCGTATCTGTAGGTGGATATTTATATAAGTGGTAAGGTTATGTTGTGGTTGTAGCAAGAATAGTTCGGGTCGACCGGGAAAGTACCACGCCTTCTCAAAATACCAGTGTTAAATAGCAGCTTAACACTGCTGTGTTTCGTATGGTGAGTGGAGAGAACCGGAGACCCATTTTACTGAATAAGAGGCATTCCATCTTAGTCCTCACGGGTGACAACACCATCTGCATTTTGATTCTTTATTGAGGCTAGATGTAGATATCTGTGACAGTTAGTGGTTGCTGTGACCTATGGCTCACAGCAACCACTTACTATCAGGTGGACGGTGTGCTCGTTTGTTACCCTATCATATAAAAAGGCGGGTATTTATATAAGTGGTAAGGTTATGTTGTGGTTGTAGCACGAATGGGTCGGTTTGACCGGGGAAAGACCACGCTCTCACAGAATACCAGCGTAAAATAGCAGCCTAACGCTATTGTGTTTCGTATGGTGAGTGTAGAGAACCGGAGACCCTTTTTACTGGAAACGAGGCATTCCATCTTAGTCCTTACGGGTGACTGACTGGGGAGCGGCCAACGCTCCTAGTTATAGTGCGGAGCTATTCTATATAATATACTGTTTTACTTTCGGAACTTTAATAGCGCGAGTTAGTATTCGATGTGTTTACCACACCTTTATTATTTAAAAAAAAGTATTTTTGAATATGTTAAATTTAAATTAAATTTTTTAGTTTTAAGTTTCTAGTATTAGTTTTTTTTAAATTATCATAGTTTTAATATTGTAGATAAAAATATGTATTATGTAAATAATAAAAAACTGAATTATTTAAAAAAAAATTAAATGTGTATGTTAAGAAAAGAGAGAGAGAGGGCTTTATAACTCGCATCATAAACTTAGACGACCGAACAAAAGCTAAATATTATTTTAATACGTCGTTGCTAGCTCAAATCGTCTGGAAACTCGATCCTGGCCTCCACGACCATATTAAATGAGGGTATTCTGTAAATTTAATAGAATTTGCGGTTTATACAGTGTCTAAAGTAAAATAACTTGTACCCTGTCTGATATAATCTAAGTTAGTAGTGAAGGGTTAATTGAAAATAGAAACCTTCCAATATATTAAGAGCAAATCCTGTGGCTCGGTAAGCGATATCAGAACAAATATATTTCTAACTTTGTATTATATCTACTTGTGATTATAGCCTTTGTACGTTCACTGCTTGGCGAATAACTCCTTTTATTTCTGACAGAGTCTTGGAGCAATGACTAAGAATGAGTTGTAATATTTGACAGATTTCATAGCGGGAGAAGTTAGTTTGTTAAAAACGTAGAGATTTTTTTAATAGAATAAGGGTGACAAACGAGCACACAGTCCACCTGATGGTATGTGGTTGCTCTGGCCCATAGACATCTACATCTATCCTCGTTTGCGAATTAAATTGCAGATACGTTTTCAGCTGTGATGACTAAGATGCCTCTTTTCCAGTAAAATAGATCTCCGGTTCTCTATACGCACCATACGAAACACAGCAGTGTCAAGCTGCTATTTTACGCTGGTATTCTGTGAGAGCGTGGTCCTTCTCCGGTCGAGCCGACCCATTCATGCTACAACTATACTATTAATATAACTGCAGCATGACTTTATCACGTAAAATTAATTTTTAAATTAAAGATTAATTGTATCTTTCTGAAATATTAGTTATGTTTTATACTAATTGGATTAAAATTGATAAACTAAACAATGGATATACTTAAAAGTAAAGAAAAAAAAACTTAAAAAAAAAACTTAAAAAAGTTAAAGTGCAACTACTGAGGCATTGTTCCGGGCATCTACTGGAAATTTCTTGAAAGAAAAACTGAATAACTGATCTTTTCATTGTCCGACCCGGGACTGTATGAATATTAGACCAACGGGACAGTTCGGTTTCTAGTGTGATTATCTCATCATTAATATGTGATAAACACGTTCTTATACAAATGATCTCCACAAGTCCACTACCGAACATAGGCCTCCCCCAAATAATGCCACAAAGCACGGTCTAAAGCCACCTGCATCTATCAACTTCGTGTATGTTCTACCAGGTCGTCACACCATCTAGAGGGGGGCCGCCCCACTTTTCGTCTACCGGTAAGTGAGTACCACTCGAGAACCTAGCTCAGCGTAGCCAACACTACGCATTTTTCCGTAGATCCACGGAATTTTTTCTTCATCTACGGAACTACGGAGTTTCTGAGTTGAAATCTACGGAATTTGATTTCCGTGTTAATTACTATTTTTTGTACTTCACAGCCCTTTCAGAATAATTAGATTTTTAAATACAAACAAAAAAAATATTTTTTTTTATCATGAGTGTGAACTTCCCGAGAGCCGACATCTGGTGAGCAATAAAAGTCTCTCTCATTAGTCCGCCGCGCTACTCTATGGCGTATTCATCTTAGAGTATACAGTATAATAATGTACACTCTAAGGTATTCATGCATTTGTTGTGGACTTCACATGTCTTTGTTATATTTTTTATCTTTCCTCAAGATGTTTTCCTTAATTGCCGAACATGTGTCTTATATCAGCACTTAAAATTGCATTTTAAATTGCGATTTTATTTAATTCGTGCCGAGGGGATCGAACTCGAGTTGGTCGCGTACTGTTAAAGCTTACATAGATTGCTAGCCTGTTTTTAGAATGGAATAATTTTTTATTCAGTAACAAGTAATTCTAATTGAGAGTCATTTTTAAATTTTACTACTCGTTTGGAAGAAAAACCTCTGTCCTGGGAAGAACCAGCAAGATGGATAAACACGCACACCTGTCACCTAGAGGGGTAGACAGAGACTATGGACTTCCATTTGGTACGATCCTGACACACCTCTTTTGCTTCCTCCACATCTAATTACCTACGCATACACGCTCGTGGGTTAAAGGTACTCTTAATTTAGCCCATTTCCGTCGATAATTCGGTCGATAAACTATCGCCTAGGGCGTCCCTTCCCGACTCTGCCGTTCACCTCTGCAACATAAAATTGCTTTGTTACTCTTTCCTCTTTCATTCTTTCCACATGACCAAACCACCGAAGCATTCGTTTCTTAATCCTGGTTACAACGTCATCTTGCAAACCACACTCTTCTTTCACCACACAATTTCTCACCATGTCATTCAGATTCTGCCCTATGTTATGGAGTATGTTGGGGTGAACCAGCATGAAAGCCATTAAAAGTTCTTTTAATAGTAAATTATACAATAAAAAAGTTTGATAAAACCACTTAAAAAACTTATTTAAGCAACATCTTAGAAGTGACCACCTGATCCCCAGGGATTATGATCAACCATGTATTTGACGACGTCTATAAAATACCAGATCAATTGAGAGTGAGCGAGAGGTTGCATCACTAGCGGAGCGTCACATTGATGGTGACAGGGTAGAATTGAGAGTAAATCGGGGCACTCCCACTCGTTTGTGCAGTATAAAGTTCACTGTAGGCGCCATCAGCGAAAGATACGGAATCTTTCGCTTTAAGTCATTCTACGGGTGTTAAGACTCGTAGAATGATAGTATCGTGGTTCTATTTATTGCAGTAATTCTTCTGGTGCAGGCAAGGAAGAAGAAGAGGCTGCCCTGTGTAACTTTGAGATGGGTAATTCTGTTGTTTCGCATACTTTGGTGGTATCATGTTGTATCCAAACGCTACTGTGTGATTGTGGCGGGGATATATTACTGTATGATCAAAATATAATTGCTCTATACTGGATGTTAAGTGCAGTACGATGTTTTTTGCTGATAATGATTAATGTGGTGGTGGAGGACAGAGTGCAGAGTTGGCACGTGAAATGTTAGAGGAGGCATGAGAGATAAGACGAATGAGTTGATCGAAATAATGAAAGAAAGAGAATTAGATGTCGTGTGTATGTCGGAGACCAAACGGAAGGGCAGTGGTACTGAAGAGCTCCCTGGTGGGGCGTTAGCTCTATGGTCCGGAGTCCCGGAGAGCGAGAGCGCCTGCCAGGGAGTGGGGGTGCTGCTGTCGTCTCGGTTGGTCGATGTTATGACTGAACATAAGGTTGTGAACTCAAGACTTCTCTGGGTTCGCTTTAAATTGGGACTGACGAAGTTATCCCTTTTAGCTGTTTATGCACCGGTAGCTTCGTCGTCCAGGGCTGATCTGGAGGAGTTTCGGGAGAATGTAAGAGAAGTTCTAGATTTGGCTAGGGGAAACGAAAGAATTGTTGTATGTGATGATTTGAATGGATGGGTTGGTACCGCTCGACCAGGATACGAGTCGGTGCTTGGAAAGTTTGGCGATAAAAGGGTTAATGATGTTGGCAAGCTTATACTGGCGGTATGCAAGGGAAAGGGTCTTCTTGTGACAAACGCTATGTTTAATCACAAGAAAATCCATATGTATACTAGAGAAAGAAAGAATGAGAGAAGTATGATCGATTTGTTCCTGGTGGATGACCGAATGCGAAAACAGGTGATGGATACGCGAGTGTTCAGGGGTGCTGACCTGGGAACGGATCACTATCTAGTGATTACTAGATTTATGGGTCTGTTCGCGGGTTGGCGCTACCGGACGGCAGTAACAGAACCACAGTCGGTCTGTCGCATCCGAAGCTGGAAGCTTCAGGAAGAGGATACTAGGGACAAATATCATGCGAGGGTATCCGAAAAGCTTGACACCATCGATGGCAGAAAAGAATCTGTGGAAAGAACATGGCAGAACCTGAGGGATGGAATGGTAAGTGCAGCGGAAGAAGTGTGTGGAACAATAAAAAGAGGCAGTAGTAAAAGAAGAGATGCATGGTGGAATGATGAAGTGAAAGAAGCTGTAAAGAAGAAGAAGAAAGCATGGTTAGACTACTTGGCCTCTAGTAATGATAATGATATGAGAGAGAAGATGAAAGAAAGATATAAGCTGCAGAAAGTTCACACGAAAGCATTGATTGAGGAAGTGCGTGAAAGGTGTAGAATGGAAGCGGACGAAAGGTTGTCGCACAACTTTAAGGAGAACTCCAAACTTTTCTGAAAAGAGGTTGGAAGGACGCGAAGTAGTGCGACGGCCTTAAGAATGAACAAAGTGCTTTCGAGAACTTATGACGTCCTCTCAGAAAAATCGGACGTCAGCAGCTATGGAGCGAATTTTATAGAGAAATGTATGCGTGTGATGATCTTAGTGAGGGATCCGGGGATGACGCTGTGACTGGTACGCTAGACCCGGACCTCGATGACACTTAGATCATCAGTATAAAAGAGATTGAACGTGCGATTCGAAGTTTGAAATGTGGTAAGGCTGCAGGACTAGACAGAGTTACTGCTGAAATAGTCAAGTATGGTGGGCCTCGCGTCTGGGACAGGTTTCATCTGCTGTGCAATTTGTACTGGCGGACGGGGGATGTCCCGGATTATTGGCGATCCGCGGTCATTGTGCCTTTATATAAAGGTAAAGGTTCACATTTTGACTGCGGGTGCTACCGGGCGATCAGCTTGACCAGTTTGGCAAGTAAAGTTTACGCAAAGGTTTTGACACGTAGGATGCAAGAGAAATCGGAAAGATTTCTATGGGAGGCACAATGCGGATTTAGACCTGAAAGAGGATGCACGGATCAAATATTTTCTCTCCGCATGATCACGGAAAAGCTTCTGGCTGCTAACCAGAGGATTTTTTGTGCTTTTGTGGATCTAGAGAAAGCATTTGATAAGGTTGTAGGGAAGAAAATGTGGGAACTGTTGCCGGGGTATGGTATGGATGGTCGATTGCTAAGGGCTGTGCAGTCACTTTACTGTGACTGTAAAGCCTGTGTGCGGGTAGGGCATGACCTGTCACCCATGTTTAGCGTCCAAACGGGCGTAAAACAGGGTTGTTTCATGTCTTCCTGGCTGTTCAAACTGTATCTCGACAGCTGTTTACAGAAGCTGAAAGATAGCTGTTTGGGTGTGAAATTGGGTGACATTAAAGTAAATTGTCTGCTGTATGCTGATAATGCAGTGCTTATTGCACTATCAGAGACAGAACTGCAGGCATTAGTCATGTGTATGAAAGAGGAATGTGAAATTAAAGGTCTCCGTTTGAATGCTAATAAAACTAAGGTTCTGGTATTTGAAAGGGACGAAGAGAGAACGAAGTGTGAGATATGGGTAAATCAGGAATGTCTAGAACAGGTAAATGAAATTGTATACTTGGGTAGTGCTTTTAGCCGGGATGGAAGATGTGATTTAGATGTGGACAGGCATGTCGCTGCCGGGAACAAAGTCAATGATGCCCTGACTGCGTTAGTCAAAAGGCAAGGCGTAGTGAAGAGTGCACGCCTTGCAATACATAACGCAGTGTTGGTATTGACTCTGTTACATGGCAGTGAAACCTGGGTATGCCAGAAGAAGCAAAAAAGCAAGTTGAATGCAGTGGAGATGCGATCTCTTCGTAAAATGTGCGGCGTTACCATGGCCGACCAAAAGCGAAACGAAGAGATTCGCAATATGGCAGGTTTGAAAGATGACTTTATCACAAAAATTGATAGGGGCGTGCTTCGATGGTTTGGGCACGTTGAGCGAATGAGTGAAGACCGAATGGTGAAGAAAATATATAATAGCGCGAAAGTCAATATTAAAAGGTGTCGAGGTAGAACGAGACTAACTTTCGAAGACCATGTAAGCAAATTGCCTAAAGAGGGGAGGGTCAAGAGTACTCGGATACCTAGACGTGCATGTATGAAGAAGATAATGAATCTGAAAGAAGCGAAAGAGGTATGTAAGGATCGTGACACTTGGCGATCTGTTCTCTCTGGCTACCCCGTCAGGGATTGTGCTTGAAGATAAGTATAATGATTAATTGCGTAAGCTGGACAGCAAGTTGAAGTTGAAGTTTGAAGTCCGCTCTCAAACTATTATTATTTTTAACAATTAACCTCCCGAAGTTCCGAGATATTCATTTATATTTCAATAACCCTTTTTATATAGTTTTACTTAATAAAATAGTAACTAATAAAGTATCAACCTCTGAGTTACCAAGGTACCAAGCATACTCAGCGTTTTATTATATCCCGCGTCAAAGATGTGAGACGTAGGATGCTACTACTACGGTGTGGGCGCGTGGTTTGGCGCGGCTTGCCGTCCACCACCTGAACGCGCCCCAAAGGGTGGTTGCCGTGAAATTTGGTTCGCGGCTACCGCACGATCTCCCGCGAGGCGGCGAGCCTCCTTGCCGGATTGCCGCCATGGGATCTGGAGGCGATAGTCCTCGCGCGCCTGCACGTATGGCGCGCGGAGGAACTAATGCCGGGGGGAAACCCCGCTGCCGCGGCAAGTTGTCGCGCAGCGGACAGACTTCCGGCATGATCTCATGGCGACATGGAGAGAGCGACTGTCGCAACCCCGTGCCGGGCACGCCACTATAGCGGCGATAAGACCCCTCTTTGAGGAGTGGCTTGAGAGACGCCACGGCGTCCTCACCTTCCGCCTGACGCAGGTCCTTACCGGACATGGTGTGTTCGGGAGGTTCCTGCACAGAATCGGGCGGGAGGAAACGCCCGGGTGCTCCCACTGCGAGGATCGACCGGTGGACACGGTGGAGCACACCGTGGAGGTGTGCCCTGCTTGGACGGAGCACCGCCGTGTCCTCGTAGCGGCGATAGGCGGCGGCGACCTCTCGCGTTCGGCCCTGGTCGAAGCCATGGTCCGGAGCGAGACGGAATGGGATGCCGTCACCACCTTCTGCGAAGTAGTTATGCTAGCGAAGGAGGTGGCGGAGCGGGAGAAGGAAAGAGCAGCAGCTTTCCTTCCCGGCCGCCGCGGGAGACGCCCCGGGCGTCGGGGACTACGTCGTGGCCCCCGGCCACCGTAGGCGCGGGCCTGTGGACGGCGAGCAATGGGCAGCTCGCCGTCCGTCCGTCTAACGACGACAGGCCGTGTCGACGGCGCGTTTTGTTCCACGCGCGCCCCAAAGAGCTGTCAACAGCGTGAAGGGGCCCGCAAGGGCCGACGCCTGCCGGGGCTGCGGGCTGTTCGAAAGAGATACCGCGGCTCCGAAACGTAAGGGCACTGAAGGAACACGGATGGTTTTTAATCAGTAAAAGTCTGACACTCCCTTCCGCTCCACCCAGAGCGAAAGGCGTCATTAGATGATTTTCCATCCCCAAAAAAAAAAAGGGTGCTACTACTAGTCTCAACAGAGTCTAACCATTAACGCAGGACAGGATTATTTTGCACAAGCGTGTTCGCATACACAGATGCACTCTCTATATCCTCTCTCAAAGTCCGATGGCACGGCAAACTGGTGCGACCAGAGAGATGTGACGCAGGACCAACGACCAACTTCCTGACTCGGGGTTGTTACTGACAATTTCTTGACAAAAAATACCTAATAACTTATCCTGGACGTGTGATTTGAACCTGTGACCTCAGGGATCACTTACGATCATTATACCAACGAGGCGGTTAAAGCTGAAATGATATAGCAACAGTGATGTTGACAATGTTTTGATGAAGGTTGAACTATTAGAAAGATAAACATAAATGTTGAGTGAAACTCCAGTTTACTTAATTGGTTTCGTGAAAATAAAATACTGCAGCTATTGTTAAGACAAAAATAATAAGGGCATCAGCTTTATCGCAAAATATAAATAAGTTAATGAAGAGTACAAAAGCTTTCTTTACAAAAAATATAAAAGATAAAAGTTTTTAAAAGACGGTTAAGCTATGATAGTAATTGAGTTGTTATAGACAAAAGTTTCCAGATTGATGAAATAAATTATAAACTGTACTTATCGATATACATTAAAAATACTCGATGAAAAAGTAATTAGGTTATCTTTAGTCTCGAATGGCCGTCCCTAAAATTCAATATATTATCTCTTGTTTTGGCCTAGTAAAGATAGCTAAACCAATAAACTCAGTAGTTCGACGAACCGCGATAAAACCGTGTGGTGGCGTTGTCAGAATATCATCTACCCCATATCGACCCGCGGGTGTCGTAAGAAGCGACATAGCGAAAGTAAAATATAAGATGGGCAGCAACATCTTCCTGATAACAACTTAACATAGTAAAAATTGCGATCTATAGGAGAGACAATTATAAGAGGGAGGAGAGATAATTATATTATAAAAACTTTTGGACATTTGCATGCTGTTAAAAACAGCTAAATAGGTTGTCTCAACACATTGTTATAACACCAAGAACAAAATATTTTTGTATCTATTTACTAGCAAATAAAGAATTTGAATTTGAGAGCTATGTTCAGCAGTGGACTATTATAAGCTGTAGAATGGACTGGAATGGAATAAATTTACCGAGTAATTACGACAGACCTATCTCTGATTGGGAGTAGGAGGACGAATAGCTTGCTACAGATAGTTATTGTAATGAAAATAACAATAAGTAGTATATAATTTAAAATTAAAATTTTGTACAACCGACTTCAATATAAATTAATAAGAATAACCCAAAAACTCTTGGTCAGACCTTGATCAAATTTATATGGAACCACATGTGAAGCACTAGCTTTCAAATAAAAAAAGAATCATCGAAATTAGTTTACCCAGAAAAAAGTTATGATGAGGTAACACACATTCAAAAAAACATACAGTCGAATTGAGAGTATTTCCTCCTGTTCGAACTAGCTTTTTTCATCAGAAAACTAAATATATTAGACTTAATAGAAAACTGCAAATAGGAATATGATGAAGAAATGCTAGTAATCGGGGAATAATAAATGCTTTCTTGCTGTCCTGTAATTTTTTGAAAAATTAAGGTTCGCCCCTTTGAGGCGTCAACGATGAATTATTTGCAGGCCGCACCATACTTTTTTCCTTACGGGATTCGAAATCGCGGCCCTTAGCGCTGCAACTCATTTCTAAGTCACTGCGCCAAAGACCCTTCATATTCATTTATTATTTTGAGGTTCAGTAAATTACACCGAATATCTCAATTCTCAATTTCGCAAGCAGCTCCAGTGGTTCCAAATTTAACTTCGCAGGAATACTCGATTGTTATGCCTCACAATTTAACAAAACAGTTGAACTAAACAATAATAATACGCTCACACCTCAACAGGACTCCTATTACTAAAAGTGATTCATTGATAGTTAATCTGTGATCTCTGCTTTAACGGAGTTTGTGTCACGAATGAAGTCCCTTAGTCGCGGCGCCAGTGTTAACGAAATTTTAACATTGGTTGTCAAATTCCGCACGTTAAATTTGGCTCCCATATTATTTTCCACAAAAAAGGGTTTTTTTCTCTTTATTGTGGTCTACATCAGCCTTATCTACCGAGTTCAAAAAGGAGACGGTACTCAATTCGACTGTGTTTTTTCATGTGTGTTACCTCATAACTTTTTACTGGGTAAACCGATTTCGATGATTCTTTTTTTATTTGAAAGCTGATGCTTTTTGTGTGGTCCCGTATAAATTTGATCAAGGTTTGAACAATAGTTTTTGAGTTATTCTTAATAATTTATATGGAAGTCGGTTGTACAAAATTTTTAATTTTTAATTATTTAGTCCACTGCTAGATATGGTTATTTAAGGTAGAAGCTCCAGGGTGGCCCGCAAAATTCAACTTATTTAACGTTTTTTGCAATTTGCAGGTCAGTGTCAGGTTGTATGTTTAACAAAATATGATTCGCGAGCGTAACGAGTATGTATTTACAGAATTATAATCATTATAATCATCAATACAACCGTCTATGTTCGTATAATTCCAATGTAGGGCTATTGCCAGGAAAACTCATTCAAAGGAATTATACGAACTTAGGGGGTTGTATTGATGATTATAATGATAATAATTCTATAAATACATACTCGTTACGCTCGCGAATCATATTTTGTTAAACATACAACCTGACACTGACCTGCAAATTGCAAAAAACGTAAGAAAATTTGAATTTCGCGGGCCACCCTGGAGCTTTCACCTTAAAGAGCCCGCCAAGCTGTATAGGTACATACACGCTTGCAACATATTTAGAAATGGCGACGCGCCCTCGCCTTGCCTGTGTAGGATCTATCAATGTCATGTTATTTAGATTTAAGATAATTATCAAAGATCATTTTCTTTTATTATTATTTTTTTATTACTAAAAGAAACTTCAAGTTTGTCGAACAAATTATAGCCTAGTGATCACTCCTGCCATTGCTTTCTTTCTGATTTTCTAGTTTCATTATAATCGGTTCAGTTATTCCAAAGATTAGTCCGGACAGACAGACAAACATGCAAAAATTTTAAAAATAGTTATTCATGTCCTGCATGTAAGTAACTCCGTCAGCTCAATAGAAGTAATTTATTTATCTCGACATTTATTTATATTCCAGCAAGATATAAATTTAGCAAATTGTAATAAAAAAAACACTTAATCTCAGAACGTAATATTCCAACAAACTTTATCATAATTATAGGTAATTCCAGCGTAAAATAACTTAACGCTGCTATGTTTCGTATGGTGAGTCTAGAGAACCGGAGACCCTTTTTACTGGAACCGAGGCATTCAATCTTACTCCTCACGGATGACAAATCATCTGCATTTTGATCCGTAATCGAGGATAGATGTAAAATTCTATGGGCCACAGCAACCACTTACCATCAGGTGGACTGTGTGCTCGTTTGTCACCCTTATCCTATAAAAAACGTAACCATGGCTAAATAAAATAACTAGAAGTAGACAACTAAAACACAAAAATAAAACCAAAAAAATATATTACAAGCAGACCCTTGAATTTTATTTGTATAAATTAGTAATTTCCTCGCGAAACGCAACAATATCAGTTAACCGGTTATACCGCTACGAACAACAAACAAGTGTGGCGTTAACCTTCGTTGTATTCGGACGTTTTACAAGTAAACATAAGTGTTAAGAATAGTAAATATTATCTCTGCGTTGACGTTAATTTAAAAAAAATATCGGAGCAATGGTGCAAGTAAAAGTGGAACAAGGGTTGCTGGAAGGTGAAGAACTGGAAGCTGTCACAGGTGACAAACGTTACTTCAGCTTTAAAGGAATTCCTTACGCTGCACCACCGCTGGGAAAACTAAGATTTCAGGTAAGAATTCTAAAGGCATAAAAATGAAAGCAGTCTGTTGAACTGAATCCCGATAAGAGCAAAGCCATCATTTTCAACAGAAGGCGTTATTACAACAAATTTCTGGCTCGGATTAAAAAACATAAATTAGGCACGATCTCCCTATACGGCAGCCCAATACCATGGGTTCCAGAGGTAAAATACCTGGGGGTGACTTTAGATTATGCAATGAGCTTCTCTCAGCACATTAAAAAAGTTAGAAATAAGGCAAAACACGTCGTGTATCGTCTTTTTGCCCTAACCAACAAACGCAGTAAGCTGTCCCTAAGACACAAACTGCATCTTTACAAAACCTGCGTACGTCCTATTATGACATACGCGGGTGTCTCCTTTGCGCATGCCAATAAAACGAGCCTAAAACAACTTCAAGTTGTACAGAACAAATTCCTGCGTCAGATCACAGGAGCTCCTTACTATGTGAGGAACGCGGATCTCCACCGCGACCTCGATATGCCCACTTTACATACGTATCTTAAGGAACTATCCTTAAGATACTTCGAGTCGATAAAAGAGCACGAAAATCCGTTGGTGAATGAGGCGGGCTCGTACTCCCCACTGAGGGATGCTGCCCTCCGCAGGAGACGTCCCAAGAACGTTCTTCTTGATCCCGATGACGAGATCACTTCCATAAATAGGTCGATCCCGTCCCCCCCCTCCACAGAAGAGGGATTTAGATTAGTAAATATAAACACTAACACACACACAGACACTACTCTAGTACAGAACACTAGGGCACACCGCAATCGCCGGCGAATGCGACGTCACAGACACACTCCGTACACGAGGTTTAACACCCGTGATACGGGGCGTTTCTAACTTTTGCGACTCGTTAATAAAATTGCGATAGCGATTCAAGCCGAGGTTCGTACCTCCTTCTGAGGGGCCCTTGAATCGCATCGAGCCCCCCCCCTAGCTCGAGGAGCCTCACTCCGAAAGCAGGGGTCGGGGTGCCTCGGGACTGCTGTCGGCGAGGCGGCGCTTCGCGCCGCCTCGCCGACGGCAGAATCGTTGCACTCAATAGTTCGTAAGTACTCACTTACGAACCTAATTAGACGAAGCTGTCAAGGCCGCAGGGCCAACAGCATACTCACTCAGAAAAAAAAAAAAAAAAAATAGGAATTCATGCGTTACCTACGATACAAAAAAAAATTCGATGAGAATAATAGAATAATGAGCCTAGATGCAGGAGACGCCTCATAGCCATTCGAAGTGAAGTTAACGATATAGTACTTTATACCAAAATCACACAGTCACAAGTGTCTCGCTTATCTTTTATCGCTTGTATGTTTGAGAGTGTCCCCTAGATCGTTATTGGAAGACAGTCGCAATATTACGGAAACATTCCCTGTAGTGGTGCTGATTACAGATAATACTCTTTCATAAAGAATAATAGAAGGAAAACAAGATAGAACTACAAATTATCTAAAGTTCCATAATTTGACCTTTTTATTACTTCACCTAAAAAAAAAAACAATGGCTAATCAGTTGTTGAATGTGAAATCTTAACTGCATCATTTTTGAAATAAATTTTTAAGTTGTGAAATAATTATTACGAGAGATCGTTTTTTACTTTATTATTCATATTCTTTTAAGGATTTTCCTAAACATAATTATGTGAGCACAGAATATAAATGATCTTTAGCCTTTAAATTAGGTGTGTAATATACTAAAGTGTTATTTATTACTGTTTGTCTTCTTAATAAAATAAAATAACCAGCCAAGTGCGAGTCGAACTCGTGCATGAAGGGTTCCGTATCACCGTAAATCACGTTTCTAATAGGGGAGTCCGCATTAATTTTTATTTTATTTTTATTATTTTTTGTTATAGCGGCACCAGAACCACATTCTATGAAAAATTCAACTGTCTACCTATTTCGGATCATGAGATACAACCCGCTGACAGATAGACGGATGGACAGCGGAGGCTTAGTAATAGGGTCTCGTTGGGTACGGAACCCTAAAAAATAATTACCGGCCGCTTACTTCTTTCTACCGCGAAACAGCAGTGTTGAATTCTACCTTGAAGACCCCACGCTTGTTTACATTAAATTATTTTTTTATGTTAATCACTATTTGCATTATTTTAAACTTATCGAAAGTTATCGTCTACTTTTTAGTTCGATTATCTACAAACCATGTTTTTTTAGTTTTTTTTTAAACTATTATTTATTTTCTATTTATTAGTGCGGCTAACTACAAAAGCGTCTTTTTTTTTGGAACGAAGTTCTTGTACCTACGCGGCTTACAGTAGATTGAACTGGCAGAACTCGTAGTTGTTTTATGAATTATTTGCCAATCCTGAGAATCCTGGCAAGGATAATGGAACAAACTATTTAGATTGTCACACTGTCATCGGTCCTTGATAACTGTGCGAAATTTCAAATCAATACGACGTTTTGAGCGGGATGAAAATCACATTGAAAAATTCCGTTATATTATAAATACATACCAAGCTAATAAAAGCGTTTTAATAATAAAATAATTACATAATATCTGCTGAAGTCGGTGCTAATCCATAGTTTTGTAGAATTAATGCCCTGACTCAAGAAGCTATTTTGTAATTTTTTAGTTTTTTTTTTTTGATTTTGAAGCCGGTTTTATTTTTTTAAATATTTTCAACCAGTTCAAGTTAATAACTAGACTGTCGTTTAAATAAATGTCCCAAAACTTAATATGATATTTTACTATCCTTGGAGGGCAGATATTATTTTTTTAATTTTTTAAAAAAAAGCCTATTTAACAAAAGAAAAAATATTAATATCGGTTCATAAAGAAAGAATTTTTTTCGGACTTATTATTACATAATAATAATATGTACATGTTTATGTATAGACAAAATGAGAACTCTTTTTTCAAGTCAGTTAAAACGGAATGAAAATAAAACCACAATATTTAAAAGCTTCTGAAATCGTGACTACAATGTTCGTATATAGTGTCCGATAAACACTAATTTTATGTAGCACTTATTTAAAACGATCAGAAAGATATTGCTTGAGCAACCTAGTTTCTTTTCTGCCGACTTCCAAAAAGGAGACGGTACTCAATTCGGGTGTATGTTTTTTTTTTATGTGTGTTACCTCATAGCTTTGTACTGGGCGAACCGATTTCGATGATTCTTTTTTTATATGAAAGCTGTTAGTTCTCGTGTGGTCCCATATGAATTTGATCAAGGTCAGACCAATGGTTATTGAGTTATTCTTAAATAACCTATATTGAAGTCGGCTGTACAAAATTTTTAATTTTAAATTATTATTCAGTATCAAGATTAAGTATCGTATTGTGTTTACTCTTTTTTTCCAATCTTTTATATTAACTGAACTGCATTTTACTCAAAATGAGGTGATTAAGCGAAACCGAAGCGCTCACTCAGTATTTAGTAGTTCAATGTGAGACGTGTAGTGGTGGTGTAAAAAACCACATCCCCATATCATCCCGTGGGTGATGTAGAAGACGACAGAGAGAACCAAATCAGGAGATGTGAAGCAGCGTTTTCCTAGTAACGATTAAAAATAAAAGACTGCGGTTGCCAACCCGCTTCAAAGGGGCAGGCCTATGTCCAACAGTCGACTTTAATAAGCTGTAACCTGTAACGGTAGAGTTGCTCTCTCTCTCTCTCTCTCTCTCTCTATCTTTCTCTCTTTCTTATTTAAATGACAATAGAAAGAGAGAGGTATAGAGATGATTAATTTGTAATTAATTTAAGTAATCGATAATAAATGACTATAAGGTCGTTAGTATTTCTTATCGCTCTCTTATAATTGTAACACGCATTATGAATATTGTTAATAGCTTATTTTATATCTCGAATCCGAATCCAAATATATTAATTGTTATTTACCTTTTTTTAAATCTTATTTCTAATAAATATCCCATTTTTTATTCACCTTTATTGCACCTTTACAATCCAAAGTCTTGGGTGTATATTCTCCAAGAAATAAGTCATTCTATAATTAGTGTGTTTTTCTGCAACTCAGCCTGAGTGATAACCTTTTTCTACCAGCTTCAAAATGGAGGAAGTACTCAATTCAATTGTATGTTTTTTTATGTGTGTTACTTCATAACTTTGTTCTACGTGAACTGGTTTCGATGATTCTTTTATTATTATTTTTATATGAAAACGGTTGCTTCTCATGTGGTCCCATATAAATTTGATCAAGGTGTAACCAATAGTTTTTGAGTTATCCTTAATAATATATATTGAAGTCGGTTGTACAAAATTTTTAATTTTTAATTATTATTTTTTGTGTTACTTCATAACTGTTTTCTGAGTGAATCGATTTTGATGATTCTTTTTTTATTTGAAAGCTGGTGCTTCTCATGTAGTTCCACATACCATTTGAACTTTAATACCATACCATAAAGTTCAAGTGTTAGTGGAGGGGTTCCGGGAAGGCCACAATTGAGGTACGTTAGTATCGTATAAATATTAATGTCAATATTTGTTAATATTTATAAGATGCTAAATTACTCAAAAACAAAATTAGGGTTCCACGCAAAAAATTGATATCCATGAAATCGTAGTAAATTCCAAGCGGGCGAAGTCGCGGGGCACAGCTAGTTTCAGATTACATAAGATCCACATAATTAAAATACTTTGATTGATTGATAATAAAACAAATAATATGTCATTACAATATAATTAAAATACATTGAAATACATTTAAAACACATTGAAAAACAATTACTGGGACATGTCTGTAGCAGCAATGCCGGAGGAGAAGACACTCCAATCTGTCACATATCATTTTCAGTATAATATTGGAGCTGACCTGCACTCTGCGCACCAGTGACACACACCGCTTACGCATGGTCGCATGAAATCAGGCAGTGCGCGCCTCTGCAAATATGCCAGAGGCACTGCAGAAGCGGAGCAGCCCCAAGATCACCCTGAAAGCGTTATTGTACAGCATGCGGAGATCGTTGTAACTTCGCTTATTATAATCTGCCCACAGGCTGGATGTACAGAGTGATGTACAATAAACTCTAAATAGTGTAATTTTTACCTCCTGTGAGCATCGCGCAAATCTGCTGGCTATCATGTTAGCTCTAATGGACAACGCTCTCCGCTCCCGCTCAATGTCTGTATTGTCCTTGAGGTCATTAGTTATTACATGTCCCAGGTACCTAAATTGATTGACAACCTCTAGGGGCACACTAATCAATAATACTGGTTGTAATTCCTGGGGACACTTGGTACCTGCCTTAACGACCATGCATTGACTTTTTTTCACATTGTACTTTAGACCGTGTCCCCTCGCATGCTCCTCACAAATGCGTATCAGTTTCTTTAGGCCACAGATCGACGCACTCAGCAAAACCATGTCGTCAGCGTAACTCAGATTGTTACCACAAACACCGTCGATATGGCAGCCGACGCGCTGGCTGCTGAGAGCGTCGATCAAATCGTTCATATATAAATTGAAAAGTGTCGGAGATGTTAATCCGCCTTGCCTGACTCCGCATTCGAGCTGATACGGAACCGACACTGGACCCGCCCAACGCACGATGTTAGATTGGTGTGAATACTAGTACTGGAACACGCTGATGAGTTCCTCGGGTAAGTTTATACTTTTCAGTTTACCCCATTTTTTAACAGTGGTAGAGCCAAGCGGTAGCTTTTGCTGTCGCACGAATGGGCCAGCTCGAACCGGGGTGGTACCACGACCTCACAGAATACCAGCGTGAAGTAGAGGTTTACCTCTGCGTTACGCTTGGTGAGTGCAGGTGGCCGGAGGCGCAATTCCCCCCCCCCCCCCCCCCATCAACATGGTAGTGGAATTAAAAAAGACTACCCCAGGAGGGTACCAGCACCCCTGGAGAATCCCTCGCTGAGCATCCACGACCAACGGCAAAATTCCGCTCGCGACTAATGCTGCTCGGGGCAAGCGGAGCAATACAACCAAGGCGACCCCTGTCACGCTATCCGTGAATTTTTGCAACACCAGGGGACTTCATTCCAACCTTAACGCTGTCCATTACCATCTAGAGACGGCGAAGCCGGCCTTGCTCTTTTTAACCGAGACTCAGGTGTCCTGTCCGGCTGATACTTCATATCTCCCCTACCCGGGGTACAAATTGGAACACTCCTTTGTGCCCCGGGCTGAAGTTTGCGTATATGTCAGAGAGGGCATCTGTTTTCGACGCCTCGGCAGTCTTGAAGGTACAAATCTGTCCATCCTATGGCTGCGCGTAGACAGCGACGACCATCCCCGCGTCTACGGGTGCCTCTATAGGTCCCATAGCGGTAATGCCGACACAGACCGACTCATCGACCACGTCCAAATGGCTGCAGACTCCGTGCTAGAACAGGTCCCATCCGCAGAGATCGTGATACTCGGCGATTTTAACGCCCACCACGCTGAATCGCTTGGTTCTCGTTTAACCGATCATGCGGGTAGATCTGTCTATGACTTTGCTTTGGCATATGGTCTAACACAAATGGTTACTTCACCTACGCGGATCCCAGATGTGGAAGACCATGTACCTTCCCTGTTGGACCTTCTGCTGACCTCTCATCCGGACGGATATCAGGTCTCCGTCGATACCCCTCTGGGCTCTTCGGACCATTGTCTAATCCGGAGTACGGTGCCACTCACGCTCCAATCGCAGTTGCGATCTGCAGCTTGCCGCCGTGTTTGGCACTATAGGTCAGCTGATCGGGACGGGATGCGGTATTTTTTTGCATCCTACCCTTGGGGGCGGGTTTGCTCCTCGCCGGAAGATCCCAGCGTTGTTGCCGATTCTGTTGCTGATGTGGTACTTCAGGGTATGGAACTTTTTATTCCATCCTCTGTGGTGCCCATCGGAGGCAGATCCCAGCCATGTTTTGGTCGCTCCTGTAAAATAGCATCAAGCTATAAGCAGGAGTGCTACCGAGTCTGGGCTGACGCATCAACGCGATGTAAACACCAGCGCACTTAAAAAGATGTATAATTCCGCCTCCAGGTCCTTCAAAAGCGTCATTTCCAAGGCAAGGTGTGAGCACATCGGCAAAATTGGCGAGAAGCTAGTTCGCCTTCTTTCGGGAACCCGTGCATTCTGGTCTCTCGCCAAGGCTATCCAAGGGAACTTCTGTCAGCCATCTCTTCCATCTCTGCACAGAGAGGACGACTCGCTGGCCCATGCCGCAAAGGAGAAAGCCGATCTGTTGAGCTCTCTCTTTGCATCCAACTTGACTCTAGATGACGGAGGGAACACACCGCCGACCATCCCGCGATGTGAGTGCTCTATGCCGGATGTGCGGTTTACACAGCGCTCGGTTCGCAAAGCACTCTTCTCCCTGGACGTCAACAAGTCGAGTGGTCCCGATGGAGTCCCTCCCATTGTGCTGAAGACGTGTGCTCCGGAGTTGGCACCGGTTTTAACGCGTCTTTTCCGGTACTCTTATTCCCAAGGCGTAGTCCCGAATTCATGGAAGACAGCTTTGGTCCACCCGATCCCTAAAAAAGGCGACCGCCCAGACCCGTCCAACTACAGGCCTATCGCCATCACCTCCTTGTTCTCCAAAATAATGGAATCCATTATAAACTGCCAGCTCATGAGGTACCTTGGATCACCAGCTGCTTAGTGATCCCCAGTACGGTTTTCGTTGGGGTCGATCAGCTGGCGATCTTCTAGTCTATCTGACTCATAGATGGGCGGAGGCAGTAGAGTCCAAGGGGGAGGCATTGGCCGTTAGTTTGGACTGTCGTGAAGCGACAATTAAAAAATAAAGAGAACCTAACCTAAGAACAGCAAAACAACAAAAGTAGACCAAGAAAATAATATATTATAATTTTTTAAAAGGTATTTACAATCTTATAAAAAAAATGAAATATGAAGATGATGGATGAAGTGAGATTACAATTAGATTAAAAAAAATAGGAGAATAGGAGAATTAGTATTATAGTGGAGCCTGGAGGTTGAAGTGACACGCTGCTCTTGTAGAAATAGGCACACGCGGAGCTTGAGGTTTCTCAGCGGCGACGGCACGCAGCGTCCGGAGCCGGCGCACGTAGCGCCTGGGGTAGGTGCGCTAAGCACTTGGAGAAGTAGTCGCCGCGCCCAGAGGTAGCGCGGGCAGTAGGTGCACTCGCCGCCTGAAGCAAGCAGTCGTAGCGCGCCTGACGGTAGCGCGGGCAGTAGGTGCACTCGGCGCCTGGAGCAAGCAGTCGTAGCGTGCCCGAAGGTAGTGTGGCCCCGCGCTTGAAGCAGACTGCCGACGAATTCGGATGTAGATGGAGGCTTGCAGGATCCCGGGGCAATGCGGCCCCGGGATAAGGCCTTTAGTAGATGCTTCTCCTTTGAGAACTGAAGCGAGACTGTCCTGTATTCTCCAATTGTTCGGCTTTTATACCTTTTTAGAGAGAACGAGAAATTATTTAAATTAAAACGAAATTCATTGTAAATGACCTACAGCCAAAGAGTATTTATGTAGAAAGAACATCATACCAGAGACGAATTTGAATAAAAGTTACCATAACAACGATATAAATAATAGTTGTCATATTTAACAATTTTTGGTTTTTGGACTGTTATTAAGAACATTTTAGTAAGAAATGAGATATTATTCATTTAGGAAAAACTAATGCACGGCAGCGTGCATGAAGCCTGAAAATGTAGAGTTACCGAGAATTCAATAAAAGACCGAAAAAGGTAAGACTCCATTGACAGCGATTTTAAAAGTGCTAAATAGTGTGAAAATACGAAGTAAAATGATATGTTATTGTGTAAAAACGTTACAGGATCCTATAGAAATAAAAGTGATGCAAAACATCAATGCAGAAAATCAAAAACAGAATGGAAAAATAGTATAAAGTGATGCAAAACATGAATGCAGAAAATCAAAAACAGAATGGAGAAATAGTGTACAATGAAATGTAAGTAGCATAACACTCCAACGCTGTTTCTCCTGTATATCAATGATATGTTGCTAACTGGTAGCATTCATTGCTATGCAGACGACAGCACTGGTGATGCCTTATATACCGGCCGTGCCAAAATTTCTCGGGAAAACGTCGCTGAGTACCGGGACAAACTTTTGTTTGAAGTCAAGTCTTTGCTTAACAAAGTCTCGGATTGGGGCCGACTAAATCTAGTCCAATTCAATCCCCAGAAGACACAAGTTTGCGCGTTTACCGCTAAAAAGAACCCCTTTTATCGTATCTTCTCAGTTTCAAGGCACTCCCCTTGCTGCCTCAGCTAGTATCGGAATCCTTGGCGTCGACATATCGAATAGTGTGTAGTTTCGTGGTCACTTGGAAGGGAAGGCCAAATTGACCTCTAAAAAGCTTGGCGTGCTCAGCAGAGCGAGACAGTATTTCATGCAGGCACATCGCTTGCAACTTTACAAAGCGCAAGTTCGGCCCCACATGGAATACTGTTCTCATCTCTGAGCCCGGGCACCCCAGTGCCAGCTCCTTCCACTTGGAATCATCCGGACTAATTCCAGGCGCTCAATTTCACCGTCGCACATCGCAACAAAACTTGCGATACCATCCATACCATCTGGATGATTGGCGGTCCATCGCTGTGCGATTTAGAAGAAGTTTTCTTCCTCGCACAACTTCCTTGAGGAATCAAATACGACTGAGGGACCTTCAAACAAAGAGCCTACTCTTTTTTTTAAATAAATATATCACATTTAGCACAAATTGTGGAAATATTCCTCAAATAATCAGTCATAGCAAAGAAATTGAAAAGGATAAGGCCGAGAAATTTTATATCAGCAATATAAAGTTTCTCGGCCTTATCTTGGACCAGCACTGTAGTTGGAAAAATCACATAAATTGAATGTGTGACAAGTTAAATAAATTCATTTATGCGCTCAGAAAACTCAGTAATTTAATAAGTAAAGATGCCACTAACACAGCCTATCATAGGATATATACGGTATGGACTTTTGATCTGGGGCAATTCAAGTACTTTTTGGAGACCATTCCTACTGCAACAGAAAAGTATAAGGACAATCTGTGGATACGGATTTTCTCCCTTTCGATTCTTGTAGGCCACTCTTTAAGCAGTTTAAAATTATGACACTGTGTTCCATATACGTGTATGAAATCGGAACGTTCGTAAAAAATATTCACATTATTTCAGAGGTGTCTTGAAAATACAGATAAAAGATTTCCACGTAGAGACGTAATAGGATTAAATTTAAGATTATGTAAAACTGCCTTTTATTTAGAAAAATGTCCCATTATGTGCATAAAAGTGTATAATAAACTTCCTGTTGAAATTCATTAACTTTAACATTAAAACATTTTCAAAAAAAACTAAAACAAGGGCTCAACTAAAATTGTTTTTATACTCTAGACGATTTTTATTGTTATAAACCAAAATGATAAGTACTTTATAAGACATTTCGTGTAAAATTAACTAAATAACTTTTTATAAAATTATAATAACTATTGACATGTACACTTGATTTGATATACTATAAATATATATTGTTAATTTAGGACTGGATGAAACTTTTTTTGTTTACTTAATTATTGACATCCGTCTTTATGTGTCTTATGAATTTTTAATCTTGAATTTATCGTAAAATTATAATTAAACATATTTTAATAGAATTTTTTGATAGACTGGCCACAGTGTCCAAAATTCTG
Source organism: Parnassius glacialis (assembly GCA_033319125.1). Classification (NCBI taxonomy): domain Eukaryota; kingdom Metazoa; phylum Arthropoda; class Insecta; order Lepidoptera; family Papilionidae; genus Parnassius; species Parnassius glacialis. Next base: position 40,838,868 of record JAVANC010000009.1, on the reverse strand, counting down.
TCTGTTGGACATTCATTTAAATTCCTGTATTCGACCACTGTAGATACGGATCTACATATACGGATACGTATACGGATACTGTCAGAATATTTGCTATAAATTCCTAGTTTTTTTGGCCCACGCAAGACAATGTGTCATATGGATTCTTGTAGTGTTTTGTTAAATAAATTATTCAGAGTTATACTACGTAAATAAATACCCTTCTTTACATGGGACATAATTAACATCTGTTCAAATAGTGATTTAGTTTTTTATACTTTAAGTTTTAAATGTAAATTATTTTATTGCTGCAGTTATATAAAATATTATTTTTAAAGACCTTCCTATTGGGGATATAATTAATAATCTCTGAGCGTTAGTGTGCTTGAAATCTGTAGGAGATAATTAATTAATCGTTAATTGTATGTGGTAAAGCGAAGCTGCAGTTATGATATGGTTGTAGCGCGAATGGGTCGGTTTGGCTGCACAAGGACCGCGCTCTCACAGAATACCAGCGTAAACTAGCAGCTTAATGTTGCTGTGTTTCGTATGGTGAGCGTAGAGAACTGGAGACCCTTTTTACTGGAATTGAGGTATTCCATCTCAGTCCTCAGGGGTGACAACGCATCAGCATTTTGATTTGGGGATAAATGTAGATGTCTATGGGCTACAGCATCAGGTGGACTGTGTTTTTTTATAGGATAGGGTGATAAACGAGCACACAGACCACCTGATGGTAAGTGGTTTCTGTGGCCCATAGACATCTACATCTATCCTCGTTTGCGAATCAAAATGCAGATGCGTTGTCACCCGTGAGGACTAAGATGGAATGGCTCTTTTCCAGTAGATAGGGTCTCCAGTTCTCTACACTCACCATACGAAACACAGCAGTGTCAAGCTGCTATTTTACGCTGGTATTCTGTGAGAGCGTGGTCCTTCCCCGGTCGAGCCAACCCATTCGTGCTACAACTATAATACTACTAATATAGCTGCAGCATGACTCTACCACGTATAAATGTGTGCTCTTTTGTCACCCTTATTTTATAAAAATAATATTTTAATTTTATTTTGCTTATATTTCAGGCTCCTCAACCTCCAGAACCATGGAAGGGAGTAAGAAAGGCCACGGAACACGGACCTGTTTGTATACAACAAGACATATTCACTAATCAGTTTATTCCTGGTTCGGAAGATTGTCTTTATTTAAATGTTTATTCACCAAACCTGAAGCCCCAGAAACCACTGCCAGTAATGTTCTTCATCCACGGAGGCGGATATAAAAGCGGCTCAGGAAATGTAGATCGTTATGGACCAGATTTTCTCGTTTCCCAAGACGTTGTCGTTGTAACAATAAACTACAGGCTCGAAGTACTTGGATTTCTTTGTTTAGATACAAAGGAAGTCCCAGGTAATGCAGGAATGAAGGATCAAGTGGCTGCACTCAAATGGGTGAAACGTAACATTTCTATCTTTGGAGGTGATCCAAACAATGTGACTGTTTTCGGTGAAAGTGCAGGAGGTGCGTGCACAGCATTACATGTTCTATCACCTATGTCAAAAGGCCTTTTTAAAAGAGCTATTCCAATGAGTGGTGTACCACTTTGCGATTGGTCAATCGCTTTTGAACCTAAAAGAAAAGCATTTGTTCTTGGAAAGCAATTAGGAATAGACACTACTGATACCGAAAAGCTGGTCGAGTTTTTACAAAATATTCCAATAGAAAGACTGGTTAATGTAAATCCTTCTGTAGTGTCATCTGAAGAATTGTCGACAGGTAATCTACTAAAACTATATCATTTCACGCCAGTCGTGGAGAAAGATTTTGGTCTCGACCATTTTCTAACAGAAGATCCTGAGGAAGCGATGAAAAATGGCAGCGTTAACGATGTAGACATTATGATAGGATATACAAGCGAGGAAGCTGCAGTTGGTGTGCAATCTTTTGAAAATAATTTAATAAATACCTATAATAGATTCAGCGAAATGCTCGTGCCGAGGAAGATTTTGATGAAATGCCCCACGAGCACTATTTTAGAGATATCAGATAGAATCCATAAATATTACTTTGGAGATAAACCCATAAGCATTGACTGTATGAAAGAGTTTGTCCAATACGCATCTCATTGTTGCTTCCTACCCGATGTACATAAATACGTAAATCTTCTCCCAAAAAAAGGTATGAAGATATACATGTACAAATTCTCATGCGTCTCTGAGAGGAATATTTATGCCAATCAAGGTTCCAAATATGGTATAACTGGCGCGGCACATCTAGACGATTTGATGCATTTGTTTGATGCAAAAATGTTCAATTTAAAGGTGGACAAAAGTGGTTCGACTTATAAGATGATTCAACAGACGTGTGCCTTGTTTACAAACTTTGCGAAATTTGGGTGAGTTTATATTTGATTTAATTGTTAATAAGTTATTTATAAGTTTAATGGCGTTATTACAATTATATAATAGTAATAATGTCTTCCAGACTGAATATAGGTTACGTAGAGATTATAGATCACATAATCCCTTTCTCAAGTTAAACAAAAATCCTCTTTTACCTTTTACGTCACTCACGGAATGATAACGGGTTAGTGGATTCTCTTACGGCGTGACGTTTTAAAAACACTATTTCATAACTATTGGAAATACTATTTTTGTAATATTCTACTTCCTATCAATATAATAAATGTGAAAATTTGTTTAGATGTTTCTGGATTAATCACTTAAAATCTTCTGAAGGGATTTTGATGAAATTTGGCAATATTGTAGATAATAACAAGAATACGACGTACCTATATTTATTGTATGAAAATGGTTTAGTCTATCCCAAATTACTCGTTACAATAAAAGTTGGTCGACTTGTAATAAAACGCAGTGTTGGGCTACCGCTCAGTAGATAAGATGAAGATCTGATGAAACATACTGGAAGTTGGAGGATGGAGGTGACTCAGGATCGTGCATTGCAACAATCAACGATATTTTGATACTACCGAACAATTTAGAGAAATCTTTTGAAATATATAGTGAACAACCGATAGTGAACCACCGTAGTTGAATAACCGTATTCAACAACCGTGGTCAATAAACAATAGTTACAAAATTTTGCAACAAATCAATCAGTCGAACCGCTGGCCACTCCCTTGCTATTTGTATTTAATAAATCGTGCATTTTAATTTTGAACCTCAGTCCACAGTATCCCAGCAGCATACGCAGTGGGAGGCCTACGTTCTGCGGTGGACTTGTGTTCGGCTATAATGATGATAATGATAATGAAATTTTTCAAATTTTCAAACACGATAAAACAGTTAACTTTTATTTTTGAATAAGTAAAATAAGTTCCACAAACTTACAATTTTTGTTTTGCAGTAACCCAACTCCTGATTCCTCGCTTGGCGCAATATGGCCCGAATACGATGGAGCTACAGGGGCATATCTGGATATAGGCGAGAAGCTAACACCCGGAAAAGCGCTTGATGCTGAATATTTGAAATTTTGGAACAGTATATATGAGTCTGCTGGATTAGCTTAATTTAATAACAAATATGTTGTTATCAAAAGTTAAAATACTTGGTGGTGTTAATATTTTTGTACTTTATATGTATAACTATGACTAAAAGCCAAAGTGCTGTGTATAGTACTTACAGATGCAGCTGATTGCGGTTTGTTAAACTTAGTTGTATTCGATTTTATTCATGTCTAAATTTAGGTGTGGTTTCGGGTAAAAATAGGTAGGAACTTCCATCATGATGCAAGAGAAAATTGTAAAGAATGGTAAAAATGTTACCCCTAAACTAGTTTTAACTATTTTTTTAAAGAAAATGAACAATAAAGAAAGATTACAGGTCGAGTCAGACGATGCCTTATTTTAATTTTTACAAAAATACGAAAACACCAGCGACCGTGGCCACAGAATAAATTATAAGAAGTAGGTTAGGTACGGTTGCTTTGGGCATTACACATAAGATATAAGCTATTCGGATTTTACCCATAAATCACATCACACATTTTCAGTAAACCCAGGTATACCTAGACATTTTATTTCTTCTGGCACTACCCATATCACGAGTAGTTCACATATACAGTGTTATTGTTCAAAGTGTACCCAAATTTTATATTTAAGTTTACGTATATAAATAATGATATATTATTGCAGCTTTTAAAATACGACTCTAAATAAGGCTTCTACTATTATTTGAAATTATCCCAAATTAAATGTCATTCATGGGTCACAACTAGGCGTACGCGCGCACCTCTGTGTACGATGCAATTCACAACGTTTTTGCCGACAGAACAGCCCTTACGAATGTGTGCGTGCGTAATAAAATAGTAGGCGTTAGATGTTTATGAGTAACAATAAGCTAAAATAATGCATTAGCACGCATTCTGAATTTAAGAGATAAAAAGGGCAGAATGTTTTAGATTTTTTAAATAAATTTTTCTTCACTATTCGCCTATATTACTTATTCCGAACCTTATCTGTAAACTTGGGCGTATATTGCAAAATAACTCTGTATAAGTAGAGGTCGTTAAATTTTATGTCTTAAATAAAAAGTGAAAACACAACTGTTAAAATGTTACTCATACTGGTAAATGACTACTGATAGGACTTATCTGCCCAGGAGTCCATCTAAGTAGGTACCATGTAGCAGTGCTTGGACTGTGTTCCGGTCTGTAAGATAAAGAGAGCCAGTATAATTAAAGGCTTGAAGCATTCTATCCTGTTTCCTCAGAGTTGACAACGCTTTTAGGTTGAATTTAGCTACAGTTGTTCACGGACTGCAGTAATCACTAACCATCTGGTGGACTGTAAGTTTGTCACTTCAGTTTTATAAAAAAATATATGAATAGTCATTGTTTACATTGTTTATTCATTAATAGTATTGCTGTTTGGTGGCGGTGTAAAATAATCCATCACCCCATTAGGTCCCGTGGGTGTCGTAAGAGGCGACTATGGGAAAATACTTTTTATGGGAAGAAAGTTTTGTGGCTGCCGATAGATGGCGCTAAAATAAAAAGTGTAAGACGTCCGGTACTACGATCATCATCCCGCTTGCCAGACGTGAGGATTGCGCAAATTCTCTCTACAACAGTACTAGCCGTCTATGTCCCGCACTGAAAACGTACCAGCTGATGATGATGAAGAAGAACATCGATAAAAATCAAAGTCGAAAACAAATCAAAGCGAGCCATTACGATGAAATACCGAACCATATTTGAACAGTTGATATCTTAAAAGTAGTACCACAAAAATTAGGTCGAATCATTTTCTACCAAATTCAAACAGGAGGAAGTATTCGACTGTATATTTTTCTTTCTTTATGCGTGTTACTTTATAACTTCTTTCTGGGTGAACCGATTTCAATGATTCTTTTTATTTGAAAGCTGGTACTTCATATGTGGTCCCATATAAAGTTGATCAAGTTTTAACCAGTTTTGAGTTATTCTTAATAATTTATATTGAAGTCGGTTGCACAAAATTTTTAATTTTTAATTATTACATAACTAATGCCCAAATACTCAAACGCTGTTCAATTTTAAGACGCCGTTAAGTCTCGTGCTGTCTCTATCACAAAGTTAAAATGACAGCAACACCACGGTCATATTATATCCGATATATTATTTATCCGTAACCGAAGTAAAGGGTTGCCCCGTACTAAATAAACTGATAACCTGGTATGATATAGGTATATAATACTGGTGTATAACCTGGTATGGTACAGGTGGCTCAGGTTCGTGTTTTGTGACTTCCCTTGAGGAAGGTCTATGATCAGCGGTGGACTTGTTGAGGGCTGAAACGATGATGATGATATCCGCCGTCCTCAAATTACTGTAAGAACTAAGAACGCAATCACGCACTTATTATGTATCTAAAATGATTTTCATCTAACAACATTTTTTTTATAGGATATAGTGACAAACGAACACACAGTCCACCTGATGGTAAGTGGTTGCTGTAGCCCATAGACATCTACATCTATCCTCGTTTGTCAAAATGCAGATGCGTTGTCACCCGTGAGGACTAAGATGGAATGCCTCTTATCCAGTAAAAAGGGTCTCCAGTGCTCTACACTTACCATACGAAAAACAGCAGTGTTAAGCAGCTATTTTACGCTGGTATTCTGCGAGAGCGTGGTCCTTCCCCGATCGAGCCGACCCATTCGTGCTACAACTATACTACTAATATAGCTGCAGCATGGCTCTACCACGTATAAAACATGGTTTAGTTGCGTCCGGCAGTGGACTTTTACAGGCTGTCAAAGAAAGAAAAAGGGGAAGATGTGTGTGAAGAAGTCGAGCATGGATACGGCGTCTCTTAAAATGTACGCAACGCATTCTTTGTCTGCCTGATCATGCAATTGGATCCGTATTTATTGTGTAATATACGTGTAAAATTATTAAAACACATTATAAGTGTTGGATTTACGAAGAGGCAGAATTATCCAAACTTAATAATACTGTTATGAAAAAAGAAAAAGTATTTTACCTTAGGGCGAGTAAGCTGCGGGATAGTCAGTTATAACCTGTAAACAATACATAAATTATATGTAATAATTTATTATATTTACGCAAAGACTATACATTGAAAGAACTTTGCGGATTTTATCGCGTATGTTAATTATTTTTAATACGAGTAACTGCCAACGTTACGGGGTGGTCCATCCATGGCTGCAGGTGCTGCAATGCACTTGAAACGATATTTTTTTTATTTTTTTTTAACTGGTATATGATTTAGAACGATATTCCATATTATTATTGGCACTTATAACATTATTTACGCACTATTGTTAGACACTGGTGGGGCTGATGGTGGCACACTCGTAGGACTCTTTTTCTGCCTAGGAGTCCGCCTAGGTAGGTAACACACTTTTACCCATTTCTGCCGCCAAAAAGCATTGCTTTTTATCTAATTTTTTTTTGGGATTTTGTCAAAATGATAAGCCAATCCCATCATACCTTATACTAATTACTGCTAACACTAGAACAAAATAAAAATGTATAATTGTGAATACTAAATAAATTACCAACCTAAAAAGAAACTTATACTGAAGAAGAGAAGATAATTATTCCGTCCTAGAAGCAAGCCGGAATAACCCTCTTGGCATCTTTGATTTGGGGTTTGATAAAACCATTTGCACTAGATCGACATAAAAGCATTTCTTGCATTACTCTGTACTGGATGCTACAGAGAGCCAGTATAATTATTAATTACAGACTGTGAGACATTCCATCTTATCCTTCTTGGTTGACAATGCATCTTTAAGCCCGGTTTCCACCGCGAGCGGAACAAACCCATTAATTACTCCTTTTACCTCGCAATACAAAACTGCATAAATGTGTTTCCACCAACAAAAAGACGAGTGTAAATGACAACGAGGGCGAAAAGAGTAAAAATGAGCTGCGGACTCAGACCGGAGTCGTTAATGAGTCCTTTCAATTCGTAATTGAATTTACAAAGTAGTGTTTCCACCGAAAAAGAGTTGAGCGAAGCGGACCAAACGAGTAACATGTGTCCGCTGCGTCGCGATCTCGCCGACTAGTTTGAAACGGACTCGCTCGACGCTGCTGTTTTAAAATTTAAATTATAAATTTTTTAATTTTAAAATGGCGGCCTTTACAAATGACAAAATTTCTTGAAATTGTTCTCTGCTAACCCTGTAACAGTTCTTAAATTTTTGTCGTCAAAATTATTGAATGGCCTATATTCCCCTTTCAATGTTTTTTCTCGAATTTGCCGACATAACCAAAATCTCTGTTTACACGTTTTTTTCTGTGCTTAAGATATACGGTATACATAATCACTGTTCTCATTGATACCCTGTCACTCGATAACATCTCGAATTCACACAACAAAACAATACCGCACGTAACCAGTTCAAAACTCCAACTGAACTCGCTCTCGGTGGAAATGAAATGAAATGAAAATTATATTTATTTCTCCACCACAAAAGTATATAGATAAGTCTACTAACAAACCTTAAGAAAAATTGACTATTCATTTCCCATTTCTCATATTCCGTTCAGCTCGCTCCTTCCTCTCTGTCGTTATCCGTTTGCAGTGGAAATCAACGGGCAAAACTCTTTGTTGGTGGAAATGCAAACCTATTTTGTTTAAAAGGAGTCCGTTCCGCTTACCATTTCCCACTCATTACCCTTCCGCGGTGGAAACCGGGCTTTTGCCTTCATAATATAAAATTGGCTGCAGGTGTTCATCGACTAAATTAGCCACTAACTATCAAGTGTTGTGTCTGTTTGTAATTGTTTTATACAAAAAAAACGCAAGTAAATGCCAAAAGACACTATTTCTGACCTTTGTAACACTTTGTTTGTTTAGGTATTTAATACAATAGATTGTTAATAAATAAATAAATGTGTTAATAACACGGAATAAAACACAACATCCATATTGAATAAAGTTAGTTATGAGGAAATGCGGGTGGTCTTTTCTCCATACAAACGCTCTCGTCTGTTTTCTTTCTGGTTTATGACCTTATAGCAATGAGTTTTTTCATGTCCCTATGTTTTTCTTTTTTCTTCGCTGCGTTTTTCCAAAACAAACGTAGAGTAGCTAATACTAGGTATTGTTACTCTAGAGTTGGCGAAGGAAAAATGAATGAACATGTAAACCAACTAAAATCGAAACACGATTGTTTATATAGCGCAATGCGAGATTTTCTGTCCACTTAGTTTGCCGGATTATATTAGTGTAAACTGTCACTGAACACTAGAATATTAACACGAGTCGAGTTGTTAGTTGATTATTCTTCTAAGCTTATTCTTATCTTCTATATTTCGTAAATGTTTTTTTTATTTTTTAAAAAATAACCCCTTATCACAAAAATACAAGAAATTATAAATGCACAACGATAAAATATCCTACTTTTTGAACAAAGCATACGAAAAAAGCTGTTAAAATGTAGCGGCCATTAAAATACTCTGGGATAACTTGTTACCTCAATGAATTTTGGCGGTATAACAATTTACTCTCTGATAGACAGTTATACCTGGGTTAAGATTTGGTAAAACGAAAGGCCTCTCACTGGAGAGTAATTATTGATTTTATTCTTAGGATAAGACTAAGTTTGGTCGAATCCGCCCTAAACCGGCGACAGACAGTAGCGTCAAAAGTCCCTCTCTACAATTAAAGCTATTCCTCCACCTTTCAAACCGGAACAACACAGCAGCGCAAGAGCTATTGCTTGGTGGTACCTATCCAGGTGTATGCGTAGGTAGAAAAGGAGGCTCACAACTTTTTATATTAATGAACAGATGTCAGCCACATTTTTTTTTTATTTATTTATTCTTTATTGCATTCCTTAATCTAAAAGAATACAAAGGGCGGACTTAATACCTTGTGGCATTCTCTACCAGTCAACCCATAAAAGATCGAAAAGTAAAAATCTAAGGCAAATATTTTATTCAAAGCGAGTGATCCGTGCCGTCCGCTACCTGGACCAATTGTGAATGTAAACCATCCATCCAACCATTTTTGACGTGGTAGAGCTATGCTGCAGCTATATTAGTAGTATAGTTGTAGCACGAATGGGTCGGCTCGACCGTGGAAGGACTACGCTCTCACAGAATACCAGCGTAAAATAGCAGCTTAACACTGCTGTGTTTCGTATGGTGAGTGTAGAGAATCGGAGACCCTTTTTACTGGATAAGAGGCATTCTATCTTAGTCCTCACGAGTGACAACGCATCTGCATTTTGATTCGCAAACTAGGATAGATGTAGATGTCTATGGGGCACAGCAACCACTTACCATCAGGTGGACTGTGTGCTCGTTTGTCACTCGATCCTATAAAAAAATCCGGGAAATCAAACACACGCACAAAAAAATCATCAAAATTGGTTCAGTCGTTTAGGAGGAGCATCAATTATAAACACACGTAGAGAATTTATATATTGAAGTGTAACTTCTTTATCTACTTAGTGAAGAAATATAGTGGGGTATTAAAAAACAAAACCGTCACGTTTTCTTGTAACGTTTCACTGTGGCCGCATGATTATATTATTATTTAACCGACTTATAGAAAATATACAAATGGTAAAATTAAAAATTTTGTACAACAGACTTCAATATAAACAAAATGAGAACATCAACAATGTAGTCAAATTCAGTTAAATACGTACTATTAAGTATAACTCAAAAACTACTCGTCAGATCTTTCAAATAAAATCGGTTAAAATCGATTCACATAGAAAAAAAATCTGAGGTAACATATAAAAAACACAGTCGAATTAAGAAACTCCTCCTCTTTTGAAGTTGGTTAAAATAAACGAAGAATGGTATGTCGTAAAGAATTTTCGCTTCATACTTTTGCAAAGCACTATTTGAAAGTCAAAAGCTACGCAAAAAGGTAGGTCTACTAAGTTAATAAAAGGTAGGTACGTTGACCTTATGAGAAAACAGGTTTTTATATAAACAACTTTACATGGCCTGGTGTTTAATACAAGCATTAATTCTTGTTTTAATTATTGATGACAATAAAGGCTTTATTTATTATCGCTATTAAAAGTTCAATAACACTAACGAACTTTTACAATTTTTAATACATTTTAGATTATACAATATGTAACAAAAACCCTGTGGTTCCCGTTAAGTACGTTATCAGGACCATTATTGAAACGTATAGAAATACATTTTTGTAAAAACTCGAAGAATATTTTATTTAATTAAAAAAAATAATTGTATGCAAATTGTATGTGGTTTTATTACCTCTGCATTGTTTGGGGAGTAAGAGGATTGTCAAAGACCCCGCTTTACTTAGCTTTAGCATCGGCTAGTGTCAGTAAGAGGTAATAATAAAACGACATAAAATAAAATATTTTTTTAATAAAAATAAAAAAATATATGGTCGAGTTTTTTAAAAAAAAGTTATTTCTATAGGTTTGAATACTGATCCTGATAACATACTTAACGGGAACCACAGGGTTTTTGTTACATGTTGTATATACTAGCTGGCCCAGCAGACGTCATTTTGCCCTTTGCAGCAGGTAGCGGGGTGTTGCCATACACTATAGGCTTTTAAAAACGTTAATATAAAATGTATTACTAAATCGATCACAGCGTCACCTACCGGTTCCAAATATTGTGATTTTCATTTTCATAAAATATTATTAATATGATATTACATTCTGACGTGGTAGAGCCACGCTGCAGCTATATTATGGTTGTAGCACGAATGGGTCAGCTCGACGGGGGAAGAACCAACCTCTCACAGAATAACAGCGTAAAATAGTAGCTTAATGTTGCTGTGGTTCGTATGGTGAGGGTAGAGAACCAGAGACCCTTTTTACTGTAAACGGAGCATTCCATCTTAGTCCCCAGGGGTGACAACGCAACTGCCTGTTGATTTAATTGAAGATAAATGTAGATGTTTTTTTTTTATATGAGAGGGGGCAAACGAGCATGCGGCTCACCTAATGGTAAGTGACTACCGCCGCCCATGAACAAATGCATCACCAGGGGAATTGCAGATGAGTTGCCGGCCTTTTAAAAAAGGAGTAGGCTCTTGTCTTGAAGGTCCCTAAGTCGTATCGGTTTGGGAAAATCGCTGGTAAAATAATCCAGATGGTATGAATGGTATCGCGAGTTTTGTCGCGATGTGCGGTGGTGAAATTGAGCGCCTGGAATTAGTCCGAATAATTCCTCAGAGCACTCCCCGTGGTAGATGCGATAAAATAAGCAAAGAGATGCAAAATCTCTACGCAGTGCCAGTCAGACAAGCCGATCGGAAAGAACTCAGTCGTCAACGATTCGAACCGCTCTGCGCTGGATGCGGTCAAGTGGAAGGAGTTGGCACTGGGAAGCTCCTGCCCAGAGATGGGAACAGTATTCCATGTGAGGCCGAACCTGCGCCTTGTAAAGTTGCAGGCGGTGTGCCGGCATAAAATACTGTCCCGCTCTGCTGAGCACGAACTGCTTTTAAGAGTCTTCTCTTCCAAATGACCACGAAACTGCACGTCACTCGATATGTCGACACTGAGGATTTCGATACTGGCTGAGGCAACAAGGGTATTGCCTCGAAACTGAGGAGATACGACAAATGGGTTAGTTTTAGCGGTAAACGCTCAAACTTGTGTCTTATTCCGTACAAATATGTGTCATTTTTGTCCATTAATATAGAATTTGTTAATACATTGACTACTGACTACCACCTGTCAGATTCTGTAAATATTGACTGGCTGGTTTATTTAATGGTCATAAACGCGGTTGCTGATCGTGAGGTCAGCTGTTTTCTGTCAAAAAATTCTCAGAAGCGGCCCGGATTTAGAAAGTTGGCGGTGTTTCACCCCCGTGCCACGGAAAACAAATAAAGCCGTTGGTTGGTTGGCCTATGCGAGTGAGAGAGCAGAGAGCGCACCTGTGTTTGCGCATACACTTGGGCACTGTAATCCAGTCCTGCGCAGATGGCTCATCTCCGTTGATACTGGCCGCCGTGACCGAAACTCGGTCTGAAGGACAAGATCCTAGTATAGCTATGAACCATTTTTTTATAGGATAGGGTGACAAACGAGCACACAGTCCACCTGATGGTAAGTGGTTGCTATGACCCATAGACATCTACATTTATCCTCGTTTGCGAATCATAATGCAGACGCGTTGTCACCCGTGAGGACTAAGATGGAATGCCTCTTTTCCAGTAAAAAGGGTCTCCGGTTCTCTACACTCACTATACGAAACACAGCAGTGTTAAGCTGCTATTTTACGCTAGTATTCTGTGAGAATTTCTGTGAAAATTTTCTCGACAAAACAAATATATAGTGTGAGTGGCCTCAATCGGTCAAGTCGGTCAGAAGTTACAAGATCACCAACAGGCACATTACCTATCATATACTCATATCACTCTCATCACCGGAACAAACTTGTGTCTGAAGTCGAGTCTTTGCTGAACAAAGTCTCGGATTGGGGGCGACTAAATCTAGTCCAGGTTAATCCTCAGAAGACACAAGTTTGCGCGTTCACCGCTAAAAACAAACCCTTTGTCGTATCGCAGAGCCATGCTGCAGCTATATTAGTAGTATAGTTGTAGCACCAATGGGTCAGCTCGACCGGGGAAGGACCACGCTCTCACAGAATACCCGCGTAAAATAGCAGCTTATCGCTGCTGTTTTTCGTATGGTGAGTGTAGAGAACCGGAGACCCTTTTATACTGGAAACGAAGCATTCCATCTTAGTCCTCGCGGGTGACAACGCATCTGCGTTTTGATTCGCAAACGAGGATAGATGTAGATGTCTATGTGCCACAGCAACCACTTCCCATCAGGTGGACTGTGTGCTCGTTTATCACCCTTATTCTAAAAATAAATGTATGTTTATTTCATTGACACTACTCAATAGCGTAGCCTGGGTTGCTGCTAAACAAAAATCAAGCTTTCTTTTCCAATATGGCGCCCGACCTCTTTCACCGCCACTGTTCGACCTATTTTGATATGCATAAAATTTCTACAATTTGAAATAGCGTATTTAATATTCCATTCCACCAGGTTACCATGACTAAATTTTAAAAAACTTGTTGGACCTCTGTCGACCATTTAGGCCAATAAAAGTGTATTTTTTTTATATACTTCTCACCAACGAGATGCTAATATAATGGGAGTCTAATTCAGCCAGATATTAGTTGGCATAAAGGCAAGATTGATAACACTCGACTGCAAACTAAATTTTGATATTTTTTATTGATTATTTTAATATAAGTATTAAATATTTTTCGAATTTAATTCGTTGTTTCAAAACGTGCCATATTTAAGACTATTATGTTTTTGTTCGTTAATTTAATTATTTTTGCTTTGGTAAGTATTTTATACTAGATATTTTTCTTTTTAGTACCTTATTTGTATGCTGCGTGGTGTTATTTTGTATAATGTAAGAGAATTCATCTCCCAGTTACATCACGTATGTCTTATGTGACGTAGACATTCGTTAATTGGACCCGGGTTGCATCAAAGTATTGATCATTGCAATTATATGTTTTGAAGGTTCCGGATAAAATGATTGACAGGACCTACGAACTAATTAGTAATGTCCCACGACCAACATTATCGAGCCGGTTTCACAGATTACAGTGTACTGCAACTCGAAATGATCCATTTGAATGATCGATCTGAATGAATTACAGAGTACTGCAATTCAAAATAATGAAAATGAATGATCGATCTGTATGACCCGGTTCGTAAGACGAGTCACAAGTATTTTTTTATTTATTTATTTAATCTTTCATGCACAGTTGTACATATCGCGGACTTAATGCCATAGCGCATTCTCTCCCAGTCAATCAAAATAGAAAGGGCTCAAAAAATATTGTACATATAAATATACATATACACACACATACATACACATATATACATAAGTAGAAACAATATATACATATATAAATACAGACATACACATATATATGCATACAGTACATATATACACAATACATATAAATATTATCTATGTCGGAACAAATATAATTAATGAATGACACATGTCTAGTATGAAGTAGCAATGGGAAATAGCAGAAGTCTTATGGCATTCGATATACTACTAATACTACTACTGTAATTTATAAAGAAATACACTAGACATCCGCCCCAGCTTCGCTGATGTATTCAGGATCTCGACAACGGCGCCGTCTACTGGGTGCAATTGTTAATTTAAACAATTCATCCCTTATACGTGGTAAGGCCATGGTGCAGCTATATTAATAGTTGTAACACGAGTAGGTCAGCTCGACCGGGGAAGGACCACGCTCTTACAGAATACCAGTGTAAAATTTGTGAATAGTCACTGTACTCAACTATAAATCTTTTTTCTATCAAAAACAAAAATGTATTCAAGAAATAAATATTTTTAAATATTTTTCACTGAACGATTTTCTTATCGCTTTACTTTAACCTACAGCGGTGGAAAAAAATGTATGTGACAGTTTTGTAAAATAACCTTAAAAAATGGCTTGTTTGATGATGGTTTCGGAAAGATTTTGAAAATAATGAAAAATATGCTATTCTTGTTCCAGATAAGCTGATTTCGTTGAAAATGCAATTAACGTAATTTTGTCACAAACTAATACGAGAGTAATATTATTGCTACTCATTTACGCAAATTATTATAAAACAAGTTGTAACACCTTAAATGCGATATGCAGTATGCACGCATAATGGATAAAGGACTTTACCTGCTCGCCGACCCGACCCGACCGGTTATTGTCTAACAAAAGAAGCGGATGTATTATATCGCTCCTTTTTATATATATATATATATATATATATATATATATATATATATATAGCTGACCAGGCAGACGTTGTTCTACACTTTCCGACGACCATGTGTCCTAAAAGAAATCATAAAATCACAATAAAAAAATGAGGGTCACTTATCGGGATAAAAACTATCCTATCTTTCAACTTCAACACTACACAACACAACTTCAAACTTCACACATTGTGAAACATTTCATTGAAATCAGTGCAGTAGTTTAGTTTAAATAGTTCAAACAACGTGACACGTAATTTTCATATATAAAGATGTATATATATATATATATATATATATATATATATATATATATATATATATATATATATATATATATATATACAAGGTGTCCAGTAAATAGTACGACATAGTCCAGGGGGTGATAGCTTTTTTTTTTTTTTATAGGATAAGGGTGACAAACGAGCACTCAGTCCACCTGATGGTAAGTGGTTGCTGCGGCCCATAGACATCTACATCTATCCTCTATTACAAATCAAAATGTAGATGCGTTGTCACCCGTGAGGACTAAGATGGAATGCCTCATTTCCGGTAAAAAGGGCCTCCGGCCACCTGCACTCACCAAGCGAAACGCAGAGGTAAACCTCTACTTGACGCTGGTATTCTGTGAGGTCGTGGTACCACCCCGGTTCGATCCGGCCCATCCGTGCGACTGCAAAAGCTGCCGCGTGGCTCTACCACTATTAGAAAGGACCAAGACAAAGGAAAGCTTGGGCCAATATCTACCAACACAACACAATATATCTTCCGTAAAATGTTACGTATATGTATGTGTATATATATGATATATATATATATATATATATATATATATATATATATATAAACAAAAAAGGGCGATACGGAGGGGGTACACTATAATGATCGGGAATAGAATATTTCGGATTGAGTTACAATAAAACCTTTTTTAGAATTTGAACACTGGCCTCTGAGATCTTAATGACATCCCCGATAAGAGTAATTGTGTTCTGTGTCCCCGATCATTTCAGTGTGCCCCACGTTTAGCTCATCTGCTTCTTTTGTTAGACAATAACCGGTATGTGTATATATCCTTTAGAAGTCAAATATAATTCATCACATCTTCACTTGAAATAACTTCAAGGCAAATAACAAATAACACACACCATATGTGATGACGGGTTAACGGATCATCGTCTAGTTATGGTTATCTATGATATAAAATAAAGCGGCCAGACTCGCTAAGCTTAGCGGCCAGCCTCCGCAGAGTCTACTTCACCTGAGGATGCCTCGTGTAGTGGCGAAACATATGTCACATTTTCGAGAGTGGTGTGTCGTTCCTAGTGTGGTGGTGCTGGGGGTGGTAGTGCTGGGATTGACGGCCACGGGTATAGTGCGCGTGACTCAGGAAGAGTGGGAGGTCCCCTTAAAACTGGACAGAACACATCATTTTCTTTCTATACGCGGAATTAAGAAAATTAATTTATAACAACCCCATTATAATGGATTTCCGCAAAGTAACGCCTGATTATATTAATTAAATTATAATTATCACTTGTAGCTTTCGGTGAGACAATATGACTGTTTTATATGTTTCAGTTTAAGAGCAGTGTTGCGGATGTGTTGGTGGAAATTGACCAAGGCACATTACGTGGTGAACAACTAGGAACAGTTACGAAAGATGGACTATATTACAGTTTCAAGGGAATACCGTATGCAGCACCGCCAGTAGGCAAGTTGAGATTTAAGGTAATCTACCTAAGAGGGTTGACTCTCTCACTCATGATCTTTTTAAAATCGATTATGGTTATTTTCACATAAGAATTTTACGCCTTAAAATTCGGAGGTTGAACTTGGCTTTCTCACATACTATAATTTAACTGACGGATCTGTTAATATTCAACACCTGATCTTTAACAAGTATAAATTAACTCAAGTTAGTTTAGTTAACGACGGTTTTTTTCGCTACTATACGTCTAGGGGCGTATTTTGCATGTGGTGTTATATTGTTATTATTTGAGGCATGAAATCTCCTCGAAAAATTTCTACAGTTCTTTGATATTGCAAATGACCTCGGGGAGCGACATAGGGCTGCCGAGATGTAGTGTCCCTTTATGGGGCGACCCCTGGACATATCAGCAACACGGGGGCTGCCGGTTCCTCCTCCTTCATACATGCCCTGCACAGGGGACTCTCTGTAAGACATGTGGTTATTTTTTAAATTTAAACATTACTTCCACACTAGGATTTTCTCATACATAAATTTCAAAAGGACAAACATCCAGACACGGAAATGAATGAATGTTTGTTAAAAGAACCATGTCCTGTTATAGCATTCGTTGCTATGTGTGTGTTTGATTTCATTAGAACCTTGGTTTAACGACTACTCAAACTAATATGTATGCCTTTATTTTTAGGCACCCGAACCACCGATCCCTTGGGAAGGGATAAGAAATGCCACCGAACATGGATCAATTTGTGTTCAATATGATTTAGTTCTAGAACAATACATTGAAGGCAGTGAAAACTGTCTATTCTTAAACGTTTACACACCTGATCTGAAACCAGAAATACCCATGCCAGTAATGTTTTTCATCCACGGAGGAGGTTATATAAGTGGCTCTGGGAACAGCGATTTTTATGGACCTGATTTTCTCGTTGAAACACAAACAGAAACTTTTTTATTCAATATAGATTATAAATAATGCTTATTGAAAGTCACTCCTTTGTATAATTACCACTGGTTCGAAAAAAAAACCTCTGTCCTGGGAAGAACCAGCAAGAAACCCAGCGGGACTTTTTTTAAAAAAAATAACAGCTTACAATCATGTATGTCACACAAATTAACAACACAACAAATTAGAAATAGCTTGGTAGCGATCACCTCATTTCCAGGGGTTATTATCATCTATAAATTCTTTAATACTATAATAACCCTTTTTATACAAACTTAGTTTAATAAAGTTTTTGAACTTTGAGCAGGTCAAATTTTGTATATTTTCTGGAATTTTGTTGTAAAAGCGTATACATCGCCCCAAGAATGAATTACCGACTCGATGGAGTCGAGTAACCGGTACTACTAGCTTGTGTCTGTTCCTAGTATTTACAGAATGAATATCACTTATTTTTGTAAAACTACTTTTATTTTTGTGTACGTACATTACATTTTCATAAATGTATTGAGAGGCCAAAGTTAATATATTAATTTCCTTAAATTTTTGTCGCAGCGACTCTTTACGCTTTAAATCATAAATTGCTCTTATGGCCCTCTTCTGTAAAACAAATATAATTTCAGTGTCAGCTGCGTGTCCCCATAGCAAAATACCATACGACATTATGCTATGGAAATAGCTAAAGTAAACTAGTCTAGCTGTTTCAACACTAGTTAGACTTCTAATCTTTTTTACGGCATATGCTGCAGAACTAAGTCTGCTTTTGTTAAGTTTTGATATATGGGGGCTCCATTGAAGCTTCGCGTCTAGTGTGATTCCAAGAAAAATGGTGGTATCTAAAAGACTCAGTTTCTCCCCATTTAAAATTACATTAGTATTTAATTGTTTGACATTTGGAGTCATAAATTTCATACATTTCGTTTTAGTGCCATTTAAATGCAAATTATTAACATTGAACCAATTTACTAATTTAGATATAGCATTATTTACTTCGTCATATTTTAGCACGGAATCGGAATTTTAACACGGTTAGTCACGGAATCGTATTAGTAACTATCAACTATAGACTTGAAGTGCTTGGATTTCTGTCAATGGATACAAAAGTAGTCCCAGGAAACGCCGGCGTAAAGGACCAAGTTGCAGCTTTGCGATGGGTGCAAAGAAATATTGCAAAATTTGGGGGTGATCCCGATAAAGTAACAGTTTTTGGGGAAAGTGCTAGTGCTTCTTCTACGGGCTTCCATATAGTGTCACCGATGACGAAAGGCCTTTTTAAGAGAGCTATTCTAATGAGCGGAGTACCGCTTGCAGACATATCTATCTCTTTTGAACCGCGAAGACGAGCTTTTGTTCTTGGAAAACAATTGGGAATGGAGGCTGACGATCCTGATAAACTACTTGAATTTCTCCAAGATATTAATGCTTTAAAATTAACTAATACAAATCCATTTTTGACATCTTTTGAAGAATTGTCAGCAAATCCACTGAAACAGTCTTATTTCGTACCAGTAGTTGAAAAAGATTTCGGTCAAGAACGTTTCTTAATCGAAGATCCTTTGGAATCGTTAATCAATGGACGTGTAAATGATGTAGATGTGATGATTGGGTTCACTAATGAAGAAGCTCTTATATCTTTTATTCGATTTGATGCTGCTGTTCTTAAGAAATTCGACCGATATCCAGAGATGTTCGTTCCAAGAAAAATTATAACTACTTCGACACCAGCCGTTTCCTTGAGAGTTTCTGATATGATTCGAAATCATTACTTTGGAAAAAAAGAAATAAATGAAATGTCTATACGAGAATTCGTTAACTATTTAAACGAAGGCATATTTAGACACGATGTTCATAGATTCATAGGACGGCTTCCTGAAAATACCGATACTAATTAATATCTATATCAATTTTCCTGCGTGTCAGAGAGAAATCTTTTCGGACTACTTGGATCTAAATTTGGTTTATCGGGAGCTGCTCATTTGGATGATCTTCTATACATATTCCATGTTAAGCTGTTCCCGTTTAGAATTGATACAACGAAAAAGTCCTACAAAATGATTGAACAGACTTGTACATTGTTCACTAATTTTGCTATATATGGGTGGGTATTTTCATTTTTCACACTTGCAAATCTGTCAAGTAAAGTATATTATCCATTCAATCACAACAAATATTAGATATGTTTTCTTTGATCTTTAACTCACTAATTTCACACGAATGCCTTTTTTTATTAACCGTTACCGTTACAGCCTATTAAAGTCCACTGCTGAACATCCTAACTCCCCCATAAATTGTCTCATAGGAAAAATATTTGCCACAGTTGCTATACTTAGCAACCAGATGGCAATCGCTGTTTTATCATTTATTGGAGGCGCAAGAATATCCACTACTCCATATCATCCCGTGGGTGTAGTAAGAGGCGTCAGAGGGAAACAAATCAGAAGATGGGCAGCAGCGTCTTTTTTATTTAATATAAAATATAATTTTTAGTGATACTTCTGCAGTCCTGGGAAATAATACGGGGTTACTGACTTGAGAACTGGAGACTCTTTTTACTGAAAAGGAGGCATTCCATCTTAGTCCTCACGGGTGACAACGCATCTGCATTTTGATTCGTAATGGAGGATAGATGTAGATGTCTATGGGCCACAGCAACCACATACTATCAGGTGGATTGTGTGCTCGTTTGTCTCCTTATCCTATAAAAAACTAGTCAGTGGTGACAACGCATCAGTAGTCGTTTTTGTTTAAAGTTGGTTGCAGGTCTATGAGCGGCCTTTTCTGCCTAGTAGAGCCACAGAGTTATTACTCTTACTTATTTTCAGCAGCTATGTACTTATTGTGTATTCTTGCTTGGTGCCAGTGTAATTTCAGGCTATGAGGTTAATATTATAGAATAGAATATTTTTTTATTCAATATACATCACATAATTCTTAATTGTAGTGTAATTCTTATTGAAAGTCATTTTTACTTTACCACTGGTTCGATAAAAACCTCTGTCCTGGGAAGAACCAGCAAGAAACCAAGCGGGACTTTTTTTAAAGCAAATTTTACATTAATGGTTGTACAAACTATATAAGTACAAAATTTATTTTAGAAACAGCTTGGAAGCGATCACCTCATTCCCAGAGGTTATTATCAACTGTGTATTAATTTATACTATAATAACCCTTTTTATACAGTTTCAACTTAACAAAACATTTAAACTTGGTAATAGAGAGAGTCTGTACACTTTCCGGGACCTTGTTGTAATAGCGTATACATTACCCCAAGAATGAATTACTGACTCTGTGGAGTTGAGAAACTGGTATCACTAGCTTATGTTTGTTCCTAGTGTTTACAGAATGTATATCACTTTTTTTACTAAAACTACCTTTGTTTTTGTGAACATAAATTGCTAGACCCGTTGGAACCTCAACAAAATCTACAATTAAAAAAAATAGTCCGTGAACGTGAACGTCCTTGCGTTAATTTAGTGCACAGCCATGTAATTTTATCACTAATTGTCATCAATTATCAGATGAAACCACTTGTGAATATCTATTAAGATTGTTTAGTTAAAGTTGATATTTCGAAATTATATTTTTTATTACAGGAATCCTACACCGGACTCGTCACTAGGCGTCGTTTGGCCTAAGTATGATAACACTAACGAAGGCTACCTGGATATAGCAACAAACTTGACGACTGGTAACCATCTGGATGCAGCTTCTTTGGACTTTTGGAAGACTGTATACGATCATGCTGGCTTGGTGTTTTAATATTAGAGCACATCTTTAATTTTGATTTACTTTTAAGACAATTTCAATCTGGAATTTTTAAACAAAAATACTGTCTATTGTTTCTGTGAAAAGTTCCGTTTTGTTTTCACTCAAATATAAACATAGTGATTGAGATAACAGAGCATCATTTGTTTAATATTAATCTAATAAACAGAACAGAGTGAAATAAATAGCCTGCTAATCATTTCACTCTGTCACCTCTAGAGGACATTCACGAGATCACTCACAGCCCGCAGTTATACTTGCTATTTATACCTTTCAACTCAACCGATGCTTGGTGATAAAACGAATTAAGAGGGTGGTACCTACGCAGACGGACATTTGCATGTTACAACGCTTTGTTTAATGAATTAAATAGAAAGTCAAAGTCAAACATTTTATTCTAAATTGTCTTGTACAAAGTGTATAGAATATTATATTATTTTAGCCTTACTTTATAGAACAATATAGAATAATAATAATAAACGAGCTACGTGGTAGAGTCACACTGCAGCTATATTATGCTGGTAGCACGAATGAGTCGGCTCGACCGGGGAACACGCTCTCACAAAGTACCAGCGTAAAATATCAGCTTAATGCTACTGTGTTCCGTGCGGTGAATAGGTCCGTAGGGAACTGGAGACCCTTTTTCTGCCGACTTCCAAAAAGGAGACGGTACTCAATTCGAGTGTATGTTTTTTTTTATGTGTGTTACCTCATAACTTTGTACTGGGCGAACCGATTTCGATGATTTTTTTTTTATATGAAAGCTCATAGTTCTCGTGTGATTCACTAATCACAATTTGATCAGGGTCAGACCAATGGTTATTGAGTTATTCTGAAACGAGGCATTCTATTTGAGTCCTCGGAAGTGACAACGCACCTGCATTTTTATTCTCAATCGAGAATAAATGTAGATGTCTATGGGCCACAGCATCCACTTACCATCAGGTGGACTGTGTGCTCGTTTATCCCCCTTATTCTATTAAAAAATGGTTCACATTATCCTCGATAAAAAATCAAATTGCAAATGTGCTATCAATCCTGAGAACAGAGATTGAATACCTCATAACCGGTCTTCTATTTACTGCAAGATTTGCCTTAATCACACTGAGCAAGTGAATTGAAAATCGGAGTACAAATCGTCTGGCTGACGGATGCAGCAACATAGAGCAACTATCTATGTTGCTGCACCCGTCAGAGATAAGGGATGTTTATAGCACCATATGTTGGAAGCTATAAAATGTTTCTGGCATATCTATAGTCACCTCTTACGACAGCAACGGGACGAATTAGGGTGATGGATTCTTTATATCTTCATGGTAATCACGGTTTGTAGATTTTAAAACTATGAGCAGGAGCAAAAGCCAAATAGAGCAGTGTGAATTCGAATATGCCGATTTAATATAAGTACGTAAACTAAATAAGAACGGAACTCAAATAAACCTAAAGCAGTTTGACAGTTAGGACAAGCCTTTACTTTACAGTAAAGCACAAATTAAGGTTAATTTAAAAACCGAATCGAATGTTCCATTTGTCTTTCCGTTCTATTTTTTTTTTGAGAATAGAATAGAATAATTTTTATTCAATATTATCGTTATATTTTTATTCAATATAATCGGTATGAAGGTTCGGGAACACTTAATTAATAAATTGGCAGAATCATCATAGTAACAGTTTACAAATATATTGCATACCTTAAGCGGAAGCGCAAGGTATGTTCTACTATCGCCTAAAAATTAAGATTCCAACATTTTATCGAATAAAATCGTATCTAGCAATCATATTATACATATAAATGATATAAAAAGCACATTGTTAGAAAGATAAATGATTGTTGAACTTATTAATATTTTTTTTAAATCGATTAATTGCTATTTTTAAATAAAAAAAAGGGTTTTAGTGGCTTATGGTGTGGATTTATCATGTCCCTGTGGCTTGTAAACACAATAACTTTTGAAAATATTAATTGTTTAACTCAATCTATTTTTTAATCTCTTCATCTATCATGTGGGAAGCCACTGAATGTAAATGGCAGTGTAGTTTTGTTTTGGTTAGCTATAATTAATTTTTTTCGGCTCCAAAATGGCGAAATTTTCGTTGATTTGTTAGCCTCGTATACAAAAATATTTCTCTAAATGGTTGTTGTTGTTGTTTTTATTATTCGCTCGAGAGAGCAGGCAAAGGAACTATGCCATACAGCCTTGTCTTCATGTATAATTTTCCTTCATATTTCACTGCTTCACAATATGTTGATGCGTCACATTGTGCAGCCTTGGGAGATTTTGACGGTAACTTGAGCCAGCAGGCAGCTGACAGTTGGCGATGGTATCTAAAGGCGCCTATGCAAACAAACAGCTTATCTTGAGATTCCATCACCATCAGAGCACTTGTTTCACAGTTTCCATTAATAGTTCACATGCGCAGACACTTAATACACAAAATCGCACTACTTTTACATATCAAAGTCCACTTCAAACCATTATTTAAACAATAATACAGGAGCAGCAAGCCGCCGCCGGTCGAGTTCCCGCCAAAACTCTTTCTCTAAATGGGAAGCTACAGCCACAGAGTAGTAATGAGTAGTTTAGTTTGGCTCACAGAGTACATTATATATAGGGAATAATGTAAAATAAATAAATTATACTAAAAATTTAATTACAAATTTGTTTTGTAACAAAATAGTAAGTTAGCAAGGTTCGATTGTATTTTAAACTATTCATTAATTTGTTGGATTCTTAATTGGCCAAGCATGGCTAAATTTAAAAAAGCGACATCTACTGCAACATGGACAAACTGTCATGACATAATAATACCTCTAAGAAAAATTATAGTATGGACTGTATGCCACTGGTTTGGTAGTGTTTCTATATAGTTTGTGCTGGTTTTTTGTTTTTTTTTCTGTGTTTTGGCTTCAGTCGCCTTCGTGAGTGGACATTGTTTCGGTTGTTTGCAGCGGCTCAAAAAGATCGCTGTACAAATACACAATATTCGAATAACCAAATTTCTTAAATACTTAATTATAATAATAATAAGACATTTTTTTATTACAATATTTAAAAGCACAGAATAAATAATAGTAGTACGTACTAAAAGCAAGTAGTATATTTTTTTTTGTCATGGGTGACATTTTCATGGTTTTCGAGTGTTGAAACCGATAGTGCTGTCGAAATGTAAATCCAAGATGGCGGCCGAAGTAGGTACCAATTTTTTCATCATGGGTGTCATTTTCATGGTTTTCGAGGGTGTTGAAGCTGATAGTGCTGTCGAAATGTAAATACAAGATGGCGGCTGAATTAGGTACCAATTTTTTCATCATGGGTGTCATTTTCATGGTTTCCGAGGGTGTTGAAGCCGATAGTGTTGTCGAAATGTAAATCCAAGATGGCGGCTGCAAAATATATCAATTTTTTCATCTTGGGTGTCATTTTCATGGTTTTCGAGGGTGTTGAAGCCGATAGTGCTGTCGAAATGTAAATCCAAGATGGCGGCTGCAACAGGTATCAATTTTTTCATCATGGGTGTCATTTTCATGGTTTTCGAGGGTGTTGAAGCCGATAGTGCTGTCGAAATGTAAATCCAAGATGGCGGCTGCAATAGATATAAATTTTTTCATCTTGGGTGTCATTTTCATGGTTTTCGATAGAGTTGAAGCCGATAGTGCTGTCTAAATGTAAATCCAAGATGGCGGCTGCAATAGGTATCAATTTTTTCATCATGGGTGTCATTTTCATGGTTTTCGAGAGAATTGAAGCCGATAGGGTTGTCGAAATGTAAATGTAAGGTGGCGGCTGCAATGGGTATTAATTTTTTCATTATGGGTGTCATTTTCATGAGTTTCGAGGATGTTGAAGCCGATAGTGCTGTCGAAATGTAAATCCAAGATGGCAGCTGAAGTAGGTACCAATTTTTTCATCTTGGATGTCATTTTCATGGTTTTCGAGAGTGTTGAAGCCGATAGTGCTGTCGAAATGTAAATCCAAGATGGCGGCTGAAGTGGGTGCCAATTTTTTCATCTTGGGTGTCATTTTCATTGTTTTCGAGAGAGTTGAAGCCGATAGTGCTGTCGAAATGTAAATCCAAGATGGCGGCTGCAATAGGTATCAATTTTTTCATCACGGGTGTAATTTAATGGTTTTCGAGGATGTTGAAGCCGATAGTGCTGTCGAAATGTATTTAAACTACTTTAAAAATTCCGTATAATCATGTTATACGTAATTTTTTTAATGCGCTTAAGGTATGCCCAATTGGATTTACCAATATATTTTAGTTTATAAATATATATATATATATATATATATATATATTGTTATTGTGTATATTATATATTGTATTTGATTATGTGTATATTTGTATATCTTTATGAGTTTACATACATCTGACGTTATAATATGTACTTAAGTATTATACATTTTTATTATCTTATTATTTTTATTATAATTTATTATACATATATATCTTTTTTTATTTTTGTGATGTACCATTTATATCTAAGTATTTTATTTCCATGTGCTACATTTTTTTTGTTATTTTAGTTTAGTATTGGCATATTAACTTTTTATTAAACCTACTTCATTCTATCTCTGCATCATCCCAAGGTGTAAACCTAGCTTTAAAAAAATAAATAATTAATATTGTTTACAAGTAATTTTTATTGAAAGTCATTTTTTTACTTTACCACTGGTTCGAAGAAAATCCTCTGTCTTGGGAAGAACCAGCAAGGAACCCAGCGGGACTTTTTTTAAATAAATTTTACTATATACATGGTTACAAATTATCTTTGATTATATACATGTCTAGATGCCACATTGACCGTTCCAAACGGCCCAAATAAAGTCTACTAAAATTGGTAGACTCACTTCTGACTTACGTAAGTGTCATTTGAGTCACTTAAGGATAACGTGCTCACGAAAAATAATTAATTATGCCGGTTTTTGCTGTTAAATTGTATCGTAATTATGTGGGAAAACCGTATAATAACACCAAGATCACTTTTCATCAGCATGTTTTGTTACTTAATCGCTACATTTTAAGAAAACACGATATTTTAATTTGTTATTTTGTAGGTTTGTTTCATTAGCCGGTGTTGTCAGCTTATTACTAGGGAGATTTGGCGAAACTATGGGAGACAAAATACAAATATCATTACATCATCTTTCGATCAAGAGAACATTATTATTTTAAAAATTACATTATTTATTTGTTCAGTACATGATAATTTACCTACAAAAAATAAATGAAACCTGTGATGTTATGCACTAAATAGTACTTTTCTTAGTTCTTTCTAATATTTTCGGTTTCAGATTTCCTTATTAAACAAGTCTAATCAAAGCCTCGGTCGTTTCGTCTACCCTGCCGAGGGTTCCCATCTGGTTGGGTTTTATTTATTTATTTTTGTATTTTATTTTATTGATATAGCATACCTTAAGCGAAAGCGCAAGGTAATGTTCTACTATCGCCTAAAAATTAAAATTCCAACATTTTATCGAATAAAATCGTATCTAGCAATCATATTATACATACAAATGATATAAAAAGCACATTGTTAGAAAGATAAATGATTGTTGAACTTATTAATAATTTTTTTAAATCGATTAATTGCTATTTTTAAATAAAAGAAAGGGTTTTAGTGGCTTATGGTGTGGATTTATCATGTCCCTGTGGCTTGTAAACACTATAACTTTTGAAAATATAAATTATTTAACTCAATCTATTTTTTAATCTCTTCATCTATCATGTGGGAAGCCACTGAATGTAAATGGCAGTGTAATTTTGTTTTGTTTAGCTATAATTAATTTCTTTCGGCTCCAAAATGGCGAAATTTTCGTTGATTTGGTTACCTCGTATATAAATTGTTTCTGTAAATGGGGATCTACAGCCACAGAGTAGTTTAGTTCACAGAGTACCTTTGTATTAAGTTTAGTTCGGCTTCAGTCGCCGTCGTGAGTGGACATTGATTCGGTTGTTTTCAGCGGCTCAAAAAGATCGCTGTACAAATACACAATATTCGAATAATCAAATTTCTTAAATACTTGATTATAATAATAATAAGAGATTTTTTTATTACAATATTTAAAAGCACAGAATAAATAATAGTAGTACGTACTAAAAGTAAGTAGTATAATATTTTTGTCATGGGTGACATTTTCATGCTTTTCGAGGGTGTCGAAACCGATAGGGTTGTCGAAATATAAATCCAAGATGGCGGCCGCTATAGGTATCAATTTATTCATGATGGGTGTCATTTTCATGGTTTTCGAGGGTGCTGAAGCCGATAGTGCTGTCGAAATGTAAATCCAAGGTGGAGGCTGCAATAGGTATAAAATTTTTCATCATAGGTGTCATTTTCATGGTTTTCGAGGGTGTTGAAGCTGATAGTGCTGTCGAAATGTAAATCCAAGATGGCGGCTGAATTAGGTACCAATTTATTCATCATGGGTGTCATTTTCATAGTTTTCGAGGGTGTTGAAGCCGATAGTGCTGTCAAAATGTAAATCCAAGATGGCGGCTGCAAAATATATCAATTTTTTTATCTTGGGTGTCATTTTCATGGTTTTCGAGGGTGTTGAAGCCCATAGTGCTGTCGAAATGTAAATCCAAGATGGCGGCTGAAGTAGGTACCAATTTTTTCATCATGGGTGTCATTTTCATGGTTTTCGAGGGTGTTGAAGCCGATAGTGCTATCGAAATGTAAATCCAAGATAGCGGCTGCAATAGATATAAATTTTTTCATCATTGGTGTCATTTTCATGGTTTTCGGGGGTGCTGATGCCGATAGTGCTGTCGAAATGTAATTCCAAGGTGGCGGCTGCAATAGATATCAAGTTTTCATCTTGGGTGTCATTTTCATGGTTTTCGAGGGTGTTGAATCCGATAGGGCTGTCGAAATGTAAATCCAAGATGGCGGCTGAAGTTGGTACCAATTTTTTCATCTCGGGTGTCATTTTCATGGTTTTTAAGAGTGTTGAAGCCGATAGTGCTGTCGAAATGTATTTAAACTACTTTAATAATTCCGTATAATCATGTTATACGTAATTTTTTTAATGCGCTTAAGGTATGCCCAATTGGATTTACCAATATATTTTTTTTTATAGGATAAGGGTGACAAACGAGCACACAGTCCACCTGATGGTAAGTGGTTGCTGCGACCCATAGACATCTACATCTATCCTTGTTTGCGAATCAAAATGCAGATGCGTTGTTACCCGTGAGGACTGAAATGGAATGCCTCATTTCCAGTAAAAAGGGCCTCCGGCCACCTGCACTCACCAAGCGAAACGCAGAGGTAAACCTCTACTTCACGCTGGTATTCTGTGAGGTCGTGGTACCACCCCGGTTCGAGCCGGCCCATCCATGCGACAGCAAAAGCCGCCGCGTGGCTCTACCACTGTTAAATGTATATTTAAAAATTTCATTTATATATTTACAAAACTACAACTAAAATACATAAATACCAAAAGTAATCATATAAATACCAAAAAATGATTAGTTATTTATTCGCTAAACATGGTACCTACATCAAAGGTGACAAATAGTTGTATATATTACACATGCGAAAACTATTTAACATAATATATTAAATCTTTATTTTTATAAGTGAGCAAGTCAAAATGTATATATATTGACTAATACTGATAATTAAAATTAAATTAAATTAAAATTACAATTCATCACTTTATTTTATAACTAGGCAAATCAAATTAAGTATATATAGAAAAAAAATTAAAAAGTCAAATGAGTATGTACTTAATCTAATGGGAAATATTCAAGAGATGGTATCACTCAGATCGCCCCCGATAACGCAGCGCGCTTGTTAAACAATAGTAGTAACGCATACTTGTGTGCGTAATATGCACACAAGCGCTTCAAAACGGGCCGGTCGTTTTTGTTGCGATTGCAGCGCAACGCTCTATCTAGACATGTATATAATCAAAGCAAATTATTTACAAAATTTATTTTAGAAACAGCTTGGAAGCGACCACCTCTTTCCCAGGGGTTATTATCAACTACGTATTCATTTATATTATAATAACCCTTTTTATACAGTTTTTGCTTATTAAAATATTAAAACTTGGTAATAGAGATACCTGTATATTTTCTGGGCCATTGTTGTAATACCGGTATACATTGCCCCAAGAATGAATTACTGACTCTGTGGAGTCGACAAACTGGTATCACTAGCTTGTGTTTGTTCCTAGTATGTGCTATTATTTATTCTGTGCTAGTGCTTACAGAGTGTATATCACTTTTTACTAAAACTATCTTTGTTTTTGTGAACATAAAATTTTCGTAAATATACTCGGAGGCCAAAGTTAATATATTTATTTCTTTAAATTTTTCTCTAAGAGACTCTCTCAGTTTAAGGCTGTAAAGAGCTCTTATGACGCTCTTCTGCAAAACAAAATTTACAACAGTTTCCAATATGGGTCTTCAAAGAAAGTGTGAATAGGCTTTGTTATCCTAAGACATTGAGATTTACCATATAAGGCTTTATCACCATTAAGTACCAGGATTGAAGCCAAAAACTGACTCATAATAAATAAAAAAATACCGAAGAAGTATCTTCTAAACGACTTCAAAAAACGGAGGAGGTGCTCAATTCGCCTGTATTTTTTTATGTGTGTTACTTCAGAACTTCTTTGCTAGGTGAACCTATTTTTTTGAAATCTGGTGCTTCTCATGTAGATCAAGATCTGACCAGTAGTTTTTGAGTTATCTTTAATAAATACTAAACAGTTAATTTTACTACTTCTTCTTTACACATAAATACACCTTATATATTTCGTGACTTTTGTAATTGTGTTGCGTAGTAAAATCAAGTGCAAGAAAATGTTTCCAACTTTATGACAAAGATGTACGTAATAGATCGTTTGTGTGCATATATTTTACGTATTTTTTGTATATACATATTATTTTGTAGACATTTGAGCAAACTTTGCTATACGCTGTAATATGTAATAAATGACTATATCTCGTATTTGAAGAATTGTCAAGAATTAGTTTTCAACTACCGTATTAGGATGAAACAAAGATCATGTATAACGTCCATGTCACACTTACGCCGGTAGTTGTCGGGAGCACTAAGCTCTAATTTGTTGAAGAGTATGTTTACCTGGGACAAATAGTCCAACTAGGTAAGTCCAACTTCGACCGAGAGGTCAATCGACGGATTCAACTCCGCTGGGCAGCGTTCGGGAAACTACGACACATCTTGTAAAAAATGTATTAAATTAACACCCTTCCCACATTACATGGCAACCCTGCCATGGCGACGCTTGCATTATCGCAGCGCACCGCCGCGCCGTGGCCTGCAAAATTATTTAAATTATAAATAATTTGACTGTCATTTACTGGAATAGACATAATTATACTGGAAATAATGAAAAGGCCAATTAAATGCGAATATAAGAAAATTACAATTTTTTTGAGGAAATTACTAACGAAGATAAAAATTTGAGGAGAAATATAATGAAAAAAGCGGCCAAGTGCGAGTCGAACTCGCCCATGAAGGGTTCCGTAGCAGCAAGTAACATTATTTACTTAGACACATTTTACAGATTTATTATTAGAAAATAATGGTTCACGGTTTATGCATAAGGTTTATGTTTATGAAGTTAAATGTTTTTTTTTGTATTTATATTTGAGTTGATTGAATGAAAGGTAAATTGCGGTTTACGATTTATGACGTATTAAAAAAAAACTACTTATTAGATCTCGTTCAAACCAATTTTCGGGGGAAGTTGGTATGTACATGGTAATGTACATCATATATTTTTTTTTAGTTTTATAATTCTCTTATTTTAGAAGTTACAGGGGGGGATACATCTACTTACCAAGTTACAACAGCATAGTTCTTATAGTTTCGGACAAAAGTGGCTGTGACATAACGACGGACAGACAGATAGACATGACGAATCCATAAGGGTTCCGTTTTTTGCCATTTGGCTACGGAACCCTAAAAACGAAGGTGTGAAGTTAAATTTTCCATCACGCGTATAATTTACGAAGAATAGAAGAAATTGCAGCCAGCCTTTAGCCAAGAAAAATAAACCGAAAAGAATAAAAAAGAAGATTAAGATTATGCACCAGGGTGCATTCCAATTAAATTCTAATTAAATATATTTAAAACTTCGTTGGTTTGTTATTTTTTTATTATATATTTTTTTATGTATCATTAAAGATTTTTTTATGATTTTATGAAAAAACTGCAATCATAATGCAATATTATGATTGCATTATTTTAATTAATATTTAAGTTACGTTTTGGGCATATAAGTGGCATGTACAGATACAAGACAACTATATATTTACTTTTTTTCAGTTATTGTCTTATATTATTTTTATTACTGTCCTAAAAAATAATTAAATATGATAAAAATTTACATTCATTAATTTTTAAAATATCTCTACCTTAAATTTCCTTTTTTTATTTTTTTTTATGTAAAAGGTGTACAATCTTGAATTAAATTTGGATTCTATAACACTAATAAAAAGTAAGTTTCATTATTTAATGGTATTTTTTTCTCTAGCATCGACAATGATGCTATGTGGAGACCGTTAGGTAAATGAAAGTATCGTGCAAACGTCAGTGAAATAAGACTACTTTATTAAAATATTACAGGTTTTTGTATACTTGATTCTAACAAAGGAAGGTTATTAATCCCGTTGGTATGTAAGTTGGCTTTAAGTGAAGGTTTCTAATGACCATGTTCAAGTTGCATACTATATTTTATTACAATCCTGATTCTCTTATATGGATAAATACTCGAGTTACATCGAATAAAGTTCTTAGTAGAAATGGTATTTAATTACAGTATTTCTAATAATTTATTTAATTTGAATCTCTTACATATCAAAACATTAACATCCTTGAAGTAGCAACACTCAAATTACGTACACGTATCATCTATCAAGATGATCTTGGAACCAGACACGGACCAGAGGCGGGTCTTGTCGTAGGTGGACCAAAATCATAGTGGACTGACATAAGCTCGAGGCCAAAATCAAGTCTACGACCTCCAAGCACTTAGACAAAAGCCAGAGGAAGCCGATGAGGCGATTAGCGCCCGATTTGCCCACCTCACCTCAGCGGTCAAAGAATGCTCTCGTAAATTTCGGGTGTCGGGCAATCAACACACTAAGCCTTCGAGAGATATTTGACAGTTGATCAGAGCGAAAAACGCAGCCCTAAAACGATACGATTGCTCTCGCACGATAGAAAATAAATTACGACTACGCAACTTCCAAAACGAGATGAAACAGCGCCTTTTCTAATTTAGACAGAAAAAGTTGGATATTCTGCTGGCTCCTCCAGCAGAATATCTAACTTGTTCTGTCTAAATTAGAAAAGGCGCTGTTTCGACGTTTGTTGTCGACGACGACGAGTTATCTCAAACTACCTACCCGAGCTCTGAAAGCAAACGTCACCCATGATGCCAGAAAGCCCTGATCTAGCCTTTGAAGATTCTGAAAAGGCCGAATGCATCGCGGACAGTTTAGAGAGCCAATACTAGCCAATCTAGTGAACCTAAAGGTTCTGGTCACCTTTCAGAGGTCGAAGTGGAGTTCGAGCGTCAGTATGCTGTACTACCCGCGGGCGAAACCTTAGATCTTGTGACAGTCGACAAAATCATAGAAATAATCAAAAATCTCAAAAAGAAATCAGCATCCGGCCCCAACGGCATTAGCAGCAGAGTGCTGACGTCACTCTCAGCGCCACTTTTCTGTCTCCTAGTACCTAGGCATTTTCAACGCTCTTCTCTCCAGCTGCTCCTTCCTGGACATTTAGAAAGAGGCGGATGTTACAATCACAACTTTGTAAAGTATATAAAAATAAAATCTACAGGTTTTAGCGGAGGATGACCATACGGATCGAGGATACCGCACGATATCCTTTGATGTTGCGACCGACAGTCTTGGCTTGCTTTCCACCTCTGGACATACTCGCGGACATGAATGCGAGTGTGTACGACGGACGTGCGTCCTCCGCCAGAGCGTCGGGAGTGAGCCAGATGAGATGTTCAAAGGAGTTAAGCGGCAGGAACGACTTAACGCTATCGTAACGTGGCGCGCTCGCCTTTCTAAAAACATTTATGCGCGCAAACGTGTCGTTAAAACAATCCTGCCGCCTTTTAAGGCTGGATGCATCGAAGAACAGGAAGAATCACCTACAGACTTACACAGATAATGACCGGGCACGGGTGCTTCGGTGATTATTTGTGTAAGATCGGACATGAAGCGACGTCGACCTGTTTCCACTGCGGTGGACATGAACAGGACTTCGCATCCCATACGCTGGCAACATGCCCAGCATGGGCACAAGAGCGGACGGTCCTGGTAAGCCGGATCGGTCAGAAACTCTCCCTGCCAGCAGTCATGTCGGCGATGCTGAGCAGGGACTCTGCGTGGAGGGCCGTAGCCGCCTTCTGTGATTCCGTTATGGTCCAGAAGGAGGCTGCTGAGCGGTGGCGGGAGAATACAGATACCGCTCGGAGACGATGTTACTAAGGCCCTTGATAATGGTGTTCCCCTACCGCAAACGGGGCCTCGGGGGATACGGTGTAGTGGTATAAGGAGTACGGTGACTCGAAAGTGGTCTCGAGCACCGTGACATTACGAGGGTGCTGGGGGCAGTAAGGACTGCCCCGGGATGTGTTTTAATAGAGCAAAGCGAGAGAGGGGCTCCAGTTGCGGGACCGCTCATATACGCTGATGGTGACCACCGTAGGGTTTTGGCCGATAGGAGTCCGACATAACTTTTCTGTTGCCCCCACAGCATGGTATCCATGAGGATTTCCACACGATAAAAAAGGTGTACAGGTACTATAATAACCACTAGTCATTTGATGTACTATGGGTTCGTTTGTCATTTTAGTTTTAAAAGAGTAGATACGACTTAGGGACCTTCAAGAAAAGAGCCTACTCCTTTTTAAAAGGCCGGCAACGCATCTGCGATTCCCCTGGTTCCCCTGGTGTTGCAGTTGTTCATGGGTGGCGGTAGTCACTTACCATCAGGTGAGCCGCATGCTCGTTTACCTTCTCTCCTATAAAAAAAAACATTAAAAAGAGCTTGATAGCGGTCACAATAACAACGTTTTTAATTAACAATTTCAGTAATGCTGGCGGAGATTGAATTTAGTTTGTTTTCGTATTTAACATTTTAAGAAGAGCTATAACGGTTTGAAATGATAAGTAATGACGGCTCGGTGACGCAGTGGTTCAACAATAACTTGCAGCGCTAAGGGCCGCGGGTTCGAATCCCGCACGAAATGAGTACTTGTATGGGCCTACAAATAATTGTTCCGGGTCTGGATGTTTGTCCTTATGACATTTGTGTATGTAAACGGTCCCCACGATACAGGAGAAAATCCTAGTGACGAGGTAACGTTTTTAAAAGACAAAAAAAAATAAAGAAAAAAGTAAAAGTAAAGTTGCATCCTATATACCCAGCCATGTCCCATAAACCTTCTCTTTTCAACCGATTTCTTAAAAAATGAACCGATTTTGAAGAATTTTTTTTTTATTTGAAGGCTGGTGCTTCTCGTGTGGTCGCATATAAATTTGATTAAGATCTGACCTGTAGTTTTTTAGTTATTCTTAATAGTGCGTATTCAATTGACTTCGACTACATTGATGATGTATATTGAAGTCGGTTGTACAGAAATTTTTATTTTACCACTTGTCTTGATCATGTATTTACGCGAGCCGTGTACCTACGTAAAAGAAATGGCGCAAGTAATTAGGAAGTCAAAAAATTATTTTCCTCACAAAAATAAAACTTCAACATATATCCGCTACTCACAGAACTATATAAGAAACTAACTTATATATTGAGAAATCTATCGCCTTTCTCGCGGCCCAAAACGAGTTAACGAGTTATTTAAGTAGAAAATACAGTCATTAGAATCTTAAGCAAAAGAAAGATAAAAAATAAATTACTTTATTAGGGAACAAAATTGAAGATCTTCAAAAAGACTCCCGAAATCAAGCTTAGAGATAAAAAATGTGCCTAGACAAAAAGAGGAAGCAAAGGAAACCCTGGTAAATATGGTGATATGCTTTGCTAACGACATAGACTGTAGACTCGCCAAGTCTGACAAAAGATATTAGAACACGTCCTAAAAAAAGCATTAATACTCCGATATTGTTGAAAGTACATCTACCCTCATGAAAACAGAATTATTAAAAATGTGTAATAATTACAACAAGAAAAATAATAAAATGAAGCTCTGCGCCAAACATAGGGGATACACCAATTTACGTAGCTGAACATTTAACACCAAAGGCTTTCCGCTTGTATTTTCTAGCCAGAGACCTTTCGAAAACTAAGGAATATAAATATTAAAAAGGTAGTCTTATGTCAGAAAACACGATGATTCTCCTATTACTACGATCTTAAATGAGGCTCAAATACAGTATATTGCAAGCGTGACTCTTTCTAGGTATAGTTATGTTGTTTTGTGTCTATGTTTATCACTCGGATTATTATAATATTGTAAAAAATAACTATAAGCACTGCATTGTTAGCATTAAGCATCATTGTAAATAGTCAAAATGAACACCGAATCTCAATTTACAGACTTAATACACAGTTATACATACAGAAATTATATAAACTTCTTACAGTATTTTTAGCTTGAAATTATCTCATATACGACAATAAAACTCAACTCTCAATTCATACACGTAATTAATAGTCATAGTTACAAAAACTATAAATACATTTATTACAGTATTGTTAGCTTCAAATTATCACTCGTACGACAATAAAACTGAAAACAAAGTATTCTATATTAAAAAGTTTATTATGAATTTAAAATTATTTTATGGGTTGGCAAGTATTTTTGTGATTGTTTTATTTACGAAAAGTTACAATTTACAACACTTCTAACAAAACATAATAAAATTACAAATTTCTTAAACACACTTCAATCACTTACATAAATACATATAACAAACATTGTTCCAAGCTTACATCAAAGTAATATGTACATTTGTAACATGCGATCTTGGCCGTCTGTCTTTATTAATAATGTCTATGGCTAAAAATATTTTCAATAATTTATAAGAATTGGACAATACAGAGATAGCTTGTGCATATTATTAGGGTTCGAGACAATTAAAAACTGCCGATTGAATTACCAAACTCGTAACAATTGGTGTCAGAAGTGGGATCAAATCATGTCGATTTTACCTAATAGACGATACGGAGGGTATCCGTATCCGAAGTCAACGCCAACAGGAGACGGACCAGAGACAATTTGGTGGTGTAACGTCGCAGACGTCGGAGGGCTAGCTGCCGACCACGGAGGCCAGCCCGTCAGCAGCTCCTGCATTTGCAGCACCTGACTTAGGTGCTCTGATGATAATGCTGCAGGACTAGACCCGTCAACAGGAAGAATAGGCACTCCAACAGGAAGAACAGGCCCGCTGACAGGAGTAACAGGCCCGGCGATAAGAGAAACAGGCCCGCCGACAGGAAGAACAGGCCCGTCGGTTGAAAGAGCAGCTGCAGCGCGGTATGGAAGAGCAGATGCTCTTTATGAAGGACCTTCACGCTACCTTCAGGAAAGAGATAAGAGAGGTGAAGGATAGGGTTGCTCAACATGACAACCGCCTGTCGGAAGCTGAAACCCGAATCAACCAAGTGAGCAATTGGGTTGACAACGTGATGGCTGACGTGAAGAAAACGATGAACGACTTCAAACTTGAGGATGGAATTACAGCTCCCGTGGTAGCTACAACACCTTTGCTACGTGGATTCAAAGTGCCGCCGTTCGACGGGACTTCTTCATGGTTGGCCTACAAAATCCAGTTCGAGGCTATCAAGAACGCTCTTACCGTAGGCCTGCGCGACCAGGCCTTAACTGTTCTGGAAGCTCTCGGTAAAGAGTTACTTTCGAGCAGCTCCTTGAGGCATTGGAGGAGAGATATGTCGAGGACGAGATATGCAGCAACGAAAACCTGCAGTAGCAGCTGGAAATCTCATGGCAACGCAAATGCATTGCTAAGAAGACTTTAGCGTGAAGATTGCAAGCATTGTACTAGGCAAGAGGGTAAGGAAGTGATATATGTGAGGATACTCAGGGCAGACCAGCTCAGCGATAAGTGGAAGGACAACCTACAATATGCACAGCAAGTTCGGATATCAAGCCAATTTTGGAATGGATGAAGGCCAGTGCTCCTAAGCCCAAGTGGAGCGACGTCTTAGCGATGAGTTCTACCACGAAAAGCTATTGGGCCCAATGGGACAGCTTGCTGATTCAAGATGGAGTCCTGTGCCATAATGAGAAAATTCTGGAGGAGACAGCTGTCATTTGCAAATGGTTGTGTCTAAAGCAAATGTACCGGATGTTCTACAGTTATACCATAATGGTTGTTCAGGAGGCCATCTGGGAGTTAAACGAACTCTACTGAAGATCCGAGAACAGTTTTACTGGGTCCACTGTCATGACGATGTCAAGGACTGGTGTCACAAATGTACAATTTGTGCGGCTGTAAAGGCACCTCAGACTCGTAGTAGAGGTGCATTGATATTGTACAATGTTAGTACACCATGGGAGAGGATAGCCTTTGACGTTGTGGGGCCGTTTCCGGAAAGTGAAAATGGTAACAAGTATTTCATGGTTGTGATGGATTACTTCACTAAGTGGCCAGAAGTCGTCGCCATTCCAAATCATGAAACTTCAACAGTTGCAGATAAAGTAGTTAATGAAGTCTTCTGTCGTTTTTGAGTACCTTTAGAGATTCACAGCGATCAAGGAAGGAATTTTGAGTCTCAAATATTCCAGGAAACTTGTCGAGTTATGGGTACTTATAAAACAAGAACAATTTCTTACCACCTACAATCTGATGGAATGGTAGAACGATTTTATCAGACATTGAAAAAGTACCAAGCCAAAGTTGTGGAAAATCGGCAACGAGACTGGGACAGGCACATACAACAGTTTTTGTTGTCATATCGAAGCGCTGTTCACGAAAGTACATCAGTGACACCAGCTTTTGCAAACTTTGGGAGAGAATTATGGCTGTCTGCAGACCTGATCATCGGAATACCACCTGATGCCCCACGCAGTATAACCGATTATGCAAATGACTTGCGAAACATAATGAATGACATTTATGAGCACGTCAGACAATCGGGCCAGCAAATGTCTGAAAAGATGAAAACACGGTATGAACGCAAAATGAACAACAAAGGGTTTGAAGAAGGTTCATTAGTATCTCTATCCAGTCTAGTATCCAGTTCGCAGTAAAGGGAAATCTTCTAAGCTTCAAGCTAATTGGGACGGAGCGTACCGGGTCATGACAAGGATCAATGACGTAACCTACCGGATACAGAAAGGTGCAAGAGGTACTTCTAAGATCGTCCATGTGGATCGATCGATTATGGGGCAATAATGCTCGGGACAAGCATGTCTTAGGAGGGGGCAGTGTTGCGCGCCACAATTAATACATAGTAAATGGCGACACCAGTTACCACTAGCGCCCTCTAGTATCGAGTATCAGAGCTAGGAGAGTCAAGATCCTTCTAGAAATTTCCATGGAAGAACTTTCTAGAACTATCGATACCTAGTAAGTCAGGACCGGTATGTGCTCGAACATTTTAGATGTTTCTACAGTAGAAAGTTCTGGTAACTATCTGAGGCCCTATATAAGGCCAGTATAGACCGCGACTGGTCCGGAGTTGACGATACAAACGAATACTTCGAAGCGATACAACTGTGAACTAAAGTGATCAGTAGTACAATTGTGTTCTGTTATTAGTGTGGTTTTAAGTTGTAATTAGTGTTCTGTAATTAAAGGGTCAATTTTGGTAATTTACTCGGCAGTTTTTAATTGTCTCGAATCCCAAGCTCGCAACAATATCAATGTGATGTAGAAGATTTAAATAGATATTTAAAATGTAAAAATACAGACTTCAGAATTGTATCCCAGAATATAAAAAGTATTTATTTCAATTATTAAGATCTTCAACTGACATTAACTTCTCTACAAGTTAATGCAGACATATTAATTTTAACAGAATGTAGGATTCAATCTATCAAACCTATTCTACGTCCTGATAACTACTATGTCTATAATACTTATCATCACGTAAATCAAAATGATAGAGTAGTGGTTCAATAAATTCAACTATAAACTTAGTAATACTGGGCATATATAGGTTATCATCGAATACCAATGCAGAGAAATTCATCAGTTCTCTTAGTGAACATCTGGACTCATTAAAAAAAACATAGGAATATTGTAATAACAGGAGATATAAATATAAATATTACACCTAGACTTACAGAACAAACATACGAAATAACGAATAAGTTGAACTACTTAAATTATATGCTTTCTACGAATGGGCTTTTACCGCGACATCATACCCCTACAAGATAGAGCAGCTACTTGGATCATTTTATACTAAAATTAAATCACAAACTATTTTTGCTCAGATTGCTATATTGAACACTACT
Source organism: Parnassius glacialis (assembly GCA_033319125.1). NCBI lineage: Eukaryota > Metazoa > Arthropoda > Insecta > Lepidoptera > Papilionidae > Parnassius > Parnassius glacialis. The sequence goes on along the minus strand of JAVANC010000009.1, from coordinate 40,798,768 downwards.
CCCACAGATCATGCCATGATATTACTCAAATTAAGTAAAATTAAACAAAACGCAATTAATGTTAAAGTTAAATATATCTCTGACTTTAATAAAGCACTTGCCAGTCTAGCTCAAAAAACCTATCTAATCTTTTTATAGTGATAATCCAGACTATATCATAGATCAATTAATTTATAAAATAAGAGAATACAAAAATAAAAAGAAAGAAAATACAAAAATAGTAAATATTCTAAAAAAAAGTAAGAAGCGAATAATTAAACCATGAATAACTACAGGTACAATAACAAATGTATACGAAATAGGAATTGTATGGAAAACAGCTAAGATGTAATCTTTATAATGAAGTGTTAAAAATTACATATAAAATGTATCGCAACTATTTTACTACATTATTTAAGAAACTTTTAAACGAGACTATGAAAGAAAACTTCTAGCAATATCAACTAAATCTAACTAATCTGGAAGCACATAAAGAACATAACTTATACAAGACAATCACGTGTTAATTGTCTAGACTTATTAAGTTCGAAATCCTTACCGGGTGATTCGATTGATAAAGTAAGCGAGTACTTTGCTAATATAAATACTAACAACCCTAATATTTGGTTATCATTTTGCCATATTGATCAAGTACATGAAACTGTATCTGTAAAGGCATATTCTTCGTTTGTATTGATAGAAACCTATCCGGAAGAGATAAATAGTATTATTGCAGGTCCCAAATCAGCATCCGCCACTGTATGGGACAATATGAAGCGGTCTATTGTAATTCTGGTTTACAAACGTGGAGATAAGAAAGAATCGGCCAATCTCCTTGCTACCTGTGTTCTCAAAGATTTTGGAAAAGTTAATTAACAACAGACTTAATATACAGTATCTCTTTAAATTTGACATATCAGCAGACTCTCAATTTGGCTTTAGAAAGGGATGCTCTACGGGAGATGCAGTTGCTGGGTTAAGTTCTAATTGCTAATACCTTAGATAACGGTAGAAAATGTCTTGATGTCTTCCTGGATTTAAAAAAAGCCTTCGATACAGTATCAATCCCTATACTTATTAATAAATTAGAACAGATTGTAATCAGAGGTATACCTCTAAAACTCTTAAAGGACTACCTCTCTGACAGGACGCAGACGGTAAGAATAGGTCAATACACTAGTAGTTACATAAATGTAAATTATGGAGTACCGCAAGGAAGCGTCTTGGGCCCTATGCTATTCTTAGTATATATTAATAATCTATGTAGTATGAGTGTGAACAAGGAGGGAGTTTTCTCATACGCAGATGACACTGCGATGTTGTTTTGGGGAGACACGTGGGAAGAAGTGCAGTTAATAGCGGATAAACAATTAGCTAAGGTTGCTCATTGGCTTGACAATAACTTACTTACTTTGTATGTTAGTAAATCTCAATTCATATGTTTTTCTATGACTAGTCGAGCACAGCCAAAAGATAATTTTAGATTCAAAATACATAAATGTAACAATCCTTCCAGCGGTAACTGTACGTGTACATCTATTGAAAAAGTTTAATATACAAAGTATCCGGACGTTATGGCGGATCATCGACTTTCCTAGTACAGGCATGTTGAATTAGTGTCTCGTAGAATTCGAAGGCTCACTTGGATATTTAAGACTATCAGACATGTTCCTTCTTTAGATCTTTTGAATAAAATAAATGTAGCGCTTGCTCAATCAATTATAAATTATTGTATACCAATTTTTGGATACTTACAAAAGTAAATTTATTGAATTTGAGAAAGCTCAGAGATGTCTACTAAAGGTTATGCAATTTAAATCGTACAGGTACGCCACAGGGTTTTTGTATTCATCATGTGGGCTGATTTCGTTGAGACAGTTGTACATATTACAAACTTTATTGAAAAAACATAAGTCCTTGGCTTTTAATCTTACTTACTGTAGTAAAAGAAGAAGTTATAACGTATCTATTAAAGACATATGACTGTAAGAAAAAAATAATGCAGTGGCTTAAGACACGTAATGAGGATCAAACTGAAGCTTTATTAGAATTTATCCTATAAGCACATTCATTCACTCGAGCACACATCCACACATACACACACACACACACACACACACACACACACGAGCGCGCACACACGCACACGCGCGTCTCTGTTTCTCTTTTGTTTAATGCACTTAGTTCAGGGAGGGCGAGGACCTTCTACCACGAGTATCTTTATACTTAAAAGAAGTCCTCAAACTTGTACTAATTTAAGAATATGTTGGAAACAATAAACTTTCATTCATTTATTCAGTTAGGAGTTAGGTCACTTTTAAATGTAATTACAGTTCTGTCCTCTCTATTTATCTAAATCTCTCCCTCTCTCTCTCTCTCTCTCTTGTGACATGTTTCATTACCCAATATTATTATGTGCATGTAAATTACTCTTCGATTCGGTATAATATGTTCGGAGAAAAGTAAAAATAGTGCAGTGGCTTGAGATCATTAAATCTGTGCGAGTAACTTCTCCTTTACCAGCCTACAACAGGTCACTGCTGGAAGTGAGGAGATTCCGTTATTGTAGAGACAATTTATAACGATTGACATTTGTCGTGAAGCGACAATTAAAAAAAAAGAACCTAACCTAAGAACAACAAAACAACAAAAATAGAACAAGAAAATAATATATTTAAAATTTTAAAAACATATTTACAATTTTATATAAAAAAATGAAGTATAATGATGGTGATGGGTGACGTGAAATTACAGTTAGATAGAAAATAAAGATAGAAGAATATTGAAGCGGAGCCTGAAGGTCAAAGTAGCACACGCTGCGCTTGGAGTAGGAGTACGCACACGCTGAGATTGGAGTTTCTTGGCGGTGGTGGCACGCAGCGCCTGGTCTAGGCACACGCAGTGTCTGGAGTTGGCACACGTAGCGCTTGGAGTAGGCGCTCTCAGCGCCTGGAGTAAACAGTCGCAGCGCCTAAAGATAGCACGGGCACTAGTAGGTGGAGGCGCAGGCGACGACTCCAGATGAAGGCAAAGGCTTGCCGGATCCCGGAGTAGTGCGGCCCCGCACTGGGAGTAGGCTAGGCAACGACTTCGGGTGAAGATAGAGGCTTGCATGATCCCGGAGCAGTGCGGCCCCGCGCTTGGAGTAGACTAGGCGACGACTTCAGGTGAAGAACGAGGCTTGCAGGATCCCGGAGCAGTGCAGCCCCGTGCTTGGAGTAGGCTACGCCGACGACTTCAGGTGAAGACAGAGGCTTGCAGGATCCCGGAGCAGTGCGGCCCCGCGCTTGGAGTAGACTACGCCGACGACTTCAGGTGTAGATAGAGGCTTGCAGGATCCCGGGGCAGTGCGGCCCCGGGATAAGGCCTTTAGGAGATGCTTCAAGTTTGGAAGCTGAAGCGAGACTGTCTGTATTCACCGATGGTTCGGCTTTTATACCTTTTTAGAGAGAACGGGAAAATATTTAAATTAAAAACAAATTTTTGTAAATGGCCCAGAGCAAAAGAGTATTTATGTGGAAATATTGAAATTAAAACATCAGACCGGTAACGAATTTGAATAAAAATTGCCATGACAACCAAATAAATAACGATGTCAAAAACTAACAATTTTTGGTTTCAGGCTTATAATTAAAAAACGACAAGATTTAAGTAAGAAATGAGATATTATTGATATAGGAAAAAAGTAGCGCAACAGCGCGCACGAAACCCGAAATTGCAGAGTTACGGAGAACTAAATAAAAGATCGAAAAAGGTAAGACTCCACCGACACCGATTTAAAAAATGCTGATAGCGTGAAAATACGAAGTGAAAATGATTTGTTATTGTGTAAAAACGTTACAGGATCCTATGGAAATAAAGGTGATGTAAAATATGAATGCAGAAAATCAAAAACAGAATGAAAAAATAAATTTAAAATAGTGTAAAATGATATGTAAGTACCATAACACTAAACATTCTGGCAGGAGAAATGTCGATGGCTGCATTTGATGCTGCTGTCTAACCCCAGTCTGGGTTTTTTTACATCTGGTTTACAAACTAGTGATAAAGTCATTTGTCGGAAGTCATGATCGAGGCATGTGGTTCAAATCGCAACTTACTAATTTGATTTCAGAGATAAATCCAATATATTTCATCGTCACTGATATAAATAAAACAATACTAGATAATACTTATTCGGGCAATATATAATTGTATCAATAATTAGCTGGCTAAAAATATCAAAACAATTAATTATTTTTGTGATTTAATCTGACATATAAAACATAGGGAGGGGCAATAGTTCCCATTTTTTATTTAGCTGTTATTAGGAAGATGATGCTGCTTATCTCTTAGTACAGTTCTCCTCTGTCGCCTTTTAAGACACCTTAGGGATGATATGGGGAGGAAAGTGAATATTCTTACACCACAATACGATTAGAATGTTTTTATTAGCCTATAATGTGATCCACGGCCGTGCTAGGCACCGCTTTTAGTAGTTTATATATATATTTTTTTATATAGGATAAGGGTGACAAACGAGCACACAGTCCACCTGATGGTAAGTGGTTGCTGCGGCCCATAGACATCTACATCTATCCTCTATTACAAATGAAAATGCAGATGCGTTGTCACCCGTGAGGACTAAGATGGAATGCCTCATTTCCAGTAAAAAGGGCCTCCGGCCACCTGCACTCACCAAGCGAAACGCAGAGGTAAACCTCTACTTAACGCTGGTATTCTGTGAGGTCGTGGTACCACCCCGGTTCGAGCCGGCCCATCCGTGCGACAGCAAAAGCTGCTGCGTGGCTCTACCACTGTTAAAATATTTCTACTGTTACTTCTGTTAATATATTCCTTTTATTGGGAATTAAAAGTATGGCGACGATGTGGTCGCGCCACAAAGCGAAACGCACTGAAGCCTAAATCGCGCTATCAACGTTCTTAAGTTATTGCGCAATATATAGAACAGCTTCGTACTTTTTTTATAGGATAAAAAAATGTATGTACATGTACTAACACATGGAGAGTTGGCCGCTCCCAGGGTCTCTCATCTCCCGTTATTTCTACCACGGCCACAAAAGTAATATTGGTATAATGAAAATTTGTTCAATAATAATACTGTAAAATGTAGACATATCACAAGATTTATTGCAAATAAAGGTAATGACAGAAAGGTAATGAAAAATACTTACTTTGATTTCATACATGTATAAAGTACTCATAGGGATTTTTTAACTTCCAGTTTAAAGTAGGAAGTTATAGATTTCAGTCCGGTTTTAAGAATGCGAGTTTTCATCAGAATTCCAAGTTTTGGTGAACGTGGATTTTTTTGGCTGGTTGCCGTGAACTGAAAACATGGACTGATTCCGATTATTTCCGGCTGGACGTCAGGCCGTGTATGTGCGTGTGTGCATGTGTGTACGTGCGTGCGTACGTGTGTGTGTATGTGTTTGTGTGAATTTGCGTGCGTACGTGTGTGTGTGTGTATTTGCGTGCGTGTGCGTGTGCGTGTGCGTGTGCGCGCGTGTGTGTGTGTATTTATGTATGTAACTAAAATTTTGTCTTACGATATATTTAGAACGAATCAACCGATCTACTTCGAGCTGATTAGATTTTCAAGTCAATAGATCAAGCCGTTTCAAAGATATTCAAAAAATTAAAACCAAAAAAAAACAAAAATTAAATAGATTTTGGGAAGCTACAGGGATGGCCTGCAGGGTCAACAACATTTTTTTAATTATGACATACTAAACAATTGAACATGTGTCTCGGATGGGTACTTTTGGAGACGGCAACGACTTCAGCTGCCGGCCGTGCTGAACGGAAGGACAAGACATCCCTGAAACGTGGTTAATGCACTCTTAACCCGATAACGAATCTTATTCCTCAGGGATATATGTAGATGTCTGTGGACCACAGCATCCACTAACCATCAGGTCGACTCTGTGCTCATTTGTTACCTTCATTCTATATAAAATGTGTTAAAAAATTACATACATTACGATTATTATATACATTGACAAGCATTACGATTAGGGTTACCACCTTTTTTTACTAAATATAGTATTTTTGTCAAAAAAGACGCAAAAATATAGTAGTTTTGGGTAAAACACAGGAAAAAAGACCCATTTATTTTTAATCTTAATGCATTTTTCCATATAAATTTGTTCTTGCTCTTTGTTCTGGCCATCAACCTTTAAAATAATTATAGGAATTTGAGCAATTTAGATTCATATTAAAATTAAATTAACAATTCATTTTTAATTAAATTTATTATCTATTCTATTTTTCTTTCCATTTAACATTCATGACGGAAAAATTCTTTCCGTAAAACCTACTTGTTCCAAACTTCCAGTCACAGTTAATATAAAAAATCGCGACATTTTAATTAAGGGAAAAAATATAGTATTTTTCGTACAATAATATTTTTCTATAATATATAGTACAATTGAATGAAATATAGTACGATAATATATATTATAGTACGCGTGGCAACCCTAATTACAAGTGCTATGAAGCTATATTATCTCACATAAGTTAAATTATGCATATAAAATTGCATACGGATGTGGTTGCTTTAGTTTTTAAATTCAAATAGTTTCGGATAGACGTGTCGCTGTAAAACTGACAAATAGTAAGTTCTTCTAACACTAAAGTGTGTATTCATATAAATCAAGTATAAAAAGAATATTTATGTGGTAGTAATTCAATACAAATGAACTTTAAAAAATTATAGGTAGATTAAATAAAATATTTACTTGTTGAAAATCATGCAATTAATATCTCAAAACATAGGTGTTTTATCTTCTATAATAACGTTTTGAATAAATCCTGTTTTATTTGACCTCTTAAAAAACGGATTGTTACCTACCTAGCGTAGAAAATGTTTCGGGGAATACTTGCCTCGTGCGGGGATAGTCACCTCGATATAATATATATTTTATGGATAGAAACAAATTTATATTAATTTAAGTAATCTTTATTATTTATTTATCAGTCTTTATAATTTACTGAGATCTTTTATTAAGTACAACTTAAAATACTAATTAACATTATTAAATATTTTTCAGTTTTAATGTTTTAAAATATAGAAATATTATTCAATCTAAATATTCAATAAAACAGATTAAACGATGTAATTTAAACTCTAATGCATCCAAAGAAACAAAAAGTTGACTGAAAACACGATCATTAATAAAAATAACTTATCAAAATAATTTCAACGCCTGTCATACGTTTCGCCTCGGAAGATTTTCGCTCACAAGGACAAAACACATGCGCCTACTCCGATGGCTTACACGGCACAAAGGCCTGCGGGGGGTCACACTCATTGTAGACAAATGCTAACACAAATTATATTCCTGACATAGTGTTTTCAAAACCGGGGCATGTATCCGTCTAAGTCAACTATCCGTCTTTTACCCTATTGCATACCTTAAGCGCTTAAGAAAGCGCAAGGTATGTTCTACTATCGCCTAAAAATTAAGATTCCAACGTTTTATCGAATAAAATCGTATCTAGCAATCATATTATACATATAAATGATATAAAAAGGACATTGTTAGAAAGATAAATGATTGTTGAACTTATTAATTTAATTTTACTTTAATCGGATAGCAAGTTTTTATGTATTTGTGCAGATAAATGTCTAGCATCTAAAAATTAGGCAATTTAAGTATTTAGTGTATGACGTTATTTCTAATAACATCATATGTCTAATAACAATAATTTGATTTTATTTATTTCAAGAAAAATATTTTAATAAGTGATTGACTGAACATCAAGCAGCTGTAGATGCTAGTTAACCTGAAATTAGTAGGTTCCTGCTAGATCAAGACTTTATTTATTTATATTTCACGTATTGATTTATTTACACTTTTATTTATTTATTTATATATACTCTAATTTTCTTGTTCATCTTGATCTTAAGGAAGTTTTGATTTAGTCAATTTATTTATATTTTAATACTGTTTATTTATTTATTTTTATTCATTTAGTCCGAAATTTTTGGAATAAGATTTTTTGGAACATTTCGACGGAAGTTAGTTGCGTACACCAACTGTATTCATATATAGCAAAAAGTCCCGCTGACAACTAAAAAATAATAGGCTTTTGTTAAGTCAGTGCGCTTCAACATCTTTGGCTGCATCACCACTTAGCATCAGGCGGGATAGAAGTCAAGCGCAGGCAAGAAAAGTAAAAAGAGAAAATGTTTTTAAGCTACGATAACATGGTGCTATAATAATATCTATATTTGTGCTACTGCCTCTGGCAGAATAATTAGGACGAATTTAATTTGAAAATATTATTATCAAAACTTTTAGAAAATGGCGCAAGTACGAGTGAGTGAGGGTGTGCTGGAAGGGGAATTTGTAGAAAATGATATTGGAGGCAAGTACTACAGCTTCAAGGGGATCCCGTATGCAGAACCTCCAGTCGGTGATCTCAGATTTAAGGTAAAATCAGTTTAATGTTAGATTCTATAACTTATTAATAGTCACAAATGACTACATTTAAAATTCACCTACAACATTACGAATTTTCTGTATTTTTTTTAAACAGCTGATAACACAGGAGATAGGAAATAAATAAGTAATAAATAGGGCCTGAAACTAGTGTTTTTTTGGATTTTCAAATTAATTTTAGTATCTAAAATTAAAATTACATAATTTGTATCATTAACATTTGTCTAGTTTTCACATCTATCGGCGTTCCGAGCGACAATTATATACATTTTTTGATGGTTTTTTTAATTATCAAAACATACGATGGGCGTCGCAAGCACAACCTGGTAACAATAAAGTTGTAAATACAACTTAATTAAGTTGTACTTATATGATAATTAGTATCAATGTTATGAACCAAGTGATTAACCATATCACTATTTATAATACCCCATTGCTGCTATTTGATACGGCAAAGTAGTTTCCCCTTTTTTCACATTTTTACACTAAACTTGTTAATTTCAGATTTTTGTGCAAGAGTTACTAGAGTTAATATTCATAAAGATCGAGACAAAATGTCTTTTTTATTATTTTTTTATTTTAAATCTCGCCTTATCTAACTACGTAATTGATACGGATATAAACTTCATTATTTATCATATTGTCTGGTCATTATAAATATTGCTACGCAACTGTTGCGTAATTTGATTTAACCTTTTTTTTTCATTTGACATAACCTAACCGAACCATTACCATGTTTATCACTATTAAGACAATAAGCTAATAATGTATCAAATCTGAAATTAAAAAGTGTAGAAATGTGAGGGAAGGTAACATTGCAGTGTCAAATTGCCAGCAATGGGGCGCCTCTGATTAATTTCCATTCCCATTGTGTTTAACTGTTAAAAGTGTGACATCAAAATAAATCAATTTAACCTGACCTATATTTTTATTACTCTGTCCAATATGTAACGGACCTTATACATAAAGCCCGGTCACATTTAATTATTTCAATAGTTATTTTCATATTTACTACTCACATATTGGACATTTTTCAAATTGTTTGGACATTGTGAATAATGCCTTATCAATCACTTGGCCCATAACATCAACACATCGTACTTATGCATATATACTGCTATTAGGTACAGCATGTTGGTAACGCGAGCTCATAAGATTTCACCCAGCACGCCTATTAAATTTTTGACATAAAACACGTCTGTTACGAGTACATAGGTCACTCAATAAGTTTTGAGATGCTCGAATTTAAAAAGGGAACGCACCCGTATTATATGTTTCTAAAAAGCAAATTTATTTAAAAATAGAACTCCATAGGCCAATGAGGGCTAATAATCTTCCACTCACTAGATGTCGCTAGTAGCGACTGAGGTAAAGTTTTTGTTACATAGTGTCAGTTAATTGAGAAATTAGTTTTAAATAATAGTTTATCATTATCTAGAGTATTATATTAATATACAATGTGTCCGGTTTCCGATGTCCGATACTTTAAGGGGTTAAAATACAATTAATTTTATCGACAAATCAGGGATCAATGATTTTTTTTCGCCATCAATAAAAAAATGGCAGCACTTTAAAAAAAATTGTTGGCGAAGCATAGATGCTTGTATTAATTTAACAATATCTACCCAAGTAGAAGACTTTCAAAAACAAAATTGGTCTCAAATGTTAGTTAATAGTGTAGACAATAAATCTAGATTCAAAATATTATTTTTTAATTTTTCAGTATTAGTAAAAAACATTTTTGAAAAAATAAATTAGACAACAAATTGATGTTGTTTTTCAGATTCTTAGCTTTAAAAAAAAACCATCGTGTTAACCAATTTTTTTTACTTGCTTTTATTATAAAACAGGATATTTGCTATGAATGCACATTTAAATCTTAACTCTGAGTTAGATAGTTTAGGAGCTATGATAATTTGAATGTAACTGTTCAAAGTGCCTCTACCCCGATATTAGATAACTAAACACCCATTCCAGTGAGTAAGATAAAATTCATCAATAATTCAAGGAATCGTAAGCAAGCACAATAGCATCCTTTGTGTGAGCAGGTAAAAAACGCTGTGCACAACAGTGCGAGCGAGACAGAATAACGGCTGTCTCCAGGTAAAAAGGGTGCAGTGTGCGCTTGTGCCGTCGAGCAGTCGTCCCTCGCTCTGCGTTGTGATAACATTCCTGGTTTTAAGTAAATCTACTTACTGTACATAATTATTGTTTGTTGTTAGACTTTGTTACGTTTTTGTTTTGTTGTTGAACTGTTACTTTTTGTTTATTACAATGAACGAGTACTCAAGCCAGCATATCGCTGATATCCATTTCGTGTATGGATTGTGTAACGGGAGTGCAAATAGAGCTGTTGTAGAGTATGCACGCAGATTTCCTAACAGACGTACGCCGAATGCTCGCACTTTCGTGAGAATTCATTTGAGACTTGCGGAAAATGGAATAAGAAGGCTCTGTAACGAACGTACTCGTGTTTTATCGCTCCAAGATGAATATCAAATATTGCAAATGATTACTCAAGACCCTAGCCTGAGCATTAGACGCATAGCTAATCGTCTCAGTCTATCAAAATGGTCGGTGTGGAAAATTTTAAAAAGAGAAGGATTACATCCTTGCCATTTTCGAAGGGTGCAAGAAATACTGGAACCGGATTATGTAAGAAGAGCAATATTTTGTTCGTGGATATTGAGAGAAACGCGATATGATCCAAACTTTTTAAAAAGAATTATGTGGACAGACGAAGCTACTTTCACGCGATCAGGGTATACGAACTACCGTAACGAACACCTGTGGCTTCAAGAAAATCCACATGCGATCCGCCCAAGTTCTTTTCAACATAAATTTTCTGTCAACGTTTGGGCCGGAATGATTGACGACATTCTAATTGGACCAATCATTTTACCGGAGACAATGAATAGCCCAAGATTCCTAAATTTCCTGGAAACGAATTTTTTGGATGCTTTATTAGAGTTACCGTTGGCCTACAGGGCCAGAATGATTCTGCAATTGGATGGTGCTCCGGCACACTTCGCGCTTCTTGTGCGGAATCATTTAAATGCACACTATTCGTCGTGGATCGGACGCGGAGGAACAATTGCTTGGCCACCGCGGTCGCCGGATTTAACACCTCTCGATTTTTTTTTGTGGGGCACACTCAAACGAAGAGTGTATGTAAATGTGCCAAATACACGAGAGGAGTTAGCAGAAAAAAATAATTCAAGCAGCAAACGAATTGCGAGAAGACAAGGCAATGATCCAGCGCTCTACGCAACACGTTGCACTAAGAGCAACAGCATGTCTGCAGAGACAAGGAGGTCACTTTGAGCAGTTTTTGTAATTATTTTGCCAAATTAAATGCAATTGATATAAATTATTTTGTTTTATTTCATTTGCTAGTGTATCCGCGCTTTTCAAGTAAGTATGTTTACACTATCATAGCTCCTAAACTATTTAACTCAGAGTTAAGATTTAAATGTGCATTTATAGCAAATATCCTGTATTATAATAAAAATAAGTAAAAAAAATTGGTTAACACGATGGTTTTTTTTAAAGCTAAGAATCTGAAAAACAACATCAATTTGTTGTCTAATTTATTTTTTCAAAAATGTTTTTTACTAATACTGAAAAATTAAAAAATAATATTTTGAATCTAGATTTATTGTCTACACTATTAACTAACATTTGAGACCAATTTTGTTTTTGAAAATCTTCTACTTGGGTAGATATTGTTAAATTAATACAAGCATCTATGCTTCGCCAACAATTTTTTTTAAAGTGCTGCCATTTTTTTATTGATGGCGAAAAAAAATCATTGATCCCTGATTTGTCGATAAAATTAATTGTATTTTAACCCCTTAAAGTATCGGACATCGGAAACCGGACAACCTGTATAACACTATGCGTCAGTGGTTTGATTTTTAATTTTTTTGCACATTATAACTCTTTTTTTAAAAAAGTAGTGTTTTAGTTATATTTACAGTTTGGTTTATTCATTTCTAATGTAATTAAAATAATAATAATAATAATAATAATAATAAATATTATTTATTTCATTTCCAATTGTTTACATACAGGAACAAATATGAATAAAATTAAATAAAGTAACATTAAGTCTAACAAAAATAACATGCTATGATAAAATTAAAACTAAGTGTAGCTTAATAATATAGAATCTACAAAAGAAAAATAGAAAAGTCAAGTTTATAATATTAGCTACCCGCCTAAAATAAAATATAACCAATAATACAGAAAGAAACCTTAAAGATTACATTTTCCTAAGAAATTATCGTCCCCGCTATGAAATCTTGACAGATTTCATAGCGGGGACGATAATTACCTCACTCTAAAGTGGCGCCGCTCTGGTGGCAGAAAAAGTCGTGGATGCCCTCATTGCTCAATATTAAAACAACAAAATTCTATTAATTTTCCTGCAACGCTTCCCGCACTTTTCTTTTAAAACGATGGATCTTAACCGTGAACATTTGCGCGCTATGATATATTATGATTTTAAATTTGGTTTAACCAAACAATTAAGTTTACGACGGTTACAGTCAGCATTAGGGGACTCAGTTTCATCACGCGCAACAAGTTTTAGGTGGTTTACTGAATTCAAAAGGTGTAAAATTAATCTTAAAATGACCAAAGAACCGGGGCCCCGCAAACAGCAGTAACGGCAGAAAATGTATGGGCTACTGAAATGTTGGTGCGAGAAGACCTACGAATCACATATACGGACATCGAAAAGATTATAAGCATTAGTTCGGGGAGCATTCATACCATTCTATATCAACATCTTGGAGTAAGGAAGGTTTGTTGTCGATGGGTCCCTCGTTTGCTCTCCGAAAGCGAAAAACAGACTCGTGTGGATTGGTGCCATAAAATGCATCTACGTTTTGAAAACGGGTTTCAGGAATCGTTACTGGTGATGAGACATGGATCTATCAATATGATCCGGAAAACAAAACTCAATCATCGGTATGGGTCTACTCAGAAGAACAGTTACCGACAAAACTGCAAAGACCTCGCAACGTCGGAAAAAAATGCTGGCCAGTTTTTTTTCGCGGAGCGAACATTTGTCGACATCAATGCTGGAAAAGTTAACTCCGAATAGTATACTACAGTTGCATTACCCAAAACTTTTCAAGCTGTGCGGGAGAGAAGACCAAAGACTGAGCTTCGGGGATTCATGCTGCATCACGATAACTCCTCTTCACGTACCTCCCTTAGAACAAAAGCATTTATTGAGGAATCTGGTGTTGAAACTCTAAGTTGAAACACTGCTCTGACTTAGCTCTTAGTGAATTATTTTTGTTCCCAAGAGTCAAAGAAAAAATAAAACGCAAGTTTTTCAAGCGCCGAAGAAGCCGTGGCTGCCTACGAAGAAGCGATTTCCGACCTGTCAGATCAAGACTGGCAAAAGTGTTTTCAGAGTTGGTTTAGGCGAGTGGAACTGTCTATAGAGCATTATGGATTATTTTTATAGGATAGGGTGACAAACGAGCACACAGTCCACCTGATGGTAAGTGGTTGCTGTGGCCCATAGACATCTACATCTATCTTCGTTTGCGAATCAAAATGCAGATGTGTTGTCATCCGTGAGGATTAAGATGGAATGCCTCTTTTCCAGTAAAAAGGGTCTCCGGTTCTCTACACTCACCATACGAAACACAGCAGTGTTAAGCTGCTATTTCACGTTGGTATTCTGTGAGAGCGTGGTCCTTCCCTGGTCGAGGCGACCCATTCGTGCTACAACTATACTACTAATATAGCTGCAGCATGGCTCTACCAGGTAAAAAAAATATTTATTAGGTATTTTGAAAAGATGTAAAATAAATATTAATAGTATATATCTAGAATATTTTTGCATATCTCAAAGCTTATTGAGTGACCGTATACTGATACATACAATACGATGAATGCAAACGTCAAACATCAAAATGAAGCCAATTTACGAGATAAACATCAATACAGATATCACAAGTCCAGTGCTGAACATTGCCCTAATGTGTTCGATACCTGGTAAAATTAAAAAGTGACTTTCAATAAGTAAACATGTAACCTATATTGAAAAAAATTATTCTATTATGTTCTATTCCATTCTGTTTCTGATGTAACATGGTCTTAAGCCTACATTGACTTCCTGCACGTCATGCCAAGTAACCACTCCATCTAATGGTGAACGGTCTATACTCGTCGTAACCGTTTTGTTACCAATCTAATTAAAATAAAAAATATTTCTCTCTTCACAGGCCCCACAGCCTGCGAAATCATGGAAAGGTGTACGAAGCGCAAAAGAATTTGGATCTTCTTGTACGCAATATGACATATTTACTGATAAGATTATAGACGGAAGCGAGGACTGTCTTTATCTTAACGTTTATAGTCCTGACATCACTCCAAGAAACCCACTGCCCGTGATGTTCTGGATTCACGGAGGTGGATACCTAAGTGGCAGTGGCAATGACGATTTATATGGCCCTGAATTCCTTGTCAGGCATGGTATCATTCTCGTCACCATTAACTATAGACTTGGAATCGTTGGTTTTCTCTGCTTAGACACAGAAGATGTTCCAGGTAATGCCGGTGTGAAAGATCAAGTGGCTGCCTTACGATGGGTCAAGAAAAATATAATCAATTTTGGAGGCGATCCAAACAACGTTACAATTTTTGGCGAAAGTGCCGGTGCAGGCTGTGTATCTTTACATTTAATATCACCCATGAGCAAAGGTCTATTTCAAAGAGCAATAATTCAAAGTGGTTCTTCCAAGTGTTGGTGGGCACTAACAAGTAACCCACGAGAGAGAGCGCGACTTCTTGCGCGAAAAATGGGTTTAGATTCGGATGATGACAAAGAATTGTTCAACTTTTATAAATCACAACCTATTGACAAGTTAATTTTAAAGAATGGGAATTTAACGTGGGAAGATGAATACAAAATAGAACCAAAATTTCATTTCACTGTAGTAAATGAGAAGAAATTCGGTGATAACGAAAGATTTTTTTACAGCGACCTTGCTGATCTTTCGCGCAATGATATACACGAAGGGGTTAAAATTATGACCGGGTACAATAAAGATGAAGGTTTATTGTGGTTATGTTGGAAAAGTGACTTTGATAAAACATTGTATCAAGCTAATTTCATTGCTGAATATTTTGTCCCTAGAGCCTTGACTTTAAAGTGTCCTTTGATAGACAAATTAGAGGTTGCACGAAAGATTCGAAAATATTATTTCAACGAAAAATCTATAGAAAAAGATAAATTGGATCCGTTGATAAAGTATTTAACGATGGATATATTTATACAGGGGACGATGAAATGGTTAAAAACAGTTGCTGCCAACAAAAAGAATAAAATATATTTATATACATTCTCATGTACTTCGGATAGAAACGTCATGTCTAATGTATTTGAGGCAAATCGTGTAGTCGATGTCACAAAAGCGGTATGTCATGCTGATGACTTGGCTTACCTGTTTCCATTGAAAGTATACAATTTAACTGTAGATAAAGATTCTAAAAGTTACAAGATGATTAATAATGTGACAAAGTTGTGGACGAATTTCGCTAAATACGGGTATGTTCCTTTTTTTATTTGAACATAGACTTTCCCCATATATTGTCTCATAGGGCGATGGTTTCCATAGATACCATCTTTGACGCGTGCATTATCAACCACAGATTTTTTATGATTTTGAGATCCAATCAGAAAGATGCTACTGCCCATGCCCTGTCACATTCCCCTCTGTCGCTTCTTACGATACTCACGGAACGATATAGGGCATTGGATTATCTCACGCTACTAAATGCGGATATGTATTCATCCAGCGAATACATAGCTCGCCTGTTGATAAGTTGATAAGTGAATGCTGTAGCCAATAGACCCCAATAAACATCTGACCTCGAATAAGAATGAAATTTAAGTAAAAAATCTATACAAATAAATAAAATTAAAATGTAATGTTAAAATAACAGCTTTTTATAAATAATGATGATTCAATTGAAATATCTGCTTTTATGAACAGTCAAAAATAAAGTATATAGTAATAATAGTAAATACCGCGATCATAGTTCCTTGAGAATTATATTTTTATATACAAAAAATCACATTTGTATGCGAAAATAATAATTAAATTTAAAACAAGAAACGGACCAAGTTTATCACCATTGAAACTAGCAAATCGAAATCTATACAAATAAATAAAACTGAATTGTCTGTTTGTAATGACTAATTAACAGCTTTTTACTGAAAACATATGAAAGTATATACGGCACTAATAACAAGAAAACAATTTTTAAAATTTTTATCTGTCGAAACGGCTGGACCGATTTTGAAGGAACTTTCACCGGCACATAGCTGATGTTATAAGGAGTAACTTAGGATACTTTTATTTTAGAAAAAAAATATGAATTAGAATTAGGCTTTGATTAATTAAACCCTATGAAATCGTAGTAATCGTAGCGAAATCGCGAGGGCCAGCTAGTAAGATAAAAAAACTTGTTTAATTTTACAGAAATCCCACGCCAGATTCTAGTTTAGAAGAAAAATGGAATCCTTACACTTTAGAAGAACAACAATATTTAGATATTGGCGAGAAACTAGTTGCAGGCTCATCACCAAATAAAGAAGAAGTTGAGTTCTGGGAAAATTTATTAAGTAAATATGAAAAATATGTGTTTTAAACGAACAACATGATTATTTCTTCGAGCTCTAAATTTCTTTACGTTGCGTTGGAGAATTTCCGATGTAATTATTATAACTTGCTAAAAATTAAACACTCGCTTCAGTTTACGTATCATTTTTAATACCTACATGTATATACTTAAAGGTTTATTATATTATTATGTATTATTAAACGGTGATCGCTACTAAAATTTATTTCATTTGTTTAATTTTAGTATTATTTATCAATCAATAAGCAATATCATTACTTATCTGGATTCTGGAATTTAGAGTTCTGGAGTCTCCAGAAGTAGCTTTCAAATAATATTATTATGTTTTTTGTAGTTAAATTGTTTATTCGTAGCTAATGAATATTATTACGTATGCAGGGTTATTATGCAACAACCGGCCAAATCTGCAGAAAAGGTTCAGAATAAGTAATATAGGCAAATGGTGACAGAAAGATAATAAAAAAAAATCTCAAACATTCTTTCCTATTTATATTTTAAATTCAAAATGCATGTTAATGCATTATTTTAACTGATTTTACTGCGCACGCACACATTCGTTCGGGGGCGATCGGTAAGCAAAAACGTTGGTGCCCATAAATCACATTCAATTTGGGATAATAAATTCAAATATAAGTAGTAATAAGGCTTTTATTTGCTCGTATTTTGAAAACTGCAGTAATAGTTGTTATTATTATCTCCTTTGTTGTTTTCTATATTTATTAATCTCATTACCCAAGACGTCCAGTCTGCGTATCATCTGTATGCAGATGACTTGCAATTGTACACACAAGCGAGTATTGACAATATTTCTACTGCGGTGGACATAATTAACAGGGACCTTGAGTATATTAAGAACTGGTCTGACAGGTTTGGCCTAATGGTCAACCCTTCGAAGTGTCAGGCCATAATAATTGGTAGCCATCGGATGATTCATAGATTGAAAACAGTAGCTCTACCTCCTATCTTTTTTAATAGTACTTAGATTGAATTGCGTTCTACTGTGAAGGATCTAGGTTTATTAATTGATTCTACCTTGAGTTGGAAAGACCAAGGAACGACCGTTGGCCAGAAAGTTACCGGTACCCTGCGCTCTCTCTATCGCCTAAAAAATTTTCTACCATCTGCAATCAAAGCAATGCTTGTGCAAAGTTTAATTTTTCCCCTAATCGACTATGGTGATGTGTGTTATTTCGACCTGAATGCGGATCTTCTCAATAATATGACCGTCTTCTGAATAACTGCATTGTATTCATTTTCAATCTTCGAAAGTATGACCATGTATCCACGTATCGATCTCAATTAAAATGGTTACCTATTCGTCAACGCCGTAGTTTGCGTGCACTCACTACCCTTTATTCTATCCTGATGTCTCCAAATTCCCCTTCCCACTTATTTCCTTAATTTCAGTTGCTTAACGCTAGTCATGAAAGAAACCTCCGCTCTACGAACAACCTTCTTCTCCTATGTCCCTCCCATAGCTCTGGACTTGTTCATTCTTCTTTCCACATTCAATCTATACTCCTTTGTAACGCACTACCTCACGAAATCAGGACGGCTAGCAGTCGTTACGCGTTCAAGATCCTTCATCTTCGGGAATACTTAATTAATAAATTGGCAGAATCATCATAGTAACAGTTTATATGTATTTTTTATATATATATATATATATATATATATATATATATATATATATATATATATATATACTCGTATATATATATATATATATGACGGCACCTGCACCGTTGCAGGTGCGGCGGCGTCGGTTTACCTAGACAGAATTTTTGTAAAAGACACGTGTATCGCACACCTGCGGTATTGCACCTGCGGTGTCGCCCGTCCTGCTTGTATAAAACTGAAGGAGCGGCCGCCGTTAAAGCAGTCTTGGCTCTGACGTGGAACGGTACGCTTGTCGTATTCTGTTACTAGTTTATCCTCGACTCGTTGGATAATTAATTCGTGTAAACGAATTAATTATTATTCCTAACTACAAAATTAGTCTCTGTTCTATACTCAATTACCCTTTCTACATCAGAAGTAGGATAAAGTCCCCATTTTTGCCCACATATAATCTTCGAATAGTATGAGGATTATTACATTTGTGGAAGACTATAATGCATTCCGCATTGATGAATCTGTTTTTATGTTAAATAGCGTAATGAAATTTGCTATGCTACTTACGATATTTTCGTATCATTAAAGTGTAGAGAAAAGATAAAGTGAAATTATTTAAGCCAATTTTTTTTTATTTGTTCGATTTGTATTAAAAGTACCCCGCAAGTATTTTCATTATTTCTTGATGTACCTAAATATGTTAACAAATGTCGAAAGAAGTTGGAGGCTTTCTAAATAACTTATTCAAGTTATGTTGTAATTTGATAGTTCACACGAAGCATGATTATCATTTGCTATATTTTGAAGTTCAAAACGTTTAAGGGATGTACCAAAATAAAGGATTAACTTTAACACGCTATGAATTGAAAATAATAAGTGACATTTTTGTGTTCTAATGTGTTGATCAGTGTTGCAGTATGCTCCGAATATTGTGTCGTCGACAAGATTGGGGTTTGATGTCGAGGGATTCGTAGAAGTCTCTACAACAATGATCAATGAGGAAGATGTTGTGACGGCTAATCGAACATGGTCAGGTACGGCCGAGCGCTGGTAAGATTGAGCCTACACCGCTACAGTCGGTAACTTATCGGCTGATCTTACGGCAGGGCAATTTAAGCGGTCGCCGAACAAATGGTGCTTTGGCGCTGTGAATGGACGTCTGAGGTCGGCTTTCGTAGATTTTGCACAGTTGCCTCCTTCCCTTTGAAATGTTGTGGCATTTGCCTCTACACATAGTGTCTGTTATTTTTTGCAATGTTTTCAAATGTCATACTGTTGCCGTTTCTTAAGAGAATGTGTGATGAATTTTGGAAGCTCTTAATTCCATGGTTCGCAATACATTTATCTCTATTTCTTTTAATTTTACAAAGCAGTGCAACGATTCGCTAGAGCTAGTACGGCTACCGCGCGACGACTCGCTGGCGCGATTGTGGCACGAACGCAGCAGAACGAAAAGCTGGAATGCGTTTGCCTGAAGGTAGCCATATCGGCGCGTTCCAGACTTAAATGAAGTCTGGGATGGTCGACCGTTGTAATATTTAACAAGAGTTAATATCTGTTAGCAGGTGGTGATAACTGATAGACCGTATGCTGTTCACTGTCAACCGCACAAGGACGTGCGACAGTCAGAGGTAGCCTTGTCTGTGCGTCTAGAAAATACAGAGACGTTGCAACACTCTAGCGAAGTAATTATTCTAGTGCAGGAAAGGAAGATGGAGTTGCAGGGAGGCTGGTTTTTGCTGCACTGGGATGTGTTGTGTTGCTGTTGGTTTGCATACTTACGTGTTATCATGTCACTACGTCTCTCACGATACACTTTTGTGTGATTGTGACAGGGACATGTTTGCGGTATGGTTAGTCTGTAATTTTTCTATACTGAATTGAAAAAAAAGAGAGTAAGAAAAAAAGTGGTTCTTACTATCATTGCAGGGCTTTGTGCCGGTCCAATGATATGGCTATAGGGAATAGTGATTCCGGACTAGCGAAAACAGTACTTGAAAAAAAAAGAGAAAATAGAAAAAGCTACAGACTAATCATTTCCATCTAGCATAAAGGTGATTAAAGTTTTGTAGGGCTTACTGCCGGAACAAAACTGATTGTCGCCCAAATCTGAAGGGTCAGTATGGACCGGACCAGACGTTGTTTTATCAGGATGATCGAACGATGTTTTTTTTTCTACAGATAAGTAAGATTGTGATGGAGCGCGTGCGAGGACGCACGCATGTCAGCATGGCCGTGACTGCACCTGCACCGTTGCAGGTGCAGCGGCGTCAGTTTACCTAGACAGAATTCTTGTAAAAGACACGTGTATCGCACACCTGCGGTATTGCACCTGCTGTGTCGCCCGTCCTGCTTGTATAAAACTGAAAGAGCGGCCGCCGTTAAAGCAGTCTGGGCTCTGACGTGGAACGGTACGCTTGTCGTATTCCGTTACTAGTTTATCCTCGACTCGTTGGATAATTAATTCGTGTAAACGAATTAATTATTATTCCTAACTACAAAATTAGTCTCTGTTCTATACTCAATTACCCTTTCTACATATATATATATATATATATATATATATATATATATATATATATATATAATGTATATTGTTATTATGTATATTATATTTTTTATTTGATTATGTGTATATTTATATATCTTCATGAGTTTACATATATCTGACGTTATAATATGTACTTAAGTATTATACATTTTTATTATATTATTATTTTTATTATAATTTATATTATCTGCATCATCCCAAGGTAGACTGGTAGAGAATGCCTTAGGCATTAAGTCCGCCTATATACCACATGTTTATATGAATTTTTAAATAAATAAATAGTTTGTATGTGGTAGAGCCATGCTGCAGCTATCTTAGTTGTATAGTTGTAGCACGAATGGGTCGGCTCGACCGGGGAAGGACCACGCTCTCACAGAATACCAGCGTTAAATAGCGGCTTAACGCTGCTGTGTTTCGTATGGTGCGTCTAGAGAACCGGAGACACTTTTTACTGGAAATGAGGCATTCCATCTAAGTCCTCACGGGTGATAACGCATCTGCATTTTGATTCGCAATCGAGGATAGATGTAGATGTCTATGGGCTACAGCAACTACTTACCGTCAGGAGGACTGTGTGCCCGCTTGTCACTTTTATCCTGTAAAAAAAGTAATTCTTGTGCTAATATATTCTATCTTACTCCTCCACTTGAAGAATTTTGTTCATCTGTGACAAATTAATAGAATAGAAAAGAATATAATAGAATAATTTTTTATTCAATATAGATCACATGTGTAATTCTTACCTCTGTCCTGGGAAGAACCAGCAAGAAACCCAGCGGGACTTTTTTTTTTAAAAGCATATTTTACATTAATGATTGATAGATACAAAATTTATTTTAGAAAAAGCTTGGAAGCGACCACCTCATTCCCAGGGGTTATTATTAACCATGTATTAATTTATACTATAATAACCCTTTTTATACAGTTTCAACTTAACAAAACATTTAAACTTGGTAATAGAGAGAGCCTGTACACTTTCCGGGACCCTGTTGTAATAGCGTATACATTGCCCCATGAATGAATTACTGACTCTGTGGAGTCGAGAAATTGGTATCACTAGCTTGTGATTGTTCCTAGTGTTTACAAAATGTACATCACTAAAATTACCTTTGTTTTTGTGAACATACATTAAATTTTCGTAAATATACTGAGAGGCCAAAGTTAATATATTTATTTCTTTAAATTTATCTCTAAGACTCTCGGTTTGAGGTTGTAAATAGCTTTAATGGCCCTCTTCTGTAAAACAAAAGTAGTTTCTGAATCAGCCGTATTTCCCCATAGCGAAATCCCATAAGACCTTATGCTATGGAAATAACTGAAATAAACTAATCTAGCTGTCTCGACACTAGTAAGACCTCTAATCTTTTTTACAGCATAGGCTGCAGAACTTAGTCTGCTTGCTAGTTTGGACATATGGGGGCCCCACTGAAGCTTTGCGTCGAGAGTGATGCGAAGAAAAACAGTGGATTCGACAGGGCTCAGTTCTTTCCATTTAAAAACACATTGGTACTCAGATTTTTAACATTCATTGTTTTAAATTTAATACATTTAGTTTTATTTCCGTTTAAATGTAGATTATTAACGTTAAACTAATGCACTAATTTTGATATAGCATTATTCACTTCGTCACATTTAAATAATTGACGTTTAAGTTTAAAAATCAAGGAAGTATCATCAGCAAATAATACTATATCATGATTATCCCCTACAAGAGAAGGTAAGTCATTAATATACACTAGAAACAGGAATGGGCCGAGAATGGAGCCCTGAGGGACACCCATTAGTACAGATGACCCGGAAGAACTTTTACCATTGATAATGACTTTCTGTATTCTATTACTTAAATATGAAATAATAAGTTTAAGCGCTGTGTTCTTGACACCATAGTACTGTAGCTTACTGATTAATGTCTCATGGTGTACGCAGTCGAAGGCCTTGCAAAGGTCACAAAATATACCCAAAGCATCTTCTGAATTCTCCCATGCACAAAACATATGTTTAACAAGCTCAACTCCAGCGTCAGTTGTCGAGCGACCCCTTGTAAAACCGAATTGATTGAATTAAATACGTTATTATTATCAAATCAAATCAAATCATTTATTTGCAATCCAAGTGTACATAATTGGTCTTAAATTAAAAATGTGCTTACAACTTAGACGCCCTTTTCAGGCACTGCAAATTTGACGAGGACACTGCTTATATACTATTAACATACATAAAAAATAATTGAAAGCTCTTATTATTATTCTAAGCCAGCGCTTCACTACGATCCAACCTGATGATAATTGGTGGTGCAACCGAAGATGGTGAAGCGAACACATTAATAATTCTAATGTCTAATACCTTTATTCTATAAAAAAAACAGTATATCATAATTTATGTATTTGGCTACTCTTTTAAAAATAACCCTGTATGTACACTTCCTCCACGACACAGAAGAAAATCCTTATCTGGATAGTTACGTTTCTTTTTAATAACAATCATATTTCATCGTCACTGGTATAATTAACATAGGTAATTTAACTAACTCCATTTCTTCGGGGAGGCGGGGGAATGATGATTATGATGATTTAATTAACATACTATGTAGTAGTGTTGGAGACCAAATGCAATGGCAAATGCGTGGTGTACGAATATCCACTACCCCATATCGTCGTGTGGTTGTCGTTAGAGGGGACAGCCCTAGAGGGTTGGAAGTGGACCTCCCATGACCCCACCGAACCTCAGGTCACACGGGCCGAATCTCGGGAGATGCTCGCGTTACTTGCACGAGGCTCAAGTATTTTAATCTGTTTCTTGTCCCGTTTTAAATTTTCTCTCCCCCTTTTAAAGTTAACGACACTGTAATGCCTACGTCGTCAGGCCTTTCTTCCGGTAACCTGCCACGCCTTATTACACGATCATGCCACCGATGCGCAAACTCCCGCAGCAACCTGTAGTTCCCGCAGCACCTGGCCACTGACGAAATCCGGGTAATAAATCGTTCCTTGAACCGAACGAACTGATTCATTCATCATTTTCACTTTTGGGTCGTCATACAAAGGATATTGCCATTGAACATGGTGAATATCCTCCTCTGTAGCATCACTTCCAAATACTATATCCACACAGTTGCTAGTCGCACAGTCTCTTCCGAAAGCATCCATGTCCAGTGACAATCTAATAGGTTTGGTAGTCGGGGGGGACTCAGGTATACCTAAGTCACTAATACTTCCCGTGTCATATTCTTTAGCATTTTAATTAAATCAATCAATCTATTACAGTTCATAAAAGTCCATAGTTGCCGCGTTTGGCCGGCGGGTTGGCACCCGCAGTTTTTATTATTGTTGGTTGTTATCAAGGAAGGTGTTACTACCTACCTTCTGTTTCAGATTTCCTCTGTGCCTTCTAACAACACCCACGTAATGATATGGGTTATTGCATATTTTTACATTATTACACGGTTAGAATTTTTATTAGACTATAGTGTGATCCACGACCGTGTTAGGCACCGCTATGTGTAGTTCATACTTTCCTTTCATTTGCAATTAAAGTAATATTGGTATATTAAAAAATAGTTCAATAATAATAACTTTAAAATATAGACACACCAAACATTTTTTTATAGGAGAGGGGGCAAACGAACAAGCGGCTCACCTGATGGTAAGTGGCTACCGCCGCCCATGAACAACTGCAACACCTGGGGAATTGCAAATGCGTTGCCTGCCTTTTAAAAAGGAGTAAGCTTTCTTCTTGAAGGTCCCTAAGTCGTGTCGGTCCCGAAAAATGGCTGGTGGTAAACGATTCCACAAGTAAGTTGTGGGAGGAAGAAAACTTCTAAATCGCATAGTGGTGGACCGCCAATCATCCAGATGGTATGGATGCTAGCGCGAGTTTTATTGCAAATAAAAGTTTATTTTTATAAAAGTAGTGGAAACATTATGAAGATATTTAATGTTTCTGTTTGTCTTACCAGGTTATATTATACAAGTTATACATGTATAATTTTATGTGACATTGTTAAGCAGTTACGATTTTCCCACATTTTATTAACTCGCCTTTGTATATGTCTGTTCGGGTCGAATTTAGTAATTGATTTAAAAATAACTTCCCGAAGAGCTGGAGACTTGAAATTTTAAACATAGCTCAGAATTGGATGACAATGTAAGAATACACAAAAATAATAGAATAAAATAAGCGATTTTGTACTCTTAAGTTCGTTTTAAAAACGTGGTATATTTTTTTTATCGATTGACTTGTTTCTCATTTTAATGAGCTCGTGACTGAGGTAACCTTGATTATTTATTTTTGTAATATTGAGTTAGTTGAATAAGAACGACGAAATTTTTAGAATGTGGCATGCTCAATAATGATTTCTTATATTAACACGAACACGACACATTTAAATAAAACTAATTTTACGGATTTTATCGCGTATATTAACTTATTTTGTATTCCCGACGTTTCGAGTACTTCATAGCACCCATGGTCACGGGGGAGACTGAGTTGTATGACGTCCCAGTGTCATAGTTAACCACGGCTACCTCCAGATTCAAAATTATTAATTTTTGTTCCGACCTACGCAGTATGAACTTACAGTATCATGAAGGCTTGCAGTTGTATGCTTGGGTTGGGATTTAATTTTATTAATTATGGGCTACCATCTGCTTGGGATCCCATAATTAATAAAATTAAATCCCAACCCAAGCATACATAAAATTAGTTTTATTTAAATGTGTAGTGTTCGCGTAAATATAAGAAATCATTAAGTGTAATTTTTACCTCCTGTGAGCATCGCGCAAATCTACGGGCTATCATGTTAGTTATCTTGAAGTCTTACAGTTGTATGCTTGGGTTGGGATTTAATTTTATTAATTATGGGATGCAAAGCAGATGGTAGCACCCAGCCATCTTCTCTATTGAAATTAGGATGTTTGTCGATTCTTCACATCCCCAAAAACCCACGTTAAGGAACACATAGCTGATGTAAAGAATCGATGCTCCGGGAAGTCTGCAGTCTGTGAACATGTACAGGATTGCCCCCGTCACTACATTAGATTTGATAGACCACAAATCCTCGCTAAAGAACACCGATTCCTTCACAGGATGATTCCCGAGGCTATTGAAATCAAAAAACATCCTAATTTCAATAGAGAAGATGGCTGGGTGCTACCATCTGTTTTGGATCCCATAATTAATAAAATTAAATCCCAACCCAAGCATACAACTGTAAAACTTCAAGATACTGTAAGTTCATACTGCGTAGATCGGAACAAAAATTAATATTTTTTAACCTGGAGGTAGCCGTGGTTAACTATGACACTGGGACGTCATCCACGTCAGTCTACCCCGTGACCATGGGTGCTGTAAAGTGCTCGAAACGTCGGTAATATAAAATAAGTTAATATACGGGGCATACTTAAGTTCCGTCGCGTATGCTACTACAGTTTCTCTGTTAAATTATTCATATAATCGTCATAAACGATGGTAAAGCACAATCACTTAGCCTAACAAAAGTCAAATCACTCTTATCTTGAATATACAATATAATCGAACGACGAAGCAAACCGTTGAGTTGCAATGCGTGATTATATCGACAACAAAGTTTGGTTGATCTGATCTGGTCTGATCGAGAAAGATAGCGGAAGGCTTATATTGTAACTCCAATGCGTTTTTTTTTTCAATTTTATTCCTTTGTAGTTATTTGTTTAATTATTATAAATATACTTTGTTTGAGCCGAGGTAGCTCAGATGGTTAGCGCTCGCTGTAAGCTTCACAGTACTCGAGCAACCCGGGTTCGATCCCCGCCGGCACCAATGAAATTGTTAATTGCAATTTAAGTGCTGATTTACCACGTGCTCGACGGTGAAGGAAAACATCGTGAGGAAACCTGCATGTCTAAGAAATAAGAAAAAAAATATTGTGAAGTTCGCCAACATGCATTGGGGCAGCGCGGCGGACATTTCCTTACCCTAAAACCCTCTCAGAAACGAGAGGAGGCCTGTGCCCAGCAGTGGCACGTAAATAGGCTGCAACTTTATCCTTTGTTTAGTTTTAAATTTACTATAACTTTGACCTCGTGACATCAAACACGTCGGTCCCCCCGTGACCATGAGTGCTGTAAAGCACCCGAAACGTCGGGAATTAAAAATTCGAAATTAAACGAGATACAATCTGTAGAATTAGTTTTATTAATGGTACACATTAGTATTCGTGTAAATATAAGATATCATTATAATTTTTTTCTTCATTGGCCAATAGCAGAAACATGTTAATCGTCAACATTTAAGCTTTTAAAGTTTCCCACAACCGTCACAAATGATAAGTAGGGCAGCCTCAAAGGTGTGAAGCGTATTTTAATGTGAAACTAGGTGGCAGAATAGAAGCTGCCTAGGAGTCTGTCAGGGTATATACCATTCTCTTCCTATTTCTGCCGCTAAGCAGTACTGCTAGCACTGATGTGTTCCGTTGTGAAGGGTTTAGAGAGCCAATATAATTATAGACTATAAACCATTCCATCTTAATCCTCAGAGTAACATTATTTAAAATTAGAAATTATTACATTCAAGGTCTATTAATTATATTTAATCACTTAAAAGATGAGTGATTGATAGAACATAAGTAATGATGATGCTATCGCTGATTAAAAACTCATTGATATATGAGTTATGACAACATTTTATAATGCTTGTAAAAACGAAGTCAAATTAAAATTGTTTATTTGCATGAATATAGGACATCGAATGGGTTGGCTCGACCGGGGAAGAACCACGCTCTTACAGAATACCAGCTTAAAATAGCAGCTTAATGCTGCTGTGTTTCGCATGGTGAGTGTAGAGAACCGGAGACCCTCTTTACTGGAAAAGAGGCATTCTATCTTAGTCCTCACGGCTGACAACGCATCTGCATTTTAATTCGCAAACGAAGATTGATGTAGATGTCTATGGGCCACAGCAACCACTTACCATCAGGTGGACTGTGTGCTCGTTTGTAAACCTTATACTATAAAAAAAAACATAATAATGCAGCTTATCACACGTTATTTACTACGTAGTAGAGCCACGCTGCCGCATATCATGGTTATAGCACGCATGGGTCGGTCGCTCTCACAAAATACCAGCGTAAAATAACCGCTTAATGCTATGTTTCGTTTGGTGAGTGGAGACCCTTTTTACTGGAAACGAGGCATGCCATGTCAGTCCTCAGGCCTGACAACGAATCAGCATTTTGATTCTTAATTGAGGACTAATGTAGATGTCTATGGGCCACAGCATCACTTACCGTCAGGTGGACTGTGTGCTCGTTTATCATCGTTATTCTATAAAAAAAAAATAACAGTCCACTGCTGAACATAGGCGTCCCCATAGATCAGCTAATAGGGCGGATATTCCGAATTCCGCCATCATAAACTACGACAGAACTAGAAATTCTATCTTCATCATATTGATGCCTAGCGGTCCACTATCGAGCTATTTACGCGAAACTTTTGGCCTCACATGACCATACTGTGGATTTTACTATCGCCAGCGGTTTTTCTGGACCGATACAATTTAACGACCTTCAAGAAAAGAGCATACTATTTTCTAAAAGGCCAGCAACTCACTTGTAATTCCCCTGGTGTTGCAGATGTACATGGGCGACGGTGATTACCTACCATCAGGTGAGTGGTATACTCGTTTGCCTCCTCTTCCATAAAATAATACAGATGGATTGCCAACCGGAAGGAAGGAGAAAGATGCTGCTGCTCTCCTTCTGATTAATTTCCCTCTGTCGCCATTTACATGGATGATATTGGGTAGTGGATTCCCTGACGCCACTACTGATAATGACGAAATTAAAAACTGGAGCGAAATCCGAGCTGGTTTACCTATAACATCAGAGCATTAAACACGTCAGTCCCCCCGTGATTACAGGCGCTGTAAAACTTTCTAAAAATCATGAGAAAATAAAATGTAACGGGGTAAAATATAACAAATCATTGTGTGATAAAATCCATTGAATAATCTTTCCTATTATCCATCAGCACGTAGAAGTCCAATTATAAATACCATATCCAGCAGAGTTCTCTCTCTTTGCAAATAGGATTTTCCTTAATCATCACGCTTAGCAGGCGAATTAACGTTCGCAGTTCTAGATCTAGTCTAGCATCTTTGACACTGCTGCCCCTCGCCAGTCTGGTTCTCATAATATTTCTTATTTACTTAGATTGCTCTCGGAACTCATAATGGAAGATTTATCTGACATTTCCTATAGTCGCCTATTCCAACTCCCACGGGACGAAGTTCGCAGTTCTAGATCTAGTCTAGCATCTTTGACACTGCTGCCCCTCGCCTGTCTGGTTCTCATAATATTTCTTATTTACTTAGATTGCTCTCGGAACTCATAATGGAAGATTTATCTGACATTTCCTATGGTCGCCTATTCCAACGCCCACGGGACGAAGTTCGCAGTTCTAGATCTAGTCTAGCATCTTTGAAACTGCTGCCCCTCGCCTGTCTGGTTCTCATAATATTTCTTATTTACTTAGATTGCTCTCGGAACTCATAATGGAAGATTTATCTGACATTTCTTATAGTCGCCTATTCCAACTTCCACGGGACGAAGTTCGCAGTTCTAGATCTAGTCTCGCATCTTTGAAACTGCTGCCCCTCGCCTGTCTGGTTCTCATAATATTTATTATTTCCTTAGATTGCTGTAGGAACTCATAATGGAAGATTTATCTGGCATTTCTCATAGTCGCCTATTCCAACTTCCACAGGACGAAGTTCGCAGTTCTAGATCTAGTCTAGCATATTTGACACTGCTGCCCCTCGCCTGTCTGGTTCTCATAATATTTCTTATTTCCTTAGATTGCTGTAGGAACTCATAATGGAAGATTTATCTGACATTTCTTATAGTCGCCTATTCCAACTTCCACGGGACGAAGTTCGCAGTTCTAGATCTAGTCTCGCATCTTTGAAACTGCTGCCCCTCGCCTGTCTGGTTCTCATAATATTTCTTATTTCCTTAGATTGCTGTAGGAACTCATAATGGAAGATTTATCTGGCATTTCTCATAGTCGCCTATTCCAACTTCCACAGGACGAAGTTCGCAGTTCTAGATCTAGTCTAGCATCTTTGACACTGCTGCCCCTCGCCTGTCTGGTTCTCATAATATTTCTTATTTCCTTAGATTGCTGTAGGAACTCATAATGGAAGATTTATCTGACATTTCCTATAGTCGCCTATTCCAACTTCCACGGGACGAAGTTCGCAGTTCTAGATCTAGTCTCGCATCTTTGAAACTGCTGCCCCTCGCCTGTCTGGTTCTCATAATATTTCTTATTTTCTTAGATTGCTGTAGGAACTCATAATGGAAGATTTATCTGGCATTTCTCATAGTCGCCTATTCCAACTCCCACGGGACGAAGTTCGCAGTTCTAGATCTAGTCTAGCATCTTTGAAACTGCTGCCCCTCGCCTGTCTGGTGCTCATAATATTTCTTATTTCCTTAGATTGCTGTAGGAACTCAAAATGGAAGATTTATCTGACATTTCCTATAGTCGCCTATTCCAACTTCCACAGGACGAAGTTCGCAGTTCTAGATCTAGTCTAGCATCTTTGACACTGCTGCCCCTCGCCTGTCTGGTTCTCATAATATTTCTTATTTCCTTAGATTGCTGTAGGAACTCATAATGGAAGATTTATCTGGCATTTCTCATAGTCGCCTATTCCAACTTCCACAGGACGAAGTTCGCAGTTCTAGATCTAGTCTAGGATCTTTGAAACTGCTGCCCCTCGCCTGTCTGGTTCTCATAATATTTCTTATTTACTTAGATTGCTCTCGGAACTCATAATGGAAGATTTATCTGACATTTCTTATAGTCGCCTATTCCAACTTCCACGGGACGAAGTTCGCAGTTCTAGATCTAGTCTCGCATCTTTGAAACTGCTGCCCCTCGCCTGTCTGGTTCTCATAATATTTATTATTTCCTTAGATTGCTGTAGGAACTCATAATGGAAGATTTATCTGGCATTTCTCATAGTCGCCTATTCCAACTTCCACAGGACGAAGTTCGCAGTTCTAGATCTAGTCTAGCATATTTGACACTGCTGCCCCTCGCCTGTCTGGTTCTCATAATATTTCTTATTTCCTTAGATTGCTGTAGGAACTCATAATGGAAGATTTATCTGACATTTCTTATAGTCGCCTATTCCAACTTCCACGGGACGAAGTTCGCAGTTCTAGATCTAGTCTCGCATCTTTGAAACTGCTGCCCCTCGCCTGTCTGGTTCTCATAATATTTCTTATTTCCTTAGATTGCTGTAGGAACTCATAATGGAAGATTTATCTGGCATTTCTCATAGTCGCCTATTCCAACTTCCACAGGACGAAGTTCGCAGTTCTAGATCTAGTCTAGCATCTTTGACACTGCTGCCCCTCGCCTGTCTGGTTCTCATAATATTTCTTATTTCCTTAGATTGCTGTAGGAACTCATAATGGAAGATTTATCTGACATTTCCTATAGTCGCCTATTCCAACTTCCACGGGACGAAGTTCGCAGTTCTAGATCTAGTCTCGCATCTTTGAAACTGCTGCCCCTCGCCTGTCTGGTTCTCATAATATTTCTTATTTTCTTAGATTGCTGTAGGAACTCATAATGGAAGATTTATCTGGCATTTCTCATAGTCGCCTATTCCAACTCCCACGGGACGAAGTTCGCAGTTCTAGATCTAGTCTAGCATCTTTGAAACTGCTGCCCCTCGCCTGTCTGGTGCTCATAATATTTCTTATTTCCTTAGATTGCTGTAGGAACTCAAAATGGAAGATTTATCTGACATTTCCTATAGTCGCCTATTCCAACTTCCACAGGACGAAGTTCGCAGTTCTAGATCTAGTCTAGCATCTTTGACACTGCTGCCCCTCGCCTGTCTGGTTCTCATAATATTTCTTATTTCCTTAGA
Organism: Parnassius glacialis; assembly: GCA_033319125.1. Classification (NCBI taxonomy): domain Eukaryota; kingdom Metazoa; phylum Arthropoda; class Insecta; order Lepidoptera; family Papilionidae; genus Parnassius; species Parnassius glacialis. The sequence continues at coordinate 40,766,584 of JAVANC010000009.1, read as the reverse complement.
TTGCTGTAGGAACTCATAATGGAAGATTTATCTGGCATTTCTCATAGTCGCCTATTCCAACTTCCACAGGACGAAGTTCGCAGTTCTAGATCTAGTCTAGGATCTTTGAAACTGCTGCCCCTCGCCTGTCTGGTTCTCATAATATTTCTTATTTACTTAGATTGCTCTCGGAACTCATAATGGAAGATTTATCTGGCATTTCTTATAGTCGCCTATTCCAACTTCCACGGGACGAAGTTCACAGTTCTAGATCTAGTCTCGCATCTTTGAAACTGCTACCCCTCGCCTGTCTGGTTCTCATAATATTTTGTTATTTACTTAGATTGCTATCGGAAGTCCTATATATCTGGCATTTTCTATAGTTGCGATTCCTACAACCACGTGACGGGGTGATGATTATCTTACGGAGCCATCACGCTGGTGACAAGGTATACTTTCTGTGCCTGTGATGCAATACTTACTGTGCATTATACTTATTAATTTTTTCCTTAATCGAAGCATATTTGACAATACAATTTATCATTTCTGATCATAAATCTTATCACAGTGCAATCATCTAATCAAATCAATCAAGGACAGGTTCGTGTTACCTAAGGCATTTAGATTTTCCGTACATAGATCGTTTGTGTAGACTAGTATTATTAGCCCAATGAAGGCTACTAATCTTCCACTCACCAGATGTCGCTAGTTGTGACTGAGGTAAAGTTTTTTGTTACACAGTGTCAGTTAATTGAGAAATTCATTTTAAATAATAGTTTATCATTATCTAGAGTATTATATTAATACACAACACAATGCGTCAGTGGTTTGATTTTTAATTTTTTGCACTTTATAACTCTTTTTTTTAAACGGCTTTTAGTTATATTTATAGTTTGATTTATTCATTTCTAATGCAATTAATATAAAATATAACTAATAGTACAGAAAGAAACCTCAAAGATTACATTTTCCTAAGAAATTATCGTCCCCGCTATGAAATCTCTCAAATATTTTACCTCACTGTAAAGTGGTGCCGCCCTGGTGGCAGAAAAATTTGTGAATGCCCTCATTATCCAGCACACAGCCAGCGTGAACGATACCACTGATAGACGAGAGAAAGAAGAGTGACGAGTACGGAACAAATAATAATAACGTCCTCTAGACCTGCTTCGGTCACGGCGGCCAGTCTTAACGGAGACTAGCCATCTGCGCAGTACAGGTGGTACAGGTATATTGCGCCTAAGTGTACGCGCCCAATATACGAAACACAACTCCAAATTAAAAAAAGAATTCCAGTGTAAAATAGCATTAAGCTGCTATTTTACACTGGAATTCTGTGGTCCTACCCCGGTAGAGCCGGCCCATTCGTGCTGCAATCATAATATGCAGCGCAGCTCTATTATTTATTTATTTAAACTTCATACAATATCATGTATAGGCGGACTTAACGCATGAGGCATTCTCTACCAGTCAACCTTTATATTAAATACCATATAGTAAAAAGCGCAAGCATAGGTGCACTCTCTATTGCCTCATTTTCATAGTCCTATGGGACGGTAAACTGACACGACCAGAGAGAGATCAGGCGCAGGGCCAACGGCTTTATGTGCGTTTGGGATACGGGGGTGAAACACCGCCAACTATCTGACTCCGCCCTGCTGAGATTCTCTTGACAAAATAAAACCCAACAACAAATTTTTAGCCTAACCCGCAATTCAAACCCGGTGATCGCCATGTGATTTCCATGATCAACAGTCGCGTTTACGATCGTTAGACCAAAGAAGCAGTTATAAGGAAGAAGGAACATATTATAGTCTCAATATCCAAGTACGTTGGTATAACCAACGTATAAATGAATGAATTAATGAATATACTTTATTCTACACCACAAACAAATAACATAACAAATTGCAGATTATAAGCACAATTTGGCGGCCTTATCGCTACATAGCGATCTCTTCCAAGCAACCAACAACGTACTTGGATATAATATGTTGTTATACAATCCTACACGATCAAAGTTTGCCTAGAAGAAATTACTTTTAGCAATACGACAGCCCACTACCTCTTAACATTTTTTAAATTTTAATATTTATTATTCTTATTATACTAAGAATAATAATTCTTATTTCGTGTATATTTGGGGTATGGGAAATATAAATAATAATCTATCTATCAATAGAGATAACCTCTCTGGGACGAAGCAATTACAATGGAATTAGCTTCAAAATAAGCCGGAAGAATTCGATTGATTCGTATAATTTATCTATCAAACAAGCAACACGTAACTAAAATAAAAAGCGCAACATTATGTTGACGACAGTGGTTATAAAACATATTTATGAGGTTTTTGTTGGTATTCTATCAAATTTAGCTTCAAGGTTGATTTTATTGACGTTATTGATAAAAATAAAAACTCATTGACTAAGAAAATATGTTCATATGCAATTTAAATAATATTTAGTTCTTCGATGTAAAAAAATATATTTATCTTTTTTAAATCTACTACCGTTTCGAAATGAAGTTCCTCTGACATAATAATGTTGATATGCCAAGAATTTATAACGGCAATCATCTGAAAATTTTTACGTACTACTGACAAAATCTATTGATAGTATATCTATTTATACCTACTTCACACTAAACTAATGTTTCCTTAATGCTAACGCAAATTACTGTGATGCGAACCTGCATCTCTGAGAAATAAATATATTTCAAAAACATGTGAAGTACGCCAACGCATTGAACGAACCACGAACCTCACCTCGAACCACGCATTGTGGCATCGCGGCGGCCACTCACTGCTATAAAAAAACCTCTCATGAATGAGATATCATCTATGCCCAATCGTACACGCTAGGGTGTACCTGACAGGTTTACCTGTACAGTTTAACTGTACCTACAGGTAAACCGGAGCGTGTATGTCGCACAACTGTGCAGGTTTCCACACCTGCATAGGCAAGTCGAAAAAATATACCTATAAAAATATAAAAAAATAACCTAATACCTGTGCAGTTTAACTGAGCGTGTGTGGCAGTCGCCTGCGCAGGCGTCAGTTGTCCGTGATTGCTAGAGGGGAAAAACACTCGTTTGCTCTCCCTTTTGCAAGGTATATTAACGTCACTGTTATACGTGGTAGAGCCATGATGCAACTATTAGTAGTATAGTTGTAGCACGAATGGGTCGGCTCGACCGGGGAAGGACCACGCTCTCACAGAATACCAGCATAAAATGGCAGCTTAACACTGTTGTGTTTCGTATGGTGAGTGTAGAGATCCGGCAACCCTTTTTACTGGAAAAGAGACATTCCAGCTTAGTCCTCACGGGTGACAACGCATTTGCATTTTGTTTCGCAAACGAGGATAGATGTATACGTCTATGGGCCCCAGCAACCACTTACCATCAGGTGAACTGTGTGCTAGTTTGTCATCCTATCCTATAAAATAGGCGATATAGCTTTTATCATTATTGTATCCTGCTTCTCAATTAAGGGAGTCACCGCTGATAACAGTTTAAGATACGTTTTTCATCCATTCGTAGATAATTGCGGCAATCTTTCGCCACAAATTTCAATTGTTTCAATAACTTGACATGAGAGTACTGTTTTCTTTACAGTAACCATGCTTTGCACTACTGTTGATGGTGTCTTCGTTTAAATTTTCTTTTCTTTAATAACACAAAAAACAAACCTATTAACGCTACTGTGTCGAGATCAAGTGCCGTTGCCGGTGCCGTGGTTCCAACTGAGAGTTTGTACAGGTTTACCTCTACGTGTATGGTCTATTCTCAGTTCAAGTTTACATGTACAGTTGAACTGTACAGGTAAACCTATCAGGTACACCCTGGCGTGTATGGCCTGCTTAAAGTTATCTTTGGCTATGCTATCGGAGTCAAATTCAAAGTATTTTTTTTATTCTATTTAGGCTACTACTTTTTTTATAGAAAGACTAAAATAGATTCATTTAGAATCAGAATGCATATGCGTTCGTATGCCCAGTAATAAAAGTCTTCGGTTTTCTACACTCATCATACGAAATACGGAAGTATTAAGCTGGTATCTTAAGTTTTTTATTTCTATGAGAGAGTGGTCGTTTCCCGGTCGGCCCGACCCTGTCGTGCTACAACCATAATATATACAGAATAGCTACAGAATGGCTCTACCACGTAAAAATATATAGCTTTCTATATAGCTATAATGAACGTTACCTAATAAAACAAGACCTTCTCGGGGAAGAACCAGCAATAAACTCTAGGGTGTATTTTTAAAGCCATATTACAATTCATTTACAATAATTACAGCTTACAGATTTTTGCAGATTAGATTGCTGCAGATATATTAGTAATACTACTATAGTATTACTAATATACTATGTACACTAATGGGTCAGCTCGACCGAGGAAGAACCACGCTCTCACAGAATACCAATGTAAAATAGCTGCTTAATGCTGCTGTGTTTCGTATGGTGAGTGTAGAGAGCCAGAGACCCTGTTTACTGGAAACGAGGCATTCCATCTAGTCCTCACGCAGCGCATCCGCATTTTGTTTCGTAATCAAGGTTATATGTAGATTTCTTTGGGCCACAGCAAGCAGCAAGATTTATTTTTAACAGTGGTAGAGCCACGCGGCAGCTTTTGCTGTCGCACGGATGGGCCGGCTCGAACCAAGGTGGTACCACGACATCACAGAATACCAGCGTGAAGTAGAGGTTTACCTCTGCGTTTCGCTTGGTGAGTGCAGGTGGCCGGAGGCCCTTTTTACTGGAAATGAGGCATTCCATCTTAGTCCTTACGGATGACAACGCATCTGCATTTTGATTCGCAAACGAGGATAGATGTAGATGTCTATGGGCGGCAGCAACCACTTACCATCAGGTGGACTGTGTGCTCGTTTGTCACCCTTATCCTATAAAAAAAACAACTTACTATCAGGTCGACTGTGTGCTTGTTTATACTTATCCTATAAAAAATACAATGTCCAAGGTCATTGATCATAGCTATATAGTTCGTTTTTGATAGCTCTAATACTGATATGATTTTATCAAATATACTTAAATATCTTCTTATCATCGATATACAACGTTAATATCTATTTGCGTTAACAGTCTGAAATATGCTGAGTGAGGACAGATTTTACACATTATATAATAATAAATATTTTACTTCAAAACATATTTGTTTATAAACAAGTGAATACATGTGAATTTAGAGTAATTAATTAAGTTGAGTAAACACAGTGAAATGATTCAAGTGCAAGTTAGTGAAGGTATTTTGGAGGGGGAAGTAAAAAACAATGAGTATGGAGGGAAAATCTATAGCTTTAAAGGCATTCCATATGCTCAGCCACCCGTTGGAGACTTGAGGTTTAAGGTAATTAGTGAACTTACGCACTCTAGAATTAGCACTATGCTCAATGACCCGGCAGATAGGTCTTAAGGTGAACACGGACAAGCAAAGGTCATGAGTTACGTCCATATTACACCTATGCCAATAGTTGGGAACACTACGCTCAAGGTTGTTGACGAGTGTGCTTACTTAGGATAAATTGGCCAACAGGTCAATCGATGGATCCAACTCTGCTGGGCAGCGTTAGCTAGATTAAGACATATCTTTTCATTACGTATTCTTCAAAACTAAATAAAGCCATACAGCTCAAAGAATCAATAACCGATAGTAAAGAAAGATTCTCGATTGGCAGCCTTAGACGTAGTTTATTGCAGCTCTACCTCGCTAGATGGAGTAACCTGGTAAGAGTGGCTGTATTCGGCAGTGTACTTGTAAACAGCTTTAATGATGATGATGAGTGAACTTAAAACTTTCAACGCCATTGTCATTACAAACCATACCACAGTGGTATTATATATTAATTACGTAATATACTATACATTTTCTTAACGTTTGTTTTGAATAATATTAAAACTTTAAATGAGATGCGTACATAAACAGACTGATAGACAGACAAATCTAAGAAATTATAGAAATATATTTAATTGCTTATTTATTGTCTCTTACAATCATTTTTGTCTTAATCATGTTTGTCCCGGCCGTCCACATGTCCATATGCAATTGTTCCGAGCCTAAGTGTTTCTCTGTGTGTAGTATATGTATGTAAATATACAGAAACAAACATCAATGTAACATTTTTTTAAAGAAAAAAAAAAGAAATGAAAATCTTAATATCAATCTAAATTCCCAAAAAAAAAAGATTTAAAATAATTGATATAACCTGTATTTTAATTGATAATATATTTTTCTCAGGCACCGCAACCACCAAAACCATGGAGCGGAGTACGGGAAGCAAAAACATGTGGAAATGATTGCTACCATATTGACTTGTTCACTGGTATGGCACCACATGGCAGCGAGGACTGTTTATACCTCAATGTCTACTCTCCAAATATCACACCTGCAAAACCTTTACCAGTTATGGTATGGATTCATGGTGGAGGTTTTACGAGCGGAAGTGGGTCTGACGTCATATACGCGCCCAATTTTCTAATTAGACAAGACGTCATTCTAGTAACTTTAAATTATAGACTTGAGATTCTCGGTTTTCTTTGTCTTGAAACCGAAGATGTGCCTGGAAATGCCGGCATGAAAGACCAGGTAGCTGCGCTCAGATGGGTCAAGAAAAATATCAGTAGCTTTGGTGGTGATCCCGACAATGTTACAATATTCGGTGAAAGTGCTGGAGGCGCTAGCGTTTCTTTGCACCTGATATCACCGATGAGCAAAGGATTATTCAAAAGAGCAATATCGCAGAGCGGTAATGCGGCATGTTATTGGCCAACAAATTTCATGGCAAAAGAACGATCATTAGCTGTAGCTAAAGAAATCGGATGCAACTCGAAGGACGAGAAAGAGGTGTATGAATTCTTTAAATCTCAGCCTGTAGAAGCACTGATTAAAAAACGAGTTCCACTATTCTACGCTGAAGCAAATAAAGAGTTTCCTCTAATTTACTTCTGCGTCGTCAGTGAAAAAGAATTTGGGGGTAACGAGAGGTTCTTACATGGGGATCCAGTAGATATTTTGCGTAACGGTATTCATGAAGGAGTAGAAGTCATAAATGGATACACGGAAGATGAAGGAGTTTTAATGTTAGGTGTCGGTTTAAATGTCAATAACATGTTTTCTCAAGCAAACAAATTTTATGAATATTTTGTTCCAAGACCTTTTGCTTTATCTTGTACAGCAACCGAGCAAGTGAAGATAGGTAAATTAATGAAGGAATTCTATTTTAATGATGAAGATGTGTCTATAAAGAATGTGGATAAACTATATCAATATTTGGGTGCAGAAGGGTTTAGCTACCCTGCCGTTCTTTGGCAAAAGATTTGCACAAGCTCATGCAAAAACAAAACTTACCTATACAAATTCACTTGCAAGTCAGAAAGAAACGTATTCAAATACCTGCTGGGTGTTTTTGACATCATTGGAGAGAAGAATGTCGTTTGTCATGCTGACGATTTGCCTTACCTCTTTCCGATCGCCATTAATAATGAGAAAGTACAAATGAATTCACCAACATTTAAAATGATTGATCAAGTAACTAAACTTTGGACAAACTTCGCCAAATATGGGTAAGTTATCAACTTTTTCGAGTGCCAGGTTTAATATTCAAAATTTTTTCAAATCTTCCAGAAAACCAACTGCAGGAAAATCCATCCAATGTATCAAATCTAAATACCACAAACTATTCATGCTTAGTTTGTTAGTACAGTATTTCGTTAGGATAGGATTTCTGAAATCAATTTGTGTAGTGGCCACACTTATCAAGCGAATTAGCAACGACGTCTGCGTTCCGAATTGAGGGTTTGACATCCGTGAAATCAATGGCCTTGGTATCTTTCAGGCATTGCACTTGTATCTACGCTCACGTGACTTGGGATGAAGATTTTATATTAGTAAAAACGTTCAACGGGAATACCTGATAATAAATGGATAGGCAGAAAAAAAAAATACATTTATTGTCACCTCTGAGTATTCACCACACAAGAAACGGCATTTATGCTGGTTCTTTACAAAGTTTTATGATAATCAAACTCGATAATGTTTGAAGTTACAATAACATCATTATCATCACTCACCACTTTATGGGTTGACTAGTAGAGAAGGTCTCAAAGCATTAAGTCCACCCTTTGTATTCTTTTGTTTTAAGGAATGGAATTAAGAATAAATAAATAAATCAGCCTGCGGCAGTCTACTGCCGCACATAGGCCTCTCCCAAGGCTCTAAACTCAGTCTTCGACTACACGCATCCAATTCCCACTCGCCACATTAAACCTATCTTAAAATGGATATGTAGTCGTATCGAGTGTAATTTTAACTTTTTATTTCCTCAGTCATGGACTGAAGTTTTTAATCTAAGGTGTCTGAGGAAATAAGGAAAAAAGAACTTACATAAACAGCCTCATGCCTTTAATCCCCGAGGGATAGGCAAAGTCTAGGGAGCAGTGAGCTACTCGGACCAAGACCAAGCCAAAAATAATACTTGCTCACAACAATACAATCCACTTGCTCAGAATATGTATATATGTTTTCGCATTAGTAAAAGTGAAAATAAATTGACAAAACAAACATTTAAACATTTTAATTCTTTAGAAACCCAACACCTGACAGCGACCTCGGAGTCACTTGGAGGCCATATTCCTTGGAGGAACAGGCGTTTTTGGACATAGGTGAACAATTGGTCCCCGGAACAGCACCAGACAAGGAAATTATGGAATTTTGGGAAAATACTTACAAAGAATATTGTCCTAAATATGCTCCTTGATATTTTTTTGGTACCCATGAATAAATTATTTTGAAACAAAAATATTTAATATTTATAGTGTACAAAGGAGAATATAATAAAAGTATGAGAGAAAATAGTTTTCTACCGACTTCAAAAAGGAGGTACCGAATTCGACTGTATGTTTTTGTTTACGTGTGTTACCTCATGCTGCCATGCATGCTTTGTTCTACATGAACTGATTTCGATGATTCTTTTTTTATTTGAAAGCAAGTACTTCTCATGTACTGTCGTAAATTAGATTAAGGTCTGACCAATTGTTTTTGAGTTATCCTTAATAATATATATATTGAAGTCGGTTGTACAAAATTTTTAATTATATTTTATAAGACTGAAGTAACAAACGCACCTACAGTCCACATGATGGTAAGTGATTAACTGCAGCCCATAGACACCTGCAATTGCAGCTGTAATTATGCTGGCTCTTTTAACGCTTTTGATCAGAACACAGAACTAACGCTCTGCTGCTTGGCGGATAAGAGACATGGGCAAGAGTGGCGCCTATTCAGACTGACTTTAGGCAGAGAAGGAGTCTTACCACAAAGTAGATGTGAAGAAAAGTAAGGTTAAGATAGTTCACTTACGCCACGTCATGACGTTATGGACATAATGTTATGCCCCGGGGTCTTCAGTAGTCGTCAGAGTTACACAGTAAGTAGAATATGTCATAAACATTATGATTAGCAAGCAGAGGCTGGCAAGCGAATATTAATATCATCATAAAATATTTTTAACTGGAAGAGGCATGTTGCAGCTATATTACTGGTATAGTTGTAGCACAAATGGGTAGGCTCCACTGGGAAAGGACCACGCTCTCACAGAATACCAGCGTACAATAGCAGCTTAACTGTGTTTCGTATGGTCAGTGAAGAGAACCGGAGACCCTTTTTACTGGAAACGAGGCACTCCATCTTAGTCCTCACGGGCGACAACGCATCTGCCTTTGATTCGCAATCGAGGATAGATATAGATGTCTAAGGGCCACAGCAACCACTTACCATCAGGTGGACTGTGTGCTCGTTTGTCACCCTTACCCTATAAAAATATAATAGCTCCTAATAAAGTCACTGCTGAACAAAGGGCCTCCCCCAACCACTGCCACAAATCACGGTCCTGTATACATCGACTTGCTGAATGCGCGCCTGACACTTTACTCATCGGTACGAGACTGCTAATCAAGAATCTTACTTCCCCATCCGTTGTCGGTTCTTCGAGCTATATAGCCGGTCCGTTGCCTTCGGCTTACTGACCCGTTCGGCTATGTCAGTTACTTTGATTCATTTTCATTGAAAATTATATCATGCAGCAAATTTTCGAGCATACTCCTCTGCATAACTCGCTGAGTGACTTTAACCTTCCTCATATGTGTTTCCCACCTTTCCCATTCCCAACTGCATTGGGTTCTCATATTCATTTCAGCCTATCTACAGTCTCCCTCTTAGGTTGCTTTTAACGGTGGAGATATTCGCCATAGTTGCCCCGCTCGGCGGGTAAATTGACAAGCGTAGTTTTTTTTATTATTTTGAGGTATTATCAGGAACATGCTACGGCCTAAATGAAATGGAAAATATCAAATTTTTTGGACGTAAGAAAATAAAATTTGATTTGTCATATGTCATTTTTAAAATTTACTAAATCTATTACCGTTTCTAAATGAGGATTCATTCAACGGCGAAATAAACGGATGAAATGGGGTAGTGGATATTCTATCCACGACACGGCAATTCATCATTCTCATACATAATTATGTATTTGCAAACGCGTATACCATCTACTTTAAAGGCATTGTTAACTACAGTAGTTATATTACTATGAGAATGTGCAAGAGTACCCGCTTAAAACGGAATTTACAGAGCCCGGAAATTAAACTAACCGAAGTTCTAACTTTCGCTGCAAATTCATAATAACTCAAAAATCAAATTTATATGAAACCACATGAGAGGCACCAACTTTCAAATAGATAAAGAATGATCGACATCGGTTCACCGAGTAAGAAGTTATGAGGTAACAGACATAAAAAAACATACAGTCGAATTGAGTACCGCCTCCTTTTTGAAATCGGTAGAAAATGCTTTTGCGAACATACTTATTATCCATACCATCGTTTTAAGCTAAAGTTAGTTCTGAATTTTAGTAAGCATACCAACTTCAGTCAAGTTATTCTGTGATGAATGAAAAGTCTATATTTATGCGAATGTTAACTTTAACGTGAGCTTTACGGTACAAAGTTATTTATAAATCAGTAAAGAATAAGTGCCGTGGTAGCTCAGATGGTTAGCGCTCGCTGTAAGCTTCACAGTACTCGAACAACCAGGGTTCGATACCTGCCGGCACCAATGAAATTGTTAATTGCAATTTTAAGTGCTGATTCACCACGTGCTCGGCGGTGAAGGAAAACGTAAGGAAACCTGCATGTCTGAGAAATAAGAAAAAAATATTTCGAAGACATGTGAAGTTCGCCAACATGCATTGGGGCAGCGCGGCGGACATTTCCTTGCCCTAAACCCCTCTCAGAAATGAGAGGTGGCCTGTGCCCAGCGTTGGGACGTAAATAGGCTGCAACTTTACTTTTTTACTTTTTATTCTTATAAAAAATAAAATAAATATATTGGTAAATCCAATTGGGCATACCTTAAGCGCATTAAAAAAATTACGTATAACATGATTATACGGAATTATTAAAGTAGTTTAAATACATTTAGACAGCACTATCGGCTTCAACACCCTCGAAAACCATGAAAATGACACCCATGATGAAAAAATTGATACCTATTGCAGCCGCCATCTTGGATTTACATTTCGACAGCACTATCGGCTTCAACACTCTTGAAAACCATGAAAATGACACCGGAGATGAAAAAATTGGTACAAACTTCAGCCGCCATCTTGGATTTACATTTCGACAGCACTATCGGATTCAACACCCTCGAAAACCATGAAAATGACACCCAAGTTGAAAAAATTTATATCTATTGCAGCCGCCATCTTGGATTTACATTTCGATAGCACTATCGGCTTCAAATCCCTCGAAAACTATGAAAATGACACCCATGATGAAAAAATTGATACCTATTGCGGCCGCCATCTTGGATTTACATTTCGACAACCCTATCGGTTTCGACACCCTCGAAAAGAATGAAAATGTCACCACAAAAAAAAATATACTACTTACTTTTAGTACGTACTACTATTATTTATTCTGTGCTTTTAAATATTGTAACAAAAAAACCTCTTACTATTATTATAATCAAGTATTTAAGAAATTTGGTTATTCGAATATTGTGTATTTGTGCAGCGATCTTTTTGAGCCGCTGAAAACAACCGAAACAATGTCCACTCACGACGGCGACTGAAGCCGAACTAAACTTAATACAAAGGTACTCTGTGAACTAAACTACTCTGTGGCTGTAGATCCCCATTTACAGAAACAATTTATATACGAGGCAACCAAATCAACGAAAATATCGCCATTTTGGAGCCGAAAAAAATTAATTATAGCTAAACAAAACAAAATTACACTGCCATTTACATTCAGTGGCTTCCCACATGATAGATTAAGAGATTAAAAAATAGATTGAGTTAAACAATTGATATTTTCAAAAGTTATAGTGTTTACAAGCCACAGGGACATGATAAATCCACACCATAAGCCACTAAAACCCTTTTTTTATTTAAAAATAGCAATTAATCGATTTAAAAAAATTAGGAATAAGTTCAACAATCATTTATCTTTCTAACAATGTGCTTTTTATATCATTTATATGTATAATATGATTGCTAGATACGATTTTATTCGATAAAATGTTGGAATTTTAATTTTTAGGCGATAGCGATGCGCTTTCGCTTAAGGTATGCAATAAGAAATAAATAATTAAATAAGAATCGATAGACCCATGTGTGTATCGTAAGAAGTGACAGAGGGGAACTGAAATACGAGATGGATAGAGACTTCCTAATAACCACTCAAAATTTTAAAAAAACTTCGATTGCCAACCCGCCTGTCAAGCGTGGTATCTATAGAAAAATCCTTCCTAGGATTTAATTTATTGGGGAAGCTTATGTTGAGTGCACTTTTATGGGATATAATGGATAGATGGATTGGATGTTATACGTGGTAGAGCCATGCCGCAGCTATATTTCTGGTATAGTTGTAACACGGATGGGTCGGCTCGACTGGGGAAGGACCACGCTCTCACAGAATACCAGCTTAAAATAGCAGCTTAATGTTGCTGTGTTTCGTATGGTGAGTGTAGATAACCGGAGACCCTTTTTACTGGAATCGAGGCATTCCATCTTAGTCCTCACTTTGACAATGCATCTGCATTTTGATTCGTAATCGAGGATAAATGTAGATGTCTATGTGTCACAGCAACCATTTACCATCAGGTGGACTGTGTGCTCGTTTGTCACTCTTATCCTATAAAAAAATGTCAGAAGCAGAATTTTATTTGCGTAAGAACATGGTATATAAAGGTGGTACATGTTAAAAAGGTTCACATGTCTCGCTATTACAAATAGCATGCAAAATTAATATTATTATCTTGTATAATCATAAAAATAATATCACAAAGTCTCATTACAATAAATTACATTGAATTAAAGATAAATTAAAATATGTAATATAACATGAATAGTATTAAGGATTGATGTCAATAAAGTCTTTAATGTCATATATTTTTCTGTCAATGAGCCACTTAAATAATTTTGATTTAAATTGATTAATATTTAAATTTTTGATGTCATTAAGAATTATATTATATATCGTTAAACACATTTTTAGGCAACTTTTATGGTATTTAGCTGACCTTGTGATAACGTCTAACACAAGTCTATTAGGATTTCGCTTCAATCTTGTGTTCATGTCACTTGCTTTCATAAACAAATTGATATTTCTCTTCACGAAACAGCTTATTTCACAAATATATAGTGCCGGCAGCGGAAGTATGTTGAGATTTGCAAAAGCTGTTCTACAGGATATGCCAGGCGGTATTCCAGAGATAGCTCTAATACACTTTTTTTGAGCTATAAACGCCTTTTGTATATTTGTGCTATTTCCCCACATTATTATCCCGTAGCGCAAAATGGAAGCTATATACGCGTGGTATGTAATAAGAGCCGTTTGTAAGTTTGTCACTTTTCTCATTTTGTTAAGGGCATATACAAAACTATTAATACGATTACACAAAGACTCTATATGTAATTTCCAGTTTAGGTCCTGGTCTATGACTACTCCCAGAAACTTGGTAGACCTTATTTCCTTTATTTTATTAATATTTAGCTTAAAATTTAATTGTTTATATTTGGATTGGTTAAAATGGATAAAATGTGATTTATTTAGATTTAGTTTTAAATTGTTTACGTTTAGCCGTTTAATAACGTTGTCAATTGTTTTATTTATATCAGTTTCGTGATCGTGTATAGAGTTTTTATCAGATGTCACAATAATAGATAGATCATCGGCGATCAAAACACATTTATGATTTGTCACTACCGTTATATCGTTGATATATAAAATAAACATTAGAGGCCCTAGCACACTTCCTTGGGGGATACCACACTCAACAATTTTTGATTCAGAAGCGTAAGAAAAAACTTCGTCGCCTACTAACTTGCTGACTACTACGCGTTGACTTCGATTGTTTAAGTAGGATTTTAACCACCGATAAGTGGGTCCTCTTATTCCTATTGATTCTAATTTATTTAATAATAGTTTGTGATCAACAAAGTCAAAAGCCTTTGCCATGTCAAAAAATAGTCCTGTGGTCAAATATCCGTCATTTAAATTATTTAATATTGTTTTAACTAGAGTGAAGATTGCTAATGTTGTGGACTTTTCCTTTTGAAATCCAAACTGTTCTTTATTAATAATATTATACGTGTTACAGTAGTTCATTATTCTTTGATGCATGCATTTCTCAAATATCTTAGATAGGATTGGAATTAAAGTAATGGGACGATAGTTGCTGACCTCATCTTTGCACCTTTTTTGTGCAGAGGCTTGACGATAGATTGCTTCAGCAACTCAGGAAAAATACCCATTGAGAATGAGAGGTTTATAAGGTGTGTTAAGATGGGCACAAGCTCTTTAGTACATTCTTTAATAATTGTCGTACAGATTCCGTCAAAACCCTCGGAGTTAGTATTGTTTAGGCTAATAATTTCTTTTTTAAATTCATCTTCATTTATTGGAAGAAGAAACATTGAATTTGGCATAATCTTGGTATTTTGATTTCGTTGTGTATTAGTCATTGTAGTATCTTTAAAATTAGTCAATTCTATGAAGTAATTATTGAAAGCCGCAGCTATGTCAGAAGGATTGGTCAAAATTTATTTCAGAAATGTTATTATCTACTTTGGAATAACAGGTTTCATTTTTTATTATTGTCCATGTCGTTTTACATTTATTTTTACTATTATTAATAAATTTCATATTAGAATTCTTTTTTGAATTGTCAATGCATTTTCTTAGAATTTTGGAGTACGTTAAATATTCATTTTTATTTTTTTCCGCTTTACTTTTATAGTATCTGAAACGTAATAACCGCTTTGTTTTACAGCTAGTTTTCAGCCCGTTGCTTATCCATTTTGGTTTATGTGTAATAGAATTATTGATCCGAATTTTTTTTACTGGGAAACATAGGTTGTAGAATAGACAAAGTTCAAAATGAAACTCTGCGAATGCCGCGTTAAGATTAGTGTTCGAGTAAATTTTGCTCCAATTCATACTGTCTAGACACTCCCTGAATTTGCGGATGTTTTCACAACTGTAGTCCTTTCTCAATATAGCAAATGACCTTGGTTTAAAAGATTGACGAACTGGAAAACTTAAAAGCTGTGCGGTGTCATGATCCGATAGATATAGGGGCATCACTTTGGCAGTAGCGTCTTTGATATTGCTAAGGACATGGTCAATACATGAATCTTTGCGAGTTGGTACATTAATATGTATGTTCAAATTATAATTACGACATAAATCACTAAAAAAGTTTGCAATATTACCTTTTTTTAAAGTGTTGATGTTAAAGTCACCAGTCCAGACAATTTTGGTATCATGTTTATGCTTTCTTAATAGGTCAAATAATAGTTGGTCTAGTTTATGTAGGAAGACGTTAGGGTCTGATTTGGGTGTACGATAGATACATATAACTATTAATTTATGCAGAGGTATTTCAATTCCACAAACCTCGAAAGTCTTTTGGGTTGCATACGCTTTTAGTTTTGTAATTTCCCGGTAAGTACTGTTCTTTTTTTTTGCTAAGATACATGTGCCACCCCTCTGCTTATCTCTACAAAAGGCTGTTGCCAACTTATAATTATTAATATTTATATATTTTTTGTTGCCTGTTTTCAAAAAGGTTTCAGAGAGCCATATCAAATCCGGCTCATTACCAGACTTGTTTAGTTCCTCTAAAGTGATTTCCAGAATATCTTGCTTTGCTAGTATACTGGCAATGTTTTGGTGCATTATATTGAAATGATATTTGGTTTATTGCCTTGAGGCGCGAAATGAATTGTTTTTATTTATTTGTGGGAAAAACTGATGTAAAGTAGTTTGATTTAATCGCGATGACTTGGTAATAGCAGTATCGTTAGAGCTATTATTCCTTGGTAGGGCTCGAGAAAAGAAATGTGGAATGGTTCCTTTTGTGTGTTCTACCTCAATATTTTGCATTTAAGGCATACCGCGCACTATAAATTTTCTCAGCTGTTTAGGGTTGAGATAGTTGCGTTCATAATCGACACAGTCAATCACATAATTAATAGACTTAGCTAACTGAAAAACATTACTAGAGTTGCAGTTGATATAGTGGCAGTTTTGATATTTATTACAAATTCGATCTATACTGTGGTTCAAGTCAATCACATTCAAGTACTTATTCGACAATATATTTATTACAATTATGTCATGTTTAATAAACTGTTTTACTAATCTGTGTAGGTTTGCAGCTGTAATTTTCTTATCGTAATCGTTTTCTCCAATACAAATTATTATTTTGTCACTAGAATTAACTTTTAAATTGTTTACATTACATAATACATCTGGGGACAGTGCATACGGCTTTGTTTTTTTTTAATTTTTTTTTATAAGATAAGGTGACAAACGAGCACACAGTCCACCTGATGATAAGTAGTTGCTGCGGCCCATAGACATCTACATCTATCCTCGTTTGCGAATCAAAATGCAGATGCGTTGTCACCCGTGAGGACTAAGATGGAATGCCTCATTTCCAGGAAAAAGGGCCTCCGGCCACCTGCACTCACCAAGCGAAACGCAGAGGTAAACCTCTACTTCACGCTGGTATTCTGTGAGGTCGTGGTACCACCCCGGTTCGAGCTGGCCCATCCGTGCGACAGCGAAAGCTGCCGCGTGGCTCTACCACTGTTAAACACTGTTTGTGCAGTAAAGACGTATTTTTCATATTGTGTGTGCTCTCTTGTACGCATTAAGGCAGCCGACAGCCCAATACAACGTTGCGTTCCGAAGACAAATATCCGTTTACTATCGTCAGCATGTCTACAGCATTCAATGTTCGTCCTTTCAAGAATCTCTTGTGAGTCATATGATAGTCTTTGTTCCAATGTATCAATATATTTTTTCAGCTTCAATATCTCCTTTTCTGCGGATTTTAGTTGCTTCTGCAAGATCTTGATTTTATCGTAGAGGGTTCGTAGTGAAGAGTCCAGGAGAGCTGTTTTGACGGTTGATGTAGGTTTTGAAAATGTCATTGGAGATACAGCTTCGGGTTGTAGTATTAAGCGCCTATTACTTTTTTTGGAGCAATGAATTGTTTGACTGTCGTTTAGTGGAGAGGAGGTGGTCCCATTTAAAATTTTTCCATATCGGTCGAGCGGTTTTAAAAAAAAAACAATAAATTATTTTATTTATATTAATTTTGGTAGTACAAATTTTTTAAATTAACCACTTCTTGTCTTGAAGACGGACAACAAGATACGTTACGACTGGTGCAAACTAGGAAGCACACGTCTTCAGTACAATGGGAGGAACTTCATCAGGCCCACTAGACTTAACTTGTCTGGGGAGAGCAGCGCTATGCGCACCGAGCGCTGTGCAAACCATATCGTACCGACATGAAGGTGAAATTATACTTTTTTTTAACAGCGCTGGTGTAGAACTCCTATTATACTGCGATGCAATTTTACAGGAGCTAACAAACCAAGCACCACAGATGACATAATAAAGAGTTCCATTCCCTAAAGTACCACAGCTGCAACAGAATCACGTTTCGATCATCTGATCATCTACATTCCCCTGTCCTCAAATGAAAGATGAAAAAAAAGATCGCATCCTGTCTCAATCGGTCGACGTGTAGAGCCGACCACATTCGTGCCACAACTATAATAGAACTGCAGCTTGGTTTTACCATTTTTATTTAATTATATAGTTATATTAATTATTTCCTTAAAAATAAAAATAATAGCTAGATAAAGTAGCGAAAAATGTCCTTCACTGCTGGCCGGATAAGGAAGCTCAAGGTCGCTCAGCGAGCTATGGAGAGGGCTATGCTCGGAGTTTCTCTGCGTGATAAACTCAGAAATGAGGATATCCGCAGTAGAACCAGAGTGACCGACATAGCCCAACGGATTAGTAAGCTGAAGTGGCAGTGGGCCGGCCATATAGCTCGAAGAACCGACAACCGATGGGGAAGAAAGGTTCTCGAGTGGCAGCCTCGTACCGGCAGGCGAAGTGTAGGGCGTCCCCCCACTAGATGGAGTGACGACCTGGTAAGATATGCAGGAAGTCGATGGATGCAGGTGGCTCAGGACCGTGCTTTGTGGCATTCTTTGGGGGAGGCCTATGTTCAGCAGTGGACTCGTGAAGGGCTGTAATGATGATGATGAAAGTAGCGAATGCGTTCATCGGTGTTGTGAGAAATTTTACGAACACTCCATATAATACTCTGCACAAAAGCGCGACAAAGGATTAGTTTTATAATGATCGTAAAACGTTGAGAGGTGGCATAACATTTTTATTCTCTAATAAAACGCCTGTGTTAACGTTCAGTTTACATTGATATACAATTTCATATTTACTATCTACCAGATGTGATACTTCAACAATTTTTGGTTTTTCAAATAAAAATTCTTAGAGTTGTTCGAATAAAATATAGCCTAAATCCATCCTGGCAATGCTCTTTATCTGTTCGTAAAGTTTCATCACAATCGATTCAGCCATTCCAGTGACAAAAATTTTAAAAATGGTTGTTGTTATAGTCGAGGGATACTCATCCCAATTTACCTGTCCGGTAGTTGTGGTATGGTATACGGGTATGCGACCCCGGCTTCCCTAGCTATTACTGTCCTATCCCTTGCCCTCATGGACGGTAATATCCTACATTTCCTATTTCCTACCCTAACTTACCTTACTCTTCCTTTACACACCACCTATCCTTCCTGTTTTCCTATTCCTACCCTCCGCCAATCCAACGTCGGCCGCGCGGATGGATGCATGGCTAGGGGCGAGCCTAGTCGTTAGCGTGCCACACTGCCCTGGGACCGGGCGACCCCAGAATTAGGCTAGCCTTACCCTGGCATTCGGGGCTCTGCTGGGGGGGACAAACCTTTCCTTCGCTATTCGTGGGAACGCAATGGATAACCATAAAATTAACCAAAATGGCGGCGATGTGGTTCGCCACCCATCACGTCTCGTTTCTCGCGGGGGCGAAAAGCGGCCCACGGAGAGCCGCTTCGCTACGTTGAATGTAAGAGGAGGAATGGATGGTAAGGTAGATGAAGTATGTCAGATGATGGATGAACGTTGCCTTGATATTCTGTGCGTGAACGAAACCAAGAGGAAAGGATGTGACACCACGGTTCATGGCCCTTACACGGCATACTGGTCGGGAGTCCCCCAAACCAGCCGAGGCTGTCAGGGAGTTGGTGTGATTCTTTCATCTCGAATGGTTGAATGTGTGATGGAGCATGAATGTGTAAGCCCAAGACTCCTCTGGATTAGGTTAAAAGTCGGACTCACTCGCTTATTTATCCTTGGGGTCTATGCACCGACGGATCTGCGTGGAGGTGGGTCACTAAAATCACAACAAGAGAGAGAGGAATTTTGGGATAGCATGAGAGAGGTCTTGAATAAATGCGGAGAAAATGAACGGATCGTGATGTTAGGGGACTTTAATGGATGGGTTGGAGTAAAGCGTGATGGGTATGAAGGAGTTCTGGGTATGTTTGGGGACGAGAGAGTGAATGACAACGGGAGAAGCCTGCTTGAAGTATGCTTGGAATGGAATCTGTGCGTGGCCAATACAATGTTTGACCACAAAAAGATCCATTTGTATACAAGAGATGAGGGTGAGTCTAGAAGTATGATTGATTTTGTAATTGTGGATGAAAGACTGAGGAAGAAAGTGCTAGACACTCGGGCATACCGCGGTGTAGGCATCGACACAGACCACTTCCTGGTCATGCGTGGCCTCTTTAAACGGTGGCGACACCGAGAGGCCGAGCCTACGAGTGTTTTGGACAGAGTAAAAGTGGAAAATCTACAAGAAAAAGAAAAGAAAGACGAGTATGTAGAGAAACTGAAAGAAAGTTTTAAAGGGATAGAAGAGATAGGAGTGATTGAAGATTTGTGGGAGACATTTAAGAAAGGGGTTGTAAATGTTGCAATTGAGGTATGCGGGATAGCTAAAAGAAGGAAAGGGAGAAAGAATGATAACGCGTGGATGGATAAAGATGTACAAAGTGTTGTGCAAGAAAAGAAGAAAGCGTGGTTGGATTGGTTAGCAACAAAAGCTAACCAAAAAGTTCAAAAGGCAACGGATGACGAGATAAAGGAAGCAAGAACGAAGTATAAAAGATTGAAAACAGCAGCGAAAGAAATTGTGTCTAGAAAGAAAGAAGAACGAAAAGATGATTTCTATAGGAGGCTCACTGAAGATTTCCAGTCAAACATTAAGTTTTTCTGGAAAACCATCAAAACAGCCAGAGGAAAAACTTCTAACTCGGAGCTGAGTACAATCAGGAGTCAAGATGGGAGCATTATAAAAGGAGAAGAATGTGTGTTAAAGAGATGGAAAGAGTATTTTGAAAATTTGTTTGAAAGAGAGGAAGTGCAGGTACAGCATCTGCCATCTTCCACGGAAACTAATATAAATGTTGATGAAAATGAGATAAGCATGGATGAAATTGTGGAAGCGTTGAAAAGTATGAGATTAGGTAAGGCTGCAGGATATGACAGGATTACCGTCGAGATGCTAAGGGCTGGACAGGGCCTGGTGGCTAGTCAGCTGTACCGCCTTTTCAATCTGTGCTGGCGAAATGGGCAAGTACCGGGAGACTGGTGCAAAGCCGTAATCGTGCCATTGTATAAGGGAAAAGGGTCACGGCAAGACTGCATAAATTACCATGGTATAAGCCTTCTTAGCGTTGTCGGTAAATTGTATGCGAAAGTGTTGATTGAAAGGGTTGTGAATGAAACAGACGAGAAAGTATGGGATGCACAAGCGGGATTTAGAAAGGGAATGGGATGTACGGATCAGGTCTTTTCCTTGCGGTGCATAGCCGAAAAGTGTTTGGCTAAAACACAAGAAAGTCTACTGCGCCTTCGTAGATCTAGAAAAGGCCTATAATAGAGTGGTGAGGAATGAATTGTGGTCAGCACTGTCCATGAACGGTGTGAGCAGTATCCTCATACGAGCATTGCAATCTCTTTATAGGGATTCTAGTGCTTGTGTAAGGATAAACGGGGCATACACTGAATGGTTTAATATCGAAAAAGGTGTTAGACAGGGATGTGTAGAGTCACCGTGGCTGTTTAATCTGTTCATGGACAATTGTTTGACAGATTTAAAAGAGAATAAAAGTGGGTTGAGAATGAATGAGTTACTCGTCAAATGTTTTCTCTATGCTGATGACCAAGTATTACTTGCGTCTTTGGCCGAGGAGATGCAGGAGATGGTAACTGCTATGAGTGGAGCTTTTGTTAGAAAGGGAATGAAGATGAATGTAAGGAAGACGAAAGTGATGGTGTTTGAAAAAGATGAGGCAGTGACAGACTGCAATATCGTGATTGAAGATGAACAAATTGAACAGGTGAAAGAGTTTGTGTATCTGGGGTCAAAGTTTACAAGAGATGGAAAGTGTGAGAGTGATATCGAAAGAAGAATGAATGCAGGAAACATGGTGAATGGAGCTTTGCACTCCTTTATGAGCAGTCGGAAGGTGTCTAAGAAGGCTCGATTGGCTGTGAATGAGGGGGTGTTGGTTCCGACACTCATGTACGGAAGTGAAAGTTGGGTATGGCAGAAGAACCATGAAAGCAGAATAAATGCAGTTGAGATGAGAGCATTAAGAAGTATGATAGGAGTTAAACTGAGTGACAGGATAAGAAATAGTGAGATAAGGAAACGTTGTGGTCTGAAAGAAGATGTAGTGACAAAAATTGAGAAAGGTATGCTGAGATGGTTTGGCCACGTCGAGAGAATGAATGAAGAACGATTGACGAAAAAAGTGTATAAGGCGAGTGTAAATGAAAGTGTTGGAAGGGGTAGACATTTCTAGACCAAATTAGGGACGTCTTGAAGAAAGGCCAGGTTAAGAGTACCCTAAACCGTAGAGCATGTATGAAGGGAATAATGAAAGTGGACGAAGCAAAACAAGTATGTAAGAATCGTAGCAAGTGGAAAGAAGTGGTCTCTGCCTACCCCTACGGGAAAGAGGCGTGATTATATGTATGTATGTTTATGTCTCAATAGAATGCAAACAACCCTATGAGCTAATATAAGCCAATAACTTTTTACGTGGTAGAGCCATGCTGCAGCTATATTAATAGTATAGATGTAGCACGAATGGGTCGACTCGACCGAGGAAGGACCACGCTCTATCAGAATACCAGCGTAAAATAGCAGCTTAACGCTGCTGTGTTTCGTATGGTGAGTGTAGAGAACCGGAGACCCTTTTTACTGGAAACGAGGCATTCCATCTTAGTCCTCATGGGTGACAACGCATCTGCATTTTGGTTCGTAATGGAGGATAGATGTAGATGTCTATAGGCCACAGCAACTACTTACCATCAGGTGGACTGTGTGCTCGTTTGTCGCCCTAATTCAATAAAAAAAATTATTTCAATATTACAGACATACACTTCAATTTATTTTTTAATTATTTATTTATATAAATAATGATTACTAAGTACATACATAGCCCAGTCGATCAGTAACCTGAATCGCGGTCTTTCACTGCTGGCCTTATGAGGTAGCTTAAGGTCACTCAGAGCGCTATGAAAAGGACAATGCTTGGAGTTTCCATACGCGATAGAACCCATAACGACGATATCCGCAGCAGGACCAAAGTAACTGATATAGCCCAACGCAACCGTAACCTAGAGGGCAATGAGTCGGGCATATAGCTCGAAGAACCGATAACCAATGAGGTAGTTTAGTTTAGTTTAGTTTAGGACGGGCTATTTTTGCAACTCCACGTCTTAGCGCATATTTTGCGTGTAGGCAGGAATATTTTGATTATTCGAGCCATGAAATCTCGAAGAAGTTCAACAGTCTTTGATGTTGCGAGCAACTTCGGGAAGTGACCCCGGCGTGCCGAGATGTTTAACCCAGTAGGTAGTGACCTACGGACATGCGAGCAAAATAGGGCCGCCGTTTCCTCCTCCCCATACATGCCCTGCACAGGAGACTATGCGTAACACCTATAGTAAATAAAGGTTTGTTAAAAGAACCATGTCCTGTAATAGCACTTGTTGCTATCCTGATCTGTGGCTTGTTCAATCACATTAAAACCTTGGTTATACGATTATTTATTTCTGGCAGGGCCTCCTTAGCTTGCCTATAGTCCACTAGATTTTTTCAAAGCTGAACCTGTTAATTAGTAAAGTTTTTACGTACCAGATGTTTCTACCTGCCAACGAGGTAGAAAGGTCCTCGTACTAACAGTTGCAATGTTCGGCGGACCACCACTGATGGAGTGACAATCTGATGAAACACGCATGCAGTCGATGGACGCAGGTGGCTCAAGACAAGCTGACAAGCTGACTGTTCAGTAGTTTACTTGTGATGAGCTTTAGTGATAGTGTGGTGGTAACTAAATACATGAACACTTACACAAGAATTAAGTAACAAAAATACATTAAATACGATAAGTGCGATAATCCTTTATCACATTTTCTTATTATTGTAATTTATTTAATAATTTGCTTTTTAATATAATTAATAGAATCAGGCGTTACTTTGCGGAAATCCATTATATAAAAGCTATTAAAAAATTTACTTTGCAAACATCCGCGCTATAAAATGAAATGATGTGTCTTACATAGTATGAAGAGCAAGAAGCAAGTTAACTTAACGGTCAGCCACCGTAGAGTCTATATCATCTGAAGATGCCTCGTGTAGAGGCGAAACACGTGTCGTATTGTCGTCAGTGGTGTGTCTTGCCTAGTGTAGTGGTGTTGGGAGTAGCGGTGCTGGGATTAGTGGTGACGGGGATAGTGCACGCAATTGACGGAGGGCGGGAGATGCTCTTGATACTAGGTAAGACATAGTTTTATTTTATAGCGCGGATGTTTGCAACGTAAGTTTTTTAAAAGCTTTTATAATTTGCTTCTTAGTATGTTGAGTACCTTTCTTCCCCATTGTCTGTCGATTCTTCGACTTCTACTACAGAAATCTTGGCGAGAAAATGTGTCGTAATATCCCATTATATAAATGATGAATTAGTGTAACAGAAAGTTAACGATACTTAAGATGAACAATTATAACTTGAATAAACATCTCCCTTGTCTTTACGATGTAAGAAGGTCACGTAAAGCGGTTAACTGTTACGTACTTAATCAATTAGACGGTATACAACGATTTGAAGACATCGAAATTAATAAAAATTATACGAATGGGAGCATCAGTAAATAGAAACTTTAATGAAACTATCACTTTTTTTAAGTAATCTTCTAGGGTCTAGACCCTAGACTCTAGGGACTTATAGTATACTACAGGACTTGAATGTGGTTAAGGTACGAGGTTACGCTACCGGTATTAAATATTGATATCACTTTAATTTAAAGTTTATCAGGAAATAGAGTACTAGGGACATACACATCACAGAATATGGTTGGCTGTCTTTCGTATGGTGAGTGTAGAGAACCGGAGACCCTTTTTACTGTAAAAGAGGCATTCTATCTTAGTCCTCACGGCTGACAACGCATCTGCATTTTGACTGGCAAAGGATGGATAGTTGTAGATGTCTATGGGCCACAGCAAACACTTACCATCAGGTGAACTGTGTGCTCATTTGTTACCCTTATTCTATAAAAAAAACAGTATACTAACTGGCTCGGCAGATGTTATTCTTCCCATTCCAGTAGGTGGCGCGATCAGTTCCAATTTTGAATTCACTCCGGACTTCTTACAGTGTAAATATAAAATGTACTGATATTATGACCACAACACCACCTACCAGGTCGAGATTTTATAATTTTCTTTTTTAGCAACAAAGCAACACGTAATACGATTGTAAACCATTTTCGCAGCGGATCTTACCATAACTATGAACCATCGTTTTGAAAATACAAATATATTTTGTGAATATGACCTCAATTGGTTAACTTGTACAGAACTTACGGGATCACTAACAGACGCGCCTACGATTATAGTATTAGTAGAAATACTACCTTAAATTGAAGCTACGTAGATGACCTGAAAATAAAAGAAAGATATTATAATATTAATATATCAAATAATATAAAATTTAATAATAAACAAATAAAAATTATTTTGTTGTTTTGGATTTTGTCACACAATTACTTCCCAAACATAGCCACCTAACTCGCCAAGTATTTTTGGGCGTTTGAATGTTTGGATTACCTAAATGCTGACGCAATACTGCTAAATAACCTATGAACAATATTAAAAAAAGCTATAACAAAAAATAAAAAATATTTAACAGTGGTAGAGCCACGCGGCAGCTCTTGCTGTCACACGGATGGGCCGGCTCGAACCGGGGTGGTACCACGACCTCACAGAAAACCAGCGTGAAGTAGAGGTTTACCTCTGCGTTTCGCTTGGTGAGTGCAGGTGGCCGGAGGCCTTTTTTACTGGAAATGAGGCATTCCATCTTAGTCCTCACGGGTGACAACGCTTCTACATTTTGACTTGTAATTGAGGATAGATGTAGATGTCTATGGGCCGCAGCAACCACTTACCATCAGGTGGACTGTGTGCTCGTTTGTCACCCTTATCCTATATAAAAAAAAATGTTTAAATAAAACTAATCTTGTCAGTGGCTACATCTTGAAGCGTGCTTCCATTAAAACATACTTCAAGCCGTCGAAGAAGATTAGTCAGTTTTTACCATCAGTCAAGTGTAATGTTCCTCTGCAAGATGCAAAGGTGTACGAGCTTGATTGTGAATGTGGTCTCTCTTATATAGGATAAACTAAAAGATACATAAAAACCCACGTTGAAGAACTCATAGCTGATGTGAAGAATCGACGCTCTGGGAAGTCTGCAGTCTGTGAACACGTACAGGATGCCCCCGTTACTACATTAGGTTTGATAGACCACAAATCCTCGCTAAAGAACACCGATTCCTTCCAAGGACGATTCGCGAGGCTATTGAAATCAAAAAACATCCTAATTTCAAAAGAGAAAATGGCTGGGGTGTTACCATCTGCTTGGGATCTCATAATTAATAAAATTAAATCCCAACCCATGCGTACAACTGCAAGACTTCAAGATACTGAAAGTTTATACCAAAGAGAATATAACCACTACGTTTAGTTTATACTGCGTAGATCGAAACAAAAATTAATAATTTTTAATCTGGAGGTAGCCGTGGCTAACTATGACATTGGGACGTCATACACCTCAATCCTCCCCGTGATCATGGGTTCTGTAAAGTGCTCGAAACGTCGGGAATACAAAATAAGTTAATATACACGATAAAATCCGTAAAATAGGTTTAATTTAAATGTGTAGTGTTCGCGTAAATGTAAGAAATCAAAAATTAAATGATCATACATTATTCATATATTATTCATCATATTCATAGGAACGAATAGAATATACTAAGCTTTTGAGCGAGAAATGAACCAGCCCTATCACCAGCAGCGATGACCAGTCGCGAATACAGTTCCTTTAAAAATTTTAACTTAATATATCAATTTATAAATAATCGAACAAACACGAAACTAATGGTATACTATCAAGATAACGAAGCCGCGATTCCGTGACGACGCGACGGACCAAGGCGTGGCGATGTATTAAAACTACGCCGTCCAATATCCATAAAATTCCCTAAAACAAACAATAGGTAAGTCCGGTAGTATCACAACTTTGCCAAGGGAACTGTGACTTGCACGCTATGGGGCGGCAGCGAGGGGAGCAGTGCACCGTGATGTATGAAGAGGGTCATAGTTCAGCGATGCTCAAACTTTGCCGGCTCGCCCGGACAAGTTTGCACATTAACGACTCGATTGTCTTTTATCCTTTTGCGTGAATTTTCTTTTTATTTAAAATTGAAACGGTGGTCTCTGGGTACAATTTACAATTATCATCAAAGCAATTAAAACCTGTAAAGTGAAATAATTTTTCTTTTCTTTCCACAAAACAAAAGTAACAATCTATTAACTTTGTATGTTGAACGGAGTTCTCTTTACAACAAGTAAAAATTATTTTATTATACCATTAATTATACCTTGAAAAAAGAAAGTGCCATACTACTTTTGTGCAAATAAAATATAGTAGGCTCGATAGATGTCTACACCGATCATGCCGATTTTTGATATACACTAATTGCATACCAACTATATTAAGCCCAGCACCCCACGCTTCTTGCAATACGTCATATCACGCATAAGCCAATAAATTAGAAGACCGGTCAAACAATATAATAATACTTGTTGATTTACTGCCGACTTGTTGACGCCACTACTCAAATTTCAACCAGCTATTTTTTTTATGAATTATTCTAAGCCAGCGTTTAACTACAATACCACCTGATGGTAAGTGGTGATGTAGCCTAAGATGATGAAGCGCACTAACTTAACAAAAGCCTATTCACTCTTACCTTGAAGACACCCGCATTATACTAGGATGGAAACACAGATGATGGCAACTTATTCCACTCCTTTGCTGTACGCATGATTAACGATGTAGCAAGCCTTAAATAAAAATAAAATCGAACCTTTTACATACACCTAAATTTTTTGTAAATTTAATTCAACTAAAGTAAAGTAAAGTAAAGTTGCAGCCTCTTGCAGGAAAAGTCCGCCGCGCTGGTTCAATGCGTGTTGGCGAACTTCACATGCCTACCAAATATGTTTTTTCTTATTTCTCAGATATGCAGGTTTCCTCACGATGTTTTCCTTCACCGCCGAGCACGTGGTAAATCATCACTTAAAATTGCAATTAACAATTTCATTGGTGCCGGCGGGGATCGAACCCGGGTTGCTCGAGGACTGGGAAGCTTACAGCGAGCGCTAACCATCTGAGCTACTACGGCTCTTTTCACTCACTCTCACTCTTTCGCTCACGAATAAATTATTTTTATTCGCCTATTTTGTATTTTTCTTGTTCTATCCAGAACAATAGTAAAGTGGCTAAGCGCTAGACTACGGCGGGTTAAAATCCCAAACCCGAACGGGATAAACATTTGTATGGCCTATAAACAATTATTTGGGGTGTAATGTTGTCCACGCGTAATTCATTTATGTACAACTACAACGATACACAAAAAAAATCTAGCATGAGTGTATTCCTTTTATAAAAAGCATGTCTCCGGAAATAAATTATTATTTCAAAGAAACACATCTTCTTTCAGGTACTTTTTACGGTTGACCACTAAACTTTGTAAATTATATATCAAAGTTGCTTAGACCCAAAAATCTAAAGTATATAAGTTTCACAAATATTGATTTCCATTTATTCTTAAAAGTAAATATTTCGGCTCCATTCTTAAAATAAAAACGTCCAAAATTGTACAAATACATAATTAACCAGTATAATCCCATGCTGAAGCTTAAGTTTTACTGAAGCTGCTGGCCGTTTGAGGAAGCTCAAAGTCGCTCAGCGAGCTATAGAAAGGGCAATGCTCGGCGTTTCTCTGCGTGATAGACTTAAAAACGAGGATATCCGCAGTAGAACCAGAGTAACCGACATAGCTCAAAGAATTAGTATTCTGAAGTGGCAATGGGCCGGCCATATAGCTCGAAGAACCAAAAACCGATGGGGAAGAAAGGTTCTCGAATAGCAGCCTCGTACCGGCAGGCGAAGGGTAGGGCGTCTCCCGCCATATGCAGTGACGACGTGGTAAGACATGCAGGAAGTCGATGGAAGCAGGTGGCTCAGGACCGTGCTTTGTGGCATTCCTTGGGGGAGGCCTATGTTCAGCAGTGGACTTGAGAAGGGCTGTAATGATGATGGTGATGATAAGTGACTGAAGTAATCAATTTCAGAGTTACAACAATTAATCCGCTTCAGCTCTCTTTAATGTTCTAGGTAGAAAACTGTCATAGACTGCACACTTCTAATTAAATTTTAATCCCTCTGAAACAACCTCAGGCAGCTCTATTTTAACACAAAGTAAACTTCGCTAGTTTG
This sequence comes from Parnassius glacialis, assembly GCA_033319125.1. Lineage (NCBI taxonomy): Eukaryota > Metazoa > Arthropoda > Insecta > Lepidoptera > Papilionidae > Parnassius > Parnassius glacialis. Next base: position 40,737,238 of record JAVANC010000009.1, on the reverse strand, counting down.
TAAAGCAACAACAGATGATATCGGAGTTCAGTAAGAAAATGTTAGTAAACTTTAATAATGTCTCGACACTTAAACAAACTTTATAAAATGTATTGATATTTTATCTTTACTATGTACTGTTAAAAACATTTTAATTACATATTTTTAATAACTTCCTTACTTATTTCTAGGTTTTATCATCAAAAAGTAGTTGCCTACCAACTTAACCTCGTCACATTTTTTTTAATTCTTTTAAAAAAACGTTACCTCCACACTAGGATTTTCCCCTGTATCGTGGAGGCAGTTTACAAACACAAATTGCACAAGGACAAACATCCAGACCCGGAAAAATTATTTGTATACCATACAAATAATTGTTCCGTGCGGGATTCAAACCCGCGCCCCCCAGCGCAGCAACTCATTGCTAAGCTACTGCGCCACTGAGTCTATATCGTCAGCCGGGTCGATTTTTATTGCTGCTTTTATGTAGAATACCCAACTTTATTCCAGTAGTCATGCACCTAAAGCTTTCCAAACGCTGTTGTTCACGGTGCTACTACAAATATTCCAAACATCTGCCAATTTTATAATAGATTTGTTTATAAACAGTTGTATATAAAATACAAAAAGAAAAGAATCAATCACCCCATTTTATTTGTCGAAATCATAAAGAGCGACTTTTAACTATGACAAAAAGACTTCATGACATGTTGGCTTACATCAAATATACAATACCCAGACCAGCGATAGTATGTCACAGGTATATGCGTCAAAGTTAAGATATGTATGATTTTACGACCATTAATCCGCTCAAACTTGGTGATAATAGCAAATCCAACCCATATCCAACAGTGAAATTTTACGAATTTTTGGGTTAGAATAAGTATACAAAGCCATTTTAATTTCAATAATATGTTCGAAACTTTAATTCTTAGCACCTCTATAACTTGTGTGTATAACCTTTATTAATAATAATTTAAAATTAAAAATTTTGTACGGCCGACTTCAATATAGAAGTTATTTAAAAATAACTCAAAAACTATTGGTCTGACCTTGATCAAATTCATATGGGACCACACGAGAACTATCAGCTTTCATATAAAAAAAGAATCATCGAAATCGGTTCACCCAGTACAAAGTTATGAGGTAACACACATTAAAAAAACATACAGTCGAATTGAGTACCGTCTCCTTTTTGAAAGTCGGCAGAAAACGAACAACGAACGACTTCGCATTACAGGTACACATAACAAACTGGTAGCAAACATGTCTTCAGCTACGTTGTCACCATGGAAAACAATAAGAAAATTCCTTAAGATATAAGTAGCATTTTTAAGGCATTTACCGTATTCTGCGATAGTAATACTAAAATAAGAAATAATCTATAGCCTGTCAATAGACATTTACCATCAGATGAACTGTGTGCTCGTTTGTCACCCTATACTTATACTATAAAAATGTATGCTATAAAAACAAACCATAGCGGAATTCGCAAGAAATATTTTGATTACAATCAAAACCAATGACTTCATTGAAATTCAATACTGAGAAGTATCCGAATGGGCACTTTGAAAACCGCTGTCTAAGCACACCAGAAACGATACCGCGGCCATTTTGCAATACATTGTTGGTTCAATTTGTACGCTTCATCCTCCAGAGTCACTTCACCACTATATTAGAGAAGTTATATACTTTAGTATACGTGACACCCTTAAGACATAGCAATAAAAGTAATTTTACAAGAAACGGACTGAAAATATACTGTTTCTGATGTGACTAAAATATAACTTTCCAAAGGTCAATGAACGTAATAGGTAAAAACGTTGTTAAAACACCTTGTTTCTGCGCTACAAATTTAATAGAGTTATATGATTTACAGCATTGATTAATTTTAATCCTTCTGAAACGAACTCGCCGCTATAGATACAAAGTAAACTTTGCTAGTTTGTCAGGCTAGACCAGATGGGATTGCGACTACGTAATAGGGGCTTCGCTAGAATAATATTGCTTTTAAACACTAATAAAACTCAATTGTTAAAACTCAATATACTTAATGATTTCTTATATTTACACGAACATTTATTTTTATAGGATAAGGGTGACAAACGAGCACACAGTCCACCTGATGGGAAGTGGTTGCTGCGGCCCATAGACATCTATATCTATCCTCTATTACAAATCAAAATGTAGATGCGTTGTCACCCGTGAGGACTAAGATTGAATGCCTCATTTCCAGTAAAAAGGGCTTCCGGCCACCTGCACTCATCAAGCGAAACGCAGAGGTAAACCTCTACTTCACGCTGGTTTTCTGTGAGGTCGTGGTACCACCCCGGTTCGAGCCGGCCCATCCGTGCGACAGCAAAAACTGCCGCGTGGCTCTACCACTGTTTTACCACATTACACATTGAATGAAACATTGAAAATTTTTACGACTGATATCACGTTTTATTTTACTTAATTTTAATTTTCAACGTTCAGGTGCTTTGCGGCCGCAGGGGAAGTGCCCCAATGACCATGAGTGCTGATAAAATCCGTAAAAATAGTTTTATTCGACTCAATATACATTTCATTTAAACTCTATAAAAATACAACGTTGGTAACGGTTCTTTTCTAGGTCGTAGGCCTCCTTCCTTTTCGATTAGCAGTCCGTTTGGGCAGCAGCATGTACCTACCCCGTGCGAACAAGGGTTGGACAAAAAGGTACATTTGGAGAAAAAAAATCGGAAAAGTCCACTAGTAAACATGGACGGTCACTCGTTGTATGCAGGATTTAAAATAGAATAAGGTTGACGAGCACAGTCCATCTGATGATAAGTAGACGCCGTAGCACTTAATAATGTCATTAAGTTTAAAAAACCAGAGTACCTGCATGTAAAGTTAAAATTTGCTAAGCAAAATTCCAGAAAACAATTGAGGTCCATAAGATCAGCACTCCTGTATCACAGCCATAAAACAGCGGCATTTACTGGTAGTTTCCGATATATGGCAACGAAGTGTTGGAATAACATCCCACCACCAATAAGAAATCTTAATACCAATTACAATTTCAAAAATAAATTCAAAACATATCTTCTAGATAAACAAAAACAAGGTATTCCCAAACACTTTGTTTGCCAGCTATAAACCACGGTATTTTTTGTTCCTACTAACTCATCATGGCTGTCTAAGCCTTTTAGGTACTAGCTTTAATTTTTACGCAAACTTACACACTTACACGCCCCTTTCAGTAATGTTACTAAATTAAACCCAAGATCCAAATTGTAGAGCTGAAAGGACACATCATTCAAATATACATATTTGCACTGATTAACTATTGTGCTCATTTTCTTCTCGTCATCTCGAGGGTAATAGCTGAAAATCAGTGTTTGCTCTCTGAGCAATATTAATCGCTGAGCTAGGACCCATTTGTCAAACTGCAACACACATGTACATTTAGATTTTAAGTTTTTGTAAATTATTTTTTTTCGTAATATGTTACTTTGTACTTAGTTTAGTTACTGAATTTACGTGTGTGATTGGAGAAACAAATAAATGTTTTATCTATCTATCTATCTTAAACATCTACATCAACCTTAATCGAGGATAGCCTCGATTAAGGTAGTCCCCAGGAGCTAAACGTAAGTTTTATAAAGCCTTAAAGTATATGATCGATTACAGTAAACAAAACAAGGAAAATGTATGATATTTTTCAGAATATATGCTAGTTAGATAATGTGTTGAAAACATATTACTACTAATTTGATAGAAAAAATCACAAAGATACCTCTAAACATTTATTTTAACGACTAGCTATTCCCCGCGTCTTCGCTCGCGTGTAATTTAGGGTTTTAGTTTTTTCCGCGAAACCCTCATTATTTTTCAAAGATAAAAGTAGCTTAAGCAGGCCTCTAACTCCGCACTTTATACATGAAAATATACCTACGCTGCACGTCCCCGTATGTGGGGCTAATTCCGTAAGGTTGTCACTCGCCCGCTCGAGCTGACTCGTACCTTACGTTAACTTAAAAATTATTTTTCTCTAATAAGTATTTTGGCACTTTTGATATCTATATTTGAGTTTTTATTCAAGTATGACCTCTCAAAAAGCCAAATGGTACTGCATATCATACGGGTGCTTAAATAACAAGAGAAATCTCAACTTTTCATTCTTCACTGTTCCTAAATATACCGAAAGGTAATATATATTATTATTTATAGGTAGATCTAGATAATTAGGTACTTAGTTACTGACGCCAATACTAATACGCATTGTTAAGGATAACTTCAAAACTACTGGTCAGATCTTGATCAAATTTAGCACCCGCTTGCAAATAAAAATAGAATCATCAAAATCGATTCAAATAGAAAAAAACTCTGAAGTAACACACATTTAAAAAAAAACATTCGAATTGAGTACCTACTCTTTTTTTGAAGTCAGTTAAAATAGTAAGTTGGTAATGGTACGTTGTTATAATCATAATTTTCCTCCATGTTGCATATTAACCTCCCTCACATTAAACAATAAAGTTTTTACTATCAGCAAATTGATAGCTCTGTGGCGCAATGGCTTAGCAATGAATTGCAACGGTGCAGCCGCGAGTTCGAATCCCGCACGGAAGAAGTATTTGTATGAACTACAAATAATCGTTCCAGGTCTAGATTTTTGTCCTTGTGCAATTTATGTTTGTTAACTGCCTCCACGATACAGGATAATATCCTAGTGTGGGGGTAATGTTTCTTTTTTAACATAATAAAAAAATAAAAGAAATACCAATACATTGCATATCCCTTGGTGTATTCTACTATATACCAAATAATATCAAAGGATTCAATTTATTTTCTCACAACACCTAACCCTACAGTAGAAGCGGTCTTAACAAAGGCGCGTAACGGGCTAAGTGATACGGCCACTCGCACGTGTACGTAAGGTGCATTTTTTGATTTAATACGCGCGCCACATTTTTTTTCGACGAAATAAACGGTAGGCTAATTTCACGAAGGTCACTTCAAAGGCGTGCAAAGTATTATGAATATTAGCGACGTTGTAACTAAGTTTAAACTCGCAAGTTTTACTATCAAAGAGTGATCCTTCTGTTCTTTCAAACTATTATTTATTCTGTGGCCTAAGTTACTCCTTATAACATCAGCTATCTACCAGAGAAAGTCTCGTCTAAATCGGTCCAGCCGTTTTGGAGATTAGCCGGAACAAACAGATAGTCGGACAGACAGACAGACAAAAATTTTAAAAATTGATTTTTTGTTACAAGTACCATATATACTTTTTTATAGGAGAGGGGGCAAACGAGCATGCGGCTCGCCTGATGGTAAGTGACTACCGCCGCCCATGAACAACTGCATCACCAGGGAGGGAATTGCAGATGGGTTGCCGGCCTTCTTTTCATATGCATTTAGTAAAAAGTTGTTACTTTGACATTACAAACAGACACTTTAATTTTATTTGTATAGATATAGATTAAAAACCATACTATAATTATTCTAATTATTATCAGATTATTCTACAAGCGACATATTAACGTAATAGTGTTTAAATTTTTTAGTCCAATCAAAGATTTTTTTTAAATCGCATATTCTTATTTCTCGACATAATACGTACGCACGTGTGCATTAACGCCTGAGTACCGATGAATGCCTAGTTTCCAGTAGAAAGGGTGAAACACAGCAACATTACTCTGGTGTTTCACGCTGGTATTCTGTGAGAGCGTGGCTCTACCTCGGTCGAACTGACATATTCCTGCATTTTTATATGGCTGCAGATCTATCAAGTAAAACTAAACTAAAGATTTGCCTTGCTCTTGGCAGGCGAATTGATAACCGCAGTACCAGACGTTTCGCACTTTTGGCGCTGCTTCCTGTCACCAGGCTATGTATTTTAGTTCTAGAGAAAACGAGATGAATTACCGCCATAAACCTAAGAAAATATTTAATTATAAATGTGAGACCATATAATTATAATATAATTATAAATATAAGACCATATATTAATGAAACCATAATTTTTTTCTGTGACATTGCCCGTTTGCCCCCTCTACAATAAAAAATCCCAACAACACGTACTATGTCTAGCAAAAGAGTAAGGGATCAGTCTCATTTCGTTCGTTTTGAGTTTGTTTTTCTATTAAGGAAAACCTAAAAAACCATTCATTATGTCACAAAGTAAAAATTATTTAAAAATAGTAATATATTCATAGAAACCCTCCTTACGTTGAGAAAAGAGAGCACGTGTGATTGACTTGATTTCAAAAGTGCAAAGCTCGTCGGCAATTAACAAAGCCTTTGTTGAGTTGGAATGCGTACATCAACTGGAGGCTTCAAACTCCTTTCACATTTAGTATATAATAATTAATTCTCACATCTATCGAAGGCCAAGACATTTTCCACACCATCATCATCTCTTGCAATCTCTTGCGAAGCCTTAATGAGCTATTGCCATAATATTAAGTTTTTAAAGACGTCGTGAGCGAAGACGCCGGCTAAACTTCCTGTTTAATTAAAAACACATTTTAGGATTAATTATTTCACCTTTTTAAAACCTTTTTTTCATTCAACCATCAAAGTTATAAATTCTTTATGAAGCAAACGGTAGATAGAGAATGCTTCAACAAGTTGAAACTTCTGATTAATTATTAATCGAAAACAGCTTAGCCTTAAACAGATCGTAACACTGGCCATTATAATATTACTTTTCTATATTATATTATTTTGTAATAAAAATCTTACCTTACTTTTAGCCTGAACAACTTTGTAGTCAATCAGATCGGCTTCGGAACCGAGTCATTACTACGACTATCGATAGATCTGCCAAGCAGTATAAATCTAGGTATACATAAGACAGTAGCCTGTCGCTGTCTACTTAGATACACTGGCTAAAATTGCGCACCACATACTTAAAATTCGTGGATTCAAATCCGTCACACGTCAACTGTTCTGAATTACTCCAAACACAGGTATTTTTAGTTTACCTGCACGACTAGCATGGGTTGGGGACAAAAAATGTATCTCCCGATAATATCCACTGACTAGAGATAAAATTATCTTGTCCTTAAGCCAAAGTACGGTAACGGGGAAAAGTATATCCCCGTTTGACATAACGAGTAGACGTATATCCCCCGTCCGTAGCATGGAGCCAAATGAAAGATAAAAAAAATATACTTTTTTGACATTCTGTGCTGGTTTCGAACCCGCAGCCCTAAGTGTTAGCTTATTATATTATAGTTGTAGGGCCACGCGGTAGCTTTTGCTGTCGTACGGATGGGCCGGCTCGAACCAGGGTGGTACCATTACCTCACAGAATACCAGCATGAAGTAGAGGTTTACCTCTGCGTTTCGCTTGGTGAGTGCAGGTGGCCGGAGGCCCTTTTTACTTGAAATGAGGCATTCCATCTTAGTCCTTACTTAGTACTCATTTGCGAATCAAAATGCATCTGCATTTTGATTCGCAAACGAGGATAGATGTAGATGTCTATGGGCCGCAAGGTACATAAAGTTCATCCAATATACAAGATTGAGGAGCCAAATAGTACATTCAAACTTATATAACAACCCTAACAATTATGAGCCCTTGGAGAATACACTTAGGTATAGATCAATTAGAAAATCGAGAATAAATTAGCATTCGGAATGTAATATTTTGAAATATTCATCTGCGAGGGACACCGCGAACCTGCAGTTATTAATGGATAACAATTTTAACGAATTCGCACTTTGCCTCCTAGCTCCTACGCTACAAGAGTTGAATAATTTCAAGACAGCCATCAACTGCACTGACTCGTGAAAGCTTGGAGCATTGCTTTTTGCATTACAAAAAACCAATGACTGATTTTATCACGACTCGGGATTCGAAGGAACCACGTGAACAGCAGGCGCTCATCGGACAATACCGCTCACGCAAATAACTTGATAAATACGGTGTATAGAAAAACCTTATGAAGTCTGAAATGCTTAGTGTGTGACGCATGAGCAGGCAGCCACAAGTAACTCCAGTCTGCTTGCAGCATGAAAAATTGAGGTACGTGTGTTTGTTTTTGATCTAAACTGGTTTATATTATAGCTGAATGTTTTTATCGGTACGTCCAAAATTTTAGTAGTTATGTATTGAGAAGTATTTTTCAAACCAGTGGTAAATAAGAAAATTACTTTCAATAAGTATTATGTAATAATGTATATTGAATAAAAATCATTATATTTTATTGCTATTCTAGATACTAAAACATTATATTTACCGATATCATAAACTTTTTTAAACAATTATATTTCATTGGTTTTTTTTTTAATTTCCAATCCTGATACAAAACGATAGTTTGGGGTAATGACGATCAAGTGTACGCCATTACTCCTTAGTGATGTTTTTAACAGATATGTCTAGAAAACGTCAAAGAGTAAAAGCGCACTTACTACACGCTAAAACTACAATTGAAAGGGAGAAAATTCCAAAAGACAAACAGCGAAAACAAACAACATTCCAATCACTTCTTTGAGGGATAGGCTAAAAAATGAAGTAAATATTTACAACTAGGTCATAAGTCGAACGATAAAAGACACAAACAACACCGGAAAGTTACAAACTCATATCGGAAACTGAAGACGAAGAAAATAAAAATATTTGCAAACAATGACAATGATGATGAAATGAATTTGGACGGTGAAAACTATAACAAAATTCAAACTTTGCGAAAAATTTTGACGATGTATGACCTCATGCGATGTGCTTTGGATGGGAATCTACAGAAAAATATATCTGAGATTTATGCGCCTAATATTAATGTCTGTTGATTAGGCATACTTGCTACTTTTAATAAGGAAAAATTATGGTTAATTACGATTAGTATCCTTAACTTTTCTTGATTATAGTTGATCTAAGGTGTTTGATTATTCAAAATTTATCACTCTTGTTAAATTCAAACAAATAGGTATATTATAATCAGTAGGAAAGCTAACAAAAAACAACAGGTTTGAGAATGCTAAGCCTAGGCGGCATTAAGCATAGCCAGGGGCAATGGCGCTGAAACCTGTTGTTTTTTGTAAGCTTTCCTACTGATTATATTATGTAAAAGATAAATTCCTTTTGTGTTAGAACATGGATTAGGTACCAATTAGATAAACTTTTGTTATTCTTTCTTATTTTTAAAATAAACCATTTTATTTAAAATATAACGTCTATCTCATAAGTGAATGGCATTCGCACTCGCCTGAGAAAACAATACGAATATAGTTAACTAACTAACCACAAGGCCAAGTGAGCCCCTCATATCTTAATAGGTACTAATGTACTAATAAATATTTCTTATTATCGATTAGGAGCCTAAATGGTAGAAATATTTGGATTGTATAAAAACGCGAAATTCAAACCGATACACACAAAAGTGTTTGAATCATATATACAGATTTTATTTCAGATTCTAAGATACCTAGATTATAAGATAAGAACCAGACTTATATATTTAAAAGTTATAGCCTATATTCGTCCCACTGCTGAGCATAGGTCCCCTCTCATTTCTGTTTTTTTTTTTATAGAATAAGTGTGACAAATGAGCACACAGTCCACCCGATGGTAAGTGGACGCTGTGGCCCATAGACATCTACATTTATTCTCAATTAAGAATCAAAATGCAGATGCGTTATCACCCCCTGACGACTGAAATGGAATGCCTCGTTACCTGTATAAGGGTCTCCGGTTCCATTCCATGTCCATGTCCATTCGTGCTGCAACTATAATTTAGCTGCAGCATGGCTCTACCACGTAAGGGACCACGGGATTAGTCGGCGGCGGAAATATCTTATTACTCAGACATGAAGATTCCTTAAAATATTTTCCTTCACCGCCCAGTGGTCAATCAGCACTTAAAAGTGCAATTAACAAAATCTAAAAAGAAGTCAAATCAGTTCGGAAAATCACTGTTAATCGCAGATTCCTCAAAATAATCATGCATGAAAAAAAACTTTTGGAAAATAGCAGTGTTGCGAACTGCCAGGCATCCAGATGGTGTGGACGGTATTAAACATTTCATCGTATCTAGGCTGATATGTATTAAGTCATTAAAAGAGGGTAATCTGATATACATTCAGGCGCTGGCAGCCATCAATACGTTACGTCAGCGTTACAACTTAACGCTCCCCTTTATAGCCGTCGCTTTTAACCGAGACACGTACCTGTGAGGAAGACGGGACACGTATGTACCTGTAAGAATAAAAGTTCTTTATAAAAAAACACTAACAAATTAAACAACAGACGTTGAAGTGACAAACGAAATCTACAGCCCACCTGATGCTAGGCTTACGTGGTAACTACAGCCCATTGACAATTGGACGTGGTTATGCAAAAAGGATCCAACCCGAGTTTGTGTCAAAAATGTTCACTTGAAAAATAATGTTTGTGGTCTATACTATTATGTGATGTAACAATTTTAGCAAAAGTAACACAAATAAGAAGAAAAATTACAAACAGATATAAACCATTCCGATAATTTGAGTTTATGATAATATTTGAAGTATGGATACTTCAAATATCATAAACTCAAATTAAATTATCGCGGGTTGAATCCTTTTTGCATAACTACGTCCAATTGCAATCGAATCCAAACAAAGAAGTCTACAGATGATATCAGCTGTAGATCTAGGAGGTAACACTCCTTTTCTATCTAGTAGTTTTGTAGGTGGAAGAGCCATGCTGCAGCTATATTAATAGTATAGTTGTAGCACGAATAAGTCGGCTCAACCGGGGAAGGACCACGCTCTCACAGAATACCAGCGTGAAATAGCAGCTTAACACTGTTGCGTTTCGTATGGTGAGTGTAGAGAACCGGAGACCTTTTTTACTGGAAAAGAGGCATTCCATCTTAGTCCTCACGGGTGATAACGCATCTGCATTTTGATTCGCAAACGAGGATAGATGTAAGATGTATATGGGTCACAGCAACCACTTACCGTCAAGTGGACTGTGTGCTCGTTTGTCACCCTATCCTATAAAACAAGGTAGTTTGTAGGTTTGTTTATCACTTCAATTATTTTAAAAAATGTAGAAAATGCGTGCTTTTCATATTTCTATAAGATACTTATTTTCAAGTTTCTTTTATCTAACAACCACCCTCGTGATTCCGTCGTTTATTTCCGATTATGTCAGTCCGTTGCTCTCCAGCTTCTCTTTGTGAGACAGACAGACACTTGTCTATTAACTATGAGACCCCTGTGCATATTCCTTCAAATATAGAAAAATATTTTATCAAATAAGTGATAGTGACTATAACAAGCTTAAGCACTTAGCGGTCGGCCACCGCAATCTACATCACCTGAAGATGCCTCGTGTAGAGGCGAAACACGTGCCATATTGTCGTCAGTGGTGTGTCATTCCTAGTGTAGTGGTGTTGGGAGTAGTGGTGCTGGGATTAGTGGTGACGAGGATAGTGCACGCAATTGAGGGAGGGCGGGAGGTGCTCTTCAAACTAGGTAAGACACATCATTTTATTTTATCGAGCGGATGTACGCGAGTTAATTTTTACAAACTATAATAAAAGAAAAAAAACTGCGTGGCAATTAGGGCAAGTATCCCTGTATTCAGCAGTGTAATTTGATTGGTTATAATGAATTAATGAAGGAATCGACGGCTCTGTGGCGTATTGGCTTAGCAATAAATTGCAGCGCTAAGGAGCGCGGGTTCGAATCCCGCACGGAACAATTATTTGTATGGCCTAAAATTACTTGCCCCAGGTCTGGTCTGGTCATGTTTGTCCTTGTTAAATATATGTATATAAACTGCCATCACTATACAGGAGAAAATTGTAGTATGGATATCTCCATTTGTACGTTTAAAAAAAAACTATGAATAAATCTAATTGTTACACAAGACGATTTCTTATATTTACGCGAATACTACACATTAAATGAAATGTGTAGTGATCGTGAACATGGGTGTTGTAAAGCACCCGATGCGTCGAGAATTAAAAAGTTAAAATGGAACGCATGCGATAAAATCCGTAAATTGAATATTACACATGTAGTATAATTCTCAAATTAAGTAAATAGGGAGTTAGTGCTGTTGAAAATAAGAAACATTGTTAAAAAAGAAGAGATTGCTTATATTTTTTTCTATTATAATGAGGCTTTTGTAAACTTTTAACAATGGTTGACGAATAACATTGATTAATAACACATTTTCCATTTTTGTATATTTGAAGAAAAATTTCCTCCCTAGTATTGAAAAATTCCCTGCTAAGAGTGTTTGCAGATGAATACTATGAAACATAAAAGTGGTTTGTAAAAATTTCTAGTTATTTTAAAAGATAGATTAGAAGTTTTATACGTGGTAGAGCCATGCTATAGCTATATTAGTAGTACCTATAGTTGTAGCACGAACGGGTCGGCTCGACCGAGGAAGGACTACGTTCTCACAGAATACCAGTGTAAAATGGCAGCTTGATACTGCTGTGTTTCGTATGGTGAGTGTAGAGAACCGGAGAAACATTTTACTGGAAAGAGGCATTCCATCTTTGTCCTCACGGGTGACGAAGCATCTGCATTTTGATCCTTTATTGGTGATAAATTTAATGTAGATGTCTATGGGTCACAGCAACCACTTACCATCAGGTGGACCGTGTGCTCGTTAATCACCCTATCCTATAAAAAAAGATCTTTATCTAAAGACACCTACTTGACATGTATATATAATATTTGTTGTCTTTTCCTATCCTAAGACCAAGTCCAAATTTTTTAACAAATCAAATGAAAAACACTAGAAGATATAATGATTAGATATTACAATATAGACAACTTATGTTACGACAAACGGATATTGTACAGACATTAAAAGGATTCCCAATATAAAAAGGAACCCTAAAGAGCTTTATTTATTTTTAGACGTCGAATATGAGACCATTTGTAGAGTATATTTAGCACAAGTGACCGCAGAAAGTTAATCTATCTTGCGGTTAGATGCAGTCAACTGCTGAAAGCGACCAGTTGGAGGCGTACAATAAAAACGACAAAGCATAGAAATGGAATGCTGTTTTATTTATGTCAATAATGTTAATTATGAGAATATTTTTAGAGAACTTTGGAGTTCACTAAAATAAATTTCGGGCCTATTCTCTGGTAAATAACCGTATAAATCCAATCAGATGACTCAAGACCGTACTTTGTGGTAAGAAAACAAAAGCACTATCACAACAGAAGATTGAGATTTTTTATTGAGGGGAGGTTACTCAATAAATTACACATAGACAAAAATATTTTCAGGTCATACAAACACTTGTAGTGCGCAGGATTCAAAGACGAGGCTACCGAAAGATAGCGGTACAACCATCTCGTTTACGTCAAACGTGCAACGGGCAGCAACAGCAGCGTCAGAGGTGCGAAATATCTGGTACGGCGATTGTCAACCTTCCCTTTGGCAAATTCTCCCAATCCTCCCTTCTAGATGTTCATTAGCTGCAGTGGCCTCTTAACGGATTGCGAATGGTTCAGCTCGACCAGGGAAGGACCACGCTCTCACGGAATACCAGCGTAAAATAGCAGCTTCATGCTGCCGTATTTCGTATGGTGAGTGTAGAGAACCGAAGATCCTTTTACTGGATACGAGGCATTCAATTTCTTATTATATTCTTATTATATATTAATTTCTTATTATATATATATATATATATATATATATATATATATATATATATATATATATAATTTATTCCTTGTGGGAGGTTAAGTTTAGTAGTGGACTTGTGATGGGCTATAATGATGATGATGATGATGACCCGAATAAAATGTATATATGCATATGCCAAATATGCCCAATATGGCACTTTTGGTATATAAACAAATTCTTTAAGCTATTAAACTGTGGAGAGTTTATAATGATAACTCTATTTATTTATAAATAATATAAAATTTATTTTTTGAAGGATATATATTTGAATGTCCCGAAAGAGCACATGAAACGGAGGCGGCAGCTGTACCAACTTGCTGAATTAGACCCTACCGGACTACTTAACCTGCTTCACACGAGGAAGAAAACATGTGCAGAACTGTGTGCTCGTTTTTCTCTCTTAATCTATAAAAAACATCAAGCAGATCGGCTTTTTGACCAAAGCTCTTGAACGAAAACAATCTCTTTACTCTGAATACGAAGAGCGACTCGATCGACAGAGTTCTTCCTGATCGGCTTGACTCACTAGCGCCGTGAAGAGATTTTAGTATCCCCTTTGCACATTTTATCGCCACGGCTAGTGTTTAGTAGAATTGTTCGAGTTAATACATACAACAAATTGTTGACAAAATTCGCGATACCATCCATACCATCTGAAAGATTGGCGGTCTACAGCTGTACGATTTGCTAAAAGTTTTCTTTCTCGTACTATTCTTTGAGGAATCAACCACCACTAGCGATTTTTCCTGACCGATACGACTTAGGGGCTATCAAGAAAAGAGCCCACTCATTTTTAAAAAGAAAAGGATCTGCAATTACCAGTGTAAAACACCAGTGTGTTACGGTTGTTCATGGGTGGAAATAGTCACTTACCATCAGGTGAGCCGCATGCTCGTTTGTCCCCAGTTATATTAAAATCAAACATGGATACGCAGATTTAAGCTAAGCTGCTTATATCACGAATTCTACTATCCTATAAAAAAAAAAGGAAGTCATTTTAAAATCCACGGAAATTTCAACTCGTTTCAGCATTACCAACTTTAATGATAATGTATTCAGGATTTCAAAGTTTAAGAGGGTTATATTCGTATGGCTGTTTTGAACGAGCCCTGGTTAATTACACGATATTTGTGTAATACTTTTTATATAATTTATATGCGGTTTATACGCGGAGAGAAACAAATCAGGAGATGTTAGAATACTAGCCCAGATAGATAACACTACTAGCTGTAGACCGTATTTCAAACAACTAAATATTCTTACCTTACCCTGTATGTACATTTATGATATATGCCTGTTTGTCCACAAAAATAATAAACCTAGCAAGCTAACGGCATAGCAAAGTGGCGAAGCAATCAGCTTTGTAGCGGTTTCTAACGGTTGCCGTTGAGCAATCAGTTTCAAAATAGGTGGTTCAGATGCCTGGGTGATCAGTAATCGATTGCTGAAAACAGAATTTGAAAATTCGAAACCGTTCTCGAGATAATCGTGGGACAGACGGACAGACGGACAGACGGACAGACGGACAGACGGACAGACAGACAGACGGACAGACGGACAGACATCGTGAAATCAATAAGTGTGTCACTTAATAATATTTTTAAGAAGATTAACGATACACCTAACATAAATACACGTAACAAAAATAAATTATACCTACCACAGTCGCGAACAAAAGTGTTAAATACAAGCCCCTACTATATGGCAATAAAAGTATATAATAAATTACCACAGGAAATAAAAAATACATCAGAACTAACCAAATTTCAATCCACACTCAGTAAATATTTAAAACAAAACCCCTTCTACTCAGTGGAGGAGTATTTAGATGAAAAATAACACTATTATGTTTTTTTATATTTTTTTCTAGCTTTTAATTATATTTTACTAGGTGTTCCCTGCGACTTCGCCCGCGTGGTGTTATTTTTCGCGGAACCCCAAAATTAAAAGCAGCCCAAGTTACTCCTTATAACATCAGCTATCTGCCAGTGTGTATAAATATTGACAAATATTGACGTTAATATTTATACGATACTAACGTCACTCAATTTTTGCCTTCCCGGAACCCCTCCACTATAACCTTATGGGTATGGTATTAAAGTTCAAATTGTCTTTTAAGTATTATTACGAATCTTTTGTATGGGAATAGAGAAAAGTGTTGCTTTTAGACTTTTTCAGGCATTTTTTTAAATATTTCTCTCCGTAAGAACCATCTTCGTACGTCAAGGAATATTGTAAAAAAGAATTAGCGAAATCCGTTCAGCTGCTCTCGAGATTTGCGCTTAGCAACACATTCAGCGATTCATTTTTATATTATAGAAAGAAGTATGTTAATAGTATACCTATAAGCAGTGTCCTCGTCAAATTTGCAGTGCCTGAATAGGGTGTCTAAGTTGTAAGCACATTTTTAATTTAAGACCAATTATGTACTCTTGGATTGCAAATAAATGATTTGATTTGATTTGATGTGCAGTAGCGTCTTCCTAATAGTGACTTAGAATAAAAGACAGCATCTGCCATCACGTTTTCCAGGCGTGGCAACTATGGCAAATATTCACCCTGTGAGACAGACAATCTATGAGGAAGGTCTATGTTCATCAGTGGACTAATAAATAGGCAGTAATGGATGGATGTATAGAAGATAACCTACCAGGAGCACATGGCCCACTGAGAGGTGAAATTTTCAAATCAACAGTAACATTACAACTATGGCAAATATCCCCCCTATGCGGCAATCTATGGGGGAGGCCTATGTTCATCAGTGGACTAATAAATAGGCAGTAATGGATGGATGTATAGAAGATAACCTACCAGGAGCACATGGCCCACTGAGAGGTGAAATTTTCAAATTAACGGTAACTTTACAACTATGTCAAATATCCTCCCCTATGCGGCAATCTATGGGGGAGGCCTATGTTCATCAGTGGACTAATAAATAAGCAGTAATGGATGGATGTATAGAAGATAACCTACCAGGAGCACATGGCCCACTGAGAGGTGAAATTTTCAAATCAACGGTAACTTTACAACTATGGCAAATATCCTCCCCTATGCGGCAATCTATGGGGGAGGCCTATGTTCATCAGTGGACTAATAAATAGGCAGTAATGGATGGATGTATAGAAGATAACCTACCAGGAGCACATGGCCCACTGAGAGGTGAAATTTTCAAATCAACGGTAACTTTACAACTATGGCAAATATCCTCCCCTATGCGGCAATCTATGGGGGAGGCCTATGTTCATCAGTGGACTAATAAATAGGCAGTAATGGATGGATGTATAGAAGATAACCTACCAGGAGCACATGGCCCACTGAGAGGTGAAATTTTCAAATCAACAGTAACATTACAACTATGGCAAATATCGACCCCTATGCGGCAATCTATGGGGGAGGCCTATGTTCAGGAGTGGACTTCAATAGACTATAGCTAACTAAAAATACGTGGTAAAGAGATACTGCAGCTGTACTTCCGAAAAAGGAGTAGGAACATACATATTGTGTTTACTAAGCGATATTTTTCTCCACCTTTGAGCTATAGCTAAATTAATATAGAAGGAATTAATTTAAATCGGTTCAGCTGTTTACGAGAACAGAAATCGATAAACATACATAAAAAACACGTATCGAATAATCTCCTTCTTTTTGTTAAGTCTGCTAAAAAATCAAACACCAAGAGATGAATCTTAGATATTCAAAACTATTCTGTAACAACTTGACTCGTTTCTTATTCATAGTCTGTCCATAGTGCAGAAGTCGGGAACGCAAACGAATCCCCTGACAGCGGCTCCTAACAAATTATATTCGTCGTGAAAATTTATTCTGAGAATTGGGAAACTCGTGTAAGATGTTTCTTAAATCGCAAAAATAAGCACATAACATTGATAACAAGATATTCTTTTCAAGGACGAATTTCGTTAATGTGCCAGCGAAATACAACAAACAAAAAATCCGACTTTTTTATAGGATAGTGTGACAAACGAGCACACAGTCCACCTGATGGTAAGTGGCCGCTGTGATCCATAGGCTAGATGCCATTTATTCTCAATAAGGAATCAAAATGCAGATGCGTCGTCACCCGTGAGGACTAAGATAGAATGCCTCTTTTCCAGTAAAATGGGTCTCCGGTTCTCTACACTCACCATACGAAACACAGCAGTGTCAAGCTGCCATTTTACGCTGGTATTCTGTGAGAGCGTGGTCCTACCACGGTCGAGCCGACCCATTCGTGCTACAACTATAGCTGCAGAATGACTCTACCACACATAAGCACGACTTTTCAGTAGACGTAAAAAGTAATCCATTCAATTAAAAATTAAAAATGTTCTGTGGTATGTTGTAATTCTTTTACCGTTACCGATACAATCTGTCAAAAGCGCATTCCTGAACGTAAGGCACTCCATAGATTTCCGTTTAATTATTGCAATTTTTTTTATAGAATAGGGGGCAAACGAGCATGCGGCCCACCTGATGGTAAGTGACTATCGCCGCCCATGAACAACCGCAACACCAGGGGAATTGCAGGTGCGTTGCCGGCTTTTAGAAATGTGTGAACGCTTTTCTTGAAGGTTCTTAAGTCGTATCGGTCTGGAAAAATCGCTGGTGGTAATCGATTCCACAAGGAAGTTGTGCGAGGGAGAAAACTTCATCTAAATCGCACAGTGGTGAACCGCCAATCATCCAGATGGTATGGATGGTAACGCGAGTTTTGAGTTATAATCTTAGAATAATATTCTAAGGTTATATATTAAGGAAAACGCGGCTCCCCATCTCCTGGTTTGTTAACCTCTAACGACAACAAGGGACGGTATAGGATAGTGGATATTCTTACACCGCCACTATATGGCATAATAATATAAATTATGTTATTTAGGTACGTGAGACTTATTTTATGTATCCATCCAATACATCCATACCAAGTGTATTTAAAGAAACTTAACAATAAAACATTTAGGCAAAGTCGTATTAAAAAGATAGCAGGTTACACACTAACATTATTGTATATTAAAGTGGCGCAGGTAGTACTATATCTACGTACAGTTATTTATTATGACACGTTGCGCTAACAAAAAGAGACAAATGATAGGGTATACCTATCGTTAGAAAAAGATGAATATACATCATTAGTTGCGTATTGATTGCTGCCGAGCACTCATTGGCGCGAGCGCGCCACATACCGATATGGAAAAGGAACACTAGCTAGCGTCAAAGTTTACTAGCGGTTAGTGTTGAAATAATATAACCAATTATGAACGAAACATCTATATTCAAAATATTAGTGGGACGTTTTTCTTGTCTCTAAAAATTTGCCGTGTAATTTGTGCACCACTTAAAAACACAGGAAGGCATTTTCGCCACGAATAACTATAAGATTTACGCGCTGTAGCGAAGGTATAGCCGCAACGCGAGTGCGTGCCCGACTGAATGCGAGGCGGGCAATTACCTTACTTTCGTATTGCCATTTTAGAGCGGGTATGACGTATCTATACCTTTAAAAACATCTTAGCATTTAGGTAGTTCAAAAGTCATCTATATCTGTACCACATCACTGTGAAAAAAGTTACGAATGTGCAACTTGTTATTTTTTCCACCTTCATCCCTGGGCGGTAAGCAGTTTATACATAGTCCTTTTTTAAGAAATTGGGGCGGTAGTTATCAAAACTTATTTTTTGTCAAGCCCAAGCCTTACGAGATTAAAATTAATAGCCATTGTACACATTATTACAGCACTGATCTAAAATATTTCAAAATATATACACAGATATTTACATGGTCATATATGCGCATACATACATGCTAAATCCCAAAACAATAATTTAGCCTTAAAATCTTTAAAAAAGATATTTCTTAATAACCAATCACAGCGCGAGGAGCTTAGGCCCCCATCTGGTGTCGGTATGTTATCTGGATAAGCTATCTCTCTCGCACTTATGGCTACGCATAAGACTTTTTGTCGTATTCATTTGTAAACTCTATTCACGTCTGGGAATTGTTTAAAACCGCTAAATTCGTCTGGCGATTTGCAGGTATTATTAAAAATTACTCAATTAATACGTGATTAAAATTTGAGATTGCCAAAAGCATATTTTTTGGGAATTGTAAAAAAATATTTTTGGAGAGGTTAGGTAATCTATACATCTATAGAAATAAATAAAATTGAAGTGTCTGTTTGTAATGTCAAAATTACGGCTTTTTACTAAATGCATATGAAATTTATACGATACTTATAACAAAAACACAATTATTAAAAATTTTGTCTGTTTATCGGTCGGTCTGTCCGTCTCTTTGTTCCGGCTAATCTCCGTAACGGCTAGACCGATTTTGACGGTATTTTCACTGTCAGATAGCTGATATCATAAGGAGTAACTTTGCATACTTTTATTTTAGAAAAATAATTAGGATTTCGCGCAAAAAAACTAAATCCCCAAATAACACGCGGGCGAAGTCGCGAGGAAGAGCTAGTACTTTATAACCGAAAAAACTTCTGGGATTATTTTTTGGAATTATATAAAAACTAAATTAAAACTAAAAAAATAAATGAAGTTGCCAAAAAAACATTTTTTTGGATTTTCCTTTTGCAAATGTTATATGCTGCGCACTTAGAATAATAACACCTAGAATGATAGTTCCCTACAAAGCGGACGTTCAATAGTGGGGCAAGAACATAATATATGTTTGCGTTATCAATTTGTGTTTATGCTAGACGAAACGCACACAAGTGAAGAAATAATGTTGCCAATACATTAAATTTTCCCCAAAAGTAGGGAAGTTGAAACTATATTGGACTAATAGTTACAACGTAACGAATAACTCACACGAATGTGAAAATGAGTTTGTCTGAATTCTATTATCGAAGTGTAGCCCGCTAAATTCAAAATATTTTTGAATAGTATATTTGCCTATCTAGTCAAGTGAGATACTTTTATGAGCCATAAAAATGTGATTGCAACATATTTTTCTTTGTAATTGTATAGAGACGTTATAATTATATGACTAATGCAAGTTCGATATACACCCGCCCGATGCCTGACACACGACTGTTCAACGAACGGTTGACCGAATTCAGTATCCATTATTCAGTTTGGTATTAACTATTTTTTTTAATAATCGTCAAGTAATGGTGTACTGCACCTCAGTGCATGCATAATGTAAGCTACAATACGAAAAACACAAGAAAATTTTAATTTTGGCAGATTTTACACAGTCCTCACGGATGAAAACGCATCTCTTTATTGAGGATAGTTGTAGATGTATATGGATGACAGCATCCACTTACCATCAGGTGGACCGTGTATTCGTATGTCACCGTATCCTATAAAAAATGTAAAGAACAAATTTTTGTATTTTTAGTGGGCTTCCAACTGCTTTCATTTCGATTGTGTCTGATGTTTTCTGTCTCACAAGCCGCAATGATCGGATCAGAAAGAAACATAACACAAAAACCAAACATGCATTTATAATCAGACTATATAAAAAGTTTCCTCAAAATTCGTCATCCATATTTTTAAATAAAAACAATGCGTTGCATTTTTTGAATGTTGGCAACCCTGGTAGTATTAAGTTGTCAAGTTGCGTTACGCACTATATTTAATTCTTATTGAGATGTTTTACTTTTAATAAAAAAAAGGTGGGAGAATTTTTCTTTCACTTTGGCCACATTTGTATATAATATCACGTGTAAGGTTTTAAAAATTCATATTTATTTTGGATGAATATTTTACGTAAAAATATAAGTTCAAAAGCATCACTTAGTCGTGAAATGTAATGTTACTATGTTTGTTATGTTTCTCTAATGTATACTGACATCCATTCACTGCATAAACCGTCATTTTTAATTAAAATTTTTGGAGCTGTTGTCAACACGACACGACTTTGCACACTAATGGGCCGAGTATTGAACTAAGCCATACTGGCTTAGTTTGAGTTGCCTCACATTACGGACGCGGACTCTGCTTCTAGGTGTTATTATTCTAAGGCTGCGCAGTAACGTAGTAACGCTTTTGAAAAAAAAAAGTCCCGCTGGGTTTCTTGCTGGTTCTTCCCAGGACCAGTTATAGAATAGAATAGAATAGAATAGAATAGAATAGAATAACTTTTTATTCAATATCGATTATTACATAAGTCTTATTGAAAGTCACTTTTTATTTACCACTGGTTCAGAAAATATCTCTGTCCTGGAAAGAACCAGCAAGAAACACAGCATGACATTTAAAAAAAGCAGTATAATATGTTACAAAATAATTAACAACACAAAACAAATTAGAAACAGCTAGATGTAAGTGTATACGGATGGTATACGGGACGTAGCATCCATTTACCATGGACTGTGTGCTTGTCTGTTATCCTTACTCAGTTAAAAAAGCATTACAAGACTGAACATAAAGTTTAAGGTTTTGATAAAAGAAATTATTTTTTACGACGTTAAAACCTACAAGGTATACGGACGGATCGATCCTCGTTCGATTAATCCGGTCTTCTTTTAACATGTTACACGTGTGTAACACGACACAATAAATTCGTTTGATAGCGTGCAATTTACCGTGGCGCTCTCGGTTGACCCTCGCCCCTTGTTTAACGGTACCCTACTTACGTACGAGCTGTCACGGAATCTTACGGACTTCCGTACGATCGGGTACTAAGTAAATACATTTTTTACAAAACGTTTCTTTCCATGAAGGAGTCGGAGACATTTCCTCACTACAAACACTTATGGATAGCGGTTTCTATGTTGGAGGTCCAATACGTGGAGTAGCTCTAAAAATAATGTCCTCCAGACCGATTTCGGTCACCGTGGCCGGTCTCAACGAAGACTAGCTGTCTGAGTGTGACAGGATTATAGTGACCAAGTGTATGCGCAAGCACAGATGTACTCTCATAGTCACGGGGACTTCTAATTTTATTATTTCTTCACAGAAAAACCTAATAACTGATTTTTGGCCAGACCCGGGAGTCTAACCCGGGATCTCATGATCAACAAGTGCACCCTAGACACAGTATACCAAAGAGACAGTCATTCGTTTTTTATTCGTTTAGATCGTATGCGATTTGCGTCCGCCATTAACTACTATCTAAATAAGAAAACAATTGTAGAAATCATTTATATTTTAAACTAGCTGACCCGACGAACTACGTACCGCCTAACAGTCGATTCTTTAATTTTTTTTTAAATACTTATTCTGCTATTAGGGACACCGGGTCAGGTAGTAAGATAAAAAAAAAGTTGATAAGTCAACAATTACATTATGTCTAAAAATAAAAATTATTAAACACTTAAAATTCTTTTAATAGTCACTAAAAAATCACAATGAAAATTAAAATTTCTGATTTCTTATTATGATACCTACTTATTATATTTCATTTTATTTTTACTTATTCTATATTAAGTTTCCATCGTTAAATATTGACAAATATGTATACGATACGATACGATATAATATTTATACGATACTAACTTCACTGTTTTGCCTTCCCGGAACCCCTCCACTAACATTCAAACTTTATAGCATGGTATTAAAGTTCAAATTGACTTTTTAAGTATTATTACGAATCTTTTGTATGGGAATATATCAGTGTTGTTTTTAGACTTTTTCAGGCAATTTTTTAAATTTTTCTCTCCATAAGAACCATCTTCGTACGTCAAGGAATATTATAAAAAAAGAATTAGCGAAATCGGTTCAGCCGCTCTCGAGATTTGTGCTTAGCAACACATTCAGCGATTCATTTTTATATTATAGAATAGAACACAACGCTAATAAAAAAGCTTATGAGGTTTTATTTACTTTCTATATATAAAATTATTATATATGGTATAAAATCATTATATATGCTATCTATAGGCGTGGTAGCTCAGATGGTTAGCGCTCGCTGTAAGTTTCACAGTACGCGAGAAACAGAAAGGGTTCGATCCCCGACGGCACCAATGAAATTGTTAATTGCAAATTGCAATTTTAAGTGCTGATTTACCACGTGTTCGGCGGTGATGGAAAAAAGCGTGAGTAAATCTGCATGTATGAGATATAAGAAAAAAATATTTCGAAGACATGTGAAGTTCGCCAACACGCATTGGGGCAGCGCGGCGGACACTTCCTTGCCCTAAACCCTCCGAAATGAGAGGAGGTCTGTGCCCAGCAGTGGGACATAAATAGGCTGCAACTTTACTTTTACTTCACTTTGTGCTAATTTAATTTAAAAACGGCTCCGTGACGCAGTGGCTTAGCAATGAGTTGATGCGCTGGGGGCCGCGGGTTCAAATCGCGCACGGAACAAGTATTTGTATGGCCTACTAATAATTGTTCTGGGTCTGGATGTCTGTCCTCGTGCAAATTGTGTTTGTAAACTGCATCACAGATACCTCACCTCACGATACAAGAGAAAATCCTAGTGTAGTGGTAATGTTTTTAACAAAAAAATACAGCTAGCTGATCCATAAATCGCTGCAAACTAGAGACTGGCATCGCCCTCTTGCCGTTACTTACTGATAAAACATTTGTTGCGGTCTTCTAAAATCTTTTCCTTACCTTAATTTATAGCCGACTTCAAACAAGGAGGTATAAAATTGGGTTATTTTATATGTAAGTTACGTTATATGTTCGTCAATTGTTATTGTTGTTGGAACGAAGATCCTTGGCGCGAAAAAGTGTAAGATTTTTCGGTCACGACCCCTTCTGACGTAGTGTAGATGGCCTTGTCGGCTATAAGGAGGCGAGATGGAATAACATCCATCTCCCTCTCCCCTTTTTCTTATCTTGCCATGAAAGAAATAGTTTATTTTAAATGACGCTTCATTTTAATAGACGCTAGTAATTCATTTATTTGTATTTGTTAATCAACAATATAATACGTTTATCAATAATAATATACTACGAAAGGAACTTCGTTCCAACCGAGTGTGGACACTCACGCATGTTTTTCTAATTATATATTTAAATATTTAATAAAAATAATAATTAAATTCTTATTAATATTTATTACTATTTCGATGGTGGTCTAATACTTAGAATAATAACACCTAGAAGCCGAGTCCGCGTCCGTAATGCGAGGCAACTCAAACTAAGCCAGTATGGCTTAGTTCAATACTCGGCCCGTTAGTGCTCAAGGTCGTGTCGTGTTGACAACAGTTCCCGAAATTTTAATTAAAAATGACGGTTTGTGCAGTGAACGGATGTCACAGCACATCAGAGAAACACAAGAAACATAATAACATTACATTTCACGTGTAAGTAATACTTTTGAACTTATGTTTTTACGTAAAACATTCATCAAATAAAATATGAATTTTTAAAAACTGACACATGACATTGTAATATGCCTATATGGAAATGTTGTCAGTGGTAGAAAAAATCTCCCACTTTTTGTCGTGTTATTAAAAATAAAACACGTCAATAGGAATTAAATACTTATAATAATAATACTTCATTTTCAGAAAGATTTGATGATGAAGATAAAGAATTGACTCAACACTTATTGAAAACACCGATTCCAAATGATGTCGGATTTGAAATTACACGGGGTAACGATGATCCTAACTGCAGAAACCACATTGTTGGCTGTATAGCTGGAAAGACATCTCACAACCCGAGTAAAATGTAAATATTGCATTGATAACATGCTTGCAAAAGAAAAACTTTGGTTCCATAAATCGGTATTTATGAGGGATAAAGGTGGATTGGTTTACGCCTCAAAAGAAGTTTATTCTATTTGTAGTGTTGCTGAAACTGAGCTGAGACGTTATCTAAAAGAAAATTCAGGAAATATTTTCGAAAAAGAAGTCACACTTCAAATTATGAGAAGATTCCTAGGAAGACTCGTATTTTTTCTATAGAACACGTTAACTCCCACTTGCATGATTCGAATTTGACGAGACTTATTGTCGAGCGCTACTTAAGACTGTTCAAAAATCCAAAAAAGCATCAAAGCGGCAGTTGTTCAGGAAACAGTTTCAGTTACAAGGCTACTGATAAAAATGATTTTAATATTCATTTGTGTTTTTCTTATGAAGTTTTCTCAATAACTTTAAGCTGGAATGCATCTACTGTGTAAAACCTGCCAAAATTAAAATGTTCTTATGTTTTTCGTATTGTAGCTAACGTTATGCATGCAGTGAGGCGCGATGCACCATTATTCGACGATTATTAAAAACAAATTAGTTAAAACAAACTGAATAATGCATACTGAATTCACCAATCGTTCGTCGAACAGTCGTGTGTCGGGCATCGGGCGGGTGTGTGTATTGAACTTGCATTAGTCATAATTATAACGTCTCTATTCAGTTACAAAGAAAAATATGCTACAATCACATTTCGATGGCTCATAAAAGTGCTTGGCTAGACAGGCAAATACCCTATTCAAGAATGTTTTGAATTTGGCGGACTACACTTAGATAACAGAATTCGAACAAACTTATTTTCACATGTGTATCAGTAATACGTTACGGAGTAACTGTTAGTTTAATATAGTTTCAACTTCCCTACTTTTGGGGAAAAATTTAATGTATTGGGAACATTGTTTTTTCACTTGTGTGCGTTTCGTCTAGCATAAACATAACTTGCTTACGCAAACATAAATTTGTTCTTGCCTCACGTTTGAACGTCCGCTTTGTAGGGAACTATCGTTCTAGGTGTTATTATTCTATGACTGTGGCATGCTTGGGTTTGGATTTAATTTTATTAATTATAGGATCCCAAGCAGATGGCAGCACCCAACCATCTTCTCTATTGAAATTAGGATGTTTTTTTTTATATCAAATCTAATGTAATGACGGGACGGTCTTTAACATGTTCACACACTGCAGACTTCCCGGAACGTCGGTGCTTCAAGTCAGCTATATGTTCTTATTATTCAGTTTCAATTGTTATATCATTCTAATTTAAACAATTTAACTCTTCCAAATTTAAAATGATATTTTCACAATTACTTATTAATAAATAGTTAAAAAGTGATTTCAAATAATCAAATACAATAAAATAGTTAAAATAGAACAGTTAAGCGTTTAAATTCTTCTATACACTATGTCTTAGCAGCGACTTTAGAATTTGAAATTATTTTATTATTTTTAGGTCCATAAAGTCGAATTTTAATTTTATTAAAAGTTTTTTTGAAGCGAAAACTTATTTAGCGGCGTTGTGCACTTTGTTGTAATGGGTAAAAAATGTTAAACTCGCGTCAGGTCACGTGTCCTGATCGAAAATTCGTAAGACGGACGGGAGTCAGCCGCGGGAGTCAGCCGCGTCGGCTGTCTACTGTCCGTCCCGTCACGGGACGGACAGTAGACAGCCGACGCGGCGTAGGAGAGGAAGTAACTTAGGTTTAATTAATTTTCATTTATTAATTAATATAATTTTATTATTAAGATTAGGTTTCGATCGAGTCTACTGTACTGCTTGACGAAATTATTAATATAGATACATATGTACGTACACATTATAGATGTATTATTTGTAATATGTTTATACTTTATAGCATTAACCTATAGTTTCATAACATCACAATAAGCACATGTGCGGTGTAGGTTTACCAAACAAATAATTTCGAGTGAAAATAAATGAAATAAGATAATAATAAATAATCTCCGCCATTCCAAAATATCAAAACAACGTTAATATTCAAGTTTTCACTTCTGCCGGCACTCCCGGAGTGCAACCCGTCGTTTTTTTTCATTAGATATTCGTGGAATTTGTAAAAGTTCACTTTCAGTTGTAACACATAATATTATATGTGGTGTTCCATGATCAGTTTATTCGTGAAATGTCTACAGCACACACGGAAATGCATACATTGTTAAATTGTTAACCAAAAAAAATACAGGATTTAAAAAAAGGATTTATCATCATCTTCATCTTTACAGCCTTTCATATATCAACTGCTGAACATAGGCCTCCCCCAAAGAATGCTAGAAAACACGATTGCCACCTGTATGTATCGACTAGGTCATACATCTTCACTAAGTGATAGAAAGCATCTTCTGATAGTCCCTCTGGGTTGGTACTACACTTTTTTCTGATGATACAGCAGTGCCCGGAAGGTTATGTGATGGGCTGAAGAGTATAGAGGGCCGGTATACTTACAGGTTGTAAGACATTCCATCTATTGAGTAGGCGGTCCTCAAAATCTGTGACCTTGTATTTGAATTTGGTTGCAGGTGATTGTAAGTGACTACTGTCCTACGGACTGTCCTAATGTGTCCTTGAATGTCCTAATTTGTCCTGGAATGTCCTAATTTGTCCTGGAATGTCCTAATTTGTCCTACGGGCAGTAGTCATTTACAATCTACTGCAACCAGATAGACTGTAAAATCGTTTGTCACAATATTTTTTTAAATTTCCTGCATGTCTTTCTAGGTCGCCACTCCATCTAGTGTAGACCGTCTTACACATTGCGTACCAGACTTCATCATCACCATCTTTACAGCCTTTCATAAAACCACTGCTGAACATAGGCCTCCCCCAAGGAACGCCACAAAGCACAGTCCTGAGCCACCTGCATCCATCGACTTCCTGCATGTCTTACTAGGTCGTCACTCCATCTAGTGGGGGGTCGCCCTACACTTTGCCTACCGGTACGAGGCTGCCACTCGAGAACCTTTCTTCCCCATCGGTTGTCGGTTCTTCGAGCTATATGGCCGGCGCACTGCCACTTCAGCTTCCTAATCCGTTGGGCTATGTCGGTTACTCTGGTTCTACTGCGGATATTCTCATTTCTAAGTTTATCACCATAGCTCTATAGCCACCTTGAGCTTCCTCATACGGCCAGCAGTGGAGGACCACGTCTAAGATCCGTAAGTCATCACTGGCAACACGCATTGGTTGTACCAGATTTAGGAGGCATTAAATGTTTCGTCTTTACATTTTTAATGGGAAACCTTCAGATAAGTAAAATAAAAGGAAAATCCTTAAACTTTAGAATTAAATAACATCAAAACACAGAATTACGGACAAATACGTTCGCAAAAAAACTTCGCACGTGGGAAAACAAATACGTAACCTTTTTGTATCCTTTGGCGTAAAGGAGCGAGCAAAAAATGTTACAAATCGGCTTTACTTTGTACGTCTGTTGGTTTATGTTAATTAGATCTACAGAAGCACGAGTATATAGAAGAAATTTTGTTCAAAACATAACAAATTAAAAAGCTAAATAATTTATTTCATTATGTCGAACTCTTTTAATTTTCTTTCTCGTAAATTCAAACTCACGATGCTTTTATTTATAAGGTTTATTAGATGCCAGTGTTGGTAACCTTATTTTCAAAACAGATTTGTCAAATAATTATCTAATTAAATTTCAACTGAGAGATTTGTCAAAAAACCCTACTTCTTATCTGTATGTAATGCCATGCTGCAGCTATATTTCGGGTATAGTTGTAGCACGAATGGTTCGGCTCGACTGGGGAAGGACCACGGTCTCACAGAATATCAGCGTAAAATAGCAACTTAATGCTGCTGTGTTTCGTATGGTGAGTGTAGAGAACCGGATTCTTAGTCCTCACGGGTAACAACGCATTTGCATTTTGATTCGCAAACGAGGATAGATGTAGATGTCTATGGGCCACAGATACCACTTTTGTCACCCTATCCTATAAAAGAAACCTAATTACCGAGTATTAAAGTTGCTTTGTCTCTCTCTCTCTCCCTCTCTCTCTCTCCCCCTCTCTCTCTCTCTCCCTCTCTCTCTCTCTCTCTCTCTTTTCACCAAATGACAAAAGATAGAGACATGCTTAGAGATAATTAATACTAAATGTAAGTAAGGACTGATTTCTACGTATTACGTAGTCAAGTAATTAGCAAAACTTAAGCGACTTTATTTTAAATAAACATTTACAAAACACGTAATACCTTTATGTTAAGATCTTTAGTTTGTCTGAGATGGGAAACGAACAGCACATTAATGTCACAAAATTAGTGAGATTTTAGCAAAATAAAGAGTGAAACGGTCAAGGAGGCGATAATACATAAAATACTTGAAGTAAGAAGATGAATATGGTGCAAAGATGCACTGCTTAATTTATATAAAACGCAAGTCCGGTCGTGCATGGAGTATTGCTGCCATATATGGGCTGGTGCTGTATAATGCCACCTAGCAGCTTTGAACTCAACGGAAAGGCGTGTTAAGAGGTCTATTGGTGACCCAAATTTGGTAAAGACCAATCTTAACAGCCTCGAACACAGGCGCAAAGTAGCCAACCTTTTGGTTTTCTACAGGATACATTTTGGAGAGTGTGCGCAGGAATTGCGTACTATAATTCCTCCCTCTCCCTTCCGCCGTCGGCAACTAGACGTTCGGCCAGTCTCCGCCCTTTCGTTGTTGACTTACCATACATTACATGTCTTATATACGTTCGCGATGCGTACAGCAAAGGAGTGAAATAAGTTGCCAGCATCTGTGTTTCCATCAGATTACAATGTGGGTGTCGTCAAGGCAGGAGTGAATAGGCTTTTGTTAAGCCAGTGCACTACAGTATCTTAGACTACATCACCATTTACCATCAGGTGGGATTGTAGCTAAGCGCTGGCTTAGTATAATATAAATAAGTGCGTGCATGCATGTTGTTTCATAAACTAGCAGAAGGGGAAAAACTGCTTACGCTGCACTACTGATATCAGAATAATCCTTTACCTACTTGTTGTCTTTTTTTTATAGGATAGGGTGACAAACGAGCACACAGTCCACGTGAGACAAACGAGCACACAGTCCACGTGATGGTAAGTGGTTGCTGTGGCCCATAGACATCTACATCCATCTTCGATTACGAATCAAAATGCAGATGCGTTGTCACCCGTGAGGGCTAAGATGGAATGCCTCGTTTCCAGTAAAAAGGGTCTCCGGTTCTCTACACTCACCATAAGAAACACAGCAGCGTTAAGCTGCTATTTTACGCTGGTATTCTGTGAGAGCGTGGTCCTTCCCCGGTCGAGCCGACCCACTCGTGCTACAACCATAATATAGCTGCAGCATGGCTCTACCAAGTCAAATAATCTAAAGTTGAATCAATCTAAAGTTGAACGTAAGACACCGTTTCATACATTAGGACATTGTTTTAAAAAATCTTCACACATATTTTGTACGTGGTAGAGCCACGCTGCTGCTATACAATGGTTGTAGCATGAATGAGTCTGCTCGACCGGTGTAGGACCACGCTCTCGCAGAATACCAGCGTTAAATAGCAGCTTAACGCTGCTGTGTTTCGTATGTTGAGTGTAGAGAACCGGAGACTCTTTTTGCTGGAAACGGAGCATTCCATCTTAGTCCTCACGGGTGACGATGCATCTGCATTTTGATTCTTTATTGAACATAAATGTAGATGTCTATAGGTCACAGCAACCACCTACCATCAGGTGGACTGTGTGCTCGTTTATCACCCTATCCTATAAAAAAATTAAATAAGAGAAAGAAATAAAAGCAAGAGTTCTTTAAGAATTGTTTCTCAATGTAGATCTCGATCGATACTTCGTTCATTTCTATAGGAGCTAGACCAACAATGTGTCGTATTAAGGCGGCAACACGTGGGACTCACGCTCTCACAGAACACCAGCAATAAAATCAGCATAATACTGCTGTGTTTCATTGTTGTCGTATCATGGTCCACAAGGGTGACTACGTATCAACTTTGTTTTTAAATAAAAAATAAATTAATTTATTTTCATTAATACATTTTGACAACCCTAACAATGCCGTTTGTATGCGGCGTTGCGCCGACCACAAAGACACATTGTTTGCATAACTCTTCGCTAACCACTTACGCTTGTTTGTTACACATCGGGTTCAAGAGGGTTTGGAGAACTCTCTATCGAAATTCAATGTACATTCGCCGGAGAAAATGTTAAAACTCTGAGCAATACATCTTTTGAAATCCCTGTCCAATAATGATGGAAGTTGTTTTGCTGAAAAGGAAATTAACCTTTCTCGGGCACACAATAACTTTGATAGTTACAAAGCAGACTTGTTAAAAATTCTCCCACCTTTGAAAAGGTGTTTGAATCACATTGTTACACGATAAAGATCAATCAATAACATATAATTAGTCATGCAACGAATACAAATACGAATATTCGTATTCGCCGAATAGTAGACAATTACGGAATATTCGTATTCGGCGAATACTAATCACGAATATATAAATTCTTAACAGTGGTAGAGCCACGCGGCAGTTTTTCTGTCGCACGGATGGGCCGGCTCGAACCGGGGTGGTACCACGACCTCACACAAAACCAGCGTGAAGTAGAGGTTTGCCTCTGCGTTTCGCTTGATGAGTGCAGGTGGCCGGAGGCCCCGTTTACTGGAAATGAGGCATTCCATCTCAGTCCTCACGGGTGACAACGCATCTACATTTTGATTTGTAATAGAGGATAGATGTAGATGTCTATGGGCCGCAGCAACCACTTACCATCAGGTGGACTGTGTGCTCGTTTGTCACCCTCTTCCTATAAAAAAAAATATTTAAAAACTAATATTGTTGTACGCAACTCTATAAATAGTAATTTAAAATTTAAAATTTTGTACAGCCGACTTCAATATAAGCGACTTCAATATAAGTTATTTAAGAATAACTCAATAACCATTGGTCTGACCTTGATCAAATTTATATGAGACTACAAGAGAACTATCAGCTTTCATATAAAAAAAGAATCATCGAAATCGGTTCACCCAGTACAAAGTTATGAGGTAACACACATAAAAAAAACATACAGTCGAATTGAGTACCGTCTTCTTTTTGGAAGTCGGCAGAAAAGGGATACCGTCGTTTGCTCAGTGAACTAGCTCCAAGGTTTGTTTGCTTTTATTTAAATGCTATATTTTTCCCGCGACTTCGCCCGCGCAGAAGTTGAATTTAGTCACTTTTCCCCTCCCATGGGAATTTTATTTATCGGGATAAAAAGTAGCCTAGCCTATGTTTTAATCTGAATTAAGGTGTATAAGCTATCTTCATTCCAAATTCCAGTGAAATTCGTTCAGCGGTTGTACATACACAAATCACAAACTTTCGCATTTATAATATTAGTGGGATACTCTTTCAACTTTCACACAACCTTTTTGAATTCCTGACTGTTATTTTTTCAAACATAATATTATATCCAGAACCCACCTTACAGAAAAAAATCTACAAATTTTGTTTTTTAAATAAAAAATTGCCTATTGTAAATTTTAATTATTAGCACAATAGAACATTTTCACAAACATTAACATAGTCAATGGTGCCCTGACTGCGTTAGTCAAAAGGCAAGGCGTAGTGAAGAGTGCACGCCTTGCAATACATAACGCAGGTACCGGCTTTGTTGTATGGCAGCGAAACCTGGGTATGCCAGAAGAAGCATAAAAGCAAGTTGAATGCAGTGGAGATGCGATCTCTTCGTAAAATGTGCGCCGTTACCATGACCGACCGAAAGCGAAACGAAGAGATTCACAATATGGCAGGTTTGAAAGATGACCTTATCACAAAAATTGATAAGGGCGTGCTTCGATGGTTTGGGCACGTTGAGCGAATGAGTGAAGACCGAATGGTGAAGAAAATATATAGCGCAAAAGTTAATATTAAAATATGTCGAGGTAGACCGAGACTAACTTTCGAAGACCATGTGAGCAAACTGCTCGAAGAGGGTAGGGTCAAGAGTACTCGGATACCTAGACGTGAATATGATAGCATATGAAGAAGATAATGAATCTGAAAGAAGCGAAAGAGGTATGTAAGGATCGTGACACTTGGCGATCTGTTCTCTCTGGCTACCCCGTCAGGGATTGTGCGTGAAGATAAGTAAGTAAGTAAGTAAGAAAATATTCAAATAGTTTTTTACTACCATGGTGAAATATTCGTATTCGTATTCGTATTCGCCGAATAGTAGGTTTGATATTCGTATTCGTATTCGTAAAAGTAGTATTCGTTGCATCACTACATGTAATATAATATACTTACTGATACTAATAACATATAATATAATCCTATTAAAGTCCACTACTGAGGCCTACATAGGCCTCCCCCATAGATTGCCTTATAGACATTTGCCATAGTTGCCATGCTTGGGAAGGGGGTTGGCAACCGCAATATTTTATTTTTAGTCTTTATTATGAAGACGGTGCTGCCCATCTCCTGATTTGTTTCCCTCTGTCGCCTCTTACGGCTCCCACGGGATGATATGGCGTAGTGGATATTCTTACACCGCCACTACACGGTGAACAGGTGAATAAATACATCGGTGTGTATTTGGGATTGTTTTCGTTCGGAAAGTAACAAAGAATTAACAGAGCAATGGCAATGGGCAGGCTTTGCACTCAAAAAACCGATAACGGATGGAGAAGATAGATTCTCGAGTTGCAGCCTCGTACCGGTAAGTGAAAAGTAGGGCGGCTCAGCACTAGATGTAGTGACGACCTGGTAAGAGATGCAAGAAGTTGATGGATGCATGTAGCTCAGGACCGTGCTTTGTGGCATTCCTTGAGGCAGAGCTATGTTCAGCTGTGGACTTGTGATGCAATGATGATGAAGATGAGCAGAGTGACGTAGTCGAAACTCTTATCGTCTTCGGTCGGTGGTAACCTGTTTTACATTCCGTGCTCAATTCGACTGTATGATTTTTATGTGTGTTACCTCATAACTTTTCTCTAGGTGAACCGATTGCGATGATTCTTTTTTTATTCGAAAGCTGGTGCTTCACATGTGGTCCCATTTAATAATAATAATAATAATTTGATCAAGGTTTTAGTAATAGTTTTTGAGTTATTCTTAATAATTTAAATTGAAGTTGGTTGTGCAAAATTTTTAGTTTTGAATTATTCTTTCTATACTTACGTAATTTTATTCCTGTTGTGAGTTCTAACATTTTTTTTTTGCTTAAAAATGTAAAAATAAATGATTACCTATCTACAATTTTTAATCTGTGCAGTATCCTTTTATACTGTTAGTTTTTGTTTATAAATCCGTGCTCAAATCGTTACAAATATAATATAGAGTTATATTTATTTATATATATATTATACCCATTAATTAACTTTTCACATCTTTTTAGTTCCCTTTTAAGTTGTCAGGAAGAAATCGCTGTATAACATTATTGCTATACAGCGATTTCTTCCGCCGCCTTTTGTTTTTCTCTCTGTTTGTTTCTTGTTATATTATTTGTTTTCTTAGTGTACAATAAACGGTATTGTATTGTATATATATTTATTTATATATAGTTATAAGGTGCCTGAGGGTGATATGGTCACCGTAATCTTTGCCGCTCTATAAAACCAAAACTAGGTTAGTTAGGAGGACAGAGACAAAAACACAAAATCTTACACTACAACTAATATCAAGAAAAAAATAGCAAAGAAGCCTTGGTAATAATTAGGAATACTTTAAAAAATAAACTTAAAAAACTAAATACACTACACCTAAAATCGAATAAAAATTAACTATAATATCAACTGCATGGACATAAATAAATCCTTTTTTTATACATCCATGGTCAACTGTCAAAATGGCGTCGATAAAGCAGCGCGCTTTTAACCCTTTATTATTTGATTGACTGATGAAGAGTTATCGTATCACAAAGCCAACTATCGAAACAAAGCTATAGTTTTTAATTATTTTTTTTTATAATTTATTCATGACCATGGTTGCGAGGACCTTCAGTCGAAAACATTACTTTATAATTATCCTTCATAGTTCACTGCTTCACAATATGTTGATGCGTCACATTGTGCAGCCCTTGGGAGATTTTGACGGCAACTTGAGCCAGCAGGCAGCTGACAGTTGGCGATGGTATCTAAAGGCGCCTATGCAACAAACAGCTTATCTTGAGAATCCATCACCATCAGAGCACTTGTTTCACCGTTTCCACTAATAGTTCACATGCGTAGACAGTTAATACATAAAATCGCACCACTTTTACATATCAAAATCCACTTCAAACTATTATTTAAACTATAATACAGGAGCAGCATACCGCCGCCGATCAAGTTCCCACCAAAACTCCCAAGCTATAGTTTTTGATCTATAAGAAAGTGACCATATTACCCTCACGTACTATAGTTATATTTATTTATTTATGGATAGATGTAATTACTGGCAAACAATAGCATATTAAGAAAAATTTAAACGGTGTTGAATGTACATACGTATTATGCTCTACATGTACTTTTTATACTTTTATAAATACCTTTGTACATCTGTTTGTATATAATAAATAAAAAATAAAATACAACTTTCATTTAAAATCAGTATTTAAAACTACACGCATAAAGATTTAGTTAATGTTATCCAATACGCTGCATGAATATTGATTTAGGAACTACTTTTTCACGTCAAATTTTCGCAATCTATGCTAAATCTAGTACCTTCTGTGTTTTATTACTTGAGAACGGTAGCGTAAAACATATTTATACTTAGTTGAAAGTCGTAAAAAGATGTCGGAAAACGCCCGTTATTTTCCCGTTTAAAGAGACGAGCTGACTAAGTAGCAAAACCTTTTAGCAAGCGCGAGCAACAAGAGATCGATTCATGCTGGTAGCAATAAATTTTTATACGTGGTAGAGGCACTCTGTAGCTATATTATGCTGTAGAACAAATAGGTTAGCTCGACCTGGGTAGGACCACGCTCTTACAGAATACTAACGTAGAAAACAGCTTAATGCTGCTGTATTTCGTATGATGAATGTATAGTACTGGAGACCCTTTTAATTAGAAATGAGGCTTTCTATACTTAGACTTCAGAGGTGACAACGCATTCAGCATTTTGATCCTTAATCGAGAATAGATTTAGATGTATATGTGCTACAACATCCACTTATCATCATACGGACTGAGTGCTCGTTATTCACCCTTATTCTATAAAAAAAGAGTTGTTAATCGAACAATATCAAACAAAGTTAAATTCATAGTCCTTATAATTCAACGTAAGAAATTAAAATTTCGTTTGTCGAACGTCAACGTATTTTTTAATCTACTGCTCTGTTAAAATGAAGTCCCTTTTTTGTGCTACAACATAATACAACGATATAGAAAAACTTCCAGCCTTGAATTACTCTGTCACGTATCTATAGGGCAATGGCTTACAAGCAACAATATAATTTCAATGATCGTAAAGTTTGTTATATGAAAAGTGAAATAGTTTTTTGATAGGACGATTTGACAGCACTGCTCCATAATCTCAGCATTCCGTAGCGATGTCATGTACATATAAAAGTAGTTACAGAATATATACGTTGCACTGCTGGACACAGGCCCTCGCTAATGAGGCCATCCACGACTTTTTCTGCCACCAGGCCGGCGCCACTAGAAAGTGAGGTATAATATTTGACAGATTTCATAGCGGGGAAGTTAATTTGTTCGAAAAATGTAAAAGTTATTGTTTCTTTTTGTAAACCAAACCACGGATATTCATAAAAGTAGAAAAAAACTTTTATTTATAGGAATAGGGTGACAAACGAGCACACAGTCTACCTGATGGTAAGTGGTTGCTGTGACCCATAGACATCTACATTTATCCTCGTTTGCGAATCAAAATGCAGATGCGTTGTCACCCGTGAGGACTAAGTTGGAATGCCTCTTTTCCGGTCTCCGGTCCTCTACACTCACCATACGAAACACAGCAGTATTAAGATGCTATTTTACGCTGGTATTCTGTGAGAGCGTGGTCCTTCCCCGGTCGAGCCGACCCATTCGTGCTACAACTATACTACTAATATAGCTGCAGCATGGCTCTACTACGTAAAAATTAAAAAATTATTAAAATGTGCACAATATTAAAGAGCAAGCCACTGATGCATTGTTTTGTTCATTAATATAATACTCTAGAAACTGATAAACTTTTATTAAAAATAACTTCTCAATTAAATTACATTGTGTAACAAAAAACTTTACCTCAGTGTCAACTAGCGACATCTGGTGAGCAGAAAATTATTAGGCCTCATTACTTATAGTGATTTAGTAATACTAGGCAAGGCAAACTCCACCGTGATACCCCAATGCGTGTTGGTGAATATCACCTGTCATCGAAGTAATTTTTTTAGACATGAAGGTTTTCCCAGATGTTTTCCATTATGTGTTAATTCGACACTTAAAATTGCAATTAACAATTTCATTGGTATATTCGTAATCCCTTTTAAGCCTTGTGTATGCGTTGTTCCCGATTAATTTTTCACGCGAACCACTTCGAGAATGAG
Source organism: Parnassius glacialis (assembly GCA_033319125.1). Classification (NCBI taxonomy): domain Eukaryota; kingdom Metazoa; phylum Arthropoda; class Insecta; order Lepidoptera; family Papilionidae; genus Parnassius; species Parnassius glacialis. Next base: position 40,699,506 of record JAVANC010000009.1, on the reverse strand, counting down.
CTCACGCTCACAGTACGTGTCTTATATCCGAAATGAAAAATCAATTTTCGTCATTTATTTACTTCCCAGCTATTTTAATAATAATGAAAATCATATCAATTTTTAAGTTCAATGGGGACAAATTAACACGTTTTCCATTGCACAACTGAAAGTTTTGGTTGCTTTTTTGTCAGCTTCATTCTTAAATCATGTAGTTGATATAGTCTTGAGACTACATGAGATTACATAAACTTTCCTATCAACCTACCAACATAGGGTTCCGTACCTCAAAAGGGAAAACGGAACCCGTATAGGATCACTTTGTTGTCCGTCTGTATGACTGTCTGTCAAGACCCTTTTTCTCAGGAACGCGTAGAGGTATCAAGCTGAAATTCATATCAAATACTTAAGACTACTATCGCTTAGAGCTGTGAAAAAATCAAACTTGTAAGTCAACGCAATCAAAAGATACAGCCGTTTATACCGTAAATTATCGACATTCGCAAGGGAATCAAAACTTACAGGGTACTTCCCGTGAACTTAGAATCTTAAATTTGGTACGAAGCAACGTTTTATAGCACAGATAAAGGAAAAATTGCGAAAAGCATAAATTTTTAGTTACATCATATAATAAAAATATTTTTAATAATTTTAAACTTATATACCTACATATTTGTTCGGAACCCTCGGTGCGCACTTTGCCGTATTTTTTTATTTTACTTTGACTGCGTAGACATGTGACACCATAATATAAACGTACATAGCGTACGTAAACACGCTGTCTTAACTTTTTTTTATAGGATAGGGTGACAAACGAACACATAGTCCACCTGATGGTTAGTGGTTGCTGTGACCCATAGATATCTACATTTATCCTCAATAAATAAATAAATATAGAATCTCGACAACAGCGCCACCTTCCGGTTCTAATTGTAAATGTCCAAATCCAAATCCAGGAACCATAAACATACACAATTTTTTTATCAAAACTCAGTCCAGCTGTTTAGAAGAAGTTCAGTGACAAACACAAGTACAAAATAATTATACATGAGCTATTTAAATAAAATATATCAAAACTAAAAACTACAATATTTACAACGTCTACAAGACTGCTTTCTAAGTACGGACGAAGAAGTATTTAATATAAATTTTGGGGGTAAACAGCGTGAGCTATTAATCATGAAGATGGCCAGCGGTATCATTTATCAAACCACCCGTTCTTTGACGTGCTTACATTAAACATTATTACATGCGCACTTTTCTAGAAATGTTTCTTTTATTCCCTGACATCGAAGTTATACTACATAGTCCATCGAACAGTTAGCTGAAATGGCAATAGGCCGGCCATATATATGGAAAAACGGTGACAAACGATGTAAGTGGATGATTAGGCCTATATACATATAAATCTATCCTTAATAAAGAATCAAAATGATCTGCACAGTGTTGCCATCTCTGAAGACTAAGATAAAATGCCTCGTTTCCATAAAAAGGTGTCCTATTGTCCACACTCACCAGCAATAAGGTGGTATTTTTTGCTAGTATCCTGTGAGGGCGTGGTCCTTCTTCGGTCGCGTAGATCCTTTCGTGCTACAACTATAATATACCTGCAGCATGGCTCTACCACGTATAAATAATTAATACAATCAAATCAACAAATCAATAATTCAAAAACTTAGTTCAGATCACTGTGGACAACTGGTTTCATTACCTTATATGCACAAAAAACAGGAAATTGAGAAAATTGTGTTTGTTCCTATTAATGCAAAACGCCTGGAGAGATTTAGAAGTAACATGGTAAAAAACCTTCTATCGCTTACTTATAAGAACAATGCAGACTATTTATTTGGAGAATTATTTACCCTTATAAGCAAGGAATTTAAAAAAAACATTTACTTCTAAAACATTCTCCAGAAACAGTCGCAAGGCATTTAATGAGTGAGCGACAGTAGGAATTCATAAAAGCAGACGAAGGTTATATGACCTTTACCATGAAAGATCATATAATCCTTCCGATGCTTTTAAAGAATATGTCAAAAATTATTCTAAAATGTTTAAAAGAGTTTGCTCCACAGCCAAATCGTTACATATTAGCAACAAAATTAAGACGGCTAAGAATAAAATTAAAATGACGTGGAGTATAATTAACAGCGAAACCGGTAAAGAGAAACCCCGTGACTCAAACTATCAATTAAAAATTAATAATGAATTGACTAAATCAAATCAAGAAGTCGCAGCGGTGTTTGAGAAATACTTCACTAATATTCCTATCTTGACAACAGAGTCATTGAATTCTTCTCCAACTGTCGCCGAGTCATTATTCAAACAGAATGTTGAGACCTGTTTAAAAGAATTTAGATTTGAAAAAGTATTACCGCAAGATATTGTAAAATAATTCAAACCATTGATGTAAAGAAAACCGCAGATTTGTGGGGGATTTCCGTTACAGTTATTGCGTCCATAACAGATTTGATTGCACCTCATCTTGCTATTATTTTTAATACTTGTATCGATTCTGGTTTGTTTCCTGATTTAATGAAGTATAGTAAAGTAATACCTTTATTTAAATCTGGTAGTACATTGGACCCCGCTAATTTTAGACCTATTTCTGTACTACCAACTCTCAGTATAATTTTTGAAAAAATAATTTTGGATCAATTGTTAATTTTTTTAATACAAATAAATTACTTCATAAAAACCAATTTGGTTTTACAAGGGGTCGCTCGACGTCAGACGCCGGTGTTGAGCTTATGAAATGTATTTTTAATGCCTGGGAGAATTCACAAGATGCCTTAGGTATTTTCTGTGATCTTTCCAAGGCTTTCGATTGTGTTCATCACGAGACATTAATCAGGAAACTACAACATTACGGTGTAAAAAATTTGGCGCTTAGACTTATTACTTCATATTTAAGTAACAGAACTCAAAACGTCGTGATCAATGGTAAAGGTTCCTCCGGATCGGTAGTATCAATGGGTGTTCCTCAGGGCTCAATTTTTGGCTCATTCCTGTTTTTAATCTATATTAATGATTTACCTAATCTTGTAGGGGACAATCACGATATAGTATTATTTGCTGACGATACCTCTTTAATTTTCAAACTCAAACGGCAGTTAATCAATTATGACGATGTAAATAATGCTCTATCGAAATTAGTACATTGGTTTAACGCCAACAATATGCTCTTAAACGGCAATAAGACAAAGTGTATTAAATGGGGAGGAGTTGAGTCTTGTGGATACTACTGTTTTTCTCGGTATTACTATTGACGCGAAACGTCAATGGGGCCCCCATATATCTAAATTATCAAGCAGACTTAGTTCTGCAGCAATGCTGTAAGAAAGATTAGAAGTCTCACAGATTTTCAGACAGCTAGATTAGTGTATTTTAGTTACTTTCATAGCGTAATGTCTTATGGAATTTCGCTATGGGGTAATGCGACTGATATTGAAGCTATGTTTGTTTTGCAAAAGAGAGCCGTTCGGACGATTTATAATCTAAATTGTAGAGTCCCTCAGACAAAAATTTAAAGAAATAAACTTATTAACTTTGGCATCGCAATATATTTATGAAAATGTAATGTATGTACATAAAAACATAAATAGCTTTAATAAGAATAAGGATGTGCATACTTTAAACACTAGGAACAAACATAAGCTTGTAATACCAGTTACTAGACTCCACAGAATCAGTAATTCATTTATGGGGCATTGTATACGCTTTTACAACAAAATCCCAGAACATATTCAAAGTTTGTCAATAACCAAGTTTAAAAGTTTTATTAAAGAGAAACTGTATAAAAAGGGTTTTTATAATATCAAGGAATACATGAATGAAAATAACCCCTGGGAATAAGGTGATCGCCACCATGCTGGTTCTATGAAAAATCATTTAAAATTGTATAAACGAAATTAATGTTAAGTGATGTTTGAAAAAAAAATCCCGCTGGGTTTCTTGCTGGTTCTTCCCAGGACAGAGGTATTTTCCGAACCAGTGGTAAATAAAAAAATGACTTTCAATAAGAATTATGTAATAATCAATATTGAATAAAAAATTATTCTATTCTATTCTATTCTAAAAATAGTCCAATTAAAATTATGATCTTCAATTTTTCTACCATTAGGGATGGATTTTTTTCTCTAAATATTACATAACATAAACACTCACGCCTGTCACCCAGAGGGGTAGGCAGAGACTATGGACTTCCATTTGGCACGATCCTGACAGACCTCTCTCGCTTCCTCCACATCCATATACCTACGCATACACGCTCGTCGGTTAAAGGTACTCTTGATTTGGCCCATTTTCAATATATCGCCAATTTGGTCGATAAACTTTCGTCTAGGGCGACCCTTCCCGACTCTGCCGTTCACATCTGCAACATAAATTTTCTTTGTCACTCTTTCCTCATTCATTCTTTCTACATGACCAAACCACCGAAGCATTCCTTTCTTAATCTTGGTCAGAACATCATCTTGCAAACCACACTCTTCTCTTATTAAACAATTTCTCACTCTGTCATTCAGATTCATCCCTAACATACTCCTTAATTACCGCATTTCTACAGCATTTATTCTACTCTCGTGCTTCTTCTGCCACACCCAACTTTCACTACCGTACATTAAAGTAGGCACTAACACAGCATTGTGAATTGCCATACGTGCCTTTTTGGACACATTCTAAATATTAATAAAATTAATAAATAATAATTATTAGTGAATAACCCTGAAGTATTAAACTATTTAATAAAATAATAATAATCATTAAAATCGGTGCAAAATAGAAGATGTCGTCAAGAATACGTACAAAAACATACAGCGGAACTGAGAACCTCCTTTTTTCCCGACTGCCAAGGAAGGGTTATGTTTTTCACCCGACTGCCAAAGAAGGGTTATGTTTTTCTTACCCGACTGCCAAGGAAGGGTTATGTTTTTCATACCCGACTGCTAAGGAAGGGTTATGTTTTTCGCGCGTATACTCTCAAACTCTACTTCGGTTGAACAGACTATACTATGAGCTGAAAGTGTAAGTTAAATACCCAAATTAAGCTTAGTAGCAGGCGGGACCCAACTGCAAATTATAAAACGAAAGAAAATTAATCGGTTCCGCTTGCTACTAAGCTTAATTTGGCATAACTTAGGCTTTCAACTCATAGTGTAGTTTGTTAAACCGAAGTAGAGTTTATTTTGTTAATGCTTTATTTCAATTTTGTTTTCTATTCTCCATCTTCTTTCGGTGGTTTTATTGCATTACTTTTAAATTGTCTTTTTTCCAGTTTTTGATATTTTCAATATTTATTTTATTGAATCAGTTCCGACATTTTTCAATTTTAGTACTTTTTTGTCCTGGGAAGAACCAACAAGAAACTTTTATTAACAACAAACAATGAAAAATAGTTTGTACAGTTACAAAACTCAATTAAGAAAGATCTTTAAAGCAATCACTTCCTTCCCAGGGGTTATATCAACAATGTATATTATAATAACTCAGTCTATAAAGTATTTAATTAAAAAAATCCACCACCACCACACACCCGCCTCTACAATACAACAAAAACACCTAGTGTACAGTCATTTTTGTACCGACTTCAAAAAGGAGGAGGTACTCAATCCGATGTATGTTTTTTTATGTGTGTTACCTCATAACATTTTCTGGGTGAACCGATTTCGATGATTCTTTTTTTATTTGAAAGCTGATGATTCTCATGTGGTCCCATATAAATTTGATCAAGGTCTGACCTGAAACCTGAAAGGACTGACCTGAAAGAATTTATATTGAAAGCGGTTGTACAAATTTTTTAATTTTTAGTTATTTAATAATAAGAATTTTGTACAGCCGACTTCAATATAAGTTATTAAGGATAACTCAAAAACTATTGGTCTGACCTTGATGAAATTCATATGGGACCACATGTGAAGCACCAGCTTTCAAATAAAAAAGAATCATCGAAATCGGTTCACCCAGTAAAAAGTTATGACGTAACACACATAAAAAAACATACAGTCGAATTGAGTACCTCCTTCTTTTTGGAAGTCGGCAGAAAAGGACTAATGTGAAGACATCATTGTTTAAGTTTTCTTTATACATTTAATTAACACAAAACATATCTTATTTTCCCGTACGGTCTAATTAAAAAGAACAAGGTACACAGTGTGAGCGGATATTTGTAATTTTTACGTCGCTTTTGCTTCTACAAGGGTGGCAAAAAAGCTGTATTTGTCTTTCTGTTTGTACAGTGTTAAAGGTCTTTGATCCAACTTTTGTACAGAGCAATGTTTGTAAAAATTTACGTTTTTTGACTGTGGTTTGGGTGTTAGAACTCTTTTTCTACTTTCGTTTAGGAGAGTTGTGTATCGCCAGCAATGCAAAATCAGGAATTTGCATTTAGAAAAACCCAAAATTAGGGGCTTTTTAGGTGCTAATTAGGTGCCTATTTTAAAAATTTGGTGCTCTAAAATTTTCACCGCAACGAACTGTTGAAATTTGCGTTGCTAGCAAAACGTATCGCTAGCAACGCAATGCAGTTGTTACATATACGATAAATACTAATAGCAAGGAATTAAGGATTTTTCCTAATGCTAATTCCCGACTTTGCGTTGCTGGCGAGACACAACTGTTTAGGTTTGGGTGGGTACTACCCTTACACCTATTCCTGCCGCCATAATCTTGCACTGCTGTAATGCGGTCTGAGAGTTATGTTTATGCACTGAGGTGACAAGACATCTGTCTCTTCTTTGTTTGAAGTTGGCCACAGGTGTCCGTGGACTACAATAACCACTTACTGTTATGTGAACTGAAAGTTCGTTTGTCTCTTCAGTTTTATAAACAAGCTTTGAAAACTTTACAATGATATAATAAATAAATAAAACCTACGTTGCCTGTTAAAACCGAATGGAACCCTGACTCTGACACTAAGGAGAAAGCGGACTTGTTCTCGTCTCGTTTTACTTGCGACTTGCGTCTAGACAGCTTAGACCAATAAAAAACTGGATAGTGATAACCGTATGTTTCACGGAGCTCTAAAACACCACAGTATCTGCTAAAGTTCTGCTCATATGTTCTTATAAACTTACCCCCTTATTCATAAAATATTAAAGTAAATAGTAGTGTTTTGTCTCATTCTAACATTTGCGAGACACTTGTTGCTAGAAAGTGACAAAACACTATTTAACTAATCAAGTGTTTAAAAATGTTTAAGAATAATGGGGTTAGGGGTTATTTGCATTCTATTAAGACAAACAATCAATTTGAAAATTTTTGGCTGTCTGTCCGGGCCCGGGCTAATCTTCGGAATGACTGAACCCATTGTGATGAAACTTTACGAACAGATAGACAGCAATTCCAGGAACTATCTAGGCTATACATTTTATCCGAAAAACTTAAAGTTCTTTTTTACGATCCCATCCGAGCGATGCCGGGGCGGATTGCTAGTTGCGAGTAGCTATTGTATATATTAACATAATTATGTACTTAGTGCTTTACAGATTAAATAAAAATTATTATAATTATGTTACATTTTATGAAATGAAATGAAATATCTTGGACTTAGACCATTTAACCCAATGGACTCGCCTCGCATGATTATTCCCCTCTGCCAAAGTATTGGATTTAAAAACCTTGTGCGTTTATAAAAACTGCTTACGGAAAGTGACAGACTTTTCTACCGACGTCAAAAAGGGGACAGTAGTCAATTCAGTTATATGTTTTTTTTTATGTGTGTTACCTCATAACTTTTTACTGGGTGAACCGATTTCGATGATTCTTTTTTTATTTGAAAGCTGGTGCTTCACATGTGGTCTCATATATATATATATATATATATATATATATATATATATATATATATATATATATATATATATATATATAATTTGATCAAGGTTGGCCAATAGTTTTTGAATTATTCTTAATAATTTATATTGAAGTCGGCTATACAAATTTTTAATTTTTATGTATTTATTCGTAGCATTAGACGCATTACTCGTCCTTTGGTTGAATGATCTAAGATCTAGATATCAAATGTAATTTTTTTTAAACCTACTAAATCTGCTACGGTTAGGAATAAGGTTTCTTTGATGGAGAAAATACAGCGAAAGAAACTCCACAGGTATCCTCTTATGCATTTTAAGCCATCATCAGCCCGTAATAGTTCATCACCACACAAGTTGCAATTTGACCTTTTTTATATAAGGGTGACAAATAAGCCCACAGTCTTCCTGATGATGAGTGGATGCTGTGGCCCGTAAACATCTACATTTATCCTCGATTAATAATCAAAATGCAGATGCGTTGTTTGTGTCCGGAAACGAGACATTCCATCTTAGTCCTCAGGGGTACTAAGGTTTGACCAAGTTTTTGGGTTATTTTTAATAATTTATATTGAAGTCGGTTATACAAAATTTTAAATTATCAAAGTAAATTTATCTACGACACGGTTATTTTGTTACAAGCAATCTAGCTCAATTAATCTTCCCTACCCCTATGGATCAATGACCTATAAACACGTTACGGTATTGCTCTAGTCTTAAGCCTGAAGCCTTAAAATATTATCAGATACCAAATAAATATAATGCGTCGGCTCGACGGGTGAAGGACCAGGCTCTCACAGAATACCAGGGTAAAAGAGCAGCTTAAAACTGCTGTGTTTAGTGTGGTGAGTGTAGAGAACTGGAGACCCTTTATACTGGAAAAGAGGCATTCCATTTCAGTCCTCACGGGTGACAACACATCTGCATTTTGATTCTTTATTAAGGGTAGATGTAGATGTCTATGGGTCACAGCATCAACTTACCATCAGGTAGTCTGTGCGCTCGTTTGTCACCCTATCCTATAATAGTATGTAACAAGGAATAGAACATCTTAGTGTTTTTATCTTTATATACGAGTTTATAATACTTCTGTCCGTGTGTAGTGACTGAACTCCTCCTAAACGACTGGACCGATTTTGCGGAAATTATGTCGGTGATTAAGTTGATTCGAGAATGGTTTAGGTTCCCAATTGGCCCGTTAGGTGGCGCTGTTGTCGATATCCAGAAATCCGTTATCTATATATCTATCCGCTAGTATAGAATAAACAACTCTGTAAAATAATATTGCTGTGTAGGTGTCTTTCAGCTATGTCATGATTAAATTGCTACGTTGCGTGTTGATGTTCAATAAATAAATAATATAAAACAATATTAACGGACGATAGTTAAGTAATTAATGTACACCCCAAGCCGATTTGGGTAGAGCTATGGATATGGGGGTTAAGGCGAGGATTTTCTATGTTAAAAGACTTTTAGCGCTCCCTCCTCCGCTGCATGCATTTCTCTAGCACGAAGTAAGTGTGCGCATCGCATGATAATTAAAAATTAAAAATTTTGTACAGCCGACTTCATCAAAGGCGACTTCAATATAGGTTATTTAAGAATAACTCAATAACCATTGGTCTGACCTTGATCAAGTTCATATGGGACCACACGAGAACTATCAGCTTTCACATAAAAAAGGAATCATCGAAATCGGTTCGCCCAGTACAAAGTTATGAGGTAACACATATAAAAAAACATACAGTCGAATTGAGTACCGTCTCCTTTTTGGAAGTCGGCACAAAAATAAGAAGTGGAACGTGAAACATTTTCCAGGCGATGTGTACATAATGTGAACATTTTACGGCTCCGTGGCGCAGTGGCTTAGCAATGAGTTGCTGTGCTAGGGGCCGTGGGTTCGAATCCCGCACGGAACAAGTATTTGTATGGCCTACAAATAATTGTTCCGGGTCTCAATGTTTGTCCTGGTGCAATTTGTGTTTATAAACTGCCTCCACGATACAGGAGAAAATCCTAGTGTGGGGGTAACGTTTTTTTGTATAAGAAAAAAAATTATCTCGATTAATATGGAGAATGTTAAAAATCCATTCGATTAAGAATTTAATTGATTTTTGACTGCCTCGTTGGTCTAATGGTCGTAAAGGCGGATGTTGATCTTGGGGTTCCGGGTTCGAATCCCGGGTCGGGCCAAAATCTGGTTTTTCTGTCCACTCCCTTGTTTTTCCCGTGCCTCGGAAAGCACGTAAAGCTAGGGTCATGCGCCTGATGTCTCTCCGGTGGTATCAGTTTACCGTCCCATCGGACTATGAGAGTGAGGGAATAGAGAGTACACCAGTGCATACACTTGGGAACTATGATCCTGTCTAGCCTCCATTGAGACTGGCCCCTGCGAACGAAATTCGGTCTGGATGACATTTTTTGAGCATATACTATTTCAATAAGTATCAATTCTCAAGCATCGAAATCGTGTCTAAACTAGAATATTTTTGTCAAAGCCAGGTGCTTTAAACTGAGCGTCTGCCACAGAAAATCGAACACGCTCTAGAAATTATTGCCACTGAGAAATTTCCGTTGTACAAGATTATCTCTTATCTTTTGATCGGTTATTTATGCAGTAAGCTTTATTTTTAGATTTTTATAGATTTTTACTAGAGTACTTAAGTATACTACTATAACATCGCCCTAAATTATACAATACGCGAACAACAACTGGGTTTTATTCCAGTCGATACCACTGGAATTGTTAATTTCAATTTTAAGCGCTGATTTTCCGCTTGCATAGCGGTGAAGGAAAAGATCATGAGGGTTTTCAAATTTCACCATCGCACATATATATATTTGTAGCATGAATAGGTCGGCTCGACCGGGGAAGGATCACGCTCTCACAGAATACCAGCGTAAAATAGCAGCTTAATTCTGCTGTGTTTCGTATGGAGAGTGTAGAGAACCGGAGACCCTTTTTACTGGTAATGAGGCAATCCATCTCAGTCCTCACGGGTGACATCGCATCTGCATTTTGATTCGCAAACGAGGATAGATATGTCTATAGGCCACAGAAACCACTCACCATCAGGTGGACTGTTTGCTCGTTTGTCACCCTTATTCTATAAAAAAACAACTAGATGATTGGCGGTCCACTACTGTGCCATTTACAAGAAGTTTTCTTCCTCGCACAACTTCCTTGTGGCATCGATTACCACCAGTGATTTTTCCGGACCGATACGACTCTTGGACCTTCAAGAAGAGTTACAGTTGTACATGGGCGGCGATATTTACTTGCTATCCGGTGATATAAGCCGTTTGCCGTAGCCCGCTAGCCCCTCTTACAAAAGTATAAAAAGTTATAATTTTGTTGAAGCGATGAGGTAGCTATATCTGCAGACTTCCAAAAAGGAGACGGTACTCAATTCGACTGTATTTTTTTGTCTTTTTATATCTGTTACCTCATAACATTTTACTGGGTGAACCGATTTCGATGATTCTTTTTTTGTTTGAAAGCTGGTACTTTTCGTTTGGTCCTATATAAATTTGATCAAGGTGAGACCAACAGTTTTTGAGTTATTCTTAATAACTTATATTGAAGTCGGCTGTACAAAATTTTTAATTTTAAATTATTACATTAATAAAGTGCTTTGTAAAGCCCAAATGCCGCAGTTAAACGGAACTCCTTGACTTAAAATACGTTGCTGCATCCACATCACGGAAGTCAAGGGTCGCGAAACTTTAAACTCATTTTTGTAACTTTAAACCTTAATATGTACACGGAAGAAGCAATTTCCCTCCCCGCGAAACACAAAAGTGAAACTTGTGGTAAACGTCACGAGTACGTTAAAAGATTGCACCCGTGAGTTATCCAACGTACTCCAGCATGTGCAATGTAACTAGAACTTGGTCGAAAGTTTTCACCGCAAAGCACGGTGACAAACAAACCAACTGTCTCGTTTATTTGAGTTCGTTGTGTGGCGAACTATATTAAAAAGACTGGTAGTTTTGTCATAATTAGTTTTTGTTGTTGTACACGTGGTAGAGCTGCGCTTCAGCTATATCATGGTTGTAGCAAGAATGGGTACGTAGGATACTAGCATAAAATAGCAGCTTAATGTTGCTGTGTTTCGTATGGCGATTGTAAAGAATCGGATACCCTTTTTACTAAAAACGAGACGTCCTATCTTAGTCCTGAGGATGACAGCGCATCTGTCGTGTAGTCGAGGATAAATGTCTATCTCTATGGGCCATAGCATCCACTTACCATCAGGTGAAGTGTGTTTGTTTGTCACCCTTATTCTATTTTAAAATAAGGTGATATTTATTTTAAATGAAACTATGTAGTTAGAATGGAGATATAGCTGAAGTGAAGCACCGATATTCAGAGAAGTCTGCAGTCTGTGAACATGTTCATGATTGACCATTGCATTTGATTTGATAAACTACTAATCCTCGCAAAAGAACACCTATTCCTACCAAAGATGATTCACGAGGCTATCGAAATTAAAAAACATCCTAATTTAAATAGGGAAGATGGATGGGTACTACCATCTGCTTGGGATCCTATAATTAGTAAAATTAAATCCAAACCCTAGCATACCACTGCAAGATTTCAAGATTCTGTAAGCTCATTCCGCGTAGATCAGACTAAAAATTAATATTTAAAAACTGAAGGTACCTACCCGTGCTAACTATGACATCGGGACGTCAAACATCTCAGTCCCCCGGGACCATGGGAGTTGTAAAGCACCCGAAACGTCGAGAATTAAAAAGTTAAATTAAACGAGATAAAATCCGTAAAATTAGTTTCATTTAATGTTAGTGTTCGTGTAAATATAAGAAATCGATATATAGTGCATGCCTTAAGCGCAAATAGATATTAGGTATGTTCTACTAGTGCCCAAAATCAAGATTTTTTTTCTCTTTATTTGGTCTACAAAACAGAACACAATTTTAACATGCTGATAGGTATTATATATAACAAAGATTTCAAAAATTGTATTCTAATATATATGTAGACACAGCTTGCACAAAATGTATGTGTGATTAACAATGAAGTTTGGTACTTAAAGTTGTTATATTCATGCTAAACTAAATACCAAATTAAATTAAATTAAGACTAAATTAAATTAAGGCTAAATTAAATTACATACTTGGAAAAAAGATACTGTGATAATTTGTTTTTTGTGGAGGCCACCGAACCCATGAAAACATCCACTTCAGATCGAACCATGTTACTGGATGAACACATGCGGTATAATGGCGAATGTTGTCCGAGAACCGTTCTACAAAGTGGAAGACTAAATGTTTTACGATTATGAAGGCGACTATTAGCACGAGGTATTAAAAATTGTATGCGCTCTAAAATTATTGGTGAGTCAATATAACCATTAATCAATTTATACAAAAACATTATATCAAACATTTTCCTACGCATTTGCAACGGAACCATTTTAAAATGTTTTAGTCGATCATTGTAGGAATGAAGTATATGGCATTTGTTCTCGGCATAACTAAGGACATACAAAAAACGTTTTTGAACACGCTCTATTCGCTCAGAGTGGATGGTATAAATAGGATTCCAAACAACACTGCAGTACTCCAAATGGCTTCTAACGAGAGAATTGTAAATAGTTATAGTTAGTCCACTGTTTTTAAAAACATTCATTTGCCTACATATAAAACCTGAGAGTCTTGAAGATTTTGTGATTATGTAATCAAAATGGTGTCGAAAAGAAAGAGTAGTATCTACAAAAACCCCCAAATCCCGCAAGCAAGACACTTCTTTTAAGACACTGTCACCAATAAAATACTCAGCTGTGTAATTCTTCTTTTTTCTGCTAAATTTTATATGGTAACATTTTTGTGTATTTAATATCATGAGGTTATCCCTACACCATCTATCAATTTTATCGAGATCTTGCTGTAAGGCGATAACATCATGGACACTTTTTATAGTTCGATAAATTTTTAAGTCGTCTGCATACATTTTGAATTTGGAATTAAGGATTTTACTTATATCGTTTATAAATATCAAGAAAAACAACGGACCAAGGTGAGAACCTTGAGGAACACCAGAAAGGATTTCACTAGAGAATGACTTAAATCCATTAATAGAAATAAGTTGTGAACGGTTCCTCAAATATGATTCACACCATCTAAGCAGTGTTCCATGAATACCCATTGCTTCCAGCTTAAGCATTAATATGTCATGATTTACGACATCAAATGCCTTACGAAAATCAGTATATATGGCGTGAACTTCTTCTCCGCTATCAATTGCATCAGAAATGTCCAATATATAACTTACAAGGTTAGAATCTGTTAATCTTTTTGGAAGAAACCCATATTGGTTATGGCTTATTTGATTCTTGACGTGACTTAGTATTCTTTTATGTACTAGTGCCTCTAATACTTTTCCACAAACAGGTAGCAACGAAATTGGTCTATAATTAGTTACGTCATCAATACTACCAGATTTATATATTGGAATTATACTGGCAATTTTCCACTGATGAGGAAAGATACCAGAAGATAAAGACTTATTAAAAGTTCTAAAAAGAGGTTTACACAAGCAACTCGCACAGATCTTGAAAAAAATTGGAAGAAGGGAATCGGTACTCGTACTCTTGTTACTATCGAGGGTTTGTAAATATTCACGTATCTCATGCTCATCTAAATGACAACCGTATAGCGACATGCTAGACGATATTGTTCCACATAAATCATCCCTAGAGTATATTTGCTTGTTACATTTTTTATATACAGATTGAAAATACTCTGCAAATAGATTACTTATATCTTTACCATCCTTTGCCCGCTTGTCATTATATTTCATTTCATTAGGTATAGAAGCAGAATTTGACTTTTTACTTTTAAATATTTGCCAAAAGTATTTAGGGTTACTTTGTAAATGACTTACGGCATGCATTTTAAAGTTAGCATAACATTCCTTTATAAGTCGATTACACCTAGCTCTCAATAGGTTGTAAGTGACTTTGTCCAATGCATTCCCATATTTCTTAAACCGACAGTGAACTTTCGATTTTTCTTTAAGAGCCTTGATTAAGGAAGTTGTAAACCATGGAGGATAATTCTTATTTCTAGGTTTAAATAAAGGAGTATGTTTTTTACAAAAATACATTATTGTTTCATTAAACACATTAACCATATCATTGACATCTGCTGAATCCTGCCATAAAACACTCCAGTTAATCGTCTCTAATTCCTTAATTAAAGCTCCATAATCAGTTTTAAAAAAGTTGTATGTCAGCTCCGGTTTTGACTTTAGTATGCTTTGTGAGTTTTTTTGGAATTCCATTTCAATCGCAGGGTGATGTTCATCTAATGAAATCAATGGTATATTAGCTTTCTGCACCGAAACACATGCCCTATTATTTGATAATATCAAATCAAGAATGCGGTTATTTTTATTTAATATATTATTGCATTGGTTCAAATTGTTAAATGACATAGCATCCAGAAATAAGTTCTCTAAATTACCATTAGCTATCGGTACTAATTTATTGCCATTTTCAATATGCCATGATATCTTATTTAAATTAAAATCTCCGACAACAAGAAATGTATTGTCAACATCAGCATGCATTACTTTAGTTAAACTGTTCAAATAAGTTGTGACGTAATCCTCATTTAAGGGGGGTGGAAAGTAAACCGTACCTATATTAATATACTTGTTGCCGAATTTTAAGGACAACCACAAATCTTCACACATAGATTCCCAACCATTTTTTCTATAAACTTGATACTTTTTCAAAACCGCTATTAACACTCCCCCGCCATCTTTTTTAGTTTTATGAGACGAAGTTGTATACCTATCACGTCTGAAAATATAGTAGCGATTATCCAGCAACTCATGATCAAAAACAGTATCATTTAACCAAGATTCTGTTAAAATAATAACATCGTAATTATTTGATAAAACAGAAACATATATGTCCTCAGTTTTAGTTCGGAGGCCCCTAACATTCTGATAATATATACTAAGTTTGAATTTGAATGGTTAAAAAAAAAACTTATAAACATGCAATATTTAAATAATACAAGAGTAAAATATTATAACGAGCTTAAACAACCTAGATCTTTAATTAATTTAGGAGGTGACTTGATATCTTTACGTATAAAAATATGCCCATTACGGACCCAAACAAACTGATAATTTTTCTGTTTAGCAGTTATCCTTGTAGCCGCATGAAGTTTCTTGTTCGTTGGCGACAGATGCTCTTGTACAAATATGGGCTGCTTCTTCCCAGCGAGTCCTAAATGAGACGTATTAAGTTTGTCTTCCGCATTTTTTTTGTTAAATACTTTTACGGCTGCCAAAAATCCGTCCCGAATACGAGGTCTGAACAACTTAACCACTATGTTACGGGGTCTATTCGTCTCATTTGTCAGTTTGGCTACTCTATGGAAGTTCATAATCACGTCATCAGACAACTCGTAGGAAACTGTTTTTCCAATTTGACGTATTATTGAAATCAAATTCTCAGATTTGTGTTCGGGTACGCATTGGATCTCCAAGTTTGAATCCCGGCTGTATTGTTCCAAAGCTGTTATTTTGGTAGTTATATTCGATACCTCTGATTGTAATTTTACATTTTCCGCAAGTAGATTAGTAATTTTACTGCTATTTTCGTCATTTAACTTTACTTGTTCATCATGAAAATCGGAAAGAAATTTTAAAGAATTAATTACTTCATCTAGCTCCGTGCGCGTAAGTGAGAACTTAGTGCCGAGTTCCTTAATATCTTGTCGCATATTTGTTAACGTGACATTAAAATCGTTTAAAGATGATTGCTGTTCCTCAAACTTCACATTCATGTCGGCGCGCAGGCTACGAATTTCAGCAATGATAGGGTCATAATTAGAGGTCTCAGTTGGTGGAGTTGAATTTGGAGTGATTGTATCTTTTTGTTTTCGATATTGTGTAGTGACCGGTGTATTTGTATTGTCGCCTTTTTTACGATTCATAATACATACAGAACAAATCCATGAGGAACGTGAAACAATCTCTGTATAATCAACACATCCATTATGATATATGCGATGATTGCAACGTTTTGTGGCATAAAATCGTATCTAACAATCATATTGAACATATAAATGATATAAAGAGTACATTGTCAGAACGATAAATGATTGTTGAACTTATTAATTTTTTTTTAAATTGATTTATTGCTATTTTTACATCAAAAAGTGGTTTTAGTGGCTTATGGTGTAGATTTATCAAGTCCGCATGGAGTGGTAAATACGATAACTTTTGAAAATATCAATTGTTTAACTCAATCTATTATTTAATATCTTTATCTATCACGCGGGAAGCCATGGAATGTAAATGGCAGTTAAATTTTTTTGTTTTGTTTAGTTACAATTAATTTTTTTCTGCTCTGAAATCTCGAAATTTTCGGTGTTTTTAACAGCCTTGTAATAATTTATTTTACTAAATACACATTAAATCTGCCTTACTCCGCTGTCGGCCGCCGTCGTGAGTGGATTACTGTATCGTTTGCTTGTAGCAGCTGTAATATTCAGCAAAAATATCGATCGCTGTAGAAATACAAAATATTACAAAAAGCAAGTTTGATACATACTTGACCAAGGTTATTATTTTTATAATCACAGATTATTATATTACAATATTTTGTTCCGCTAAAAGTACGTAGGATTTATATATAAATATACTTATACGCACGCAGGATGTCTAAGGATGCTGGTGGCTCGTGACCGCGCTTTGTGGCATTCTTTGGGGGAGGCTTATGTTCAGCAGTGGACGTGTGAAGGACTATAATGATGACGACAATGATCTTGGACTTTATGGAGTGATCTGAAGGTGTACTTCGGTCAATGCTACTGGGATTCCTCGAAGTGTAGAACTAGGTGTGCCGAGTTTGGCCTCGTTTTGTTATTTATGATAAGACCTTACCTCCAGATTTGATACAATTACCTGAAAGTGTACATTGATGACTGCTACTGGAACTTCTCGACGAAGAGAACTAGCTGTCCCGAGTTTGGGCTCGTTTTGTTAGTTATGAATAGACCTTACCTCCGGACTTGATTGAGTGACTTGAAGGTGTACTTCGGTGAATGCTACTGGGACTCCTCGAAGAGTAGAACTAGATGTGCCGAGTTTGGCCTCGTTTTGTTAGTTATGATGAGATTTTACCTTCGGACTTGATGGAGTGACTTGAAGGTGTACTTCGGTGACTGCTACTGGAACTCTTTGACGAATAGAACTACAACTTACATGTTTTTAACTTTTTAACGACCATATGAGCCTTATGAATCGTGGAGTTGGATTTTCCAAGCTTTTTTAAATTGATATTTGACATAAGATTATCGGAAAATTGGAAGTACATATAGTAATCATTATAAGGTTTTTAGTGAAAACTTGTGTGTATTAAAACTACTTAAATTTACATATATTAATTGTTATATGTAATTTTTAATGCGCTTAAGGCATACACAATTGGATTCACCAATAGTCTTTTTTTCATCATTATCCGTCCGTTAAGGCAGGGTGTTCCTGTTTTTTTCCGTTTTAAAATTGGTTTTTGATAGTCAAATTTTTGCGCACGCGCTTCTCTTCTGCTACGTAAATAATATTCAGAAAATAAGATAAATTTTAAAATCCATAGTTTTATGGAACTTATATAGACTATAGTTAAGCCTTTGTTTGTGTATTTATTTCTCATTGTGTAAATATTTGTTTATAATTTTAAAACTATATTTTTGTGATTATTTTTTAAAAATAAGCAGCAAGTAATATAATTTACGATTTATGACGTTAAAAAAAAACTACTTACTAGATATCGTTCAGACCAATTTTCGGTGGAAGTTTACATGGTAGTGTACATCATATATTTTTTTTAGTTTTATCATTCTCTTATTTTAGAAGTTACAGGGGGGGAACACACATTTTACCACTTTGAAAGTGTCTCTCGCGCAAACTATTCAGTTTAGAAAAAAATGATATAAGAAACCTCAATATCATTTTTGAAGACCTATCCATAGATACCACTTACCAAGTTTCAACAGCATAGTTCTTATAGTTTCGCAGAAAAAGCTGTTACATAAGGACGGACAGGCAGACAGACAGACATGACGAATCCGTAAGGGTTCCGTTTTTTGCCATTTGGCTACGGAACCCCAACCAGCCTTAAAGGCCACAGCACTTGAACGTGGTAGAGCCATGCTGCAGCTATATTAGTAATTTAGTTGTAGCACGAATGTGTCGGTTCGACCGGTTAAGGATCGCGCTCTCACAGAATACCAGCATAAAATTAAAGCAGCTTAACACTGCTGTGTTTCATATGGTGAGTGTAGAGAACCGAAGGCCCTTTTTACTGGAAAAGAGGCATTCCATCTTTGTCCTGAGGGGTGAGAATAGATGTAGATGTCTATGGGCCACAGGACCACTTATCATCAGGTAGACTGTGTGCTCGTTTGTCACCCTATCCTATAAAAAAAAGCATGGCGTGGGCCCCTAGTACCGTTGTAAGAAAGATTTCCTATAATCATAACGCTTGGCGCTTGGATTGGTTTTCGCAGTACCAGGCGTCTCACAACTTTGCCACTGCCTCACATCGCCTATTTGCTGTTTTGCTTCTAGCATAAGCGAGGTGATTGTACCGCTATCTATAGAAATCGTAAGATCTTTTTTTTAAAACACTGAAGTGACAAACAAACTTACGGTCCATATGATGGTGGCTACTGTAGCCCAACTTCAAATAAAGAACTCCACAGGTGTGGTGTCACCTCTGAGGACTAAGATGGAACACGTCATAGCCTGCAATGGGGGATAATATTCTTCCACTCACTAGATGTCGCTAGTTGTGACTGAGGTAAAGTTTTCTGTTACCTACGTAATGTCACTTACTTGAGAAATTGGTTTTAAATAATAATTTATCAGTTTCTAGAGTGTTATATTAATATATAACGCAAGGCCAGTTTAATTTTTTGTACTTTATAACTCTTTTTAATTATTTTTACTTTTTGCTATATTTATAGTTTGGTTTATCTATTTTAATGTAATTAATATAAAATATAACTAATAATACAGAATGAATCATTAATTAAAATTCAAATTCATTTAATTTCAGACAACAAAGATCCATGGGTTAGTATTACATTATCGCTTATAAACTAAGTGTTAGTGCTTATAAAAAATTTAATTACATTATATTATATTATATTACAATTAAATTACATCGAACCAAAATCATATTTATTCAAATTAAATCAAATCAAATCAAAATAAAATTAGATTAAATTAAATTCTAATTTGTCATGTATCTGAGAGGCACTCCGTGCGGTCAACACCTAGAAGAATTACCATCCACTGTATGAGTCATCGTTCGCACGAAGTGCCTCACAATAGGCGCATGCGGGTCATCTGCCACCGTTCTCAGGATGCTGTTGTCACTTCTCCGTATCCTTCCTATCAGCGACGCTACTATTTTCCGAACTACGGCATGAAAACCATCAGTTCTGGTCTGTGCAAACATGCCAGAAGCACTACAGAAGCGGGGGAGTGCCAACATCATCCTGAAAACGTTATTGTACTGTACTCGCAGGGTGTTTAACGATTTTTTGGCATACCTAATCCACAGACCACCCGTGTACAGACCCTGGCAATACGCTTTAAATAATGTTATCTTGACCTGGTCCGAACAGCGGGCAAATCTACGAGCCAGCATATTGCCGCGCACCGCCAAAGCCCTACGCTCTCTCTCTATGTCTAGATCATCCTTAAGGTCGTCGGCAAGAATATGCCCTAGGTATTTACATTGATAAACCCGCTTTAGTTCCGATCCATTTAAGTTTATTGCAGGGATAGATTCCGGACACCTGCCGGCGACCCTAAAGACCATGTATTCACTTTTTCAATGTTGTATACGAGACCATGCGAGGCAGCGTAAGTCTCGCAGACCTTCAACATCTCTCCGATCGCATTCGCAGTGGGACACAGCAACACCATGTCATCCGCATAGCTGATGCTATTAATACTAACACCACCCACACGGCATCCAACACGCATGCTGCTGAGCTCCACCAAGAGATCGTTAACATACAGGTTGAAGAGCTTTGGAGACGATAACCCTCCCTGCCTCACTCCGCAGTCCAATCTGTACGACTCGGAGAGACTGTTTGACCATTTAACATGATTGGTCTGATTTGCATACCAATACCGAAATATATTGATCATCTCTGCTGGAATACCCCTGTCCTCCATCTTCCTCCAAAGTACATCATATGAGACAAGATCGAAGGCTTTGGAGAGATCCAGAAAACAGGCGTAAACAGGAGTCCTCCGGTCTGTTTAATATTGCACAGTATGCTTGAGGCTCAAAATTGCGCTTTCAGTCGATAGTCGGGGCCGGAAACCGAACTGCGCATCATGTAGTTGTAAGTAGTTTTGTAAGCAAGAGTCAAGCAGACTATCCAATATCTTAGCTATCGTAGTAGCGAGGGAGATTGGACGATAGTTTCTCTTATCCGAGATATCTCCTGTCCTGTTCTTCACTATGGGCACAACAGTAGTTTTCATTAGATCAGCTGGTAAGTATGAGTGGCTGATGCACATATTGAAAAACAGGGACAGGACCCTCGGTAAATGCACCCCTGCATATCTCAGGTGCTCGATACTAAGCCCATCGTGACCGGGAGACTTTCCTCTGCTCATCCCTTTTATTACATCCTTTACTTGGCCGGTTGTAAACAACAGCAACGGTCTCTCCGCGCGCACGGCGGGCCCAGACTCGGGCTTGGTTACAGATAGACCAAGTGGAGACCTCACCTTAAAATGCTCCATGAGCAAATTTGCGATATCCTCCGGATCACTTTTGCCATCGACACTCGCCGGGAGTCCAGGCCTAACATTCAGTTTCCCTGTGGATTTCCAGAACATTCTGAAATTCTGTTCCGCTCTTAGTTTTGCTATTTGGTCCATTTTTATTTGCTCCTGGTTATTTAAGCACCATTTGAGCCTTTAAAGATCTTACCAGATTCACACATTTGTTCATATATTAGGCCAGAAGGAGGTCGACCATGCAAAACCCAGTCTTGGAATCGAAGCCTGGCCTCCCGGTGAGCTTCCCTAACGTACTTGTTCCACCCACTCAAGACCTTGGTTTATCTCTAACCTGGGTCTTAGTCTGAACAGCTGCGTCTTGCAGAATATCCACAATACGTTTATAAAAGCTGTCCAAAACTAACTTGTGGTTTTCCAAGCTGCATGACCCATGGCTGCAATCCACAAACTCAGGAGGAAAGTTGACCTCCCGTAAGCTGTTATTACATAGGTTGCGGTATCTATTTATCTGAGATTCATCTCTCTCGCCCCAAATCACTGCACTACGCCGCACTTCATGTATCAACAGCTTAGGCCTTACAGTGTTCAGGTTAAATTCCAGATAAATGGGCAGATGATCCGAAACAAACACATCTTCCAAAATCCCTACATTCACAATGGTTTGCCGGGCTGATAGGGAGACCACACAGTGATGGCTTGCTCCTACTTCCATGATACGGGTCGGTAAATGTGTACGAGTCGGTTTTTAATATTTCTAAGAAATTATCGTCCCCGCTATGAAATCCGTCATGATTTACCTCACTGTAAAGGGGCGCCGCCCTGGTGGCAGAAAAAGTCTTGGATGTGGCCCTCATTATAATGGCTCTCTAAACTTATTACACTGGAACACAACAGTGCAAGCAGAAACAGTAAAGAGGATGGTACATACCCAGACGGTACTAGTAGTATTACTGTCATTTCTTAATATCGCCTGACATCCACTAAATAAAATGAGATTACGGAGTCCCTGACGGCGCTACCAAACAGTATAAATGCCAATTATATAGAGGCGGTAGGAAAATGTCAATATGTTCCCAATCTTCGTGGATAAATGGCCTTTACGGAAAACCACTATCGACATTTTATTTAAAAGCGATATACGAGAAAAGGCGTGTAAGTCGTACCTTCTGTGAGGATTTGTCAAAGGTTTGATAAAAAGATCTGCTAGGCTCAAATTTCGACGTCTACATTTCGCTACAACTTAAAAGAGGTTGTAAGGTTTTGCTATCTGTTTTTACTTTTTTATAAGTCGTTTAATAGTTTTGGTTATCAGGACGATATTTTGTTCGAAATTTGAAATATTTTTTTTATAAAATCAAACGAGCAGAGGAGCGTACGGTTTCGGTTGACAACATCACAATACTATAAGGATAGCAAGTGCGTTACCGGCCTTTTAGGAAGCAGTACTTAAGCTCTTTCTTTGAAGATTCCTAAATTATATCTGTCTATGAAAATCACAGGCGATGGAGGATTCCACAATGTGAAGATTATGCGACGAAAAATTAAAAAAGTAATTAAAATGTAGTAGAGTTTATTTAAACTGTATACATCAGGAAAATCTGTACTGGAACATGGCCCTTTTTTATAGAATAAGGGTGACAAACAAGCACACAGTCCACCTGATGGTAAGTGGTTGCTGTGGCTCATAAATATCTACATCTATCCTCAAAAAAAAAATCAATAATTATGCCACATACTCCTTAAAGACTTAATTCCCACAGATAGCACAGAGACAACGTTAGGTAACTCATTTTTCTACATATATAAATTTTGTGTGATAATAGGTATAACAAATTTAATAAAATTAATCAATATTTAAAAATGTATGTGACATCAATTCACTATCAACTTCAAATAACAATGGCAGAAAAATAGTTGACAAAAATTATTGCGTCTAGAAATAAATTACATATAAAATGAGTTTTATTAGTTTTCTATGATTTTTCAAATAAAAATGTATTTTAATTAAAGCCACAGAAAAAAACAAACATTTTCGGATAATCAAATGACTTAAATCATTTTTTTTGGAGTTTATGAACAGGTATCTATACCTTTAGGTCAACTTAAATCATTTTACTCTATTCAAGTGTTGCCATTTACTATATTCATACTATTTTCGTATACACTTTGTAAGACTACACAAAATATTTTTGTATTAAGTTATTATTAGTAATAACTATACTATCAGTAATAATAAAAATAAAAGTGATATGGTTGAAAATAAGTCTCTTAGAAAGTACTTCCTTCAATAAACCATTATCTCAATCGTAGTATTATGTAACAATTTTATTTAATGTTATGGCAACACTACTTAAAACAAAATGTCACTGTTGTTTTTTTTTACTCGCTTTACGGCTCTGGGTCTTAGCCCTTCTGAGAATGTCACTGTATGACACAAAGGCACTGGAGCCATGCCAGAAATATACATTTATAGTATGGAAATATATAATAGAGACAATAATCTAAAAACTCTCAATTATGTAGGTAAGAACATTATGTTGATAATGTATTGAGTTAACATCAAACAACCACAGGAAGCATGACTTTTTCCAAGTGCCATAAGACATAACCTAAAAAGGTCCAAATCTAAATATCTTTTTTTTTGACGCCTTCTCAGGACAAAATTTTTTGACAGAGTTATTAAGAGTTTGACGCTTAACACTTTAAGATATTTTTTATACATAGACGCTTCCATTCCTTCTCAACAAATTTTATGTAAGAAAGTCTGCCATTGTACTTTAGTGATTTATTTTATGTTTGCTTTTTACCAGAATCAGTTTAAATAATCAGTGTAGTAAAGTTTATTTTTTTAGTTCAGAAACGATATCGTCATTTATGCTAAAGATGCGAGACGAAAATGAACAAAAACGAACACACTTTATGAACCTCAAAGCGTGATAATAATATGTTGCGAGTTGCACTGTCAAAATTCAGGGCCATTAAAACAATTTCCAACCCAACAAACATTAAAACAAAGCCCAACAAAACGACCCGTGGGTGTCGTAATAAGCGACAAAGAGAAACTGAAACAAGAGAAGGACAGTAACATCTTCTTGATAGCAACTTAAAATTATAAAAAAACTGCGGTTGGCAACACGTATGCCAAGTGCGGCAGAATCCACTCTATGAGGCAATCTATGGGCGAGGCCTATTTTCAGCAGTGGACTTTTATTTAGATGGTTACGTCAATTTTACCATACATATATTATCATTCCGGTGTTATAAGAGTCGACAGAGGAAAACTGAAACAAGAGACGAGTAGCAGCATCTTCTTCGCCAAAATCCCCCCTACGAGGCAATCTTAGGGCTAAGTCTGTAGCGAATGAATGAATGAATGAATGATACGTCTATTTAAACATTATAGGATTTAAGAGATGGAATGAAACTAAGTTCTTCTCTGCATCAGTTGTTATCTCAAATAAGAGAGCACTGGCTTCAAAGAGCACTATTCAAGCGTCTAAATACTATTAAGAATTACATTACTTTGATCTTTCGATATAAGTTATAAGTGAAGCACAAATAAAATAAATTATCGATCCTTATTTCTAATAATGCGTGGTTTGTTGCAGACCAAGCGTTTTTGGTTTTCATTTAGAAGAATAACGCAAACACGTTTATTAGCGCCTGGTGTAATAAAATAGCTTTGTCAACATAAAATATACGATGCTGTGTTTATTTTGACAGGCGTCTCATTTTATTATAAATGATTAAAGTTATATTTTACGACGCACTTCGGAGGAAAAGTAGGAAATTCATTAATACTCGAGCAATAAAGATTCCCATTATTTTCGTCGCCACATCTGTAGGGGAGCAATAAATTCTAAATAAAACGAAATAATACGTTCAGACATCTCTACTCGTCAGGATGCCTTTTAACCAACTCCAAAAAGAAGAAGATTGTTAATTCGATTGTGTTTCCTTATCTTGATATAAGTTTGTAAAATTATTATAAACCATCCTTGTGGGTCCATAATGCGCTGACGAGTTTCGCATGCGTGGCTTCGCTAAAAGTTACTTTGACATGTCTAAAAAGTTACACAAAGTTTAAACAAAAAGTTACGAAGAGATTTTTTTTAAATTGATCTATAGTAAATTATTATACATAATAAACAGATTTTTTTTTAATAGTTTGGTAATTTGTTTGACTGAACAGACCGAATTTGTGATTTGATAATGAATAAAAATATATTTTTATATTATAATTTTTGACGTTCCAGTGGTGGTATAAGAACACCCATTATCGCATATCATCCCGTGAGTGACGTAAGAGGCAACAGAGGGAAACAAACCAGGATATGGGCAACAGCGTCTTCTTAGTAACAACTATAAGAAACTACCAGCCAAGCGAGGCAACTAAACAAGCTGTAACACCCCCTTTGCGGTACAATTTTCTTTTCGTAGTTTAGTGTTGGAGATCTCGTGATGAATAAGTCAGTGGTATTTCGCTTTTAGTCAGTCAGCATACCTTGGAGGGAGCTAGTTAACCAAGCTGGCTAAAACAAGTTGGTTCCACTCAGCACATCCTAACCGCGACGCTGCAGACATCTGTGATCGATTTGATTTATATATAAATACTAGCTGACCCGGCAAACGTTGTTTTGCCATATACATTGTGTCTAGGAAATATTTTTTACTTTTAAAAATCGCGATTAAAAACCAGGGGTTGATCGTAGAAGGGTGAAAATTTGAAATTTGAAAATCTGATTCTCTGATCTGAGTCTGATTCTCAGACCTATTCGATATGCACACAAAATTTCATACAAATCGGTTCAGCGGTTTCGTAGGAGATCGGTAACAAACACGGCGAAACAAGAATTTTATAAATTAGAAATAGATATCTCAGAGGCCTATATTTAGCAGTGTACGTTTGATAGACTGAAAGGGTAAAAATTATTTTAATACATTAAAGACAATTTGCTCTTCTGATAAATATTTAAAGCCAGCCAACTAGACTGTAAGATAAGTTCTCGTTTTCTCGTTTTCTCGTTAAACATTCCAAAAACATGTTTTATTTTTAAAACTATAATAAATATCTGTGGGGAAATAGGTCTCATTATGAACCTATGTATGTACCATCTCCGATATCCGTTATTTTAATCGAAAAAAAATCTTTATGAATTATGATAGAGCCTTGTTGCAGCTATATATAACTAGTAACAAACGAGTGGTACAGCCTGACCAGAAAAAAAAAACCACGCTCGCTTATAATATACTGGTTAGTAAGGAAAGCCGGAGACCCTTTTTACTGGTAAGAAGGCATTCCCTCTCAGGCCGCATGGTGACAAATTATGTGCATTTTCATTCTTAATGGAGGTTAGACGAAGGTGTCTATAAATCACAGCATTCACTTACCATTGAGTGAACTGCGTGCTCGTTTGTCACTCTATTTGTCAAATCAAAAAGCTTTCAAAGTGGTTCCACATATTTTCTTGAATAATCCAATTAAATAGTTTGGACAATTGTTTTACAATTAACAGGTATTATTAGACACGTGTATACGTGGTAGAGCCACGCTGCAGCTATATTAGTTGTAGTTGTACTATTATTTATTCTGTGGTTTTAGTGCGATAGGGTCGGCTCGAGGAGTTTTGGCGGGAACTTGACCGGCGGCGGTTTGCTGCTCCTGTATTATTGTTTAAATAATGGTTTGAAGTGGACTTTGATATGTAAAAGTGGTGCGATTTTGTGTATTAAATGTCTGCGCATGTGAACTATTAGTGGAAACTGTGAAACAAGTGCTCTGATGGTGATGTGATTCTCCAAATAAGGTGTCTGTCTGCTTAGGCGCCTTGAGATACCATCGCCAACCGTCAGCTGTCTACTGGCTCAAGTTGCCTTCAAAATCTCCCAAGGGCTGCACAATGTGACGCATCAACATATTGTGAAGCAGTATACTATGAAGGATAATTATTATAATATATTGTAACTTCAGGCTCTGAAGGGCTAGATCCCAGAGCCGTAAAGCCAGTTATTAAGAAGAAGAAGGGTCGGCTCGACACGCTGTCACAGAATACCCGCAGTGCTGTGTTTCGTATGGTGAGTGTAGAGAACCTGAGACCCTTTTTACTGGAATCGAGTCATTCCATCTTAGTCCTCACGGGTGACAACGCATCTGCATTTTGATTTTTAACCGAGGATAAATGTAGAAGTCTGTGAGCCACAGCATGCACTTACCATCAGGTGGACTGTGTGCTTGTTTGTCATCTTTATACTAAAAATAAACATCTAACGTAATAAATAAAAATATATAATTACATAAGAGGCAAATAATTTAATGGACGGGTTCGTCCTTAAAACCCTCACTCTAAGTAAACATTTATCTGAAACTTTTAATTTAGAATCTAATTATCCCGTTTATTTAAAAGGGTTGTATACTTTATTAAATAGGAAAACATAATTTTCTCCTTACAATTTGAACCACTTCATTAAAATAAGGAAAAAGAAACATTTGATAAGGCAAACATATCCAAGCCCAAAATAACACGAAAATGAAGTAGACTGTCTTCATGTTTTATTTTTTAAAGAAAGCAAACTCGAGCACCAATTTTTACGCCGTCTAATTCGCGCAACGACCGCTTGGGGGCGCTCCCGACTTTCATAATGAAGTTGAGAACACGCCGAGAGCGCGGCGGGGAGGCGCGGAAATTATATAGACGCCTTTATTAGGGTTGACTTTGTATTCATTTTACCCTTTACGAAATTCGCAATTACAGTTTTCTGATCGCGTCAACTTGATTTGGAGATATTTAAAATCATTGATAATATATCTAGATGACAGTATGTTAGCTAAGTTCGGAAAAGAAAAGAGCAACGCACCAGCAGTATTAATGTTTACACGAACCATTTTAAACCACGTTTTAACCTCCCCCCCCCCCCCCCCCAACTATTAGAGCTACAAACTTGTTATTTTACAAACCTAATAAGGACACCTTGAAAATTTAGTATCCTAAATTTCATGAATAAACCTAATACTTTAGTTATTAAGGTCTGAAAAGTGTCATTGTCATCACTGACTCACTTCTTAAAAAACTAATAAGTTTTTTCATTTATTTATATTTTTATGAACAAAATAAAACTTAAAATATATAACTTAAATGTAATATTAAAAATATATTATGAACGGTACTTTCCAACTATGCTATATATTTGTTATAATACTAGCACCCCCCCCCCCCCCCCTTCCTGCCTACCGGCTTCGCCTCGATTGGATATAATAATGAGACGTTATTTAGATTTAAGAAAGTCAAATACCATTTATTTTATCAATTTTTCGTTTTTTCAAAAAAAATCCCAATTTTTTCGGATACAATATAGCCTTGATAAGATAAATTACAGCTAGGGGGGGACTAGCATTGCCCTCTAATTGTTCGTAAAGTTTAATTGCAATTAGTTCAGCTATTCAAAAGATTAGCCTGCACATACAGGCAGACAGAACACACAGACAGACAAAAAATTAAAAATGGTGGTTTATGTCATAATAGCAAATAAATCCCCCCCCCCCCCCCCCCCCGGCTTAATATAAGACAGTTATTTCAATATATAAATTATTAAAATATGTATAAATTTGCAAGTAAATGCGGTGGCCCATTGACGGCTCCGTGGTGCAATGACTTAGCAATGAGTTGTTGCGCTGGGGGTCGCGGGTTCGAATCCCTCACGGAACAAGTATTTGTATGGTCTACAAATAATTGTTCCGGGTCTGGATATTTGTCCTCGTGCAATCTATGTTTTTTAAACTACCTCCACAATACAGTAGAAAATCCTAGTGTGGGGGTAACGTTTTTTTTTTAAATAAAAAAAGGAAGACATCTATATCTATTCTCGCTTAAAATCAAAATGCAGATGCGTTGTCACCCCTGGGGACTAACATGGAATGTCTTGTTTCCAGTAAAAAGGGAATTAGATTATCTACACTGACCATACGAAACAGCAGCGTTAAGCTGCTATTTTACGCTGGTATTCTGTGAGACGTGGTCCTACCCCGGTCGAGCCGACCCATTCGTAGGGTAATACCAACCTTTTCGACTCTTTACTTCAATAATAAGGTTTCTAGTGGTCTTAACTTAACTAGCACTAGTACTAGGAAAGTACAGTTATAAATATATCAGTGTCAAAATAAATTTTAAAACACGTATACGAAAACACTCATTTTCCAAATTTTTCCTGATAAAATTTGGTTTATTTTACATTATCCTATCTTTAGGCTATATAATTTGCATTGCACTATAATGTTTGGTTTAATGTATCTAATAAGAAGTGTCTAAATTCACTCACGTAATACAAATCAGGGTTGTCAGAAACTGTAATAAATATCATTAATTCAGAGATAATTTATTTTGAGACTTTAGTCGACAACGTTGATCAAGATCAATTCGTCTATGTTCCATACAAGATCAATTCGTCATCAATGTTATAGACTTTGTTTTTAAATTGAGAATTATTTTTTGAGAAAGACAAAACAAATAAAAATAATATTTATAACTAAGTATTTAAATGAAAAACTCATGAAAAGCGAAATGACAGAACAAACAAAAGATGTACTTTGTGGAAATTTATAATATAAGATGTGTTTATATTCATGTTGTGATGAATGATGATGATGTTTCAAAAAACTTGGATGATCAATTTATAAGAAATGAATGTGCTACATCAGTTTTTTATCACAATTTGCTTTAATTAATTGTGCGCACTTCTTAAAACCAAAACACAGTAAGGTGTTCAAATCAAACTAGAAGTCGTTACGAACTTATTACTGAATTTATTACCTAAAAGGTCCCTAACCTTTCAAAAACTCAAAGGACATAACAATTTGATAGGCTAGCATAAGGTATACAAAAAGGATGACATTCGAAACAGGGTGACTGACATATGAGCCATAAAGGCTTTTTTGTATTTTCGTCGTTTTTGAAATTGTTCTTGAAATAATATTTATTTTATAGGAGAGGGGGCAAATGAGCATACGGCTCACCTGATGGTAAGTGACTACCGCCGCCCATGAACAAATGCAACACCAAGAGAATCGCAGGTGCGTTGCCGGCCTTTTAGAAAGCAGCAAGCTCTTTTCTTGAAGGTCCCTAAATCGTATCGGTCCGGAAAAATCGCCGGTGGTAAGTTATTCCACAGAGAGGTCGTACGCGGAAGATAACTCCTAATGAAACGTGTAGTGGTGGACCGCCAAACATCCAGATGATGTGGATGGTATCGTGAGTTTTGCCGCGATGTGCGTTCGTGAAATTTGGCGGCTGGTATTAATTCGAACTCTCTGTGGTAGATGCGAAAGAAAATGCAAGGGGATGCAACATCTCTTCGCAGCACCAGTGAATCGTACCTATCGGAAAGGACTCGGTTGTTGACGATTCGAGCAGCTCTGCGCTGGATGCGTTCAAGTGGAAGGAGCTGGCACTGGGGAGCCCCAGCTCAGAGATGGGAACAGTATTCCATGTGAGACCGAATCTGCGCTTTGTAAAGTAACAGGTGGTGTGTCGGCATGAAATACTGTCCTGCTCTGCTGAGCACGCCAAGGTTTTTAGAAGCATTTTAAATATTATTGTAAATTAAAAAACCTTGGTAGCACGGGGGTTAAATGCTCGCTGTAAATTTCACAGTACGCGGGCAAACCGGGTTCGATCTTCGCCAGCACCAACGAAATTGTTAATTGCAATTTTAATTGCTGATTTACCACGTGCTCGTCAGTGAAGGAAAACATCGTGAATAAAGCTGCATGTTGGAGAAATAAAAAAAAAATATTTCGAAGATATGTGAAGTTCGCCAACACGCATTGTGGCATTTCCTTGCCCTAAAACCCTCTCAGAAATGAGAGTAGTCCTGTGTCCAGCAGTGGGACGTATATAGGCTGTAACTTTAACTTACTAAATTAATGTTAATTACATCTTTGGATAAATAAATAACCTATCGATTTAATCGTGTTTACTAATATTGTATTTCAATTAAAATAGCACGAATTTTTAACCCATTCACTGTCCGTGCATTATCTATAATGCATTGCTATTGTCATACTATTGTGTCTGAAAATCGGGCAGAATGCTGGTAATAGGAGGGGGGGGGGCGCAATCCTATTAACAGCTATAATATAGCTGCAGCATGACTCTTACCTTACGTATAAAGTCATCCCAATCATCAGGCAAGGGTTAACGCTCGATATAAAACTATTTACAGAACTATTTACAAAGTATATGTCAGTCATAAAATACCTTATCAACATAATCAGAAAATTGATTAACCCTAAGCGCTTTATAATTATTGTAATGACCTCTAACATTTGTACGACCTCGAACCCGTCTTTACACGAACACGCTATGGATTAATGCCGGAAGTAACAAAATATGTTTACAGCATTAGACCGACGTTTGACTAAAATAAAAATGAAAGCAACGCGTTGGTACAAAATAGCAAGCAAATAGCAAATACGCTTGTTATCGTAAGATTTTTCAAGTTATTGTCGTAAGAAGCAACAGAGGGAAACAAACCATTAGATTGGCAGCGGCATCTTAGGATAGAGTAGACAATAGAATAGAAGAATAGAATAAGGGTGACAAACGAGCATACAGTCCACCTGATGGTAAGTGGATGCTGTGGCACATAGACATCTACATTTATCCTCGATTAAGAATCAATATGCGGATCCGTTGTCACACGAGAGGGCTAGGATGGAATGCTTCGTACCGAGTAAAAAGGGGTCTCCGGTTCCCTACACTCAACATACGAAAAACGGCACCATTAAGATGCTTTTTTACGCTGGTATTCTGTGAGAGCGCGGTCCCCGGTCGAGCCGACCCATTCGTGCTACAACTATACTAGTAATATAGCTAGCTGCAGCATGGCTCTACCAAGTATATGTTCAGCATTAACTTTCTTGGTTGAAGCGGTAACGTTTATTAGCTTAGTCTTTAAAAATCAATAGATTCATGTAACGGGAAACGTTGGACGAGTCGGTTATTGATTTGTAATTTGTACGTAGTCAATCATCATCATCATTACAGCCCTTCACAAGTCCACTGCTGAACATAGGCCTCCCCCAAGGAATGCCACAAAGCACGGTCCTGAGCCACCTGCATCCATCGACTTCCTGCATGTCTTACCAGGTCGTCACTCCATCTTGTGGGGGGACGCCCTACACTTCGCCTACCGGTACGAGGCTGCCACTCGAGAACCTTTCTTCCCCATCGGTTGTCGGTTCTTCGAGCTATATGGCCAGCCCACTGCCACTTCAGCTTACTAATCCGTTGGGCTATGTCGGTTACTCTGGTTCTACTGCGGATATCCTTATTCCTAAGTTTATCACGCAGAGAAACTCCGAGCATAGCCCTCTCCATAGCTCGCTGAGCGACCTTGAGCTTCCTCATACGGCCAGCAGTGAAGGACCACGTCTCAGTTCCGTAAGTCATCACTGGCAACACGCACTGGTTGTACAATTTTGTTTTAAGATTTTGAGGTATTTCTGACGAGAAGATGTGTCGTAGCTTCCCGAACGCTGCCCAGCCGAGTTGAATCCGTCGATTGACCTCTCGGTCGAAGTTGGACTTACCTAGTCGGACTATTTGTCCCAGGTAAACATACTCGTCAACAACTTCGAGCTTAGTGCTCCCAACAACTACCGGCATAGGTGTGACATGGACATTAAACATAATCTTTGTTTTGTCCATGTTCATCTTAAGACCTATCCGTTGGGAGACACTATTGAGGTCATTGAGCATAGTGCTTAGCTCCTCCAGTGATTCTGCCATGAGGACTATATCGTCGGCAAATCGAAGGTGAGTGATGTACTCGCCATTGATGTTAATTCCGTATCCTTTCCAGTCCAGAAGCTTGAAAACGTCTTCCAATGCAGCGGTGAAGAGTTTCGGGGATATAACGTCACCCTGTCTTACACCTCTCTGCAATTGGATAGGTTTCGTACTCTGGTTCTGTACTCGGATAGCCATCGTAGCTCTACTGTACAAACACTTCAGCACTTCGATATACCGACAGTCAACTTGGCACCGCTGAAGGGACTGCAGCACCGCCCAAATTTCGACGGAATCAAAGGCTTTCTCATAGTCCACATACGCCAGACATAGTGGCAAATTGTACTCTTCGGACTTCTGTACAATTTGCCGTAGGGTATGTATGTGGTCTATGGTGCTAAAGCCCTTTCGGAAACCGGCTTGTTCGGGAGGCTGGAAGTCGTCAAGTCTGCGCGCGAGACGATTCGTAATGACTCTCGAAAACAGCACGTAGACGCGGCTCAGAAGGGAAATCGGTCTGTAGTTCTTCAAGAGAGCGTTGTCACCTTTCTTGAAGAACAAGACCACCGCACTTCTGCTCCACGCCTCCGGTGTAATGCCACCATGGAGGACGGAATTAAAGAGCTTCTGAAGGACTTCAAGTACCGGTCTTCCACCCGCTTTCAGAAGCTCCGCTGTAATTCCATCCTCGCCTGGGGCCTTACCGTTTTTAAGGTGCTGGAGAGCCATTCTAATCTCGCTCAGACTGACGTCCGGGATATCTTCGGAATAGTGTCGAATAAGACTCGCTCTTGGATCGTTACTCACACTTGCGTGTGGCTCCAACGATGACGTGTACAGCTGCCCATAGAACCTCTCAATCTCACTCAAGATCTCAGGTGCCCCGGAAACGATGCTGCCACATTCGGTCTTCAGCTTTGACAGTTGGCTCTTTCTGGCAGACAGATCTCTGGCAAAGACTTTGGAGCCTTGGTTCCGCTCGATCGCTTCTTCAATACGAGCTGTATTGAAGTTGCGTAAGTCTCGCCGCATGAATTTGGAGATCTGTCTGTTCAGTTGCCTGTATGCTGTCAAATCTGTTGAAGAATGTAGCCTCATCTCCCGTCTAACAGCTATGAGATTAAGAGTGTGATCGGAGAGTTTTTGTGTTCTTCTGCGGTGGGTCTTACAGAACTTAGCTCCGACCGCATGGACAGTTTCCACGAGCTTGTCATTCATATCGTCCACTTCATTGCAGTCTTCTAGGCACTGAAAACGGTTTTGTAACTCGAGCTGAAAGGTTTCGGGACTTTGGATTAGAGCACGAGGGGGACGGAGCGTTGACTTCATCAGACGAGACCTCTCCAACTTAACATTTAGGTTCAGTGTGCCTCTAACCATTCGGTGATCGCTGCCGGTTTTCACCCTCGCGATCACTGAGACATCACTGAACAGTTGTCGTCTGGTCGTCATAATGAAGTCAATCTCATTTTTTGTCGAACCGTCGGGGCTCGACCAGGTCCACTTCCTGTGGGGCCGCTTCTTGAAGAAAGAGTTCATCATAAAGAGTCCCTCTTTCTCCATGAAGTCGGCCAGCTGCTGGCCCCTTGGGTTTCGTTGCCCTATTCCAAATTTCCCTACTTTCAGCTCACCGTTCTCTCTTGTGCCTAGTTTTGCATTGAAGTCTCCCATTAACACCGTATATTGGGTTTTGGAGGAATGCATGGCTCTAGAGATATCCTCATACATTTCCTCCACCTCCTCATCGGTGTGTGCCGAGGTTGGTGCGTAAACCTGTATGACCTTCAGCGAATACCGTTTGGTGATTCTGAGTATAAGGTACGCAACCCTCGTCGACACACTCCCGATCTTTACAACGTTGTTAACGAGAGACTTGTGGACGATAAATCCGACACCTCCTTGGGACAGATGGTCGCCCTCCCGGTGATAGAACAAGTTGCCGGATTCGAGGATTACCGTGTCCTCCCCCTCTCTTCGGACTTCGGATAATCCTATAATATGCCAGCGCAACTTGTCTATCTCTTCTTCCAGCTCCACGATCTTCTCGTCAGTCCTCAGGGTGCGTGCGTTGTACGTTGCCAGGTCGAGTCGTCTAAGGTGGCAACCGAACCTCCACCGGAGATTCTTAGCATTAGTAGTCAATAGTCAGTTACAATACTGCCGTGTGGTGGCGATGGAACAAAAACCAACGCATATTTTATGTCGTGTCGTAAAAAGCGACCATAGAATATTCCAAAAATTCTTATGGCTTCCGATAGAGGGCCGTATAACAGTCTTTTATTTTATATGATAAGGGTGACAAACGAGCACACAGTCCACCTGATGGTAAATGGCCGCCGTGGCTCATAGACATATACATCTATCCTCGATTACGAATCAAAATGCAGATACGTTGTCACCCGTGAGGACTAAGATGGAATGCCTCGTTTCCAGTAACAGAAACAGAAACAGAAACAGAAACTTTTTTATTCAATATAGATTATAAATAATACTTATTGAAAGTCACTCTTTTGTATAATTACCACTGTTTCGAAAAAAACCTCTGTCCTGGGAAGAACCAGCAAGAAAGTGAAAAGGTTCTCCGGTTTTCTCTACATTTACCACACGAAACACATCAGCGTTACGCTGCTATTTTACGTTGATATTCTGTGAGAGTGTGGTCCTTCCACGGTAGAGCAAATTTCGATTTGTCGAGTTTTTTATACAAACTTTGGTTAATAAAGTTTGTTTAATGAAGTCACTTTCAGTATAAAAATATGTCTCCTTATATTAGAACTTTCATGGAAAACTTATGATTAGTCTATAGGAAACACTTTTCGTGGAATTTTCATAAACTCGAAATGAGCTAAAAATTATATCATTGAATTTGTATGTTTTCTGCCGACTTCCAAAAAGGAGACGGTACTCAATTCGACTGTATGTTTTTTTTTAATGTGTGTTACCTCATAACTTTGTACTGGGCGAACCGATTTCGATGATTCTTTTTTTATATGAAAGCTGATAGTTCTCGTGTGGTCCCATATGAATTGTGTCTGATCAAGGTCAGACCAATGGTTATTGAGTTATTCTTAAATAACCTATATTGAAGTCGCTTATATTGAAGTCGGCTGTACAAAATTTTAAATTTTAAATTATTATCATAGATAATAAACGCAATTAACGCAATTAATTATACCTTTATTTCAACGACAGAAATCAGTCGTCAGACAGCAGACCTACTGTGGATACGCGCCCTCCGCCGCTCCCCATCCGAGATACAGGCTGTTTTTATTTTGCCGACTACATTCAGTTATCGCAATGAATTAACGCTTGTTCAAACTCTTTTGTTTCAACCCTTCACAGACGCTATTTTCTAAACTGTTGTTAACCGCGCAATTGTGTATTTATGAAATACAATTATAAATTAGAAACAAGATGTTATTATACTGTTTGACAATTGTTACGTCAGTATTATTTAAACAACGAGTAAATTAATTATTATAAAGAAAATTAATAATAATATTTGTTTTGCCACCGTTTAGAGGCCGTGTAAGAATATCCAGTAACCAGTACACGGGTGCCGTAAGAGGCAACAGAGGGAAACAAATCAGGAAATGGGCAGCAGCGTCTTCCTAATAACGACTAATAAAAAACTGCGGTTGCCAACCCGCTTGCCAAGCCTGGCAACTATGGCAAATATACCCCCTATAAGGCTATCTATAGGGAGGCCTATGTTCAGTAGTGGACTTTACTTCGCTAACGATAAATAGTATACAAAGTACAAGTAACATAATATAATTATATTTCCTAGTAAAGTAGGTGAAATTGTGTGAGTCTACATTCGTATATACAGGGTTATTTTTCATAGTAACCAAATTTAAAAATTGAGTCCAAATATATAAATATAAAAAAAATATGGGCGGTGCTGCAGTCCCTTCAGCGGTGCCAAGTTGACTGTCGGTATATCGAAGTGCTGAAGTGTTTGTACAGTAGAGCTACGATGGCTATCCGAGTACAGAACCAGAGTACGAAACCTATCCAATTGCAGAGAGGTGTAAGACAGGGTGACGTTATATCCCCGAAACTCTTCACCGCTGCATTGGAAGACGTTTTCAAGCTTCTGGACTGGAAAGGATACGGAATTAACATCAATGGCGAGTACATCACTCACCTTCGATTTGCCGACGATATAGTCCTCATGGCAGAATCGCTGGAGGAGCTAAGCACTATGCTCAATGACCTCAATAGTGTCTCCCAACGGATAGGTCTTAAGATGAACATGGACAAAACAAAGATTATGTTTAATGTCCATGTCACACCTATGCCGGTAGTTGTTGGGAGCACTAAGCTCGAAGTTGTTGACGAGTATGTTTACCTGGGACAAATAGTCCGACTAGGTAGGTCCAACTTCGACCGAGAGGTCAATCGACGGATTCAACTCGGCTGGGCAGCGTTCGGGAAGCTACGACACATCTTCTCGTCAGAAATACCTCAAAACCTTAAAACAAAATTGTACAATCAGTGCGTGTTGCCAGTGATGACTTACGGAACTGAGACGTGGTTCTTCACTGCTGGCCGTATGAGGAAGCTCAAGGTCGCTCAGCGAGCTATGGAGAGGGCTATGCTCGGAGTTTCTCTGCGTGATAAACTTAGGAATAAGGATATCCGCAGTAGAACCAGAGTAACCGACATAGCCCAACGGATTAGTAAGCTGAAGTGGCAGTGGGCCGGCCATATAGCTCGAGGAACCGACAATCGATGGGGAAGAAAGGTTCTCGAGTGGCAGCCTCGTACCGGTAGGCGAAGTGTAGGGCGTCCCCCCACAAGATAGAGTGACGACCTGGTAAGACATGCAGGAAGTCGATGGATGCAGGTGGCTCGGGACCGTGCTTTGTGGCATTCCTTGGGGGAGGCCTATGTTCATCAGTGGACTTGTGAAGGGCTGTAATGATGATGATGATGATATAAATAATGACATACCGTTATTGCAGTTTTTGAAAATACGAGTAAATAAGGATTCTACTTTTATTTGAATATTATCCCGTACTACGTACTAGAGAAGCCTTTTTAAACAATAAACGTGCACTACTCTGTCTTCGCGCATGCGCGGGAAATAGTAAAGTCGTGCATGCGCAGTTGATTTAAGCGCGTTGTGCCTGCGCGGTCAGTATATTATAAAAAGATTTCTTTTTTATAGGATAAGGGTGACAAACGAGCACACAGTCCACCTGATGGTAAGTGGTTGCTGCGGCCCATAGACATCTACATCTATCCTCTATTACAAATCAAAATGCAGATGCGTTGTCACCCGCAAGGACTAAGATGGAATGCCTCATTTCCAGTAAAAAGGGCCTCCGGCCACCTGCACTCACCAAGCGAAGCGCAGAGGTAAACCTCTACTTCACGGTGGTTTTCTGTGATGTCGTGGTACCACCCCGGTTCGAGCCGGCCCATCCGTGCGACGGCAAAAGCTGCCGCGTGGCTCTACCACTGTTTATGTATAATATATATATATATATATATATATACATATACTATTTTTTCATGATTTTTTCTTTTATAATATTACGATATTATTACATATTTATTCACATGAACAAAAAATAATTTTACTTACTTCACTACTGAATTGTTATTTACGTCCAGGTTTAAAGTTTAATTTGAAATCTTGTATTATTAGCGCCGCTCCACACTGCATGAATATTGAAACCACAGACTAACTAGTAGATTGAAACAACACTAAATGACACACTGTACGGATTGCAGTACAGTTCAGTTGAACATAGTGTATGTTCGGAATGCGCAATCTAGTACGTAGTACATATATGTATATCGATGATTATACCAAATTGAGTGTGATTTATGGGCAACAACGTTTTTGCCTACCGATCGAACCTTACGAATGTGTGCGTGCACAGTAAAATCAGATAAAACAATGCATTTGGCATTACCACACATTTTGAATTTAAAAGATGAAAAGGTCAGAATTGTCGAGATTTTTTTAAATTAATTTTTTCGCCGTTTGCCTATATTACTTATTCTTTTTTTATATAGGAGAGGGGCCAAATGAGCATGCGGCACACCTGATGTTAAGTGACTACCGCCGCCCATGAACAACTGCAATACAGGGGAATTGCAGACGCGTTACCGGCCTTTTAAAAAGGAGTAGGCTCTTTTCTTGATGGCCCCTAAGGCTCGTCACATACATACGGAATTCCGTTTCGTTATTCCCATTCGAGATTCCGAACGCAGCAAGTTCATATAAAATCTATGACCCGTTACACACGTACGGTAGTTTTCTGTTCGAAATTTTGCACAGAAACGTGATTCCGTATATGTGTGGCCGACCCGTTCGGAATTTCGAAATGGAATCCCGAAACGGAATTCCGTATGTATGTAGCGAGCCTTAGTCGTATCGATCCGGAAAATTCTGAACCTTCTCTGCAAATTTGGCCGGTTATAGCAAAATAACCCTAAAAGAAAGTTCCACCCTCTATCCTTCTCCCTGTGTACTTTCTTTTTATTCTAAAAAAAGAAAGAAATAAGGTTTATTTACAAGAAATAAAACCCGTATAAAAGTTTTAATGCCTTCACAAACTACAAACCGGAAAAGCCGAGGTCAACTTAGGCCAGTCGCGTGCATCACGCAATAAATGCTGCAGTGTAGTAATGAAAAAAGTATATCACTAAATAGAACAGCTCTAGAAGCGTGAAAACACTACATTAATAATACTTTCGTATCTTAAAAACAATTAAATGTAGATTTTTATCGAAATAATACTTTAGGGCTACCGTGCCTTTCAGTACACGGGGACATGTGTTGGTTTAACAGTTAACAGTGTCATTGGTCGGCCCTATCCTTAATTTTTGTATTTGAGTAGAAACCATTCACCTAATGGTGAGTGGTTTCTGCTGCCCTTGGTCATCTGCAACCGACTTCGAAAAAATATTCTTCTTTGATTAAAGTCTCTATAATACTGAACTAACTTTTTAAATATCAATATTTATAATTTCTATTCAAAATGTCCCGATCGATGCCCCAACATTTATGGCCACCTTTTCTTTTTTTAAATCGGTTAAAACTGTTTAAAATATGAAAGTGAATTTTTCTTTCTCATAACTTTTTTGTTATTCTATACTTTATTGCTAGTTCCCGCTTTCAGCCATGTCCCGCATTGTGATTGCAATTTTCCCGCAAATCCATGCACTAAGATGGCAAGCCTACCCATTTCCATTGTTCATCATCATCAGTAGAGATGGTAACTCAGCGAAATTCCTTACGTTAACTCAATAACTCAGGCGCAATTTACTGCACCGGGTCATCGCATGAAACTTAAAATAAAAAAACAACAAATTTTAAACACATTTGTCATAATTTAAAATTAAAAATTTTGTACAGCCGACTTCAATATAGGTTATTTAAGAATAACTCAATAACCATTGGTCTGACCTTGATCAAATTCATATGGGACCACACGAGAACTATCAGCTTTCATATAAAAAAAGAATCATCGAAATCGGTTCGCCCAGTACAAAGTTATGAGGAAACACACATAAAAAAAAACATACACCCGAATTGAGTACCGTCTCCTTTTTGGAAGTCGGCAGAAAATAAAACCGTGTGCCAGTAAGTAAAATAAAACGTAGAAAAGAAATATTACCTACATATTAGGTAGGTAATTATGTATCACTCCTTTTATATTTTACGGAGGTGTAGTTTATAAAAATAATATCCGTAAAATAGCAACGTACACCTATCGAATTTCCCGGTCCTGCGCTGTACGCCAACGCATTTTGAAGAAGTGAGTCTGAGTCACGGCGCTGTGAACTGAGTTAGCGGTAAGCGCAATGAAATGCGGCGCAGCGCAGTGTTACCCATGTCATGACTATCCTGATCAAAATGGGTCAACACGTGAACTCACAACTCTCACTCACATACATGATACATGTAACTTAATATAATTACCCTATTCATTCAATTGCTCTTATAATTCAGATTCATATTTCATACTAAATAAGCCCCACGATCGTAGGGCAACAAAAATTGAGTAATACTAATTTGAGTGTTCCCCTCCACGGAAATCTTTAGTAAAAGGCGAAAGATTTATACGTTTTGAAGGGAAACCAGAGTGACGACAAATATTAAATGAATGCTAATACCTATTTTTAACAAATGAAACCATAGCGCGATTTATTTCTATGCAGCGCCATCTACCGAAGCGTAGACAGCGTAGCACTAAAATATTTTGATCAGATTTATTGCATCCACGAAGCAATCCATAATTACATCAGTCAAAATCATGGGCTTAGCTTAATTTGTAACGTAATAATTTACAAAACTCAATGCCCTTGTTTACTTGTTACTATTAAAACTGAAAGATTTGATACACGATGATCACAGGTGTGAATGATATGCGTGCTGGCAGTTCGTTTAATTTTAAAGATAGTTCCACACGTTCGGCGAAAGTACTCTTTCAAATTCTTAATTGGTTCATAATTCGCATATTTCAATAAAACATTCAACAGTATTGTAGTAAAATAATGTACATTTTTAAAATTTTAGGTACGTGTGTAACTATTAATTTTTATCAGCGCCATCTATTGAGAAATATTGTTAATAAAATAATATTTAATACGGAATTCATGTAGGTACGTAATATAATATGTATATAAATATAATATAGATTTAGCGTTACTTTATATGCGCATATTATACGTTTGAAGAGTGTACTCACCAAGTTCTTAAAGTAGGCGGACATTTAATAGTAGTTATAAAACACTGTAAACATTACGGAGTAACCCAAAAAATATAATATTATACATATTATTATCCGCCATAACACAATTAAAATGAATTATAAAATATTTAAAAATAATAAAATTAAGTTAAAAGGAAACGTTTGAGTAATTATGTACATACCCTACTGAAATAAATAAGTTAATGTTTTTATAACTTTTCAGAGATCCTTCAACAAAAAATCCTTATTTCTTCAAAAAGACTTATTAAAATTCAAAAAGAGGTAAAACAAACTTAACCAACCAAGCAGGTAACTGAAACATTAAATTATGGTATCAGTTATCCCAATCAATAGTACGCTGACCTACCGCACACACTTACCTCAAATGAAAAAACACTTCATTATATTTTATACACCCTCTAAGTGCAGACACACACGCAAATCATGGGGGGAGTGTTTGCGTGAACGAAACTGCAGGGCAAAATATTGATTCGCCCAAAATGTACTGCATACAGACAGCCATACACAATACGCATTAGAGTTCCAGTTTAAACCCAGTGTTTTAGTAAAGTTAAATTACCGAATAAGTACTTGAAATATTATATATTAGTAACTAATTGTACAAAATTCAAATTATAATAATATAAAATATGTACAGTTTTTGTATATAAATATATTACATTTTAGGTTATGTATTTATTATCATGAATTAAAATAACGCCTGGGAATTCGGTGATCGCTACCATGCTAGTTCAAAATTATTGTAAAGTTGTATTTGTTTAAAAATATATTAAGTATGTATATATAATATATGTTATGTACGAATAGATATTATGTAATAATCTATATTAAATAAAAATTATTCT
Organism: Parnassius glacialis; assembly: GCA_033319125.1. Lineage (NCBI taxonomy): Eukaryota > Metazoa > Arthropoda > Insecta > Lepidoptera > Papilionidae > Parnassius > Parnassius glacialis. The sequence continues at coordinate 40,656,534 of JAVANC010000009.1, read as the reverse complement.
ATTATACTCTGTTCTATTAGATAGCGTTTAAGTTATAATTGTATCTGTGTATATGTGTCTATATGGGCATGTGTTGCCCAACGTAAATAAATAAATAAATGCAAAATAATTCAAAAAAATTACAATTCTACGGTTTTACTTATAATAGTTGATTATCGCTTACTTAAATTAAGTATTAATTATCTCTATAACTGTCTGTTTCTGTTGCAATTTAGTGAAAAGAGAGAAGATAACATTATGTATTTATTAAATTGACATCCATATTTGAGTATCACCGTTAGACTTAACGAAAGTTTTTCTCAATATTCATAGTTTGCCATACTGATGTGTATTTTATCCAATAATTTCAAAAAGTATGCGCAGGAGTTCCGTGACTCCCTTTCACTATGGAACGATAAGACGCTTACTCAGTCTTCAACCTTTTGTTGTCGACTGTGTGCTATTATACATCGAAACCAAACGGTTTGCTTCGTCATTCGTAAAGGCCTGTTTTCACTTTGATTGGTGATTAGTGCAGGTGCTTAGTGTTTAGGAGTAAACACGTGTGCACAGCGATTGATTAGTGCAAGTGATTAATAACCTGTGTAGTAGAGTGATTTGAAGCGTGTTCTATTTTTTTGCGAGTGGAGTGCGAGTGTCACGCCCCGCGCGCCCTTCCTTTCCCCTCACTCGCAGCATGCCTGCCATTAAACACGTTTGGACAGCAGTGCTAAGTGTTTAGCGATTAGCATCGGACGCCCGCTTCTGTTAAAAAAATGTCCATACTTCCTGGTCGACTGCTAACAACTGAATTTACTAAACACAGCCACTAAACAGAATTGGAAACTACTTACACAACACACTTGCACTACTCAACCGCAATTACTAATCACCTGCACTCGCACTAATCAACGTGAAAACAGGCCTTAATGCGTAGTGCGTACCTACTACAACAATGGAGTGGAATAATTTACCAACAAAGTTCTTTTTTTTATAGAAGAGGGGGCAAACGAGCATGCGTCTCACCTGATGGTATGTGACTACCGCCGCCCATGAACAACCGCAACACCAGGGGAATTGCAGATGCGTTGCCGGCCTTTTAGAAAGATGTAAGCCCTTATCTTGAAGGTCTCTAAGTCGTATCGATCCGGAAAAATAGCCGGTGGTAAACAATTCTACAGAGAAGTTGTACGAGGAAGAAAACTCCTAGTAAACGCACATCTTTCTTTTCCAACGGAAAATATTAATATCTTGTCTTGAACATTGTTTAGATGTTCTCATGTGTGTAGTTGTATGTAGTGATGATGTAGCTCACTGTTCTTGTTCACACTTGTTAAATCTAAATGTTAATAAAAATATTTATATAGACATTATACAGGTCAATAAAAAAATATTATTATTAAGTGGCGAAGCTTGCGAAGTCAGTTATTGATTTCACGATGTCTGTACGTCTGTCCGTCTGTCCGTCTGTCCGTCTATCCGTCTGTCCGTCCGTCTGTCCGTCTGTCCCACGATTATCTCGAGAACGGTTTCGAATTTTCAAATTCTGTTTTCAGCAATCGATTACTGATCACCCAGGCATCTGAACCTCCTATTTTGAATTTTTTTTCCGTTAGAAACCGCTACAAAGCTGATTGCTTCGCCACTTTGCTATGCTGTTAGCTTGCTAAGTTTATTAATATCAGATAATGATGTAAGTGCTAAGTGTGTATAAGACTACAGTTAATCAGCGGTAGCAGTCAAGCACTTATCTAATATATAAAAATGAATAAATGTTTGTATACCGTCTTCTATGCGTCCCGACACCATTCATTCTATTATCATGAAACTTAGGTTAGTTGTAGTTCTTGTACTATATATTATTTACTATGTAGCTTTCCGTTCCGCGGTTTCACCTGCGACGTAATGATTTGAAGTTTTCGTGTTTTCCCGTGGGAATAAGTTATTTTACCGCGGTAAAAAGTATCCTATGTGTTATTCCAGGTTATATTCTATCTGTGTACCAAATTTCATTCAAATCCGTCAAGCCGTTTGAGCGTGGAGAGGTAACAAACATACATACACACGCACACACGCATAAACTCTCGGTTTTATAATACTCGTATTACGTATGGATTCTGTGGTCGTAGTGTCCTGGGCTAATGATAAAATAGACTACAACGCATTCACCGACACTTTAAATTGCAATTACTGCTAAAATGCGTAAATAACCATCTTTTTAAGGTTTATTGGACAGCAGATCCTTGCGTATGAGGAGTTAATCACAGTCCTTGCTCAAATAGAATGTTTACTAAATCTTCCTCCTCTCACAGTGCTTAGCTCCGATCCAGCTGAACCAACGGCTTTAACACCCGCACAATTTTTGAATACGTTACCACTACGCTCTCTACCTGCACTTGATGTGGAATCTTCGACAATTAATTTGCTTCAACGACTTTAAAAATAAGATAAATAAATAGATAAATTGGTCCTGTCCTTTTGGCATCGTTTGAGAACTGAATATCTGCATCAACTGAAGGCGCAGCAGAAATGGACTCAATCCTCGGTCCCCGTAAAGGTGGGCACAGATGCCATAATTATAAATGATAACTCACCGAATCTTTTTTTTGGGAGTAATCACAAAAGTTCACCCGTCTAAGCACGGTATAGTTCGTGTCGCGGTGTCGCTACAGTAAAAACGGCAAGGAGTACACTCGTGCGACTAGTGGTGCGCTTGTGTCCGTTGTCTAGGGTCTCGGCAATAATAAACTCTACATCGCTCATACCTTCTTTACATATATTATGTATTATAATAAATATTTATATTCGCTTAGCTTTCGTTAGTATTAATTGTATTTATCGCATCATAGTATTACTACCCTTTTAAAGGCGACCCTTTAAGAGCGGGGGAAATGTTCCCGCCACTTCTCAAATTGAAATATTCCGCGTTTTCTACCGACTTCAAAAAGGAGACGGTATTAAATTCGAATGTTTCAATGATTCTTTTTTCATTTGAAAGCTGATGCTTCTCATGTGGTCCCACATAAATTTGGTCAGGATATGACCAATGGTTTTTGAGTTATTCTTAATAATATATATTGAAGTCGGTCGTACAAAATTTTTAATTTTAAATTTTTTGGTCAATCTTATTGACGAATCAGATTTCCTTTATAATAACTTTAATTCATTCCATTCGTCCCTACTTGCGACCGACAACCGGGTAGAAGATGGTCTAAGTAAAAACACGCCCGCACGAGGAAGTATATTGTGTCACGCTCACTATACTATCTATTTAATTATCATACACTTAAAATCACGGTCGTGAATCGTATCAAAGAAGTGTAACTCGCGCAAGAAACTAGGAGTGTACCACGCGAGTGTGAACCTCAAGTACGAAGAGAAGCTGACGACGTTTTCCAGGTACCTTACCGTACCTTCAGTTTGATGTGTCGGTTGCAAATTTCAACGAAATCTTACATATCCCACCGCAGTAACACAGTTTAAATCATAGACGAATATATTAAAGTCAGACTTATCGTGAATGGCACTCTTTAGAAGTGTGACGCCCTGTCTTCCCGCACCAACGTCCCCCGCTGCGTTGGACCGTGCCCTTTAATTCGCACGATATAGCATTCTAATGTATTATAATAAACGTACCGAAACGAAATGCCTTCTGAATGTACGTCTACTTCTAATAAACAAAGTAAGCTATACCAAAATTCGTTCGTACATCTATACATTTATATACATCTTCTATACAAATAAATAAAATTTAAGTTTTTGCTTATTGCATATGAAAGTAAATACGGTACATAATATAACAAAAACACATTTTTTTAAATTTTTGTCTGTCTGTCTATTCATTCCGGCTAATCTCCGAAACGGCTGGACTGATTTCGACGGGACTTTCACTGGCAGATAGCTCATGTTATAAGGAGTAACTTAGGCTACTTTAATTTTAGAACAATAATTAGGGTGCCGCACAAAAAATTTAAACCCTAAATTACACACGAGGAACAGAAATAAAATTGGAGTGTCTGTTTGTAACCTCAAAATAATAGCTTTTCACTAAATGCATATGAAATTTTATATGGTACTTATAACAAAAACACAATTTTTAAAATTTTTGTCTGTCTGTCTGTCTGTCCGTCTGGCTGTCTGACTGTTTGTTCCGGCTAATTTCCGAAACGGCTGGACCGATTTTGATGGGGCTTTCACTGGCAGATAGCTGATATTCTAAGGAGTAACTTAGGCCACAGAATAAATAATAGTTGAAAGAACAGAAGGATATTTTATATTTGAGAAAAAGAATTAGGGTTCTGAGCAATATAATTAGAACCCAAAATTACGCGTGGGTGAAGTCGCGGGGAACAGCTAGTTAAGACATAAATAACCCCATTTTTATATTTGTCTGCTTGTCTGTCCCAGTCGGGACCAATCTTTGGAATGGCTGAACCGATTATAATGAAACTGTACGGACAGATAAGAGAAAAATGCCAGGGGGTATCTACGCTAATATTTTATCCGAAAACTTGAAGATTTTTTTAAAGCGAAAAACTCATAATTTAAAATTAAAAATTTTGTACAGCCGACTTCAATATAAGCGACTTCAATAAAGGTTATTTAAGAATAACTCAATAACCATTGGTCTGACCGTGATCAAATTCATATGGGACCACACGAGAACTATTTTTTAACCTGTAAACTACCATATATATCTGTAAGTAGCGATTCGCCCCGGCTTCGGTTGGGTAGAATATATTAATGTGGGCTTGATTAAATTTATGATAGTGAAAGCCCATTTATTTTATCTGCCGACTTCCAAAAAGGAGACGGTACTCAATTCGAGTGTATGTTTTTTTTTATGTGTGTTACCTCATAACTTTGTACTGGGCGAACCGATTTCGATGCTTCTTTTTTATATAAAAGCTGATAGTTCTCTTGTGGTCCCCTATGAATTTGATCAAGGTCAGACCAATGTTTATTGAGTTATTCTTAAATAACTTATATTGAAGTAGCTTATATTGAAGTGGGCTGTACAAAATTTTTTATTTCTTTATTATTTAATTTTTATATAGAAGTGAGGGTGACAAAGAGTCTATTACTCATTACAGCCTATGAAAGTCCACTGCTGAACTTAGGCCTCCGCATAGATTGTGTCATAGGGTAGGTTTTGCCATAGTTGCCACGCTCGGCAGAGAGGTTGGCAACCGCATTTATGGAACGAAGTTCCTTATCGACGGTACGAATTAGACTTTTCCGTTTTCTTCTCCGTCACGACCGCCTTCGTATAATGTGAGCGAGATGGATTAATATCCATCTCCGTCGCACTTTTTCTTATCTTGCCATAAAATAAATATTATTTTGAACGACGTTTAATAGACGTTAGTCATTCATGTATTTATATTTGTTAATCAATAATATAATACGCATATCAATAATAATATACTACGAAAGGAACTTCGTTCCAACCGACTGTTCCACGACACTCACGCATGTTTTTTCTGCCGACTTCCAAAAAGGAGACGGTACTCAATTCGACTGTATTTTTTTGTCTTTTTATGTGTGTTACCTCATAACTTTTTACTGGGTGAACCGATTTGGATGATTCTTTTTTTATTTGAAAGCTGGTGCTTCTCATGTGGTTCCATATGAATTTGATCAAGGTCAAACCAATAGTTTTTGAGTTATTCTTAATAACTCATATTGAAGTCGGCTATACAAAATTATTAATTTTTAATTATTTTAAACGACGCTCCATTTTAATAGACGCTAGTAATTCATGTATTTGTATTTGTTAATCAATAGTATAATACGTTTATCAATAATAATATACTACGAAAGGAACTTCGTTCCAACTGACTGTTCCACGACACTCACACATGTTTATTTTTTAATAATTTGGAGTAAGTAGTTATCAGGTAGATGCTACTGCCCATATCCTGTTCCAGTTTCCCTCTGTCAGCTCTTATGATACCAACAGGATGAGAAATCATCCTGTTGGTATCATAATTATAACCCACCGCTACACGGGTATTTAAAATATATTGATACAATTTAAAATTAAAAATTTTGTACAGCCGGCTTCAATATAAGTTAATAAGAATAACTCAAAAATTATTAGCCTGACCTTGATCAAATTCATATGACACGAGAAGTACCGGCTTTCGAATAAAAAAAGAATCATCGATCGAAATCGGTTCACCCAGTAAAAAGTTATGAGGTAACACACATAAAAAAACATACAATCGAATTAAGTACCGTCTCCTTTTTGGAAGTCAGCAGAAAATATATTTATTTTGCAAATCTCTTATTGTGTTCCCAATGTCTTCTTTAAATATAATAATTTTAAATTAAAAATTATGTACAATCCACTTCAATATAAATTATTAAGAATAACTCAAAAACTATTGATCAGACCTTGATTAAATTTATTTAACACCGCATGTGAAGCATCAGTTTTCAAATAAAAAAAGAATCATCGAAATCGGTTCAACCAGTAAAAAGTTATGAGGTAACACACATTAAAAAACATACAGTCGAATTGAGTACCGGCTTCTTTTTGAAGTCGGTAGAAAATATCCAGATGCGTTGTCAGTTGTCACCTCTAAGAGTTAAACTGAATTTCCTCATATTTATTCTTTAAATTGTGCTTTGTGGTGTGGACTATCCTCTACTGTAATCATTATTTTCATACATTATTTACCAAAGTTACCACGCTTATCAGACGGACTTTTAAATACAGTTTTTTATAATTTTGAATTGTTATGAGTAAGTTGCTGCTATCCATCTTCTGTTTTATATTTTATACGTGGTAGAGCCATGCTGCAGCTATATTAGTAGTATAGTTGTAGCACTTTGCCGTGTAGTGGCGGTCAAGAATATCCACTACCCCATATCCTCCCGTGGGTGTCGTAAAAGGCGACAAAGGGAAATCAGGCGGGAGATGGGCAGCAGCATCTCCCTGATAATAGCCAATATTATAATAAAAAAAAAAAAAAACTGCGGTTGCCAACCCGCTCGCCAAGCGTGGCAACTATGGCAAATACCCCCCAATGACGAGAGTAACAAAGATACGGCCCCTAGTCCCCGGCGGCCCCGCTATTTCTGGCTACGGTGGCGACCATGGTAACGGCGGGGCAGGGGGTGCTAAGAATCTCCGGTGGAGGTTCGGTTGCCACCTTAAACGACTCGACCTGGCAACATACAACGCACGCACCCTGAGGACTGACGAGAAGATCGTGGAGCTGGAAGAAGAGATAGACAAGTTGCGCTGGCATATTATAGGATTATCCGAAGTCCGAAGAGAGGGGGAGGACACGGTAATCCTCGAATCCGGCAACTTGCTCTATCAGCGGGAGGGCGACCATCTGTCCCAAGGAGGTGTCGGATTTATCGTCCACAAGTCTCTCGTTAACAACGTTGTAAAGATCGGGAGTGTGTCGACAAGGGTTGCGTACCTTATACTCAGAATCACCAAACGGTATTCGCTGAAGGTCATACAGGTTTACGCACCAACCTCGGCACACCCCGATGAGGAGGTGGAGGAAATATATGAGGATATCTCTAGAGCCATGCATTCCTCCAAAACCCAATATACGGTGTTAATGGGAGACTTCAATGCAAAACTAGGCACAAGAGAGAACGGTGAGCTGAAAGTAGGGAAATTTGGAATAGGGCAACGGAACCTAAGGGGCCAACAGCTGGCCGACTTCATGGAGAAAGAGGGACTCTTTATGATGAACTCTTTCTTCAAGAAGCGGCCCCACAGGAAGTGGACCTGGTCGAGCCCCGACGGTTCGACAAAAAATGAGATTGACTTCATTATGACGACCAGACGACAACTGTTCAGTGATGTCTCAGTGATCGCGAGGGTGAAAACCGGCAGCGATCACCGAATGGTTAGAGGCACACTGAACCTAAATGTTAAGTTGGAGAGGTCTCGTCTGATGAAGTCAACGCTCCGTCCCCCTCGTGCTCTAATCCAAAGTCCCGAAACCTTTCAGCTCGAGTTACGAAACCGTTTTCAGTGCCTAGAAGACTGCAATGAAGTGGACGATATGAATGACAAGCTCGTGGAAACTGTCCATGCGGTCGGAGCTAAGTTCTGCAAGACCCGCCGCAGAAGAACACAAAAACTCTCCGATCACACTCTTAATCTCATGGCTGTTAGAGGGGAGATGAGGCTACATTCTTCAACAGATTTGACAGCATACAGGCAACTGAACAGACAGATCTCCAAATGCATGCGGCGGGACTTACGCAACTTCAATACAGCTCGTATTGAAGAAGCGATCGAGCGGAACCAAGGCTTCAAAGTCTTTGCCAGAGATCTGTCTGCCAGAAAGAGCCAACTGTCAAAGCTGAAGACCGAATGTGGCAGCATCGTTTCCGGGGCACCTGAGATTTTGAGTGAGATTGAGAGGTTCTATGGGCAGCTGTACACGTCATCGTTGGAGCCACACGCAAGTGTGAGTAACGATCCAAGAGCGAGTCTTATCCGACACTATTCCGAAGATATCCCGGACGTCAGTCTGAGCGAGATTAGAATGGCTCTCCAGCACCTTAAAAACAGCAAGGCCCCAGGCGAGGATGGAATTACAGCGGAGCTTCTGAAAGCGGGTGGAAGACCGGTACTTGAAGTCCTTCAGAAGCTCTTTAATTCCGTCCTCCATGGTGGCATTACACCGGAGGCGTGGAGCAGAAGTGCGGTGGTCTTGTTCTTCAAGAAAGGTGACAACGCTCTCTTGAAGAACTACAGACCGATTTCCCTTCTGAGCCGCGTCTACATGCTGTTTTCGAGAGTCATTACGAATCGTCTCGCGCGCAGACTTGACGACTTCCAGCCTCCGGAACAAGCCGGTTTCCGAAAGGGCTTTAGTACCATAGACCACATACATACCCTTCGGCAAATTGTACAGAAGTCCGAAGAGTACAATTTGCCACTATGTCTGGCGTATGTGGACTATGAGAAAGCCTTTGATTCCGTCGAAATTTGGGCGGTGCTGCAGTCCCTTCAGCGGTGCCAAGTTGACTGTCGGTATATCGAAGTGCTGAAGTGTTTGTACAGTAGGGCTACGATGGCTATCCGAGTACAGAACCAGAGTACGAAACCCATCCAATTGCAGAGAGGTGTAAGACAGGGTGATGTTATATCCCCGAAACTCTTCACCGCTGCATTGGAAGACGTTTTCAAGCTTCTGGACTGGAAAGGATGCGGTATTAACATCAATGGCGAGTACATCACTCACCTTCGATTTGCCGACGATATAGTCCTTATGGCAGAATCGCTGGAGGACCTAAGCACTATGCTCAATGACCTCAATAGTGTCTCCCAACGGATAGGTCTTAAGATGAACATGGACAAAACAAAGATCATGTTTAAATGTCCATGTCACACCTATGCCGGTAGTTGTTGGGAGCACTAAGCTCGAAGTTGTTGACGAGTATGTCTACCTGGGACAAATAGTCCGACTAGGTAAGTCCAACTTCGACCGCGAGGTCAATCGACGGATTCAACTCGGCTGGGCAGCGTTCGGGAAGCTACGACACATCTTCTCGTCAGACGTACCTCAAAACCTTAAAACGAAATTGTACAACCAGTGCGTGTTGCCAGTGATGACTTACGGAACTGAGACGTGGTCCTTCACTGCTGGCCGTATGAGGAGGCTCAAGGTCGCTCAGCGAGCTATGGAGAGGGCTATGCTCGGAGTTTCTCTGCGTGATAAACTTAGGAATGAGGATATCCGCAGTAGAACCAGAGTAACCGACATAGCCCAACGGATTAGTAAGCTGAAGTGGCAGTGGGCCGGCCATATAGCTCGAAGAACCGACAGCCGATGGGGAAGAAAGGTTCTCGAGTGGCAGCCTCGTACAGGTAGGCGAAGTGTAGGGCGTCCCCCCACGAGATGGAGTGACGACCTGGTAAGACATGCAGGAAGTCGATGGATGCAGGTGGCTCAGGACCGTGCTTTGTGGCATTCTTTGGGGGAGGCCTATGTTCAGCAGTGGACTTGTGAAGGGCTGTAATGATGATGATGATGAGTTGTAGCACAAATGGGTCGGCTCGACCGGGGAAGGACCACGCTCTCACAGAATACCAGCGTAAAATGGCAGCTTGACACTGCTGTGTTTCGTATGGTGAGTGTAGAGAACCGGTGACCCATTTTACTGGAAAAGAGGCATTCCATCTTAGTCCTCACGGGTGACGACGCATCTGCATTTTGATTCTTTATTGAGAATAAATGTAGATGTCTATGCCTCACAGCAACCGCTTACCATCAGGTGGACTGTCTGCTCGTTTGTCATCCTATCCAATAAAAAATCTGTAGCTTCTAACTTTTTTTTTTATAGGAGAGGGGGCAAACGAGCATGCGGCTTACCTGATGGTAAGTGACTACCGCCGCCCATGAACAACTGCAACACCAGGGAAGGAATTGCAGATGCGTTGCCGGCCTTTTAAAAAGGAGTACGCTCTTTTCTTGAACTTAACTTAACCCACGGAATGATAGATTATTCTCTTACTCTTTCTGTATCTATCGTTATGTGCTTTAAATTAAGTTTATTATTTTAGTAATCCTTAGCATTAACCCCACTTGGCAGGTGAATTGACGATCGCTGTACCTGACGTAAACACTTTTGATGCTAATCCCCGTTAATTAATTTTGAAAGTCTAATAGCAGTTCAATATGTCTGTTTAATTCGAGGGTAGTTAAGAAAACATTCAAGGTATTTAATAATTCAAAGGTACGAGGAGTTTTATTAATTTGAAAAAGTTTGTTTTTGTGAGCGTTCAATTCAATACAAATAACATTGACGAAAGTCTATTAAAGTTTCAAAGTCAGAGTCGAATTAATATATGATAAAGAATTAACTATTATTCGACTCTAATATGCTTTTATATATCTTAAGTAATAATAATACGTAAGACAGGATTATAGTGCCCAAATGTATGCGCAAGCACAGGTGCACTCTCTATTTCCTCACTCTCATAGTCCGATGGGACGGTAAACCGACACGAGCGGAGAGAGATCAGGCGCAGATCAACGGCTTTACGTGCTTTCCGAGGCACGGAGGTAAAAGACCGCCAACTTCCTAACTCTGGTCTGTTATTGAGAATTTCGCGACAGAAAAATCCAACAACTGATTTTGACCCGACCCGGGATTTGAAACCGGGATCTAATGATCGCGATTACGAACTAAAACTATATCAAATAACCCCTTATGAGGCAATCTTTTTTTATATAGGATAGGGTGACAAACGAGCACACAGTCCACCTGATAGTAAGTGGTTACTGTGGCCCATAGACATCTACGTCTATCCTCGTTTGCGAATCAAAATGCAGATGCGTTGTCACCTGTTAGGACTAAGATGGAATGCCCCTTTTGAGATGGATTGCCTCGTTTCCAGTAATATGGGTCTCCAGTTCTCTACACTCAACATACGAAACACAACGGTGTCAAGCTTCCATTTTACGCTGGTATTCTGTGAGAGCGTGGTCCTTCCCCGATCGACCCGACCCATTCGTGCTACAACTATACTACTAATAATTCTGCAGCATGGTTCTACTACGTGTAATCTTAGTTTTTATAAATTATAATCTATTTTATATGCTAGAGTCACGCTACAGCAGTTTTCTGGTTGCAACACAAATGTTTCGGCTCGACCGGATGATGACCACGGAACCCGCTCCCACGCCATACCAGCATAACACAGCTACCTCATTATAAAAGACAGTCATCCTTTGACGTACGATATGTCTAATCATGAATGGAATCATGTAAACCTCACTTCATTAAACATAAAACACTAACACTTACGTCTATCTACATCCTCGAGTCTTGTAAATTCGTCAGGAAATATCCAAAATTTTACTCACCTATTACAAGAACTAAAAAAAATAATAGAAATTTATATAAGCTTAGGATACCCTTCTCCAAATTAAAATTAGTTTCGACTAGCCCCCACGTTATGTCAATAAGGATTTATAACCAATTACCGAATTCTATAAAAATCCTAGAAAACCCTGCGCAATTTAGTAAACAATCTTTGAATTAATTTTTTGACGATAAATAATGACAAAGAAAGAATACTTCGACTATATTGTATTAATTTAAGTAATTTATGTAGAATAATATTGAATGTTGATGATTTGATATTTTATAATTTATGTTTAAAAGTTAGATTATACAAAAAATAGTCCTCTAGTGTTGCTATGCCCTTGCAGGGCGTCACATGTATACCTATCAAATGTAACGTCTTAAATTTGTAATGTGACACGCAATAAACAATTCGAATTTGAATCAATTATACTACTTATACAGCTTCGCTAGTCACCTAGTATATACTATGTGTTCATTAGGAATGAAACTCCAAATGTGTGGTGGACTGGACGTAGTGCATGTACTCGTATGAGCTTATGAGCTTTAAGATATAAATATCGTATACCTACTTAATGATCGGGCAGCACATTCTCTACATCTTGATTTAATTCTAACTTATGAATTTAACGGCGACACCTAGTGTTGAATTAATAATACTGACTCAGTATTTATATTTATATATTTTTGCTGCCTAACTATGTTTTTTATAGGACCATGCTATTTCTATTTAGATCTGGGTGGTATGATGGTAGCCTCAGCACTGGATGGCCTTGTTCAGCTAGGATTCGTTCAATCGAAAATGTTTTGAATCTTTGCTTGTTTGCCTTTATTAAATTGTATAATACTGAGCTTAAAAAATACACTACAAGACAACTAGAAGACAACTGTCACAATGACTAAAACTATTATTATTAAAATGCATATTATCTTTATCTTTAAATTAATATTATCTGTATTGTACACTTCTATTACTACTACAGCCCATCACAAGTGCACTACTGGACATAGGTAGATCCTCTAGATTGCCACAAAGCCCGGTCCTGAGCCACCCGCATCCATTGACTGCCTACGTGTTTCATTAGTACACCTCTTTATAAACAGTTGCAAATAAAACTTATTCAGGAAAGGAGATTTTTCATTCCTATCTTTAAGCAATAATTATAAAAGCGGCCAAGTGCGAGTCGGACTCGCCCATGAAGGGTCCCGTAGCAAGTAACAAGTAAAATAGCAAGTATATATTATATATTTAAAATTTAAATTTAAGTTATATATTTACAATTTATGACGTATTAAAAAAACTACTTACTAGATCTCGTTCAAACCAATTTTCAGTGGAAGTTTATATGGTAATGTCATCATATATTTTTTTCTCGTATTTCTCTTCTCTTCTCTTATTTTAGAAGTTACATTTTTACTTACATTACATTACTTTGGAAGTGTCTCTCGCGCAAACTATTCAGTTTAGAAAAAATTATATAAGAAACCTCAATATCATTTTTGAAGACCTATCCATAGATACCCCACATGTATGGCTTTCATGGAAAAAAAGTTTTTGAGTTTCAGTTCTAAGTATGGGGAACCCCCAAAATTTATTGTTTTTTTTTTTCTATTTTTGTGTGAAAATCTTAATGCGGTTCACAGAATACATCTACTTACCAAGTTTCAACAGCATAGTTCTTATAGTTTCGGGAAAAAATGGCTGTGACATACGGACGGGCAGACAGACATGACGAATCTATAAGGGTTCCGTTTTTTGCCATTTGGCTACGGAACCCTAAAAACAATGGTCTTTCGAGCCGGCATTGGTCAGCGATCTACGGATAAAATAATTAACTTAATTAATTAATAATACTGATGTGTTTCATATTGTTTACCGGTAATGAGGCATTCCATTTTAGTCATTAGGTGTGACAACGAATCCGTATTCTTAGTGGATAATTGATGAGGGTGTGTATGGGCTCATCTACTAACCATTGTGTGAACTGTTACTGTTTTTCACATGTGCTTATATAACAGCAACTATCTCCACTGGCTCGTGTCAAGCCAATTTTTTAATTGGTGTTCGTGCACGTGCTACACAATTCAAAGATTTTCACGCACAATGCATTATTCCATGACACGTGCACCTTATATAACGCAAACCTACGTGGCATAGGGTATACCAATTAGTCTTTATTGATGTTAGACTATTGTATCGTCTTTAACGCATGTACACAATAAAAAACTACTTAATATAGTATGGTATTAAAAAAAACCGCACTCGCTGAAAACATAACTCGGAATGAGAAAAAATACCGTTAACATAATTTAAAATAAAAAAATTTGTACAGCCGACTTCAATATAAGCGACTTCAATATAGGTTATTTGAGAATAACTCAATAACCATTGGTCTGACCTTGACCAAATTCATATGGAACCACACGAGAACTATCAGCTTTCATATAAATAATTAAAAATTAAAAATTTTGTACAGCCGACTTCAACATAAGCGACTTCAATATAGGTTATTTAAGAATAACTCCATAACCATTGGTCTGATCTTGATCAAATTCATATGGGACCACACGAGAACTATCAGGTTTCATATAAAAAAACCGGTCAAGTGCGAGTCGGACTCGCGTACCGAGGGTTCCGAACAAATCCGTAGTTATATAAGTTTAAAATTATTAAAAATATCTTTATTATATGATGTAACTAAAAATTTATGGCTTTCGCAATTTTTCCTTTACCTGTGCTATAAAGCGTTGCTTCGTACCAAATTTCAAGATTCTGAGTTCACGGGAAGTACCCTGTAGGTTTTGATTACAGGCATAAACGGCTGTATCTCTTGATTGCGTTGGCTTAGAAGTTTGATTTTTTCACAGCTCCAAGGGACAGTAGACTTGAGTATTTGATATGAATTTCAGCTTGATACCTCCACGCATTCCTGAGAAAAAGGATACCTACGGATTTGTTCGGAACCCTCGGTGCGCGAGTCCGACTCGCACTTGGCCGGTTTTTTTCCAACCGTCACAATTTAACCTTGTAAAATGGATATACCATAAGTAAAAAAAAATCTAAGGAAGATCATTTCTTATCTTTTATACTACTCATTGTCCAAAGTCCCTACCGGAAATGAGAGGAGGCCTGTGCCCAGAAGATCGTTTATATGTTGTAAATTCAATTTTTATTTTTTGCTAGCTGTTCCCCGCGACTTCACCCGCGTGTTAGGGTTTTTAAGTTTTTGCGGGGAACCCTAATTCTTTTTCTAAAATAAAAGTAGCCTAAGTTACTCCTTATGAAATCAGCTATCAACCAGTGAAAGTCCCGTCAAAATCGGTTCAGCCGTTTCGGAGATTAGCCGCAACAAACAGACAGACAGATAAAAAATTTAAAAATTGTATTTTAGTTGTAAGTACCGTATTTACTTTCATATGCATTTAGTAAAAAACTGTAATTTTGACATTACAAACAGACACTTCAATTTTATTTATTTGTATAGATAATTGTACCAATACTACCAACATAAGTCTATGATGTGAGCAGTGAAAAGTCAGCAGAAACTATTTTTGCAAGGGAACGTGGGTCGCTGAATAGTTTTTTTTTTTGTATAGTGGTTGAACGAAATTATTATCAGCGTGTATTAAGGGTCCCGGTATATCAAGAAACGTAACCAAGGCCCATACATCGTTTTGCTAACTGGAAGCACGTCCCGGTGGTAGCACTTACTACCCCCAGCACTGCGATATACCATAATATGCAATTTTGTAGACAAAATGCAGTCATAAAATTTAAACGAAGCAACCTTAACCAACTTAGCGTTTCTATAACCAGATCAAGCGATTGTCAGTCTATGATGGCAAAACCATCTTGATGCTTGTAGTTTGAATGAGAAGTGAAAACTGTACAATAATGCGGTTATGTCCTAAGGATGGGAAGGGAAATAACCCTTCCCAAAAATTGCTTTACCCAAAATATTTATAAAATATATTTTAATAAATCTTGATAATTCATATTAAAATCAATGTATCATATTGGGTGATGTATTTTCGTACGTGGGTCGGCTTGACCGGGGAAGGACCACGCTCACACAGAATACCAGCGTAAAATAGCAGCTTAATAATGCTGTGTTTTGTATGGTGAGTGTAGCGAACCGGCGACCCTTTTTATTGGAAAAGAGGCATTCCATCTTAGTCCTCACGGGTGACAACGCATCTGCATTTTGATTCTTAATCGAGGATAGATGTGGATGTCTATGTGTCACAGCAGCCACTTACCATCAGGTGGACTGTGTGCTCGTTTGTCACCCTATTCTATAAAAAAAAAATTCACTGAGGCCGCCATTACATAACGGATCATCCAGCTTAAAAATGGAAAAATTGGAAAACCTTAATTGATACAATGCATGAATAGTTACACGTACGTTGGAGATACTCGTATAGCACCGGATAACGCAAAGCAACGAATCATAACGAAACATGCACCAATATTTGCATAACACGGGCACGACCATATTTACGTTTGCAAATGAATCTGTGGATTTACATTTCGTTTATATTATATCGGTAAGTTAAAAAATATTTAATTTAGTAATTCCACGACTAATAATGTTAAATCTCTAAAAGCTACAACTAGCACAATAAATGACTTATTCTATTCATATTTTTATATGCTTAATACTTACTGACAAAGGATTGCGAAACAGTATATAGAGTTCCTAGGTTGCTTTTGCACTGACCTGGATTGCAATGGTGTCCGCGGCCACTAATTGAGTAGGATAGAATAGAATCATTTTATTCAATATACTCGTAGATTACATGTAATTCTAACTGAAAGTAATTTTTTTACTTTTACCAGAGAAATTACATTGGCTTTAAGATAATAATGCATTGTGAATACCTCCGTGCCTTAGATATTTTTTCCTAGACGACCATACCACAGGTGCGCGAAGATTCGATTTCATGCTTTCGTTTCAGATGAAGTTTTGTGCAGTACCGTACAGGCATTATAATATTATATCCAGTGCAATTGATGTTTGTAATAACGGAACATTAATTGTGGATTTAATCCAATAAGTTATGCTAAACTTCTGCCTTTTACTTTAATTTACAAAGAAACAGTTTCCAACTTAACTTTCAAACCACAATTTCCAACCAAATTTTACGTGGTAGAGCCCTGCTGCAGCTATATTGTGGTTACAGCACGAATGGGTCGGCTCGACCGAGGTAGGACAACGCTATCACAGAATACCAACGTAAAATAGCAACTTAATGCTGCTGTGTTTTGTATGGTGAGTGTAGAAAACTGGAGACCCTTTCTTCTTGAAACAGGTCATTCCATCTTACTCCTCAAGGGTGATAACGCATCTGAATTTTGATTCTTAATCGAGGGTAGATGTACATGTCTATGGGCTACAGGAGATTTTGGCGGGAACTTGACCGGCGGCGGTTTAATGCTCCTGTATTATTGTTTAAATAATGGTTTGAAGTGGACTTTGATATGTAAAAGTGGTGCAGTTTTGTGTATTAAGTGTTTGCGCATGTGAACTATTAGTGGAAACTGTGAAACAAGTGCCCTGATGGTGATGTGATTCTCAAAATAAGGTGTCTGTCTGCTTAGGCGCCTTGAGATACCATCGCCAACCGTCAGCTGTCTGCTGGCTCAAGTTGCCGTCAAAATCTCCCAAGCACTGCACAATGTGATGCATCAACATATTGTGAAGCAGTATACTATGAAGGATAATTATTATAATAATTGTAACATCAGGCTCAGAAGGGCTAGATCCCAAAGCCGCAAGGCATGTTATTAAGAAGAAGACTATGGGCTATATTGTCCACTCACCATCAGGTGGACCGTGTGCTCGTTTGTCACCCATATTCTATAAAAAGAAAACCTATTCATTATTGAACTATGTATCTAAAAACCGAGTAATTCTCGCCATCGTGCAATTTGCTTGTGTTGCGTTACCTAAAACGACTTGATCAAAAAACTTTTTACTACTAATTTATGGAATCTTAGTGGCTGTACTTGACGCGAGTCGTTCGCGTGTAGGTTCCTAAAGTGTTGTCATTAATTATTTGTATAATAGACCATGAAAAATAAGAATTTCAACTAATATCATCCCTAAGACTGTTAATTAATTTATAAATGTACGACGAAAATACGTGTAGACTAATATAGTTGCAGCATGGCTCTACCACGTATTACGTGGCACGTAGTATTACGTGGCACGTAGTAGTATAGTCGTAGTATGAATGTCTCGGCTCCACCGGGAAAGTACCACGCTCTCACAGAATACCAGCGTCAAATAGCAGCTTAACACTGCTGTGTTTCGTGTGGTGAGTGTAGTGAACCGGATACCCTTTTTACTGGAAAAGAGGCATTCCATCTTAATCCTCACTGGTGACAACGCATCTGCATATGCACAAACGGGGATAGATGTAGATGTCTATGAGCCACAGCAACCAATTATCATCAGGTTCACTGTGTGCTCGTTTGTCACTCTATCCTATAAAAAAAAGCCTCCTTTACAGGAAAAAATATCGAGAATATATAGAGAAATCGACAGTATTAAAATTTTAAGCGAATTTTGTTTGTATTTATTATATTCGCTTGTGGATGGAGCGTTGTCATTTTCAAAAACACTCCGTCGGTATATTCGATTAAAGGAGTATTTGCTTCATCTAGATATTTTTGTTAAAATGTATAATTACAAAAGTGATATTTGTTATCACGTTTTAAAGAAATAAGAACAATAGCACGAGTTTAACAAAGAAAAGCTGCAATAACAACGTCGCGCCGTTTTTAGCACAATTCCCGCTATAATTCTATTATGTCAAGCAGAAGATAGCTTTAACGAAATAAGCAGTTTTTATAGAACGAGTGCTATTTGCCGTTCGCTGGGCTAATTCGTTTCCTCACAAAAAGCTTCGGCCCCGTTTTAATTAAAGACGTGTTCTTTTCAAAGAAAATATACAGGTACTACTGATTCGATTTTTAAATGTTTAAAAAATTATTTTTGTACATATACCGTTATCCTTCGAGCCTATTAAAGTCCACTAATGAACATAGGCCTCCCTCATAGATTGCCTCATATGGGGATATTTGCCATAGTTGTAATGTTACTGTTGATTTGAAAATTTCACCTCTCAGTGGGTCATGTGCTCCTGGTAGATTATCTTCTATACATCCATCCATTACTGCCTATTTATTAGTCCACTGGCGGACATAGGCCTCCCTCAAAGATTGCCTCATAGGGGAGATATTTGCCATAGTTGTAATGTTACTGTTGATTTGAAAATTTCACCTCTCAATGGGCCATGTGCTCCTGGTAGATTATCTTTAATACATCCATCCATTACTGCCTATTTATTAGTCCACTGCTGGACATACGCCTCCCTCATAGATTGCCTCTTAGGGGGGATATTTGTCATAGTTGTAATGTTACTGTTGATTTGAAAATTTCACCTCTCAATGGACCATGTGCTCCTGGTAGATTATCTTTAATACATCCATCCATTACTGCCTATTTATTAGTCCACTGATGAACATAGGCCTCCCTCATAGATTGCCTCATAGGGGGGAATATTTGTCATAGTTGTAATGTTACTGTTGATTTGAAAATTTCACCTCTCAATGGGCCATGTGCTCCTGGTAGATTATCTTTAATACATCCATCCATTACTGCCTATTTATTAGTCCACTGCTGGACATACGCCTCCCTCATAGATTGCCTCATAGGGGGGATATTTGTCATAGTTGTAATGTTACTGTTGATTTGAAAATTTCACCTCTCAATGGGTCATGTGCTCCTGGTAGATTATCTTTAATACATCCATCCATTACTGCCTATTTATTAGTCCACTGCTGGACATAGGCCTCCCTCATAGATTTCCTCATAGGGCGGATATTTGCCATAGTTGCCATGCTTAGTAAGCGCAATTTTTTTTATTTTTAGTCATTGTCGGAAGGACGCTGCCGCCCATCTCTTGATTTGTTTCCCTCTGACGCCTCTCACGACACCCACGGGACGATATGGGATAGTGCATATTCTTACACCGTCAATACACGGTACATACTATATTGTTTTGTTATTAACCGTTAATTTTTAATAAATAAACTATACTTCAAAAATGATCCACACTAATTGAAAGAAAAAATCCCATCAGTAATAGTGAAAAAATAAGGGACGAAGATTTGAAGTAGCAATTTAAATTGGTACAAACAAATTAATTTGGTTTAAGCATTCAGACATTACTTAGACCACTCAGAAGGGTAAAATAACAAAACTTTTAAAAAAAGTACAAATCGACTGTAAAACTAAAATAAATTATTCCCACATAATAGCTTCTGAAGTTGTTGCTAAGACAGCTTAAAGTCCCAATTTTAAGAAGCTATTATATTTTTATTAGCTATTAAGGTATATAATTTCTATTATTGTTTTTTCTTATTTAAAATAGATAAGAAAGTAAAGTCTTTTAGAGAAAAGTCAACTTGATGTCACGATGATAACATAAAATCTGGCGACGGAGAAACAACGGTACCTATATTCATTCAAAAGTACGGTCAAAAATATTCTAATTTCAATCGAGAAGATGCCTAGGTACTACCATCTGCTGGGGATTCTATAATTAATACAAATTAAATCCCAAACGAAGCATACAACTGCAATATACCTACTAGTAACTCATTCTGCGTAGATCGGACCAAATTTTTTTAAGTTTAAACTGTAGGTAGCCGTGGTTAACTATGACCTTGCAAAACCGGGGTAGTGACCATGTGTGCCAAGATAATATACTATTATGGGTGCTGTAAAGTACTCGAAACGTCGGGAATATAAAAATAAGTTAATATACGCTAGTCGTATAAAATCCGTAAAAAGTAGTGTCATATAATTTAAATGTGAAACAATGCTAACATTTTTAGGGTTCCGTAGCCAAATCGCAAAAAACGGAACCTCTATGGATTCGTCATGTCCGTCCGTCCGTATGTCACAGCCACTTTTTTCCGAAACTATAAGAACTATGCTGTTGAAACTTGGTAAGTAGATGTATTCTGTGAACCGCATTAAGATTTTCACACAAAAATAGCAAAAAAAAAAACAATAAATTTTGACGGTTCCTCATACTTAGAACTGAAACTCAAAAACTTTTTTTCATCAAACCCATACATGTGATTATATATTTTTGAAGTCGGTTACAAAAGTTGGCAGCCAACTCGCTTGCCAAGCGTGGCAACTGTGGCAAAAATCCTCTATCGGATTAACGGAATTAACGGATATCTGCAGTAGAACCAGAGTAAACGATTTAGCACAACGTATCCGTTCGTTTATTATTTCAAAAATTAGTTATTTATTAATTGGTGCTTCACAGGCAGCCCTGAGTACATTTTGCGTCTCTTTGAGGTGCTTCGTGCCTCGGAGTCCGCGGAGCGTCGCGTTGCAATTATACGCAACGGCTGTGATGTACGCCGGATAGTACGCTCGTTATAGCGTCATACTCGAGTGGAAACATATTAACAATGCAACAGTTGATTAGGCACGCGAGCGGGAATATTGAATATTGGGTTTAAATTATAACATACATAGTAAGACTGGGAGAATCCATACTAACTGTAGGTTTATTGGGTTTATACATTTTATAAGGTTATTCGATGGCATAGATTCTTCTCTAATTAGAACTATTATTATTAATTCGGCAAAAATTATTTACGCGGTAGAGCCATACTGCAGCTATATTAGTAGTATAGTTGTAGCACGAATGGGTCGACTCGACCGGGGAAGGACCACGCTCTCACAGAATACCAGCGTTAAATAGCAGCTTAACGCTGCTGTGTTTCGTATGGCGAGTGGAGAGAACTGGAGACCCTTTTTACTGGAAACGAGGCATTCCATCTTAGTCCTCACGGGTGACAACTGACAACGCATATGCATTTTGAGTCTTAATCGATGATAGATGTAGATGTCTATGGGCCTCAGCAATCACTTACCATCAGGTGAACTGTGTGCTCGTTTAGTACCATTCGTGCTATAACTATACTACTAATATAGCTGCAGCATGGCTCTACCACGTAAAAAAGTTGTTTAAGATTAAGTAGTCACTAAGGCGCTTATGCAAAATTTTCTAAACAACTTTTGATATGGTAGGAAGTACTGAGATTGGCCTATAGTTGCCGGGCTCATGCTTCGGTCCCGATTTATATACTATTCGGTGCAAATTTAATTTATAGTATTCGTGAGTGTATATATATATATATATATATATATAAATAAATGAAACCTACTAACATGAGAGTTGACTGGATATTTCTAACACAATTTTGCCAAAATAGTTAATTGAGATTTGTTTTTTTTTTGTTACCAAATTAAAGTCATTTACTCATAATTGCACCCGATGGTACGAAATAAACTTAAAAAGTTTCACCATATACCACCAATTCGTACCTTCCATCGGTTAGTGTTCCAGCTCCTTTTATGTATTTATTTATTTAACAATTTATGTACACACAAAATAATGTTACAATGAAGAAAAAAAATATATTTGTAAATCCAATTGGGCATACCTTAAGCGCATTAAAAAAATTACGTATAACATGATTATACGGAATTATCGGCTTCAACACCCTCGAAAACCATGAAAATGACACTCATGATGAAAAAATTGATACCTATTGCAGCCGCCATCTTGGATTTACATTTCGACAGCACTATCGGCTTCAATACTCTCGAAAACCATGAAAATGACACGCAAGATGAAAAAAATGGTACCTACCTCAGCCGCCATCTTGGATTTACATTTCGACAGCACTATCGGATTCAACACCCTCAAAAACCATGAAAATGACACCCATGATGTAAAAATTGATACCTATTGCAGCCGCCATCTTGGATTTACATTTCGACAGCACTATCGGCTTCAACACTGTCGAAAACCATGAAAATGACACCCAAGATGAAAAAATTGGTACCTACTTCAGCCGCCATCTTGGATTTACATTTCGACAGCACTATCGGATTCAACACCCTCGAAAACCATGAAAATGACACCCAAGATGAAAAACTCGATATCTATTGCAGCCCCCACCTTGGATTTACATTTCGACAGCACTATCGGCATCAGCACCCCCGAAAACCATGAAAATGACACCAATGATGAAAAAAATTATATCTATTGCAGTCGCCATCTTGGATTTACATTTCGATAACACTATCGGCTTCAACACCCTCGAAAACCATGAAAATGACACCCATGATGAAAAAATTGGTACCTATTGCAGCCGCCATCTTGGATTTACATTTCGACAGCACTATCGGCTTCAACACCCTCGAAAACCATGAAAATGTCACCCATGACAACAAAAATTATACTACTTACTTTTAGTACGTACTACTATTATTTATTCTGTGCATTTAAATATTGTAATAAAAAATCTTTTATTATTATTATAATCAAGTATTTAAGAAATTTGGTTATTCGAATATTGTGTATTTGTATAGCAATCTTTTTGAGCCGCTGCAAACAACCGAAACAATATCCACTCACGACGTTGATTGAAGCCGAACTAAACTACTCTGTGGCTGTAGCTCCCCATTTACAGAAATAATTTATATACGAGGCTACCAAATCAACGAAAATTTCGCCATTTTGGAGCCGAAAAAAATTAATTATAGCTAAACAAAACAAAATTACACTGCCATTTACATTCAGTGGCTTCCCACATGATAGATGAAGAGATTAAAAAATAGATTGAGCATAGAATTCGAGAAAAAGGGTCTTGACTGACAGACAGACAGACGAACAACAAAGTGATTATAGAATTATAATTCTATGAGATTGAGTTAAACAATTGATATTTTCAAATGTTATCGTGTTTACAAGCCACAGGGAAATGATAAATCCACCCCATAAGCCACTAAAAACCCTTTTTTATAAAAATAGCAATTAATCGATTTAAAAAATATTTTAATAAGTTAAACAATCATTTATCTTTCTAACAATATGCTTTTTATATCATTTATATGATGCTTTTTATATCATTTATATGTATAATATGATTGCTAGATACGATTTTATTCGATAAAATGTTGGAATCTTAATTTTTAGGCGATAATAGAACATACCTTGCACTTTCGCTTAAGGTATGCAAAAGATATTTTGTACAAAGGCACTGCTTATTTTTTCATATTGAAATTTCTTCCAGCAGGCTTGATACTGGACAAATTAAAAGAGAAGCTGATCTAGTGTGCACTCTCATAATAAAATTTTATAATATTAATATACTTAACATAAAGTAAAGATAATAAAAACATATATCCATGTAAACATACATATAACTAATATTTTATATATACTTTATACTTTATATGGAATCAAAAAACGAGCACACAATCCATGTGATGGTAGGTGGATGCTGTGCTGTGTGACATCTACATTTATACATATTCTGTGAGAGTACATCCCTTCCTCGGTCAAGCCAACCCATTCATGCTACAACTATATAATATAGCTGCGGTGTGTCTACTCGTATACCATGTAAAAATACTCACGCAACGATTTTGCGATTTGCTTTTGCCAATCAAATGCTTCCAGGTACCGTGAACCTTTATTTTCAACGAAATACATATTGCTTTTGGTTTACTTCACGAAAACAATCGCTTTCCTTACTTACAAAAGTACTATATTCCTGTGGCGGAAATATCGAAATCAGATAGCTCTTTGCGTCATCGTACACGTTTTGTATTTGATTATGTCTTGTAAGGTTTCTATCACAGGCGCCTTGTCATACCTGTCGAATTTCTTTGTGTAATTTTCTCTTCTATAAAATGCGTCTAAAAGGTGTATAAAAACGTGCATACGCCCTTGATATTTATATTTTCATACAAGTAAAGGAGACAAACGAACACAAAATACACCTAAAATAAAGTTGCAGCCTATTTACGTCCCACTGCTGGGCACAGGCCTCTTCTCATTTCTGAGAGGGTTTTAGGGCAAAGAAATGTCCGCCGCGCTGCCCCAATGCGTGTTGGCGAACTTCACATGTCTTCGAAATATATTTTTTTTATATTTTTCAGACATGCAGGTTTCCTCACGATGTTTTCCTTCACCGCCGAGCACGTGGTAAATCAGCACTTAAAATTGCAATTAACAATTTCATTGGTGCCGGCGGGGATCGAACCCGGGTTGCTCGAGTACTGTGAAGCTTACAGCGAGCGCTAACCATCTGAGCTACCACGGCTAAAATACACCTGAATGTAATCAAATGTTGTGATCCATAGACGTCCTGCGCAGATGGAGGACGCGAAGCTTTGGAGCCGCGGTGGCCAAAATTCAGACTGATATACGAGTACATTATAACTATACCCGTCCTCGCTGTTGTGGACAAACACGATGCTGTGACTTAACACGGTTTTTTATTTCATAGGAATAAAATTGAAGTATCTATTTGTAATGTCAAAATAACAGCTTTGTACATTTATAACAAAAAAAAACACAATTTTTAAATATTTCGCTGGTCAGTTTGTTCTGGCTAATCTCTGAAATGGTTGGACCGATTTTAACGAGACTTTCACTGGCAGACAGCTGATGTTATAAGGAGTAACTTAGGCTACTTTTATTTTTGAAAAAGTATTAGAGAAAGATAGAGACGAAGTCGCGGGAAACAGCTAGTTACTCATATAAAAACATTGCGTATTCGAATGCAACGTTGTGTTAAAAGTCGGTCAAGAAAAAAGGTGGTGAAGGTGAAGAAACTTCGGTGGTTTAGGGTTTTGGACGAACGAACATTTACACTTTCATATAATAGATTTTAATAAGTTCCAAACTTTATATACGTTTTTATTGATTTCGTGTCACATTTCGCGCGAAAGGTAACTCAAAAATAAATTAAACGACAGCCCTTTAGTGACAGCGGAATATTTTCCATTGTTGTGCTTATCCCATTTGATTAATGAGTGAGCACTCTTGAAAGAGCTCTGAGTTGTGAAAAAGCGTTTGTATTTCAAAATACGTTTTTCATACAATATATGTATTTCAACATGTTTTTAAAATAATTTATTATTCTACGCGATGTTTGTATAAAAAACATATTGTGCAAACTTATATTATTTTTAACTTGCGATCCGCCCCGGCTTCGCGCGATTGATTTCTGGATCTCGACAATAACACCACCTACCGGTTTCAATTGTGAATCTAAACTAAACCATTCTCTAATCAACTTAGACACAAATTTTCATCAAAATTTGCTGGATTTAGGAGGAGTTCAAGAAAGAGAGTTAAAAAGAATTATATAATACATAATATGCACGTATTGTACATATAAAACTTATTCTTGAATCATTCTGTATATTGATGAAAATTGTATCAAAATCGGCTAGGTAGTTTAAAAGATCTAAGTGTGATGACATACGGAACTGAGACGTGGTCCTTCACTGCTAGCTGGATGAGGAAGCTCAAGATCGCTCAGCGAGCTATGGAGAGGGCTATACTCGGAGTTTCTCTGCGTGATAAACTCAGAAATGCGGATATCCGCAGTAGAACCAGAGTGTCTGACATAGCCCAACGGATTAGTAAGCTGAAGTGGCAATAGGCCGGCCATATAGCTCGAAGAACCGATAACCGATGGGGAAGAAAGGTTCTCGAGTGGCAGCCTCGTACCGGCAGGCGAAGTGTAGGGCGTCCCCCCACTAGATGGAGTGACGACCTGGTAAGATATTCAGGAAGTCGATGGATGCAGGTGGCTCAGGACCGTGCTTTGTGGCATTCTTTGGGGGAGGCCTATGTTCAGTAGTGGACTTGTGAAGGGCTGTAATGATGATGAAGCGGCTTTGTTTTATACTATGTAAGACATAGAGAAGCATTTATTTAAAATAAATCTTTGGTATCGTACATCTACATAACAACGTTTCAACATTTTACAGTATTATGACTATAATACTGTAATACACCAATATTACTTTTAATTCTGAATAAAAGGAAAGTACGAACTACTAAAACCGCATCCAAAACCGTTGCGTAGTGTAAAAGATTTAATGGTAGCGACTTTGTTTTATACGAGTACTATGAAACTTTAGCGATAAAAAATGGAGATGAAAGGTGGTAGGTATACTCAAAGATAACCATTGGCATACAATCTGTAATGGAAATCTAAGATATTTATCCCAAAAATGGAAATGTTTATTGTAACAACACACCATAAATAAATCGTAAAGTTCTCCAAACCGTGGTAGAGCCACGCGGCAGCTCTTGCTGTCACATGGATGGGCCGGCTCGAACCGGGGTGGTACCACGACCTCACAGAAAACCAGCGTGAAGTAGAGGTTTACCTCTGCGTTTCGCTTGGTGAGTGCAGGTGGCCGGAGGCCCTTTTTACTGGAAATGAGGCATTCCATCTTAGTCCTCACGGGTGACAACGCATCTACATTTTGACTTGTAATTGAGGATAGATGTAGATGTCTATGGGCCGCAGCAACCACTTACCATCAGGTGGACTGTGTGCTCGTTTGTCACCCTTATCCTATAAAAAAAAAAACGAATTGCGATCACGGTGGGCAGTCCCATCTAGAGACTAACCACCATCGCAGGTCAGGATTATAGTGTCCCAGTGTACACTCAAGCAAGATGGTACGAGATGGGACGGTATTCCGACACGACCGGAGAGAGATCAGGTACGGGACCAACGACTTCACGTGCTTTCAGAAGTTTGCCGACATTGAGAATTTCTTGACCGAATACCCAATAACTGATGTTGGCCAAACTGCGACCAATTGTGTTTACAATCAATAGAACAACGAGGCAGTCGGTCATATCTTTAAACACGGCAACATGAGTGTTACCTACCTGGCCTATTAGTATACTTGCTTACCACACTACATATTAAAGTTCTGAACTTATGTGGCGACTTAAATAGGCAAATTTTTCTTAAAAGCTACGGCCTACGGCAGCATCTGCATTACCGTAATAGATATTCGACAATTTTCTTGCATGGCTACAGTGGTATAAACCTATCTCCCAACATAGTTATTTCTTTGTTGTATAAATTTCTTAATAATATAATATACCACACAAACACAGAAAGAAAGAAAGAAAGGTTCTCGATTGGTAGCCTCGTATCGGTACAGTCAAGTCTGGCAACTTTACTAATGCAAGTTAACTTTGCCATCAGGGTTGCACTGGTACAAAATTACGATTTACACGGAAAACGTAACGTCTTTCGAGATAATATGCCATTTTTTGGATAAAAATACAATAACTAATTGACAGCGTTGCTTTTGATATGGCAACATGAGAGTTAATTTTATCATTTTATTTTAACGCGTAACTGTGCCGACGTAATAACCTCTTTGTTCAGTGCTCCAGAAATTTTGTTGATTTTGTTTGAAATACTGAATGTAGGTGTCTATATCTTTGTAGTAACGTAATATTAATAGTTATAAAATGTAATGTATCGTTTTTAACATGATGGTCTTAACATTTATCTAAAAAACTAACTTGGCAAAGTTACCATATTAGTGATGCCACGATGTGACGGTTACTTTGCCATGTTTTGGTACAACCATAGGTTGTCATTTTCAACCTATATTTTAAACCGATAACTATTTATAGAAAGTGTTCTGTGCTTGACATTCTATATATCTATGTTTGTATCGATGTTTCACCGTAGCAGCCCATTAAACCGATTTTACCAAATGAGTCGTCCATCAATTCATCTTTATCAAAAGTGGAGGAAAAGAAAATAAAAATCTATATTATTTTTACTGCGTTGTCAGACATTAATAATATCATTACTACTCAGTATTTTTCATAATTTCAACTTTGTGAATGGATATTAATTTGCACCCAAAAAAAGTGTCATTTTAATGAGTATTAATGTTTTGCTATCGTGAGGTAACAATGTTTAGATTGATTATAATAATTATGACCTGACATCATTTTATTACGACCCGTAATAAAATGATAATAATAACTAATAAAAAAACAAACACTTGTTAGAAATGACTGCCAATCTTTAATGAATGACAAGCTTTTTTATCTATCATCATTACAGCCCTTCATAAGTCCACTGCTGAACATAGGCCTCCCCCAAAGAATGTCACAAAGCACGGTCCTGAGCCACCTGCATCCATCGACTTCCTGCATGTCTTACCAGGTCGTCACTCCATCTCGTGGGGGGACGCCCTACACTTCGCCTACCGGTACGAGGCTGCCACTCGAGAATCTTTCTTCCCCATCGGTTGTCGGTTCTTCGAGCTAAAACTGAAGACTGAAGAGAAAAAACTGAAGACAAACGAATTTACAATCCACCTAATGTTATGTGATTACTGCAGCTCATGTACACCTGCAGTCAACGTCATACACAGAAGATGCGTTGTCACACCTTAAGACTTAGATAGAATGCCCCACAGCCACAGTCTGTAACTATCCTGGCTAGTTATACCCTTCAGACTGGGACATAGCAGTTCAAGGTCTTCTGTTTGGCGGCAGACATAGGTAAGAGGGTGGTGTCTACCCAGACGGAGCTCCTTGGCAAGAGCGGAGCTCTGACACCTAGTATATAAAATTAATTATGTATGTGAAACGCGTTCTAGTTTGGGTTATATCTATACATACATGCAAATAAATAAAATTGAAGTGTCTGTTTGCAATGTCAAAATTACAGCTTTTTACGAGGGCGATACTGAAAGTTTTTAGAACTGGCCACTTGTAAACGATATAATAAAAAAAAAGTTCAAATTTTGAAAATGGAACTCTTTTTGAAGGAAAGAAGGCTACAGATGCGTTGTCACCTCTGAACACTGAGATGGAATGCCTCACAGCCTGGAATTATACTGGCCCTCTATACCCTTCAGCAGTTCAAGGTCTGCTGTTAGGCGGCAGAAATAGGTAAGAGGGTGGTGCCTACCTTTTTTTATATAGGATAGGGCGACAAACGAGCATACAGTCCACCTGATGGTAACTGGTTGCTGTGGCCCATAGACATCTACATCTATCCTCGATTATGAATCAAAATGCAGATACGTTGTCATCCGTGAGAACTAAGATGGATTGCCTCTTTTCCAGTAAAAAGGGTCTCCGGTTCTCTACACTCACCATACAAAACACAGCAGTGTTAAGCTGCTATTTTATGCTGGTATTCTGTGAGAACCCATTCGTGATACAACTATACTACTAATATTGCTACAGCATGGCTCTACTACGTATAAAAACTAGACGAACTAGGCTAGACAGAAATAAAATCCTACTATCTAGTTTTATTTGCGGAATTCGAACCCGCAATGCCGCGTAAACATATAACAAAATCCATGTTTTTTCCTCTTATGTGTGCTATCAGAAAGTATTCAGATTTATAGAGATAACTTTAATTCTGAAAACTCCGCTGTAATGTTGTTTAAATTTAATTGTAATATTATTTTATTTGCTAAAAGTTTATTACCTCTAACATACGCGCATCAGTAAACCGGGATCTTTGACAATACTCTTATTCCCCGGTCAATGCAGAGGTAACAAAACCACATAAAATTGGCTCGTAAAATTTTTTTAAGTTTAATTTCTTTTTTATGTAGTTTTCCGAAGTAAAGTTGTTTCTATATATTTGAACACTGATTCTGATAACGAACGTAACAGGAACCACAGAGTTTTTATTACATGTTGTATAGTAAAGGAAATTGGTAATAGATGTATAAGGGACCGCCTTTAATGAAAATTATCGTTACATATAAATTAAACTCTAAGTAAAATGTATACGGCAGGCAATCCCAGTGAGATTAAGGTTTTTTCTTCAAACTTTTTCCAATCAATCTTTTCAAGGCCGCGATCGTGGGCGTTATTTGTATTACCGAAAAGATTTTCAAATTATCTTCGAATGAATTATTTAATCCTACTCCAAATAGAATCAAACACAAATATGGAAAACCCAAAAGTGCACACCTCGTCGCCCCACGTTAACAAAAGGAATGTTACCTCTACTTATTTTTTACTAGCGCTCCGCCCCGACTTCGCACGATTTATTTCTGGACCTCAATAAGACCACCGGGTACAATTGTGAGTCTAAACCGTTCTCTAATCAACTTAATCACATACACAAAAAAAAATCATCAAAATCTTTCCACCCGTTTAGGAGTTCAGTCACATAAACACGGACAAAAGATTTATATAATATGCATGCAGGGCACCCGCTACCATATGTGCAAAGTGTGCAATGCCCACGGGAGCCATCCTTTAGAGGCGCCAAAACCCAGGGTCGAAAATTGCGAAAATTTCCAAAAAAAAAAACAAATTAATTTTAAAATAAAAGTTGAGAAATTAAATGGGATTAGGTATAAACACACAATTTTATTAGTATATCATCCAGTTACTGCCGATTCCTATGTTGCGAGAACATGTCAGGTGGTAGTTTCTTGATTTTTCCTGTTCAGACATGAACAATACCCGGAGCGCTATAAAAGCGATGCATCGCCAGAGGCGTTTTTCGGCATAAGAAGCTTTAAACAGCTGGTTGCCAGTCCCTAATGGCGGTTTTTAGCGGGTATCACTTAGGTCCCCCGGTAGGCAGTGAGTCCCGCATAACCAGGACAGACCGGCTGTCGTGGTATGCATAATGCATTTTCCGCTTCCCTCTGTGGTAGCCCTTTTCCAATTGATCGGGCGCAAAAAAAAAGAGGCGTTTTTTGAACGGTTAGTTCACTGGACCGTGCAACAAGTGCATAAAAACAAGTAATCCTATTAATTTTTACATTTAAAATTATTTTTATTTTAAATGTAAAAATTAATTAATGTTGTGTTGTATAATATTTCGTTAACTACCTTTTTTTTTTCTAAAAAAAATTTAGTGCTGAATACCTGCTGACTGCAATTTCAACGGTTTGATTTTTTATAAAATGGTAAGTGTTCCCTACTTTAATTTACACTATCAACATTAACCCTTTATAGGAATCCTATCTGTTTCCTGTTCCTGTCTGTTTCCTGTTTTTATCTGATAACTTCAATAGATAATATAGGAAAACCTACACCTTCTGCATAAAACATTTTTTTTCTATCTGACATAATAAAGGCTCTAGGAAGCACGTAAATATAGTCAAAGACCATGTACGAGTTTAAAAAAGTAATTGGTTTTTTATCCATAACTCGCTTAGTTTTTATGCTATCGATCTTTTTAAAAAAAACCATTTTGTAGGTTTTTTAAGGACTATAAGATCAAATTAGTTTAATACTTTTTCTGCCTTTATTTTTGGAAGGGTTTAAGCTGAAAGGGCTCTAACAAATTGCTTTTTACTTAAATATTCAATATTCAAACTTGGTGCTTATTATTGTGATTACTTTAGAAGTTAATTCCTAATTCCCATAAGTACTAATTATTTATTTGTTTTTTCAAGATAAAAGAAAGAGACCTTCAGGTGCGAAGTTTCGCGAGCAAATGAAACTGAGACTACAAGAAAGGCAAAAAAAGGCTGGATCTTTAAAGCACTTCTTGCAAAACAATGAAGATTCTAGGGAGACTATCGATGCGACCGAATCTCAAGATTCTAAATCCGTAATATCAGTAACCGTGAGTGGACCATCTGAAATTTCAACAGAGGCAACTACGGTAACATCAGGTCCTGCAACAAGTGGCGGCGGTTGTAGCAACAAAACAGCTTCTACTGATGCAGAGCTCGATGAAGCGATGACACCATCCTCGTCTACAGCAATTGAACAATCCACTTCAGGTAATTCAGCTTGTATAAGAAGTTCGGTAATGTCAGCTACCGAAATACCTGGTGCAAGGGACACTTTCGATGAAGGCTTTAATAAGGCTAGCTTCGATATAATTCCATCCGACCCCGGTTTGTGGCCGGAAATAATCACCAATGAGATAGCTAGAATATTGGTTAAACGTGGTCTGCCCTTGATAGACATCAGTTTTAGCTTTCCTAGTAATAAAGATAAGAGAAAGTTTTCGTGCAAATACTTTGTAAGAAGTCTAGCAAATAGAGAAAAAGTTGAAAGGACTTGGCTTATTTACTCTATTTCTAAAGATACTGTATTTTGTTTTTGTTGTCAGTTGTTTTGTAAAACTCCTAACACTTTTTGTGATACAAATGGAGTATCTGATTGGCAACATTTGTCTTTGCTAATAAAGAGACACGAAACTTCAATTTTACACAATAGTTATATTACCACGTGGGTAAATTTAAAAAAAATGTTGGAGACATCTACGACTGTTAATGCTCATCACCTGCAGATTTTAGAAACGGAAAAAAATATTGGCGCAACGTGTTGGAAAGAATTATTGCGATTGTTAAGTATTTATCTACACAATGCTTGGCATTTCAAGGTTCTTCGAAATTACTTTTCGAAGATGATAATGGAAATTTTCTAAAAGCTGTTGAGATGATTGCCTCTTTTGATTCAGTGATGAGACAGCACGTTAGCCAAGTGTGTAACTCCCAAACAAAATGTGTTAAAATTACTCATTATTTAGGCGTGCAAATACAGAATGAAATAATTGAATTATTGTCGTCTAAAGTAAGAAATAATATTTTAGAAATGGTTCGCAGTTCAAGATATTTTTCAATAATATTAGATTGTACACCAGACACTAGTCATACTGAGCAAATTAGTCTTGTTCTGAGGTGTGTTGTCCTTAACACAACTTCAAAAAAGATTGAAGTTAAGGAAAGTTTTATTGCGTTTAATCCAATACTGGACTCTACAGGGAAAGGGATATATACTCGTACATTTGTGACAGAAATTTTGAAAAAATTAAATTTAGATATAAAAAATATTAGGGGACAAGGTTTTGATAATGGGGCAAGCATGAAGGGACAGCATGTTGGGCTTCAAAAACGCATTCTTGATGCGAATCACAGAGCCCTTTTTGTACCTTGTGCGGCTCATACTTTGAACTTAACAGTAAATGATGCTTCTAGTGTCAGATGCTACAATAAACTTTTTTAATCTTGTGCAAGAATTATATAGTTTTTTTTCGTCATCCACAAAAAGGTGGGTTATTCTGAGAAAAAATGTCCCTGGGTTAATTTTAAAGCCTCTAAGTGAGACAAGATGGTCTAGCAGAATTGATTCAATAAAGCCCTATAAACTTTATTTAATTAAGGTTTGCGAAAGTCTTCTAGAAGTAGCTGAAGATAATTCCTTTCACATTGATGCAGGACATAAAACGAGTTCCTTCTTAACGTTTGTACAAAAATTTCAATTTATTTGCGGAATCATTATTTGGCATGACGTTTTATTTCACATAAATATTGTCAGCAAACAAATGCAAAGTGCTACTTTTAATATTAAAGTATGCCGAACGTACCTAAAATTTAGTTGATCACTTACAGCAATATAGATCTGACCAATCGTTTAAAGAAATTCTTGTACAAGCGAAAGAAGTAGCACTCTCTCTCGAAATTTCTTAAAAAAACGGTGTAACGGTGGAAAGACTTTCCACCGTTACCA
Source organism: Parnassius glacialis (assembly GCA_033319125.1). Taxonomy (NCBI): domain Eukaryota; kingdom Metazoa; phylum Arthropoda; class Insecta; order Lepidoptera; family Papilionidae; genus Parnassius; species Parnassius glacialis. Next base: position 40,622,280 of record JAVANC010000009.1, on the reverse strand, counting down.
ACGGTCAGGAGGAAATTTAAACCAAAACTGATTGACTATGAACACCGAGATGAGACCCCTCATGATCCAAAAACTGCCTTTAAAACTAGTTTTTTCTTAAAAATTATAGATCAAACATTTAAGCTCTCTAAAACACCGATTTGACTTATTAAATGAGTATGATAATTTTTTCGGATTTTGAGCGACATATTCAAATTAAGGGACAGCGATATTTTAAAACATTGTTCTGTTCTTGGAGAACGATTGACAGATCAGGATAATAAGGATATAGACTCCAATGATTTGTTTAATGAAATTAAAGCGTTAAAGTTGTTTTCATTACCTGATGATACTGACCCCTTAAGTATTTTACAATATACACAGGTCATAAGTATTGTCACACAGTAAAAACTTTTCTTTTAGAATGCTGGCCACAAAAAAGTTTATTGAATTCGAATTTCGAATTGTTCATGAAAATAAAACTATATAGTTTTTAGAATTTTACTAATTTTTAAATATGGAGTGGACGATTAAAGAAGATCGAGTTGCAGTTATTGCGTTGCATCGTTGCGGTTACGCGCCAATTCAATTTTTTGACATACTGAAAAATTTGAATATAACCAAAAGATTCGTTTATCGTACCATCAAACGATACAATGAAGACTCTAGTGTAGATGACAGGTCGAGAAGTGGTCGCCCTCGGTCTGTTAGGACTCCAGCAGTGATAAAAGCTGTGAAGGCGCGAATTCAAAGAAATCCCAAACGTAAGCAGAAACTGTTGGCCCTTCAGATGGGGTTAAGCAGAACTACGGTGAAAAGGGTGTTAAATGAAGACTTAGGGCTTCGGGCATATCGAAGAAAAACAGGACATCGTTTGAATGCTCGTCTAATGGACCTGAGACTGAAGAGACCCGACCGTCCTTTGGCCCCTGTTAAGAAATAATAGGCCCATATTTTTTTATAACTTGTTTTCCTAGAGTATTATACCATTTTGGAATGTTGGTTAGTTGCGTCAATTTTTAAAAAAACTTGCCATACTAGTTTTCATACTTTTTTTTTACACCACGATAAGTTAAATTTGGTTAAAAGTAAAAGTCTTCAAAAAGTTTAGGGAATAAAATAAGTTTCATTAATTTTCGTGATAAAACAAGAGTTATTCTGGAGTTTTTAAGAATTGTGATAGATAGCAGTACTATTCAGGTTGCCTATAAAAAAAAGAAAAAATATTTAAAAAATTGTGGTCATGGTAGTGAAAAATATCATAAACGGTCTCAATTTCTGAAGAATTTCATTTTTTTTATATAACTTAAAATATAATTGGGATATATTTTTTTTCTTTTTTTCCCCGATTAGTCCGGGGCAGGTCTATCCTCCGGTGTTGGCTTATCGTTGAATTTTGGGACACGTTGTATATATGATAACCGTATCAAAATTCGTTGCGTAGTTTAAAAGATCTTAGCGTACATACGGCGAGAAGCGACATTGTTTTATATTAAAAGTTAAAAGCTAAAGTAAAGTAAAATTAAAAGTTACAGCCTATATACTTCACACTGCTGGGCACAGGCCTCCCCTCAATTCTGAGAGTGTTTTAGGGCAAGGAAATGTCCGCCGCGCTGCCCCAATGCGTGTTGGCGAACTTCACATATGTATTTTCGATTTTTTTTTCTTATTTCTCACACATGCAGGTTTCCTCACGATTTTTTCCTTTACGGCCGAGCACGTGGTAAATCAGAACTTAAAATTGCAGTTAACAATTTTATTGGTGCCGGCAGGAATCGAACCCAGGTTGCTCGAGTATTGTGAAATTTGCAGCAAACGCTAACCATATGAGCCACCACGGCTATTTTATATTATGTAGAGATTATTATTGTTACACGAATGGTAGATTTACAGAAAATTCTCAAGACGTTTATCAACTTTTGTTAATATTGTCGTAAGCAATAAAATACACTTCATTAATGAATTTTAATAAGGACCAACCAAACCTTAATTGATTAATTGGCTTAGTCATTTGTAGTGTCAATACAATATACCCACAGAGCAACGGACTGAATAGTGTATTTTACGTCGTAGAGACATGCTGCAGCTATATTACTCGTACGTATATTACTCTCACGAATGGGTCGAGACCGGAGAGGAACCACGCTCTCACACACCAGCGTAAATAGTATCACTGCTGTGTTTCGTATGGTGAGTGTAGAGAACCGGAGACCCTTTTTACTGGAAACAAGTCATTCCATCTTAGTTCCCACGAGTAACAACGCATCTGCATTTTGATTCGTAATCTAGAATAGATGTAGACGTCTATAGGCCACAGCGACCACTTACGATCAAGTTACTTGTCACCCTTCTCCTATAAAAAAAAAAACAAGTAAATAGTAATTTAATCGCAAATTTTACACCTACACTTCACGTGGTATAGCGCCACGCAGCAGCTATATTATGATTGGAGAACGAATGGGTCGGAGCAGTAAGCCGCTCTCACAGAATAACAGCGTAAAATAGCAAACGTGCTGTGTTTCATATGGTAAGTGTAGAAAACCGGAGACCCTTTTTACTGGCTACGAGGCATTCCATCTAGTCCTCAGGGCTGACAACTGCAGTTTGATTCTTAAGAGAAAGAATTCTTAATTAAGGATAGATGTCAATGAACCACAGCATCTTTTAACCTTCATATAGACTTTGTGATCGTTTGTCATCTTTATTTTATAAAAATAAAAAAGTTCTATCAATGATAGATAAGATTTAACGAGAGAATATCGCTCGTGGCGGCTCTTCGACGTTAAAGCACGACGGTTTCGAGATCGGGGTGTGCCAGGGTGTGCAATAATTCTACAGAGCGCAATGTTTCCACGCCGCCGGCTAGCCGGCGAGACAGCTCCGCTATTCCGTTCTCTATAACAATCAAATCCAAATACAAAACGGGGCAATTTCTTTTATAGCAAGCTATGATACGCATTCTCACAACCGTGAGCTAAGTGACCACTCCAACCTATAATACATGCTGTCAGCTTCAAACAAAAACTGCAGAGTGGTGGGGGTTTAAGAAACTTCATCGGCTCATTTCCATGGCGAGTGATATCCAAAAAGATTCTAAGAGTTCCGATAGTTAGCGGTATAAATGTAGCCGTGACAGGAAAAAGAGAGATTTCTCGCCGGGCAAGGTGTTCGGCCCGGGGAGCAGCCAACGCTCCAATTGTTTTTTTTTTCTGATAGTGAACGCTGTTAGCCCTGCGACCTTGACAGCTTCATCGAATTAGGCTCGTAAGCAAGGACCTACGAGCTATTGAGTGCTACGATTCTGCCGGTGGCGAGGCATCCCCGCGCCCTGCTTTCGGGTGAGGCTCCTCAAGCTAGGGTGGCTCGATGCGATTCAAGGCCCCTCAGAAGAAGGTATGAATCTCGGCTTGAACCACTATCGCAGTCCGATCGGTAGCTCGAGGCTATTCTATTTATACTGCTTTTACTTCGGCCTAGCTTAGCTATATTCATTGTAGTTTTCACAAAAAACATGAAAAATTAAAACATCTCTCCACGGAAGTGACACAACGCCACGGTAGTGACATATTTGTATAATTTTAATAAATTATTAATGATTTATAGACGAATAAAACTGTATTTTTTTATTATTATCTGTATATAACTAATCAGCTTGGTATTTATTAATTTTAAGTCGTAATTAAGTACGGATTTACGCTTAATATTATGTTAATTATACCTATTACTAATAAGTTTTGTAGGAACGCAAATTGGTTAACAAAACTTTTATTCGGTTCTATCTGGTCACATAAACAACCTTTTAATAGTAATTAAATTATTATTAATCAACATTATTTAGTTACGAAATAAACTAACTGAGACTATTTAAATTATTATAAATGAGAAACAATAATATAATAATAAAAAGTAGTAACAACTTAATCATTTTTAGAAAAAATAAAACCAACTTTGATAGCGCGATTTAGGCTTCGATGTGTATTGGCTTGTGACGCGACGACAGCGCCTCCACATCACTATTTCGTTTTACTAGGCGTATAATTACAAAGACCAGCGATGGGGTGCAGCGTCAAAAGTACTGCAATCCTCTCTACAACGCGAGAGTTTCATGTCCAGCAGTAGAGTTTAACAGACTGTGGCAAAAGGTTTGCTTTCCTGTCTAAAAATATTTAAAATAAAACTGAAATAACTATCTTTAACTTCACTGGCTAGTGCAGTCCATGTAGTAATGGACGGATGGATAGAACAGTACATAGAGTTCCATCTGGAGGATAACTCACATTTCCTTTGATAAACAATGCTTTCATCACACGGATAACATTTCTTGTTTTTATAGAATAAGTGTGACAAACGAGCACACAGGCCACCTGATAATTGGTTTCTGCGGCCCACAAACATCCACACCTATCCTCAATTAAGAATTAAAATACAGATGCGCTGTCTCCCCTGAGGACTAAGATGGAACGCCTCGTTTCCAGTAAAAAGGGTCTCCGGTTCTCTACACTCGCCATACGAAACACAGCAACATTAAGTTACTATTTTACGCTGGTATTCTGTGAGAGCGTGGCCCTTCCCCAGTCGAGCCGACCCGTTCGTGCTACAACTATAATATAGAAGCAGCGTGGCTCATACCACGTATAAATTCCTAGAATAATAATAATAATAGTAATATATGTATAATGGGTTAGAAATATAATTTTCCTTCTATTGGATGTTTCTTTTTTTTTGTCTATAAATAATGCAGTTTAGAAAATAAAGTAAGTTTCCTAATACACAAGTCTTTTGTAACTAACGGGGCGTGAAGAAAAACGCACTGGGTTATAAAATAATATCCTTTGAACAAAACTGTCTGTAGCGTGAATTTCAATTAAATGTTATTCTGAACAGTGGTGTTGTTGACATTTTATAAACTTAAAGTTCAGTTTTTCTATAAGTTATTAATATAACATTAGTTACCATCCATATCATCTGGATACTTGGCGGTCCACTACTATGCGTTTTATTTACTTGGAGTTTTCTTCCTACTTTGTGAAATCGTTTACCACCGGCAATTTTTCCGAACCGCTAAGACTTTGGGGCCCTCAATAAACGAGCTTACTCCTTTTTAAAAAGCCGGCAACGCACCTGCAATTCCCCTGGTTTTCCAGTTGTTTATGGGCGGCGGTCGACACTTACCATCAGGTGAGCCGCATGTTCGTTTACCACCTCTTCTGTATAAAAAAGATTAAAGATAAAATTAACTGAAACTAAAAACTTAAATGATCATATAGTAGGACTATATGATCCCCGCGGTAAAGTGCCAAGAACACTGGTTTCGTTTCCTAGCCTTTGAGCGAGAAAAGAACCAACCCTGTCATCAGCATCGACAACAAGTCACGAATACAGTTCCTTTTGGAACTTCACCGCACTTGGACCCCACAGACCAATAGTCTCTACAGTAAAGGGCATAAAATGTTTTCATCTCTTAGAGACTCATATTAAAGTCACTTACTTAGTTCAGGAGGTAGAAAAGAAGAATAGAGAGGCTGCCAGAAAGTCTTCGTACGTAGCATCCCACACCAGGGCTTTGCCTCTCTTCCAGCAGTGTATTTTTTATAAATAGTATTAAAATATATTGGTAAATCCAATTGGGCATACCTTAAGCGCATTAAAAAAATTACGTATAACATGATTATACGGAATTATTAAAGTAGTTTAAATACATTTCGACAGCACTATCGGCTTCAACACCCTCGAAAACCATGAAAATGACATCCATGATGAAAAAATTGATACCCATTGCAGCCGCCATCTTGGATTTACATTTCGACAGCACTATCGGCTTCAACACACTTGAAAACCATGAAAATGACACCCGAGATGAAAAAATTGGTACCAACTTCAGCCGCCATCTTGGATTTACATTTCGACAGCACTATTGGATTCAACACCCTCGAAAACCATGAAAATGACACCCAAGATGAAAAAATTGATATATTTTGCAGCCGCCATCTTGGATTTACATTTCGACAGTACTATCGGCTTCAACACCCTCGAAAACCATGAAAATGACACCCATGATGAAAAAATTGATACCTATTGCAGCCGCCATCTTGGATTTACATTTCGACAGCACTATCGGTTTCAACACTCTCGAAAACCATGAAAATGACACCCAAGATGAAAAAATTGATATATTTTGCACCCGCCATCTTGGATTTACATTTTGACAGCACTATCGGCTTCAACACCCTCGAAAACCATGAAAACGACACCCATGATGAATAAATTGGTACCTAATTCAGCCGCCATCTTGAATTTACATTTCGACAGCACTATCAGCTTCAACACCCTCGAAAACCATGAAAATGACACCTATGATGAAAAATTTTATACCTATTGCAGCCTCCACCTTGGATTTACATTTCGACAGCACTATCGGCTTCAGCACCCTCGAAAACTATGAAAATGACACCCATGATGAAAAAATTGATACCTATTGCGGCCGCCATCTTGGATTTACATTTCGACAACCCTATCGGTTTCGACACCCTCGAAAAGCATGAAAATATCACCCATGACAAAAAAAAATTATACTACTTACTTTTAGTACGTACTACTATTATTTATTGTGCTTTTAAATATTGTAATAAAAAAATCTCTTATTATTATTATAATCAAGTATTTAAGAAATTTGGTTATTCGAATATTGTGTATTTGTACAGCGATCTTTTTGAGCCGCTGAAAACAACCGAAACAATGTCCACTCACGACGGCGACTGAAGCCGAACTAAACTTAATACAAAGGTACTCTGTGAACTAAACTACTCTGTGGCTGTAAATCCCCATTTACAGAAACAATTTATATACGAGGCAACCAAATCAACGAAAATTTCGCCATTTTGGAGCCGAAAAAAATTAATTATAGCTAAACAAAACAAAATTACACTGCCATTTACATTCGGTGGCTTCCCACATGATAGATGAAGAGATTAAAAAATAGATATAAAAATATGTGATTATAAAAATAATAACCTTGGTCAAGTATGTATTAAACTTGCTTTTTGGATTATTTTGTATTTCTACAGCGATCGATATTTTTGCTGAATACTACAGCTGCTACAAGCAATTGATACAGTAATCCACTCACGACGGCGGCCGACAGCGGAGTAATGCAGATGTAATGTGTATTTAGTAAAATAAATTATTACAAGGCTGCTAAAAGCACCGAAAATTTCGAGATTTCAGAGCTGAAAAAAATTAATTGTAACTAAACAAAACAAAAAAAATTAACTGCCATTTACATTTCATGGCTTCCCGCGTGATAAAAGAAGAGATTAAAAAATAGATTGAGTTAAACAATTGATATTTTCAAAAGTTATAGTGTTTACAAGCCACAGGGACATGATAAATCCACACCATAAGCCACTAAAACCCTTTTTTTTTATTTAAAAATAGCAATTAATCGATTTAAAAAAATTATTAATAAGTTCAACAATCATTTATCTTTCTAACAATGTGCTTTTTATATCATTTATATGTATAATATGATTGCTAGATACGATTTTATTCGATAAAATGTTGGAATTTTAATTTTTAGGCGATAGTAGAACATTACCTTGCGCTTTCGCTTAAGGTATGCAATATTTTTAAGAAGCGACAGGAACCTATACAATGGTAAAGGATACGGACCGCGAAAGAAGTTGTGAGTTTGATTGCGCTAAACAACTTTTGCCTTTTTCAGAAGAATTTTGAGCTTAGTTGAAGTGATCAAAGAGAATATTGGTAGAATTAACAGCGCTTATAGTATTTAAATATATATTAGAAACAAAATTAAGTTTTATTAAGAAGTAAAAATCAACTTAAAGGAACGGAAGCGAAGGAAAGAAATAATCTTCACATAATTTAACAGTAGTTGAAGTCGGTGGTAAGAGAGTGAAACAAAGGATTAAAGCCCCGAATTATTATGTGTAATTTTTTTTTCTTAGTACTTTGAAGTTGCCATGACATCAGATTTGATAGACCACAAATCCTCACAAACGAACACCGATTACTACCAAGGATGATACGCGAGACTATTAAAATTAAAAAAAAACATCCTCATTTCAATAGAGAAGATGGATGGGTACTTTATACCTAGATTACCTAGATTATATAATTAACAAAATTAAATCCAAACCCAAGCATATCACTGCATGACTTCAAGATACTCTGAGCTCGTTCTGCGTATGGGTCCAAAGTTAATATTCAAAACTTAAAGGTATCCGGCTAACTATGAAATCGGGACGTCAAACACATCAGTCTCCCCCCATTACTATGTGTGCTGTAAAGCACCCGAAATGTCGGGTTTATACGTCATAGAACCATGCTGCAGCTATTTTAGTAGTATTGTTGTAGCACGAATGGGTTGGCTTGACCGGGGAAGGACCACGCTCTCACAGAATAACAGCGTAAAATAGCAGCTTAACCCTGCTGTGTTCCGTATGGTGAGTGTAGAGAACCGGAGACCCTTTTTTACTAGAAATGAGGTATTTCATCTTAGTCCTTACGGGTGACAACGCATCTGTATTTTGATTCGTAATCGAGGATCGATGTAGTTGTCTATGGAACACAGCAACTACTTACCATCAGGTGGACTGTGTGCTCGTTTGTTATTTTACTCTAAAACAACACGTATTCATCATCATTCATCATCATTACAGCCCTTCACAAGTCCACTGCTGAACATAGGCCTCCCCCAAAGAATGCCACAAAGCACGGTCCTGAGCCACCTGCATCCATCGACTTCCTGCATATCTTACCAGGTCGTCACTCCATCTAGGGGGGGACGCCCTACACTTCGCCTGCCGGTACGAGGCTGCCTCTCGAGAACCTTTCTTCCCCATCGGTTGTCGGTTCTTCGAGCTATATGGCCGGCCCATTGCCACTTCAGCTTACTAATCCGTTGGGCTATGCCGGTCACTCTGGTTCTACTGAGGATATCCTCATTTCTGAGTTTATCACGCAGAGAAACTCCGAGCATAGCCCTCTCCATAGCTCGCTGAGCGACCTTGAGCTTCCTCATCCGGCCAGCAGTGAAGGACCATGTGTCAGTTCCGTATGTCATCACTGGCAACACGCACTGGGTGTACAGTCTCGTTTTCAAGTTTTGAGGTATACCTGACGAGAAGATGTGCCGTAATTTCCCGAACGCTGTCCAACCGAGTTGAACACGTATAGAAGAATTATATTTTTATAGAAGAAGATAACCTCATAATATGAGACGAAGTATTTGAAGAAATTTAATTACCCGTAGTGAAACATTCCAACACAAAACTCAGAAGCAAAGTACATGTGTGTATTATCTATGGAGGCAACTCAATGTCTACACACTTAAAAAAGTATTAAGCAATTTTCCCGAAGGTCTTAGTACGCTTAGTAATGGCCGGAGTGTACGCTACGAATTTCCTGTGTGTCCGGGAGGATTTTCCCGGATTGTCCTCCTTTGTAGCGGATTGAAAATAAATAAGTTTATTTTGAACTCTGCTTTAATTTTATGTTTATACAATTTTTATAAAATTAAAGAATTTCTTAGACAAGCAACATATGCAAAAAAAATTGCAAACAGCAAAAAGATTATAGGAAACAAATAGAAATCTCGAAGATAGAGGAGGCCTTCAACTGTTTTTTTTGGGGGAGGGGGGTGGCAGGCAAGCAAACAAATACAAATGAATAAATAAGTTTTTCATAAATTAGAATATTTTGTCAAATTGCAATTAATTTAAATCTTATTCTATCCAATGCCTATTATTATAAAAATTCATCATCATCATCATTACAGCCTTTCACAAGCCAACTGCTAAAACTAGGCCTCCCCCTCCTCTACCTCCCTTCCCCATCGGTTGTCGATTTTTCGAGCTGTATGGACGGCCCATTGCCACTTCAGCATACTCATTCTTTGGGCTATCTCGCTTACTCTGGTTCTACATCGGATATCCTCAATTTTAAGTCTATCACGCAGAGAAACGCCGAGCATAGCCCTCTCCATTGCTCCACGGACCGAAAGGACCACCTCTTAGTACCATAGGTCGTCACTGGCAACACGCACTGGTTGTACAGTCTCGTTTTCAAGTTTAAATAAGATATACTTGACGAGAAGATGTGCCGTAATTTCCCGAACGCTGCCTAGACGAGTTGAATCCGTCAGTTGACCTCTCGGTCGAAGTTGGACTTCGTAGTCGGACTATTTGTCCCAAGTAAACATATTCGTCAACAACTTCGAGCTTAATGCTCCCAACAACTACCGGCATAGGTGGAACATGGACGTTAAACAAGATTTTTGTTTTGTCCATATTCATCTTAGAAAGATCTCAGTAGTGTCTTCCAACGGTTAGGCCGTTGGGGGACACTATTGAGATCATTGAGCATAGTGCTTAGGTCCTGCATCAATTCTGCCATAAGGGCTATATCGTCGACAAATCTAAGGTGAGTGATATACTCGCCATTGACGTTAATACCGTATCCTTTCCAATCAAGTAGCTTGAAAACGTCTTCTAATCCAGCGGTAAAGAGTTTCGAGGATATTACGTCACCCTGTCTTACACCTCTCTGCAGTTGAATAAGTTTCGTACTCTGGTTCTATACTCGGATAGCCATCGTCATTCTGAAGGACTTTAAGTACCGGTTTTCCACCCACTTTCAGAAGCTCCGCTGTAATTCCATCCTCACCTGGGGCCTTGCCGTTTTTAAGGTGCTGGAGAGCCATTCTAATCTCGCTCAGACTGACGTCCAGGATAACATCGGAATAGTGTCGGATAAGACTTGCTCTTGGATCGTTACTCACACTTGCGTGTGGCTCCTACGATGACGTGTACAGCTGCCCATAGAACCTCTCAATCTTAAATAGGGTATAGGGTTGGCAACCACAGTTTTTTAATTTTAGTAATTATTACAAGGACTTTGCTGCCCGTCTGCTGATTTGTTTCCTTCTGTCGCCTCTACGAAACCCACGGGATATTATGGGATAGTGGATACTCTGACACTGCCACTACTTGGCAGTTTTTTATCTACAAGATAGACCACAATACTGCACCATGCCACAATGATCAAACGACCGACGAAAAGCTCATTTTAAACGCACAAATAAACTGTCTCGCTTTTCATTGAACAAAAGAGGTTCCCAGTTCAACGAACATACAGGTGTGCGCTTTTGTCGATCGGACGGGGGAAACACTGACAATGAATAAAACACGGGTACAGACTTCTCATTAATATTTCCGACGCTGTTATGAAAAGTTTCGATAGACAACTATTACAATATTCAAACCCAATTTGTAGCTTTAGGGCCGTGTTTGCAAACTTTTAATTTTGTCTTTACGTTTGCATATATTTATTTTAAAATAGTTGTGGATGGTTGTTTATCGTTTTTCATATTATATTAGTCTATACTATTTTTTTATAGGATAGGGTGACAAACGAGCACACAGTCCACCTGATCGTAAGTGATTGCTGTGACCCATAGACATCTACATTTGTCTTCAATAAATAATCAAAATTCAGATGCGGCGTCACCCGCGAGGACTAAGATGGAATGCCTCTTGTCCAGTAAAATAGGTCTCCGGTTCTCTACACTCACCATACGACACACAGCAGTATCAAGCTGCCATTATACTCCGGTATTCTGTTAGAGCGTGGTCTTTCCCCCGTCGAGCCGACCCATTAGTGCTCCATACGTGCTATACTACTAATATACTGCAGCATGGCTCTATCACGTATAAAAATACTATTCCCACGGACAAACAAAGGTTTCCTTTCCCCCCCTTCATCGTGGTCAGTTATTGCTTAAGTTCTCCATTTCTTCTGACATATGTATAAGTTAAGATGGCCATTATATCTTAGTCCATAAATATGCGGCTTATCATCATGTAAATGACAACAGTCATCTATGGACAACTGTAACATTAGAGGCACTGCAGATATGTCGCTGGCCTTTAAGAAAGGTTCAAGGTCATCGGTCCAGAGAAAACCGCTGACAACACAATTTAGCATTTCATTACTTTTTTTCTACCGACTTCAAACAGGAGGAGGTACTCAATCCTTTGTGTGTTTGTTTTTTGTAATGTTTTTTTATGTGTGTTACCTCATAACTTCTTTCTGGGTGAACCGATTTCGGTGATTCTTTTTTTGTTTGAATGCAAGAAACATTTATAAATGGTTGTGACCAATGCTATCTTAGTCCTCAGAGGCCAATGGATTGCAGTAGCCATACACCATCAGGTGGTCAGTAAGTTCATTTGTCACTTCAGTTTAAAAAGCAATTAAAAATAAAAAAAAATTGTACAACCGACTTCAATATAAATGATTAAGAATAACTTAATAACTATTAGTCAGACCTTGTTCAAATTTATATAGAACCACATGAGAAGCCCCAGCTTTCAAATAAAAAATCATCGAAATCGGTTCACCCAGAAAACAGTTATAAGGTAACACATAAAATAAAAAACATAGTCGAATATGAGTACCGTCTCCTTTTTGAAGTCGGTAGAAAAAATACTTTTTTTTATTGACAGATATATAAAAGCTAATGAAATATTCATGATTCGGAAGTAACGGGTTCGCTTATTATTCGATAGTAAAATATTTAACAGCATCCGCATATTAATAATGGAAAAACGATGCACAGGCTAACATGTTTCATGTGGTAGAACCATGCTGCAACTATATTAGTAATATGGTTGTAGCACGAATGGGTCGGCTCGGCCGGGGAAGGACCACGCTCTCACAGAATACCAGCGTAAAATATCAGCTTAACACTGATGTATGGTGAGTGTAGAGAACCGGAGACCCATTACTGGAAAAGAGGCATTCCATCTTAGTCCTCGCGGATGACGACGCAACTGCATTTTGATTATTTATTTAGGATAAATGTAGATGTCTATGGGCCGCAGCAACCACTTACCATCAGGTGGACTGTGTGCTCGTTTGTCACCATATCCTATAAAAAAAACATGTATCATGAATATCTTGGCATGAGATTACAGGTTCGCTGACATTGACTCTTATGTTCAGCAGTGGGCTATTGAGGGGTCGATGATGATAGTTTTTTTTTATATAAGTAAAGATAATTGATAGAATCAGGCGTTACTTTGCGGAAATCCATAGAATAGTAGACTCTGCCGCTAAGTACTTAGCGGCCAGCCTCCGCAGAGTCTACTTCACCTGAGGATGCCTCGTGTAGAGGCGAAACACGTGTCGTATTTTCGAGAGTGGTGTGTCCTGCCTAGTGTGGTGGTGCTGAGGATGGTAGTTCTGGGATTGACGGCGACGGGTATAGTGCGCGCGATTGAGGGAGGGTGGGAGGTCCCCTTAAAGCTGGGCAGGACACATCATTTTCTTTCTTTACGCGGAATTAAGCAAATTAATTTATAACAATCCCATTATAAGTAAAGACACAACGTATTTACCGTCACCGTCACCGCTACAGCAAATGACCTATCAAATGACCACTGCTGAATACAGGTCTATCTCATAGATTGATTCATATATTTGATATATTCGCGGTGATATTTGTCATAGTTGCAATGCCTGACAGGTGGGTTAAAATCCACAGGTGTTTTTGTAATTTGGAGTAGATAGTGGATATTCTTACACAGCCATTACATTGTACAAATTGTAAATTAAATTTATTGTGTGCAAAATATTGAGTGAAAAATATTACATTAATAAAACTCTTAAATTTTGAATGATAATTATGGTACAATTAAGTTTCACGTAATAATATTAAATACGTAGTGTGCAACTTTTACAAGACTTGTTAATTTTTATCTTAATCTCCAATATTTGCGTGTGTTAGAAATTAGTCTCGAAGTTATTTAAATAAAAGGAACACTTCTCACGTAACTCTTTCGTTATAAAAATCATAGAACACAGTTATACAATATGGCAGGTTTGAAAGATTACTACTGCCATAAAATATTTCAATAAAACACAAAAACGGGGTGTTTTTAATAATTACACAAAGCTTTAAAGCAGGTCCAAACAAAGTTTATGCAAATGTGGATAATATTTTAATCTCCGACCGTCATAGACAGACCTAGCTCTAGAATAAAATTCGTGAGTGGAATACTTATTACTAAATATACATATTACATTTACCTTCATTGGAAAAGTTGTTTTAAAATTGCTAATATAAAAAACATGCATGAGTGTTGTGGAACACTCGGTTGGAACGAAGTTCCTTTCGTAGTATATTATTATTGATAAACGTATTACATAATAATTGATTAACATATACAAATAAATGAATTACTAGCGTCTCTTAAAATGAAGCGTCATTTACAATAAAATAATATTTCTCTAATGGCAAGATAAGAAAAAGTGCGAGGGAGATGGATATTATTCCATCTCGCTTCCTTCTAGCCGCCAAGGCCGTCTACACTAAGTCAGAAGGGGTCGCGTCGGAAAATTATTGGTCCAATCTACGCTAAAATTAATAATTAAAAAAGCTGAAGGTACTCCGGGTTAACTCTGACATCGGCACGTCAATCACCTCAGTTCCACGGGGGACTTTTTCGACTTTTTCGAAACGTCAGGAATATAAAATAAGTTAATTAAACGCGATAATATCCGTAAAAGTAGTTTTATTCAATGTGTAGTGTTCGCGTAAATATAAGCAATCATTATACATATAATTTATTTAAATAACATTCAAATATATACAATGTTAAAAAAACAATAATTATTATACAGTCCTCCGCAGTATAGTGCCAAGGACCAGCGTTGTTGGCACTGCGCTTCCTCGCTGAATAGCTATACTTAATTACATTGAGAAATTTCGTATATTTTCTGCGCTGATAGGTCAGTGCATGTAGTTCAGAGTTTAAGCAAACCTCGCAAATGTAGCAGTACGTGAGCAACTCGGGTTTGATCCCCGCCGTCACTCAAGAAATTCTCCTCTACTCACCGCTGAAAACTAAAATAGAATTGCTCGTTTTCAATAAAAAAGGTATCCGATTCTCTAGACTCGCCATACAAGACTCAGAAGCATTAAGCTACTATTTTACGTTGGTATTCTGTAAGACCGTGATATTTCCACGGGCGAGCTGATCCATTCGTGCTATAACCATAAAACCGCTGCAGCTTGGCTCTACCACGTAAAACCTACCCTATAACCAATTTTAAACAAACCACTAATGAAAGTGAAGTAATGCATCACATCCTGTAATTATAATAGCTCTGCTTCCCATCCATACATAGGTGATAAATATTGTATATTTGAATGTTATGTAAATACATGATGACATTTAATATATAAAAAATATTGAATAAAACTACTTTTACGGATTCTATCGCGTTTAATTAACTTGTTTTTATTGATTCCTGACGTTTCGGGTACTTTACAGCACCCATGGTCACGGGGGACTGAGTTGATTGACGTCCCGATGTCAGAGTTAACCCGGAGTACCTTCAGCTTTTTTAATTATTAATTTTGGTCCGATCTAAGCAGAATGAACTTTACTGTGTCTTGAAGTCTTGCAGTGGTATTGCAGTAAAACTTTGTCAACTTCTTGCTTGCACTTGCGCGAAGGTTATAGGGATAGTACAATTAACTTACACTAGGTGGCGCGCGTATCGACCGACAAATTTATTTGAAAGTTATATATCATTATCATTCCTAATTAAACAATATAATTTTTGCAAATTTAAAATGATATTTTCACAATTATTTCTTCTGGGTACCAGCTAGTAGGTAATAAATATTGTATATTTTAATATTATGTAAATAAATGATGACATAATTAATAATATAGCATAACTGGCAAGTGAGAAAAAAACTTATACTAGATAAGTATTAATTTAGTAGATTCACAGAACTCTATCGTACCATTTTCGGAACTTCGTAGCTACGATTTTTCAGTAGGCTGGCTCTTTAAACTTTCAACAAGCAATAACGAGCTCTACAATCAAGTTTTAAAAATGAATGGATCGACACTTACGTTCATACATTTAACTGTACGTATATTCTTTGTTTTTTTTTTATAAAACTGAAGTGGTGAAGGAATTTGCAGCCCACCTGTTAAGTGACTACTGTAGTCTATGAACACCTGCAACTGCAACTAACTTCAAAAAAGAAGGCTCTGTAGCATCTGTATGCGTTGTCATTATACGTTGTAGAGCCATGCTGCAGCTATATTAATAGTATAGTTGTAGCACGAATGGGTCGGCTCGACCGGGGGAGGAACACGCTCTCACAGAATACCAGCGTAAAATAGCAGCAGTTTACAGTGGTAGAGCCACGCGGCAGCTTTTGCTGTCGCACGGATGGGACGGCTCGAACCGGGGTGGTACCACGACCTCACAGAAAACCAGCGTGAAGTAGAGGTTTACCTCTGCGTTTCGCTTGGTGAGTGTAACGAACCGGAAGCCCTTTTTACTGGAAATGAGGCATTCCATCTTAGTCCTCACGGGTGACAACGCATCTACATTTTGATTTGTAATAGAGGATAGGTGTAGATGTCTATGGGCCGCAGCAACCACTTACCATCAGGTGGACTGTGTGCTCGTTTGTCACCCTTATCCTATAAAAAAAAAGCATAACACTGCTGTGTTTCGTATGGTGAGTGTAGAGAACCGGAGACCCTTTTTGCTGGAAAAGAGGCATTCCATCTTAGTCCTCACGGCTGTCAACGCATCTGCATTTTAATTCGCAGACGAAGGTAGATGTAGATGTCTATGGGCCACAGCAATCACTTACCATCAGGTGGACTGTGTGCTCGTTTGTCACCCTTATTCTATAAAAAAGTTACCCTCACGTACTACAGTTTTGTTTGCATAGATGGCTTTGTGATACGATAGCTCTTCATCAGTCATCAAATAATAGAGTCAAAAGGGCGCTGCTTTATTGACGCCATTTTGACAGTTGAAATTATTGTAAATATTTTGGTCGATTTTAGTATAGTGTAGTGTAGTTATTTCTTTTTAAGTTGAATTTTCGGGTTCCTAATTAATGCCAAAGTTTGTTTGGTATTTTTTTTCTTAATATATTAGTTATAGTATACGACTTGGTGTTTTTGTCTCTGTCCTCCTCCTAGTTTTGGCTTTTTTATATTCTACTAAGCCAGCGCTTATCTACGATCCCACCTGATGGTAAGTGGTGAAGTAGCCTAAGATAGTGAAGCGCACTGACTTAACAAAAACCTATTCACTCTTACCTTGTAGACACCCACACTGTAATCAGATGGAAAGACAGATGCTGGCAACTTATTCCACTCCTTTGCTGTACGCATGATGAACGACGTAGCGAACAGTGATATAACGCGACAAAGCTTAAGGTAACCATATTACCCTTAATCTGAATTTCTGCAAAATAAAGCTGAATTCTATTAATTTGAGGCTATCGCCTAAGCCCTGAGATGAATGTAGTATATTAAGCTTTTTTTGCTAATTATTGTTAAGATTCGAACCTATGTGATGCATAACTTTTGAATTAATAATATATATATCATCATCATTACAGCCCTTCACAAGTCCACCGCTGAACATAGGCCTCCCCCAAAAAATGCCACAAAGCACGGTCCTGAACCACCTGCATCCATCCACTTCCTGCATATTTTACCAGGTCGTCACTCCATCTAGTGGGGGGACGTCCTACACTTCGCCTACCGGTACGAGGTTGCCACTTGAGAACCTTTCTTCCCCATCAGTTGTCGGTTCTTCGAGCTATATGGCCGGCCCATTGCCACTTCAGCTTACTAATCCGTTGGGCTATGTCGGTCACTCTGGTTCTACTGCGGATATCCTCATTTCTGAGTTTATCACGCAGAGAAACTCCGAGCATAGCCCTCTCCATAGCTCGCTGAGCGACCTTGAGCTTCCTCATCCGGCCAGCAGTGAAGGACCACGTCTCAGTTCCGATTGTCATCACTGGCAACACGCACTGGGTGTACAGTCTCGTTTTCAAGTTTTGAGGTATACCTGACGAGAAGATGTGCCGTAATTTCCCGAACGCTGCCCAACCGAGTTTTTTTTTAATAGGATTAGGGTGACAAACGAGCACACAGTCCACCTGATGGTAAGTGGTTGCTGTGGCCCATAGACATCTACATCTATCCTCTATTACAAATCAAAATGTAGATGCGTTGTCACCCGTGAGGACTAAGATGGGATGCCTCATTTCCAGTAAAAAGGGCCTCCGGCCACCTGCACTCACCAAGCGAAACGCAGAGGTAAACCTCTACTTCAGGCTGGTATTCTGTGAGGTCGTGGTACCACCCCGGTTCGAGCCGGCCCATCCGTGCGACAGCAAAAGCTGCCGCGTGGCTCTACCACTGTTAATAGACCTCTCGGTGACCTCTCGGTCGAAGTTGGACTTACCTAGTCGGACTATTTGTCCCAGGTCGAAGTTATTGACGAGTATGTTTACTCGTCAATAACTTCGAGCTTAGTGCTCCTAACAACTACCGGCATAGGTGTGACATGGACATTAAACATGATCTTTGTTTTGTCCATGTTCATCTTAAGACCTATCCGTTGGGAAACACTATTCAGGTCATTGAGCATAGTGCTTAGGTCCTCCAGCGATTCTGCCATAAGGACTATATCGTCGGCAAATCGAAGGTGAGTGATATATATAAATATATATATATATATATACCTTGTGTATATATATATATATATATATATATATATATATATATATATACACAAGGAACACAACAACACAAGGAACTTCGTTCCATTAATAGTCATGTAAATTATTTTTCATGGATATATGCAGGTGACTCAGGACCGTGTCTTGTATCATTTCTTGGAGAAGGCCTATGTTTAGCAGTGAACTTGTCATGGGCTGTTATGGTGATGAAATTATTTACAAATACTTAAGGGTTATAAACGAGCTCGCAGTACAGCTCGTAATAAAAGACACCTAAATATATCTTCGATTAAGAATCAAAATGATTTGCGTTTTAATAGCATCCAACTCTTGAGTAAAACGATGGCATGCCTCGTTCCCAGTAAAAGAGAGTCCGATTCTCTTCACTCACCAGACGTAACTCACCATCATTACGCTGCAATTTTACGTAAGTATTCCGTGAGAACGTTGGCCCTACTCGGTCATGACGACGTGTCCATTCAGCAGCCAATATACAGCAGTAGAGTGACGACTCCATGTACAGAAGAACAGGATTTAAAGAAATCAAAAAAACTATAAATCTATATATAAAACAATATTTAATTAACTGGCTTCTTATTCTCTTCTCTCTTTCTCGGGGTTTATTTGCATGCTATTAAGACAAGAATCGAATTTCAATTTTTTTTGTCTGTGTGTCTGTTCTGGCTAATCTTCGGAATGGTTGAACTGACACGGACAGTGCCAGGAGTGATCTAGACTGTATTTTATTTAAAAATCATGAAGATTTTTTGGGAAATCGAAAATATTACAAAATAATTAAAAATTAAAAATTTTGTGCAACCAACTTCAATATAAATTATAAAGGATAACTCAAAAACTATTTATCAAACCTTGATCGATTTTATTTACATGGGACCAGTTATGAAGCACCAGCTTTCAAATAAAAAAAGAATCATCGAAATCGGTTCACCCATTAAAAAGTTATGAGGTAACACACATGAAAAAAACATACAGTCGAAATGAGTACCGTCTCCTTTTTGAAGTGAGTAGATAAATTGTTTTAATGATATCTTAAATCTGATATCATGATATCATAGACCTAACCCAGGTGAAGACAGAACGGGTCGTTGACTTTGCCCAAATACCCCACATGTAAGTAGTGCACCCTATCAATAGATGGATGAGACTCTGGCAAGCGACTGATGACGCAAGTCCATCTAAAATTTAATTAAGCTAATTAATTTTAAAAAAATGTTATAGACAGGTGATGTGGTCATTGGTGGGTGATTGGTGAATCAAATACTAGTAATTTCAAGTAATACTAGGTGGTGACCGGACGTTTTCTTCGAAGCTCGATTAAAAACGCGTGCAATGTGTTAAAATAATGAACACAGGTTTCACTTTACATTTCAAAAAATATACGTACCGCAGAAAAACATTTTTTGTTTCTTATATTCTAAAAATTTTCATGACATGACAATTACACAATAAAGTACTACCACCGAAAAGTTCCAGGAGCATTTCTAACCATCCATCCATTTATTACAACCACTGCTGAACATAGGCGTCCCCCGTAGATGGTATCATAGGGGGGATTTTGGTTGGTAACCGCAGTTTTCATCATTATGAAGAGAATGCTGCTGCCCATTTCCTGTTCTAGTTTCCCTCTATCGCCTCTCACGACACCCACGGGACGATGTGGGGCATTTAACTAACTTAAATCAAGTTCCCACAAATTATGACATTTGTATAAAAAATGACTTAATAAAAATTAAAAGATAATTTAAAAAAAGAAAACTAAAAAAAACGGTGCGAAGACCGTGGAGAAGAATTATAAAGCGTAGATTTCATATTTTTTAGTTCTTTGAAGTTGGTTCTTTACTTTTTTACTTAAAGTACAATTTAACACTTTTGAGTGGACTAAGGAATATAACAATCTCACTGTCGTCTAAATATTTACCTCAAAAATTTCCTCTCCTATATTGCCACCCTTTGGTTTGGAACCCCTGAAGTGAAACTTATTTAATAAAAAATAATCATCGGTCTACTATTGACTAAAATATCGTGTCCATATAAAAAATACATTCTAAACCACTTCTTCTTTTTTTTTGAAGTTGGTTAGTGAAATCTATATTCGATTTCCTGTTTACATTCATATTTTATTGATTAATTTCTAAAATATTTATAAAACAAATTTCATTTTATACGGAGTGCGAAAAAGTTTAGGACCCTCTGTAAAAATAACAGCTTATAAAGTTTGGTCGTCACGAACGTCAAAAGCACACGTACTAAATGAATGCGCTCTCTTCTTTCACAGGTAAATCAATAAACCCCTAATACAACTATTACTTATTAATTTAAGGTAAACGACGGCGAATTATAATCACATAATAAAAAATATATCGCATTGCAGCTAACATACTTACGTAAGTTATCCAAATGCGGACGTTCACGAAATCTTCGCTAAACAAATCCAAATAAAAACAATAAATTGACCCACTAAATAAATTAAAACAAAAGCACTCAAATCGCACAGATAATTAAAACGTTTTAAAAGAAAATGAACACGGTGTTGGAAATTCGTAATGTTAACTTATTGCACAATGTCGTAGAATCGCGTAAATTCGCCAGGATGCGCGTCACGGACGACCTCCGGGAGAGCTGAACGCGAACTAAGAACTAACGCTCTAATCGAGGGGTCGTGTATTGGGGTGAACTGGCGCGAGCGGGGGTGTCTGAATGGGACGACTCGCCATTTTCTTTCCACTATGGACGTACGGTCGCGTCGCGCCGGTCCAAAATAGCACGTGATTAGTGTAATTGATATAACTAACCTACATCGAAATGTCACAATGTGTATACATGGCTACCAATTCTTTCATAGCTTTAAAAATCAATATCGTAACCGATATTAACAAACTCGTAGCGACTGGGAAGCCCTTTTTCAATTATATTTCTCGACTAGCAATCCGCCCTGATTTTGTTTTGATAGGATCTATATATTAAATAAAGTTTATAGGTACTTAGATTTAAGACTATAAATTTTTTCAAAATAAAATCCTGATATTGCTCCCTATTTGTAGTATCATTACAATTTCTTCAGCCATTCCGAAGATTAGTTCGAATAAATAGACAAACACACATACAATTTTTTTTTAAATGGGCATTCATGACTTCATGGCAAGTAAATAATCCCTCAGCTCATAAGGGAGTTATTTCGATATTACAGACAGGCAATTCTATTTACACGTATATAGGTTTATAGAACTTAGTAACTGCTTTTATACTTTAAAAGCTTTAAGCATTTTACCAGCAACAGCTTTAGAATTAGTAGAGTGGCGTGTTAAATTGCTTATTGGTGACTTCAGTTCGGTTGAAATTTAAAACCAATCTTGTCAGCTTCGAGCACAGGCACAAATTAGTTAATCTCTCAGTGTACTATAGAATGTATTTCGGAAAGTGTGCTCAGGGATTACATACCTTATTTCCTTCCTCCCCTTTCCACTATCGGACATCCAGGTGGTCTGTGGGTGGCCACCCCTTTAATGACAATTTTCCACGCATTGGAACCATACGCTTGCTTCCTCTTTCGTAATGCGTACGGCAAAGGATTAGAATAATTTACCAACGTCTATTACAATCTAGGTATCTATATCTATTTATACGTGGTAGAGCCAAACTGCAGCTATATTATGGTTCTCTTGCAGTATACCAGCGTAAAGTAGCAGCTGAATACTGCTGTGTTTTGTATGTTGTGTGTAGAGAACCGGACACCCTGTGTTACTGGAAACGAGGCGTTCAATCTCAGTTCTCAGGGGTGGCAACGCATCTGTATTTTGATTCTTAATGAAGGATAAATGTAGGTGTCTATGGGCCACAGCATACACTTACCACTAGGTGAACTGTGTGCTCGTTCGGCACTCTTATTCTATAAAAAAATGTTTGACTGACACTTGATGGTAAGGGGTTACTGCAGCCCACTTACACCTGTAACCAAATTCAAACAATCTTAGTATTTACGATATACAGCACATCTGCATTTTGATTCTCAATTCACAGCATCTCGTGTAGTGTGTGCTCGTTTGTTACTCTATGTAAAAAAATATTACATGTTGAATCTCCTTACCTCATTCGGACGTCATATTGCCACAATTACGCGCTCTTGCACCCAAATGTACCCGTGGGTATCTCTAGCTGTTTGGTTAACAGGTGACTCCTGTTGCCTTAAACAACTAAATTTTGTTTTGTAATTATTTAAAACGTTGCTGTGATGCCGTTGCCAGGAATAGCGGGCCCGCCGGGAACTGGGGGCCGTCTCTTCGTTACTTTCATGAGGGGTATATTGCCATAGTTGCCACGCTTGGCGAGCGGGTTGGCAACCGCAGTTTTTCTATTGTTGTTTTGCTGTTATCAGAAAGATGCCTTTTACGACACCCACGGGAAGATATGGGGTAGTGAGTATTCTTACCCGCCACTACACGGGGCCTGTGGTACTGAGACGTGGTCCTTCACTGCTGGCCGGATGAGGAAGCTCAAGGTCGCTCAGCGAGCTATGGAGATGGCTATGCACGGAGTTTCTCTGCGTGATAAACTCGGAAATGAGGATATCCGCAGTAGAACCAGAGTGACCGACATAGCCCGACGGATTAGTAAGCTGAAGTGGCAATGGACGGCCATATAGCTCGAAGAACCGACAACCGATGGGGAAAAAAGGTTCTCGAGTGGCGGCCTCGTACCGGCGGACGAAGTGTAGGGCGTCCCCCCATTAGATGGAGTGACGACCTGGTAAGATATTCAGGAAGTCGATGGATGCAGGTGGCTCAGGAGCGTGCTTTGTGGCATTCTTTGGGGGAGGCCTATGTTCAGCAGTGGACTTGTGAAGGGCTGTAATGATAATGATGATGTGATGCCGTTAAGGTGTTCAATTTATACCCATAAAGCATTATAGCTAATGTATAAGTAATGTTTGTAAAACTTTTATACAGCTAGTCTGTGCAGATATCACGTGGTAGAGCCATGCTGCAGCTATATTAGTAGTATAGTTGTAGCACGAATGGTTCGGCTCGACCATTGAAGGACCACGCTCTCACAGAATACCAGCGTAAAAGAGCAGTTTGACACTGCCGTGTTTCGTATGGTGAGTGTAGAGAACCGGAGACTCATTTTTCTGGAAAAGAGGCATTCCATCTTAGTCCTCACGGGTGACAACGCATCTACATTTTGATTTGTAATGTAGATGTCTATGAGCCGCAGCAACCACTTACCATCATGTGGACTGTTTGCTCGTTTGTCACCCTTATCCCAAAAAAAAATAGCTATCAGTAGCCATGTAAGCTGCAAGGCAGCCACTGTACAGCGTTTTGTGTTATTTGGTTACTGCTATAAAGCTTATATGGTAAGATACAGCATCTGCATTTTGATTCTTAATCGAGGATAAATAAAGCTGTCTATGTGCCACAGCGTCCACACTTACCATCAGGTGGAATATGTGCTTATTTTTCACCCTTATACAAATAAATAGATTTTTTTATTCAATATAGATTACAACACTTTTCCGAACTAGTGATTTGTGGCTTTCACCGCAGCGAGAAACCATCAAGGAAACTAACGGGGCTCTTTAATTAGGTACTGTTACTCGTACACGAATAAGTACCGATTTTTCAATCGTCCAATAAAAGTAATTCAAATGAACTATTATATTCATATTACTGTAATTCATCATTTGTTAGTGTATAATTTTAACCTTTAAATAACTTTTAGCTGAGGATATAACAATAAACATAAATAATTCGATAAAATAATTTCAATCACAGCGACAACTTCCGGATTTGATATTAATCAGGACAGTCCAATAAGTTTTTTTTTTTTTATAAATCTGAATCCAATAAATTACAGTTCACCTGTTAAGTAGATATTGCCATCTCTGGCAATTAACTTCAAACAAGGAATGCCGCAGATGCGTTGTCATCTGTGAGGACTAAGACGAAATGTATTTCAACTTGTAATTACACTGTAAGTGTACCTTAGCGCAAAAGTACTTACACGTCTCAGCCTTTCCGTGCCAAATGTGGCACTTACACGTTAAGACTGTAGGTAAGCTGGAATGCAATACCAGAGACACGGGTATAATTACTACGCAAATAGACCCAGAAAGCCAACAATTTACGCTTTTACCGAAATGTTGGCTTCAGATATTTGAACATAATACCCACAGAGCGCCTTAATGATCTTTATTTAAGTTATATTAATACGACCTTATGTAAAAACGTTATTTAAAAAGAGATTGAAATACACTACTGACGTGCAGTGAAGGAAAACGTTATAAGAAAACTTGCATATTTGAGATATTAAAACATGAATTGCAGCATGGTGGATTCTTCTAACGGCGCACGGAAAGGAGAGCCTCCTCTCCTTTCTGTGCGCCGCTTAGCCATATGAACCTATTACCTCAATTTTTGACAAAACGCTATCGTAGTGCCTGTGTAAAGGCTCCCCGGAATAAATTTTCCTAAAATAATTTTTATTTGCGAACATTTCAAAACAAAACATAAAACGGGGGGTGCATTCATGAATATTAATTACATTGCAATGGCGGCATTAAACGAGCACTAAGCTTTAGAACGATTTAGTGTTGTAAACCGTGCTATTTCGACATAAAATACTTTCAGTAATATCGATATATCTTTCTAAAATTGTATCTGTGCATACATTTAATACATATTACATAGAAAAATGCTTTTTATATAAGGCATCAGAGTACCACAGGTACTGGAGGCTCTACTCTAGAGACTACTCGAGATGAAATAAATGCGATCTAGTCTGTTTAATTTATGCCCATTAACGCATTATAGCAACTGTGCCCATTAACGCATTATAGCAACTGTGTCCATTAACGCATTATAGCAACTGTGTACATAATGCTTGTAACTCTACTATAGAACTAGCATGTACAGCTATCATTATCCTTTTAAATTAATAAATTTAAGCTGCAAAACCAGCAGCTTCTTGTACTTTTTGGGGTTTCGTACCCAGAAGGTCACCAACAGGACTCTATTACTAAGCCTCCGCTGTCAGTCCGTCCGTCCGTCTGTCTGTCTATCAGCGGACTGTATCTCATTATCCGTAATAGGTAGACAGTTGAAATTTTCACAGAATTGTAATTAAAAATTAAAGGGGGCTCCTCTGCTAGAAACGTGTTTTACGATGGTACGGAACCCTTAGTGGGAAATTTATCATTGGACGTTTGAAGCTATAGGTTGATTGGCCTTGTTTTTACGATGAAGGTGTAGGAATGGCCCTTTAATCCACCGGATCTTGACACCAAAATAAAACACCGGCTGCACGTCTTGTTTCTTGAACCGAATGGAGAAAACGCAAATTACACCAAAAAATGTTTTTACAATGTTTTCACGCCATAAGATTATTGATGCGTTTCATAGATAATATCTAATTTCTATTTTCATTTAAACTTTTTTATCGGACTGGATACCCGTACATTAATCCACAATATTTAACAGTGGGTAAGGGTAAGGGTGACAAACGAGCACACAGTTCACCTGATGATAAGTCGATGCTGCGATTCATAGACATCTACATTTATGCTCGATTAAGAATCAAAATGCTGATGCATTGATACCCCTGAGAACTAAGATGGAATGACTCGTATCCAGTAAAAAGGGTCTCTTTTTTACACTCACTATACGAACCACACCAGCATTGAGCTGTTATTTCAGCTGAAATTCTGTGAGAGCGTGGTCCTTCCCCGGTTGAGCTGACCCATTTTAAATTGTTGTTTTAAAATGTTTGGATGGTAGCGATATTGATTTATTTTATTTACACGTATTGCTGAGTGTAGTGCAACTTGTAGTGATTATATTTTCACAGGTTTTGATTCAATAAATAAATTAATAATTCAGAAGCTAAATTCAAATTACTGTGGATAGCGGGACTCATTACCTAATGTGCACAAAACACAGGAAAATAAGAAAGTTGTGTTCGTTATAATTGATTCAAACTGTGGAGATTAAGATGTAATATGATAAAAATAAACTTCCAACACTTTCTAACAAGAACTATCACTACTACAGCCTGTCATTGATTTAAATTGTAATTGCTTTATTGTATTTCTTTTTTATGTACGTGGTAGAGCCATGCTGCAGATATATTAATAGTATAATTGTAGCACGAATGGGTCCGGGGAAGGACCACGCTCTCACAGAATACCAGCGTATAATAGCAGCTTCATGCTGCTGTGTTTCGTATGGTGAGTGTAGAGAACCGGAGATCCTTTTTACTGGAAAAGGGGCATTCTATCTTAGTCCTTACGGCTGACAACGCATCTGCATTTTAATTCGCAAACGAAGATAGGTGTAGATGTCTATGAGCCACAGCAACCACTTACCATCAGGTGGACTGTGTGCTCGTTTGTCACCCTATTCTATAAAAAAAATTAAGGTTAAGTACAAATGAGCGTATGCGAATCAGATATATAAAAATTTATGTTTGTTTGTTCGTATATTATGTGCTGCTATACCGCTCATCAGATTGCAGGAAAAACTACTTAACAAAACTTATGTAATCCTTTAAAATTAATAATTTTAATCTGGAGGTAGCGTGGCTAAATCTATGACATTGGGACGTCATACACCTCAGCCCCTCCCCCCTCCCCCCGTGACCATGGGTGCTGAGATGTAGATGTCTAGACCACAGCAACCACTTACCACCAGGTGGACTGTGTGCTCGCTTGTCATCCTCCTATAAAAGAAATAAAAACTTTACACCAATTATGTTGTATTTAGGTTCATTTTCTTATTCTTCGTCTTCAACCCACAAAACGCATTGCCGATCATGGACATATTTTGTTAAAATAGAATAGAATAGAATAATTTTTATTAAATATAGATTATTACATAATACTTATTGAATGTATTTTTTTTATTTACCACTGGTGTGAAAAATACCTATATCCTGGAAAAAACCAACAAGAAACCCAGCAGGACTTTTTTTTAAAACATATTTCATTTTACAATAATTTTGTTTGTACAAATTTTAAATGAATTTTAATAGAACATGGTGACGATCACCTCATTCTCATGGATTTTTTTAAATTTATGTATTATTTGATATGATAATAACCCTTTTTGTACTATTTTTCTTTATTATTTAGTACTCGAAACGTCGGAAATAATGCTTTGTGGAATTCCTTGGGGGAGGTCTATGTTCAGCAGTGAACTTGTAAAGGGTTGTAATGATGATAAGGATGATGTCTATTTCGCGGACAGGGAAACTATTAACCCGTATGTTTCTTTAGAGTTATAAAAAATCATTGACTATAATTCACAGTCAAATGCAAAGACAAAGTCAAAATAGTTATTGTAAGTTGAGTGTTACATATTTAATTAGGTGTTTATTTATTAGTCACGACCTCAATTACACGTAAAAGGGAAACAAACCTGGAGGTAGGCTGCAGCATCTTCCTAATAACACCTGCCTGTCATGCGTGACAACTATGGCAAATATCTCCCCTATAAAATAAGTTAATATACTCGATAAAATCCGTCAAAATAAATTTATTTAAAATCTTATATAATTTCAATAAATATTTTATCATTATTAAATAAACAATATAACTCTTTCAAATTTTAAACGATATTTCCACTATTACTTCTTCTGCGGCAGCAACGCGCCGAGTACCAGCTAGTAAAACGTAAAATTAATTTTCACATAGATTCTTGAGTTTTTTTTATAGGATAGGGTGACAAACGAGCACACAGTCCACCTGATGGTAAGTGGTACTGTGGCCGTAGTCATTTATCCTCGTTTGCGAATCAAAATGCAGATGCATTGTCACCCGTGAGGACTAAGATGGAATGCCTCGTTTCCAGTAAAAAGGGTCTCCGGTTCTCTATACCCACCATACGGAAAACAGCAGCATTAAGCTGCTATTTTACGCTGGTATTCTGTGAGAGCTTGGTCCTTCCCCGGTCGACCTGACCCATCCGTGTTACAACTATACCAGAAATATAGGTGCAGCATGGCTCTACCACGTATAACTTTAACCCAAATAGTATAATCTCGTATAGCGACAATTCAATTCCATTCCATACAGCCTATAAAAGACCACTGCTGAACATAGGCCTTCAAAAGGAACATCGTTGGCATGCTTGGCAGACGGGTTGGCAACTGCATTTTTTTTAACTACCAGGTTTAAGTTGTTGCCGGAAAAATGCTGCTACCCATGTTCCGTTTCAGTTTCCCTCTATCGCCTCTTACGACACCCACGGTATAGTACTGAACAATTCAGCATCGTCTTGATAAAAAATGCTGATTATTAATATGGAGGAATATGTAACCTTCTAAGCAATAAAATATAATAAAATATCCAGTTAATAGCATCAGGCATTACATTAAACTAAGCTAACTTAGCGGTCAGCCACCGCAGAGACTACTTCACCTAAGGATACCTCATTTGGGCCCGTATTGATAAACGTTACTCAACGACGACCTCAAGTGCGTAATCATTTGATACGCCCTCATTACAATATGAGCAACTCAAGATCGTTGCTAATTAATAAATACATAAAAACAGTATCTCAAAACGCTGTACTTAGGAATACTGTTCTGTTACTTGCACTCAAGTACACACACTTGAGAGTCGAGTTTCGTTTATTAATCAGTGTGGCACTAAGATCATAACCTTAAGATTGTACTCAAGTGCGTGTACTTGAACTGAGTAACGTTTATTAATACGGGCCTTAGAGACGAAACACGTGTCGTATTATCGACGGTGGTTTCTATTTCCTAGTTGAGTAGTGATGCTGGGATTAATGGTGACGGGGATAGTGCACGCAATTGAGGGAGGGCGGGAGATGCAATCTAGGTAAGACATCATTTTATTTTATAACGCGGATCTAAAGGTGCCCATTGACGATACGTCTATTTAGAATGCTTCTAAATGGAATACGCCCTAATGGAAGTATTCTAGATTAAAGGCACATTGACTATACTTCCGTTTGTACGTACGCGTCATCACTTCGAACATTGCATGCTGTTCAATTACACGTACGGAATAAATAATACAATGGATTTTTTAATGGTGGCAACAGGAGTGTGTATTTCGATAAAAAAGACAAAAAAAGTAAGAGAAAGGGTGGTTGGAAAGTTTAAAACAAACAACGTCAACAAAGCATGCATTGCATTTCTCTTTTCCCTATCGTGATAATAAGGGTGTTTCACTTAAATAAACATGGATGCGATTTATATTTTTCAATTACTTCTAATACAAAGTCACGTGCAGAAGTAGATATAATAACATATAATTTAATCCGGATAATTTTGTTTAAGCGTTTCATAGATTTCATAGAACTATAATCCAGCACATGTACCACTGTCAATACCAGATGCCAGAGCAAAAACTGAGACAAAAATCACAAAAAATAAATGGACGTGGTTTTGCCCATTCACAGACAATTCGGACGGCTTCCAAATGGCGTGGTGCACGTTTTTGACATCGGCCGCGAATGACATCCATTTGGCTTGGATGCATGGATTTCAATTCGTTTGGAAATCCAAAACTGGAGGACGTCCATTCAAATGGTATACGTTTTTCACATTCACGAAACGGTTTTGGAAGACGTCCACTCCATTTGGATTGATGGACGTATCGTTAATTAACATTTAGATAATTAATTGTTAACATCTCTATATATAAAAATCAATTGCTGTCCCTTAGTCTCGCGAAGATTCGAAAATGGCTGGACCGATTTTGATGAACTTTTTGTGTGTTGAGTCATGCTAAATCACTGAAAATTCTAAACGATTCACAATTAGGCCCGGCAGGTGGCGCTGTTGTCGAGATCCAGAAATCACCCGTGCGAAGCCGGGGCGAGTCGCTAGTTTTTAATAAAATATCAACTTCCAAAACGTTCTCTTGTAACAGTCACAAAGTTTTTAATGAATCAGCGTCAGAGGCAACTCATAAAAGCAAACAAAGTATAATATGAACTTTAACATAAAATATTATATTATAATCTTACTTGTCTCACTTAGAGAATAAGTCAAACATTATCCTAAAATGTATAAAAGAGCTTGAAATCTTAGCAACAAAATTAAGATGGCTGCCAAAGAGAATATAATCACTACGTTTAATGGCTACAAATAAAATTAAAATGACGTAGTGTATAATTAAAATTGAAAACGGTACAGACAAACCTCATAACACAGAGTACCAATTAAAAATTAACAATGAACTTACGAAATCAAATCAGAAAGTCGCTGCGGTTTTACAGAGATATTTCGCTAATATTCCTATTTTATCTACAGGATAATTTTAGTAATATCGAATGCTTTTTAAACTTTTGCGAAACATTACTACGTACTCACCGATTTCTTATATTTACGCGAATACTATCAATGAAATACAAATAATTTTAGTTTATTCCATACATACTTACTAATTAAACAGAATGTTAATACTTGTATAAAAGAATTTTGATTTCATAAAGTATTGCAACCAGATATCGTAAAATATTACAAAACCATTGATGTAAAGAAAACCGCAGAATTATAGGGTATTTCCGACACTGATATTGTGTCTTTAATAGATTTCATGTCACCCCATATTGCTGTTATTTTTAAAACTAGTATCGAATCTGGTGTGGTTCCTGATTGAAGCCTAACTACGTTTATTTAAATCTAGTAGGACATTGGGTCCCAATGTTGTTAATGCTACTGTGTTTCGTATATATTTCAGGTATACTTTAAAACTTGAAAACTAGACTTGAGACGAGGTTGTACAACCAGTGCGTGTTGCCAGTGATGACATACGGAACTGAGACGTGGTCCTTCACTGCTGACCGGATGAGGAAGCTCAAGGTCGCTCAGCGAGCTATGGAGAGGGCTATGCACGGAGTTTATCTGCGTGATAAACTCGGAAATAAGGATATCCGCAGTAGAACCAGAGTGACCGACATAGCCCGACGGATTAGTAAGCTGAAGTGGCAATGGGCCGGCCATATAGCTCGAAGAACCGACAACCGATGGGGAAAAAAGGTTCTCGAGTGGCAGCCTCGTACCGGCAAGCGAAGTGTTGGGCGTCCCCCCACTAGATGGAATGACGACCTGATAAGATATGCAGGAAGTCGAGGGATGCAGGTGGCTCAGGACCTTGCTTTGTGGCATTCCTTGGGGGAGGCCTATGTTCAGCAGTGGACTTGTGAAGGGCTGTAATGCTGATGATGATGATACTGTGTTTCGTATAGTGAGTGTCGGGAACTTAAATCATTGGATTTATATAAGTGTACAACGATTTTAGAACTATTATGGAGCTTGGCACCCGTACAGATCTCAACTGTTCGGCGAAACCGAGAAACCCGATCGTCATTTTGTACCGAATATATTTTGTAAGTACTTTTTCCACGTTTATGTTTTTGGTGGGATTCTATTCAACGCAATATACATACTACACATTGGATAGAAAATGTTACTTATTGTAAAGCAATTTAAAGCGATTATATAGATATCGTTTATTCCTTATATTAGAGCCAAGCAAGCAGCTATATTATGGTTGTAGTACGAATGGTCAGCTCGACCGGAGAAGGACTACGCTCTCACAGAATACCAGCATAAAATATCAGCTTAATGTTGCTGTTTCGTATGGTGAGTGTAGAGAACCGGAGACCAATTTTACTGGAAATG
This sequence comes from Parnassius glacialis, assembly GCA_033319125.1. Lineage (NCBI taxonomy): Eukaryota > Metazoa > Arthropoda > Insecta > Lepidoptera > Papilionidae > Parnassius > Parnassius glacialis. The sequence continues at coordinate 40,590,023 of JAVANC010000009.1, read as the reverse complement.
AGACATTCCATCTTAGACCTCACGAGTGACAACGCATCTGCATATTATTTATTGTTTAAATAGATACATTAATCCATTTTGGGACATAATTTTAAGTAAATATACCTGTCCCAGGATGTCCCGTTCTATTATTATATTTTTAAATTGATTCTTAATCGAGGATAAATGTAGAAGTCACAGACTCCACTTACCATAAGGTGAACTGTGGCGAGCACACACATTGTTACCTATATTCTTTAAAAATATTACAGAACACAAACAAATGTAAAATAGATTATTATACACAAAAAGCTATATTACTGAAATTATTTAAATTAGTGAATAAATGAATGAATAATGTAGCCACTAGTGTCTCGGAAATCTATTACCTAGTGCCATCGTCGTGTTCCGCTCGAGTGCACACAGATTAGTCACTGCAGAAATCACAGCGTATTAATTTTAGCATTTCATTTACTGCAATGCTTTCCAAACGTCAGGAGTTTAGGTGAATAAAGCAATAAAACACGTGAAACTAATTTTATTCAATATAAAACTTATTATTTAACTGAATACTGCTTGAATTATGACTTGAATGGGACGCTTAGATTATTTCCTCTCTAGATAGAGTGTTGCGGACGGCAAAGGAACCGGCGCCCCGTCGCCCCTTCATACCCCGTTGCGCCCAGCGCAACCCGCACACCGGCAGCAGATCGACAACCAATGAGCGCGCAGCATCGTCGTGCGACACTACTTACAGGCTAAGACGCTCTATTGCGGCATATAAGAAGGGCGTTTTAGTCTGTGAGTTGTTCATTTCGAAAGCGGCACTTGAAGAAAGAAGACTCAAGAGAAATCAAGACTCCATAAGTGAAGACCCCTCTCTGTACATATAGCATATAGTTTCGTCGCCGGATAAGAAGCCAGAGAAAGAAGAAAGAAGGTAATTACAGAAGAAAGAAGGTAATTACAGAAGAAAGAAGATCATTACAGAAGATCTTCAAGGAAGAAAGAAGTTCGTCGACGAAGAGAGAAGATCGTCGGTACTAACTTCTTCTCTGTTTCTTACGGCTACGTCATATACGTTATATTGTCTGTTTACCAGACAATTCTTGTTTCTTAAACCGCGTTTACGCGGCCAGGTGGTTGCTCCCTAACGGTGCCAAACTGTGACCATCTGGTAACGCCCTTGTGGCGGGAACGGCGTCCAATACGTGCGTCTTTTTGAAGACGATCGGAGGTCGCAACGTGGGACTTCATGAGGAAGACACGAAGCCAGAAGACACGGAACGACGACGAAACGCCGGTAGGAATTCGAAGAAGCACCCGCGTCTCCGTCCGATTATCTCGCGTTGGCACAAGCGCCCTCCGCCGCGCCCCAGGCCCCGCTCGCGCCAGCATCTATGCCCGCGCCCGCGCCCCCGCCGCCGCGCCCCGCTATGTCCGTGTCTACAACCGATCGCTTAGGAGACGTTAGCACATCCGCGCAGCGTACAGAGACGCTCGCCGCGATTACAGAAGATCTTCCGATAACAGAGACTAGTTCAATAGTGCGTACCGTCGCGCCTGTAGCAGACGTTGTACATAGACCCGCGCCCCGCGCCTCGTCGGTCCGTTCAGCCCGGTCGACAGCTAGCGCGATAGCAAAGTTAAAGCAAATCGAGTATAATACCGCGGAGGAACTAGCTGCAATTAGAAGGAAGCAATTGCAAATTGAAGAAGATCTTATTAAGAAGAAATACGCTAGGGACATCGCTCAACTGCAGGAAGAAACAGATAGGGAAAGTCTAAACGAAGACGATTTCGTAGAAAATAGGGTACGCGTTGATAGGTTGTTAGAGAACGTAGAGACTGTGCGGGGGGAGTCGCCTTGCCGCCCGTCTCAGCCCGCGCCCCGCATCGAGTTAGAGCAGGCCCCACCGAATAGGGGAACCGGTTACGACCACGCTGAAGATGCCCAGGGGAGGACGGTAGCGAATGATGTTCAACCGCGTCGCGTAGAAACGATACAGAGGGACAATGGAGTCGCCGTAGAAATGAACCAGGTGGATCGCCGTGTACGGGTTACGTCACCGTCGCGGGTCCAACGCCGGACTCTATCGCCTATACATAGATCGCCACATCGCCACGCGGATCGTAGATCACCGTCGCCGTGTAAGGATGTAGGTATACATAGATCGCCATCGCCACATCGCCACGCGGATCGTAGATTATCGTCGACGTGTTATAAGGATGTATGTGTCATGTCTACACGTCCGTAGCGCCGACTAAGAAATCGCCCGTAAGACGAGAGGCGCCGCCGTCGAAAAAAGTAGTATTGACACGCCGCGTAGAGGATAGGGCCCGCGACGTAAAGACGTTCACCGCCCAGGAGGACACCGGTAGTGCCTCATGTATGTGTTGTGGGGGTGAACACCCAATCGCCAAATGTAGGAAGCGAGCGCAAAAGGGTTTGGACGACCGGTGGAAGTGGGTTAAGGAAGATGGGGTGTGTTTTAGGTGTTTAAACAGCAAACACCGACGCTTTAGATGTAAAGCTAGGAAATGCGGCGTCGACGGCTGCAACGCCCCCCACCATGCCCTCCTTCACGCCCGCAAGGCCCGCGCGCCTGAAACGTCGGTAAAACCAGATGAAACCGTGTTCGTCGCGTCGAATTTTAATAGTAGTGCGTCTGTGTTATTAAAAGTGTGCCCCATTACCGGACGCGGACCGCGTGGTAAGGAAGTTGATACGTATGCGCTACTTAACGAAGGCTCTACTATTTCATTAATCGACGACGACTTAGCTCGCGAGTTAGGAGCGGAAGGACCGACGCAACCGCTTAACATTCGAGGCCTGAATAACAGTCAACGCGAGGCTGATAGTAGATTAGTTAACATAGGCATACGTGGCAAGACGCACAGTGAGATGTATAATATAAACGCGCGAACGATCGCAAATTTAAAGATAGGCTCGCAGTCCGTGAGTAGGGAGTGCTTGCGTTTAAAGCACTTACGCGACTTACCAAGCACGGTTTGTTACGACCACGCGAAGCCGAGATTATTATTAGGCGCCGACAACTGGCATTTAATAATTACCCGTAATTTGAGAATAGGACGTCGAAGGCAGCCTATAGCTGCACGTACGTTACTAGGGTGGGTAATACAGGGAACCGTGCCGCGGTTAACGTGTAGGGAAGACGGCGAGACCGTATTACACGTCGTAAGCACCAGCGGACGGTCAGATGAGGACATCCAGGCGCTCGCCAATCCGGTTAGGAAGATTTCACGACTGCCGAGACGCCACGCTCCCACGGGGGGAGTAATAGGGAACCAACCGCGCGACGGTAAAGGCGTTTACGCATCGCCACGGTAGGGACAGGCCTACGTTTATAACGGCCAAGGCGAAAGTCGCCCCGATTAAGGCGCAAAGTATACCGCGATTAGAGTTGCAGGCGAACTTAATAGACACGCGACTCGCGGAATTCGTGCAAGGCGAGCACAGAGTGGTAGCCGATAAGGTAGTGTATTGGACAGACTCCACTACGGCGCTCCACTGGATACAAAATTATACGGCGCTCCACTGGATACAAAATTATACGGCGCGTTACACCCCATACGTGGCTCATAGGTTAGGGGAGATAGCGGAAAAGACGTTACCCGAGCAATGGAGGTGGATACCGACTGCAGAAAACATCGCGGATCAGGCAACGCGCGTAAACTACGTAAGCAAGGAAGAAAGTGACAAATGGATCACAGGACCACCATTCCTTTACGAGGACGAAGACAGATGGCCTCGCCGTCAGGAAAAGAAGGCAGGGGATGTTGAAGAACTGGAGGAAATCGTGGCGCACTAGAGCGACACCAAGGACGCTCCACACTTGCCAGATATAGAAAGATTCTCTTCCTACGAGAGATTGATCAAGGCCACTGCACGAGTACTGCAGTTCGTCGATGCCATACGAGGAAGGGCGCACGGACTGACATTGCAGCACATCCAGAGGGCAGAGCGGATGTGGATAGAGCACAACCAACATGAAAGCTTCGCTGAAGACATCAGTCGACTTCAGCGGGGGAAGAACCTGGCAACCGGCAGCGCGCTAAGGAAGCTCGACCCCATATTGGAAGATGGCATACTACGAGCCAGGGGAAGAATCGACGCAGCCGACGTGGACAGCCAGATGAACAGACCCACCATATTAAACGGACGCCACCATTTCGTGAAGCTGCTTGTAGAAAAGGCGCATCAGGAGGCAAGCCACGCCAACAGGGAGAGGGTGGTCAACGACCTACGCACCAGATATCATATCCTCCGATTACTACCAACAGTACGAGAAGTGGAGAGCAGATGTCTGCGATGCAGGGTACGCAAGGCAACACCACGGCCAGCGGTTATAGGAGACCTACCACCTGAACGATTAGGGGCATTCGCGCGACCATTCACCTACACCGGAATCGATTATTTCGGGCCTATAACAGTTACGATAGGACGTCGGCACGAAAAACGGTGGGTAGCGTTATTCACCTGTTTAACTACGCGCGCGGTGCATTTAGAATTAGTATACTCCCTTACGACGGACTCGGCGATATCGGCATTGCGGCGCATGGCGGCTAGGCGTGGGTGGCCACGGGTCATATACTCTTAGCACCCCCTGCCCCGCCGTTACCGTGGTCGCCACCGTAGCGAGGAATAGCGGGACCGCCGGGGACTGGGGGCCCTCGCTATTCGTGATAATACATTTCAAAATATTTTTAGATTTAAAATTATGATACAATGTCTTTGGCGTAATGTTGTATGTCATTAAATAAAACACTATCTATCGGAGATCATAATGCGTAGGGAACCGGAAACCATTTTATTGAAAACGAGGCATTCCAACTCCATAGGGGTGAAAACGCTCCTGCATCTTGATTCTTAACCGACGATAGATGTAGATGTCTGTGGGCCACAGTATCAACTTATAATCAGTTGGACTGTGCGCACGTTTATCACCCAAATTCTATAAAAATACGTTTTTTGACCTTTCCCATTGTTTCCTCTTACGAAAATGATGGAATTGCAACGGATTTCCTTCCGCTGTCACTGCAGTACTATTTAAATCGTCAATATATCTTGTTGTATTATAATTAGACACAACTTGTTAGCCCCTTATTAGCACATAGCTATGTGCTAATAAGTGCTCGCCATAAATTTTACAATATACGTGCAACCCGAGTATATAACCCGAGTCTACGATTTTACTACACACAATTTTTTGAACAGGATTCGAATAAATTTACGATCTTTGATAACCCAACTCTAGAGACTCTAACGAAATATCAAAAAAAATCATGAGAAACCTTCAAACAACGAAAATGTCCTGCCATACAAATAAAAATAAACCTAGCAAGCTAACAGCATAGCAAAGTGGCGAAGCAATCAGCTTTGTAGCGGTTTCTAACGGAAAAAAAAAATTTCAAAATAGGAGGTTCAGATGCCTGGGTGATCAGTAATCGATTGCTGAAAACAGAATTTGAAAATTCGAAACCGTTCTCAAGATAATCGTGGGACAGACGGACAGACGGACAGTCGGACGGACAGACGGACAGACGGACAGACAGACAGACGGACAGACATCGTGAAATCAATAAGTGACTTCGCAAGCTTCGCCACTTAATAAGTGACTTCGCAAGCTTCGCCACTTAATAAGAGTTATGAATTATTGGGATGTGCAAGATGGATTTAGAAAGGGGATGGGGTGTACGGATGAAGGCTGTTCCATGCGAATGATCGCGGAAAAGTTATTGGCCAAAAACCAAAAGTTTTTTTGTGCGTGCTTGGACATGAAAAAGACTTACGACAGGTGTGCACATGGATGTGTTATAACAAACACAATGTGCAAACACTGAACTCATTTGTGTTAAGCGTTGGGTTGATACAGGCATTCAAGTCTCTTTCTAGGTGCTCTAGTTCTATTGCTTGTGTCAGGATCAATGTGGCCTACTCGAACTGATTTAGAATCGATAAAGGTGTCAGATAGGGCTGTGCATCTTCTCCGTGGCTGTTCAATCTATTGACAGCTTTTTAGAAAGTTGAAGGATGTGGGTTAAGAATTGGTGAGTCAAATGCCTTTTGTATGCCGATGATCAAGTCATATTTACGTCGTCGGCGGCCGACGTATTATATACTATTATATTTTTTATATATTACTTTTTATTTAACAACATTACCAATTTTGTTACCAAAGTCGATAGGGATCATGTGGGTGTGTTGTGACGGATCTGCGTGTGTGCTGTGCCTGATTCGACACATCTTGTGGTTCTGGTCATGCGGGTAGTGATGTCTGCTGGGATTGTATGGGTGACCTTGGGATGGTGTAAGCCCGACGATAATCGTATTGATGCTTGTTGCGTTCTGCAGCATTGCGTCTCTGCGAAGATTGTTTGGCGGGTCGCTATTCTCAATGGCGTTCTCTGCGTCTTGGTTTGACTCACAACCTAAGTAGCTTTGCCCAAGTCGAATTCCTTCATTACAGGGCTGCAGACCGTCTGACCTCCATGATGTTTTATATAACAACATATATATAGATATATAAATAAAAAACTATATATCTCTATAAATTTCCCATCGTTGAATGATTGAAGGCAACTAGTTGGTGGGTGAGATAAACGTGATCGAAAAATGCATATACTCAACGTCAGTGACACAAACGCTTTCTGATGGGGAATTATTACTTATTATCTTATAACTGCCTATTGGCTTTATCTGCTATTATATTGGTTGGTAGAGCATATGTGTCGACCTCACGCGGGTGGTGACTGGAGGGAGAATCTGAGGAGGCTCTCAAGGCTGCGGCCGAAATCCGCGCAAAGTGGGACCCCATTCCCTTGAGGTGAGCAGTAAACTCATGACACACTCTGCGGCTAATTAGCCGTGCTAATCATGCAATTGGTGGTGATGCCTTACACTTATATCACGTCTGCAGGAACAGCGGTCTGGCATGTGGTGGCGCTCACGGAGGGATTCTTATGGCCAGTGTACCTATTGTTGCCTATTCCATGTGACGTACATTCACTGTGGCTGAATTTGATCGTATTCTGTATGGCGTTTACACGTATTGACATGCGTGACTTCGATCGATGGTTGTGCTTACGTACTGCGAATGGGCCAAGCCCTCTTTTACTGGTACTCCAGTTATTTTGCTGTGAACTACGGTCCAATTTCCAACTTAACGTCCCCTTCGGGGGGAGCACGTTAGTTGGTTGGCGCTCACCACACACAGCGTGTGTGGAGTCGTGTGCCGCCCCCACATTTTTTAAAAATGTGGGAGCGCGAAGCCCTTGTATCTGGTATTTGATATAAATATTGTGAGCCTTTTCCAAGCGGGAAGGGATTAATTAATAAGGAATTGACTGATGTGAACCAGATACAAGTAGAATAGGGACGATTTAATGTTCTTAATCTTTTTTTAAGCTCTGTCATCGTGAACGGGGCTGTTTGGCTTAGAAGACACTACCAACAACTTTTGACTGCTCTAGGGAATATTTATTCTTCCAAGAGACACCTAAAATATCTAAATTACTAAATAAACACAACTTAAATAAGGGTCCTAAGACAATCACGCCATAAATTTATTAAACGTCCTATATTTAAACCTTCAGGAACATCGATATATGGTTAAGACCTTGGTATAAATTTGATATATTTTTATATATCTTATAGCCGGTGGTAGCTCAGATGGTTAGCGCTCGCTGTAAGCTTCACAGTACTCGAGCAACCTGGTTTCGATCCCCGCCGGCACCAATGAATTTGTTAATTGCAATTTTAAGTGCTGATTTACCACGTGCTCGGCGGTGAAGGAAAACATCGTGAGGAAACCTGCATGTCTGAAAAATAAGAAAAAAATTTTTTCGAAGACATGTAAAGTTCGCCAACATGCATTGGGGCAGCGCGGCGGACATTTCCTTGCCCTAAAACCATCTCAGAAATGAAAGGAGGCCTGTGCCCAGCAGTGGGACGTAAATAGGCTGCAACTTTACTTTACTTTACAAGTTTAAATTTTGAAAAAAAATAGTTTCGCCAATTGGCGAATACAGTCCCGCGAGTCTGGCAGAGCGTTTGCGGTTATTTCGTTACTGCGCAGCATATAACAATTGCAAAAACAAATCCAAAAAAATGTTTTTGTGGCAACTTGATTTCTTTTTTATCTTTTTATTTAATTTTTATATAACTCCAAAAAAATAATCTCTGAGTAGTATTGGGAGGCCAAAGTTAGTATATTAATTTCCTTAAATTTTTGTCGCAGCAACTCTTTAGGCTTTAAATCATAAATTTCTCTTATGGCCCTTTTCTGTAAAACAAATATAATTTCAGTGTCAGCTGCGTGTCCCCATAGCAAAATACCATACGACATTATGCTATGGAAATAGCTAAAGTAAACTAATCTAGCTGTTTCAACACTGGTTAGGCTTCTAATCATTCTTACAGCATATGCTGCAGAAGTAAGTCTGCTTGCTAGTTTTGATATATGGGGGCTCCATTGAAGCTTCACGTCTAGTGTGATTCCAAGAAAAATGGTGGTATCTACAAGACTCAGATTCTCCCCATTTAAAATTACATTAGTATTTAATTGTTTGACATTTGGAGTCATGAGTTTCATACATTTCGTTTTAGTGCCATTTAAATGCAAGTTATTAACATTTAACCAATTTACTAATTTAGATATAGCATTATTTACTTCGTCATATTTTAGTAATTGTCGACTTAATTTGAAAATTAATGAAGTGTAATCTGCAAATAACACCATATCGTGGCTATCCCCTACTATGTAAGGTAAGTCATTAATGTATACAAAAACAGAAAGGGGCCGAGAATTGAGCCTTGAGGCACGCCCATTTGTACCAACGACCCGGAAGAGCTCATACTGTTAGTGACAACTTTTGCGTACTCTTACTTAAATATGAAATAATTAATTTAAGAGCATCACTTCTTACACCGTAGTGTTGAAGTTTCCTGATTAATGTTTCATGGTGAACACAATCGAAGGCCTTGGATAGGTCACAGAATATACCCAAAGCATCCTGTGAATTCTCCGATGCATTAAAGATATATTTAATCAGCTCAACACCGGCATCAGTTGTCGAGCGACCCCTTGTGAAACCATAGTGATTATTATGACTTAAATTATTTATATTAAAGAAATTTAACATTTGACCAAGAATATTTTTTTCAAAAATCTTACAAGTGTTGGTAGTACAGAAATAAGTCTAAATTGGCGGGGTCTAATGTACTACCAGATTTAAATAAAGTAATACTATGCTTCATTAAATCAGGAAACACACCAGATTCGATACTAGTATTAAAAATAATAGCGGAATGAGGCGCGATTGTATCTATTACAGACGCAATAACTTTAACGGAAATCCCCCACAGATCCGCAGTTTTCTTAACATCAGTAGTTTTAAAATATTTTACAATATCTTTTGATGACACTTTATGAAATGTAAAATTCTTTGTACACGCATTTACATTTCGTTCAAGTAATGATTCGGCGACGGCAGGAGAAGAATTCAGTGACTTAGTGGTTAATACCGAAATATCCGTCTTAATTTTGTTGCTCAAATGTAAAGACTTGGCTGTGGAGCACACTCTTTTAAATATTTTTGAATATTTTTTTATATATTCCCTAAATTCGACGCTATGATTATATGACCTTTCATGGTAAAGATCATATAACCTATGTCTGCTCTTATGGACATCTACTGTCGCCCATTCATTAAATGACTTCCGACTGTTCAAGGAGAATGTTTTAGAAGTAAAATTATTATTAAATTCATTGCAAATAAGCTTAAATAATTTTCCATACAAAAAATTAGGATCATTTTGGTATAAACAATGTTTTAAATTTGGTACAATGTTACTTCTAAATTTCTCCAAGCGACGTGCATTTACTTGAACAAACACAACTTTCTCATCTAATTGCTTTTTGTGAACATAAGGTAACGAAACCACTTGTCCACAGTGATCAGAACTTAATTTTTGACTTATAGATTTATGCAACGGCTTCACATTTGTAAAAATGTTATCTATACATGTTGCACTAGATTGAGCAATACGCGTTGGCTCTATAAATAAATTAAAAAGACCATATGATTTAAACAATGATCTAAATTTAATATTTATAGAGGAAGCTACTAGGATATTGATATTAAAGTCTCCACATATAACAACAGATTTATTCTGTTTATTAAGCTTAGCAAAAACTTCCTCCATAATGTTTTCAAAACTATCGTATATAGAACATGGGGGTCTGTAGACGCTCACAACAATGAAAAAAAAATGTGCTCAAACTCAACACATGCCATTTCTACAGTTCGCTCAACAGACTATCTGTCTTAAATTATATTTAGATAGGTAATACCTATTTCTAGTCAAAAATTTCTTAATTAAATTATTTATGTCTATTAAATTAATTCTATTATTATAATTGTAACAATTAAATGTCAAGTTTAAATTATTATTTCATGAAAAGTTATTCATTAATAAATTTAAATCATATCTTATTTTATTATCCTGCGGCCAACCCTGTATGTAAGACAATGTGAACAAGATAATTTTATGTACATTTAAAATATTTATATATAATCCATCAACCTAAAAATTAATGTTCCTGTCAAGATAAAAGAATAATTATTGACCGTGGCCTAGTTTCTGATTTTTTGAGTTTTAATAGTAATTAATAAGAAATGATTGCCTTGAATCCTACTAATAATATAAACTTGAAAGTTTGTGAGGATATATGGATGTATGGATGTTTGTTATATTCCACTCAAAAACTACGGAATGTATTTTAAAGAAATTTAACAATAATGTAGGTCGTACATAACTACATTTAGGTAATTCAAAAGTCATCTATATCAGTACCACATCACTGTGAAAAGGTTACAGCTGTAGAGAACATACCTACAACTTGTTAATTTTTTGCACCTCCATCTCTGGGCGGTAAGTATTTTATACATATGGTCCTTTTTCAGATCATGGGGTGGTAATTATCAAGACATATATTACCAAGTTTACTATTAATACGAGGTTAAAAGTAATAGCTATTATACAAATTATTACAGCACTGATCTAAAATAATTCAAACTACATACACAGATATTTACATGGTCATATATGCGCATACATACATGCTAGATTCTAAAACTTAAATATTAAAACTTTAAATATTAAAATCTTTAAAAAAGATATTGCAATCACAGCGCGAGCAGCTTAGACCCCTATCTGCTGTCGGCATGCTTCGATAAGCTATATTTCTCACACTTATGGCTACGCAGACTTTTTTGTCGTATTCATTTGTAAACTTTATTCACGTCTGAGAATTGTTTAAAACCACTAAATTCGTCTGGCGATTTGCAGGTATTATTAAAAATTACTCAATAAATACGTGATTGAAATTCAAGACCAAAATACAGAACGGCAGCATTCCGCGGTAGTTTCCGATATGCAGCTACTAAATGCTAAAACTAAATACCATCAGCCTTTTCAAGGTAAAAGTAAAAGAATATTTTTGTCACTTTAAGATTTAGGGCGGATAAAATAGCTGCGTTATATTTTCATAGTATTATATAAATATCTATATTGTTTTATTGTATATACTCACTATATTATTTATTATATACATTTATATATACCTACTGCATAAATAAAGTTCCCATCCTTTTTCGTTTCCATTATTTTATTTTTTATTTTGATAACATCTTTCTCGAAAATAGAAATAAAACGAACATACTATCCTCGCGGGCGAGTCCAACCTCAATGGGCATTGCTGAAAACCAACGCTACCGCAATCCTGCGATAGCATTACGTTGAGTCAGTGCCCTTTTCAGCATCACATCACTCATGCAATCGGATCTTTTTATGACTGTTTTTGTTATTTACTTTTATCTTTGACGTTTTTATGTATCAATTTATTTTCTGTATCAAAACTGTATGAGTGTATGTTGCTGAATAAATGCATGTCTATGTCTATGTCTATGTCTAAGATTGCCAAAGGTATATTCCTTGGGAATTTAAAAAAATATGTTTGGAGAGGTCCGGTGATACTTTATAACCGACAAAAACGTTTGGGATTATTTTCTTGGAATTATATAAAAACTGAATTAAAAGATAAAAAAGAAATCTAGTTGCCACAAAAACATGTTTTTGGAATTTTTTTTGCAATTGTTATATGCTGCGCAGTAACGAAATAACCGCAAATGCTCTACCAGACTCGCGGGACTGGATTCGCCATTTGAAGAAATTATATTTTTTCACTATTTCAACTTGCCCAAAGGACCTTCCCAAAATTCGTCGCCAGTTCTCAGATTATTATAGATATTGATTTTAAAGAAATAAAGAAAGAGAAGTAGAAGGGGGGGGGAGTATTACATTACGTTATGCTAGTAAACGAACGTTTGTTGTACTCAAAAAAGCGGGAGGATTTGTAGCCATGAGTTGGTCACCGACTGTGAACTAAAAAGAACCCACATGTTTGGCTCGAGGTGGCCCAAGTCATGTAATAATCATATAATTCTCCTGTGGGTATCATAAGAAGCGAAGGAAAAGCAGTAGGTAGGCAGCAGCGTCTTCTTTCTTTTTTTGAAGTGGGGGAATCCTCATGGGTACCTTAGGCTGTATGGCCAACAAAAAGTTTAAACAGTGGTAGAGCCACGCGGCAGAATTGCTGTCGCACGGATGGGCCGGCTCGAACCGGGGTGGTACCACGACCTCACAGAATACCAGCGTGAAGTAGAGGTTTACCTCTGCGTTTCGCTTGGTGAGTGCAGGTGGCCGGAGGCCCTTTTTACTGGAAATGAGGCATTCGATCTTAGTCCTCACGGGTGACAACGCATCTGCATTTTGATTCGCAAACGAGGATAGATGTAGATTTCTACGGTCCGCAGCAACCACTTACCATCAGGTGGACTGTGTGCTCGTTTGTCACCCTTATCCTATAAAAAAAAATTGGTTGTCTGTAAAGTCGGTTTACTGACGATAGTTGAACGTGACAACGTTATAAGAAATATTTAATATCGAAAGAATCATTACCTTTATCGCCGCAATTATCGTTGCTATAAACAATTGACACCACATTCACTTTTCACTGCACGTCATACTTGACGAAAACATGTAAATGTATTATTGTATAGCAGCTGTCCATGCGGACGTGCCGAACGCGGAGGCCGATTATGCCTCTTTGTCGCTCGCTCCGCGCTCTCGCTTACACTTTAAATGGAACGCCTCAGAGCGAGGTAACGCCGCATGAGTCATGTTTTTTCGTGCGTGCAGTCAGCTTCGTCGATTTATAAGACGTTGTCACGTCAAAAAATGTCTAACGATTAAAACCCTACGGTGTTCACTATCAGCGTATATGAGGAGTTCCGTGATCTCCGTTCGGATCGCAACCGGGACAGCAGCGCTTTCCTAGTAACAAGTAGAAAATATTAAACTGCGGTGGCTGACCTGCCTGGCAACTGTGGCAACTACAGCAAATCATTTATGGGGAGGCCTATGTTATGCAGTGGCATTTGATAAACTGTAATGAACAAATTAATCCGAATCCGTAAGGTTTTTTTGGCATATCTTATGGGCTCCCTTACAACACACACGGAATGAAATGGGATGGTAGAATTTTTTTATAGAATAAGTGTGACAAACGAGCACATAGTCCATCTGATGGTAAGTGGTTGCTGTGGCCCATAGACGTCTACATTTATCCTCGATTGAGAATCAAAATACAGATGCCTTGTTACCCCTGTGTACAATGATGGAATGTATTGTTTCCAGTCCAAAGTGTATCCGGTTTTTTACACTCACCACAAGAAACACAACAGCATTAAGCTGCTATTTTACGGTGGTATTCTGTGAGAGCGTGGTCCTTCCCCAGTCAAGCCGACCCATTCGTGGTACAACCATAATATAGCTGCAGCGTGGCTCTACCAAAGATTACGTAGATTTTCTTACGCCGCCATTTTACCACGAACTTGATAAATAGGTGCTTTGAATGCAGTTCAAAATGTCATTATTTTAAAGGTGCAAAATTTAAAGTGTCCTATTTACGTACAAATCTGATAATATAAGTTGATTAAAATGTCCGGAGCGTAGTCGGCCGGTAATTTATTCACAAGTGCAAGAATCCAGGCCGGGGGGTGCTGCACTACGGCACAGGGGGTGGCGCACCCTTAACTATGCTCTCACGTAAATGTTATTAGATATTAAGCTATTTTGTTATAATAAAAAAATCGCAATTGGATTAGAAATTTAAGCATACCGTATTGGAACATGACTTTGGTAGTAATAACTTAGAAATTTATCATAATCACAATTATCTGAATTCAAATGTCACTTTTTGGTTACATCAATGATAGTATTACTATATCTATGTTACTATGCAGTGGACGATATGAATGACAAGCTCGTGGAAACTGTCCATGCGGTCGGAGCTAAGTTTTGCAAGACCCGCCGCAGAAGAACACAAAAACTCTCCGATCACACTCTTAATCTCATGGCTGTTAGACGGGATATGAAGCTGCAGTCTTCAGTAGATTTGACAGCTTACAGGCAACTGAACAGACAGATCTTCAAATGCATGCGGCGGGACTTACGCAACTTTAATACTGCTCGTATTGAAGAAGCGATTGAGCGGAACCAAGGCTCCAAAGTCTTTACTAGAGATCTGTCTGCCAGAAAGAGCCAACTGTCGACGCTGAAGACCGAGTGTGGGAGCGTCGTTTCCGGGACACCTGAGATTCTAGGTGAGATTGAGAGGTTCTCTGGGCAGCTGTACACATCATCGTTGGAGCCACACGTACGTGTGAGTAACGATCCAAGAGCGATTCTTATCCGACACTATTCCGATGATATCCCGGACGTCAGTCTGAGCGAGATTAGAATGGCTCTCCAGCACCTTAAAAACGGCAAGGCCCCAGGCGAGGATGGAATTACAGCGGAGCTTCTGAAAGCAGCTGGAGAACCGGTGGCATTACACCGGAGGCGTGGAGCAGAAGTGCAGTGTTCTTTTTCTTCAAGAAAACGACAACGGTCTCTAGAAGAACTACAGATCGATTTTCCTTATAAGCCACGTCTACGTGCTGTTTTCGAGAGTCATTACGAATCGTCTCGCGCGCAGACTTGACGACTTCCAGGCTCCTGAACAAGCCGGTTTCCGAAAAGTCTTTAGCACTATAGACCATATACATACCCTTTGGCAAATTGTACAGAAGTCCGAGGAGTACAATTTGCCACTATGTCTGGCGTATGTGGACTATGAGAAAGCCTTTAATTCCGTCGAAATTTGGGCGGTGCTGCAGTCCCTTCAGCGATGCCAAGTTGACTGTCGGTATATCAAAGTGCTGAAGTGTTTGTACAGTAGGGCTACGATGGCTATCCGAGTACAGAACCAGAGTACGAAACCTATCCAATTGCAGAGAGGTTTAAGACGGGGTGACGTTATATCCCGGAAACTCTTCACCGCTGCATTGGAAGATGTTTTCAAGCTTCTGGACTGGAAAGGATACGGTATTAACATCAATGGCGAGTATATCACTCACCTTCGATTTGCCGACGATATAGTCCTTATGGCAGAATCGATGCAAGACCTAAGCACTATGCTCAATGACCTCAATAGTGTTTCCCAACGGATAGGTCTTAATATGAACATGGACAAAACAAAGATCATCTTTAATGTCCATGTCACACCTATGCCGGTAGTTGTTGGGAGCACTAAGCTCGAAGTTGTTGACGAGTATGTTTACCTGGGACAAATAGTCTGACTATGTAAGTCCAACTTCGACCGAGAGGTCAATCAACGGATTCAACTCGGTTGGGCAGCGTTCGGGAAATTACGGCACATCTTCTCGTCAGGTATACCTCAAAACTTGAAAACGAGACTGTACAACCATTGCGTATTGCCAGTGATGACTTATGGAACTGAGACGTGGTCCTTGACTGGTGGCCGGTTGAGGAAGCTCAAGGTTGCTCAGCGAGCTATGGAGAGGGCTATGCTCGGAGTTTCTCTGCGTAATGAACTTAGAAATGAGGATATCCGCAATAGAACCAGAGTGACCGACATAGCCCAACGGATTAGTAAGCTGAAGTGACAATGGGCCGGTCATATAGCTCGAAGAACGGACAACCGATGTGGGAAAAAGGGTTCTCGAGTGGCGGCCTCGTACGGGCGGATGAAGTGTAGGGCCTCTCCCCACTAGATGAATTGACGACCTGGTAAGATATGCTGGAAGTCGATGGATACAGGTGGCTCGGGACCGTGCTTTGTGGCATTCCTTGGGGGAAGCCTATGTTCAGCAGTGGACTTGTGAAGGGCTGTAATGATGATGATGTTAATATATACTACTGCGTAGTAGCGATGTAGAAATATGTACTACCCAATACCGTCCCGCGGGTGTCGCAAGAGGCGACAAGGCGAAACAAACCAGATGGGCAGCAGCCTTTCTGATAAGAAGCAATAAATAAAAGCTGCGGTTACCAACGCCGTTGCCAAGCGTGACAACTATGTCTGATATACCCATGAGGCAATTTATATGGGAGGTCTATGCTCAGGAGTGGCTTTGATAGGCTTTCTTAGTAAGAAAATATACTCGTAGGTACTGCCTCTACCGGTTTTTATCCGCGTTCACTCGATAATTACTAATAACTCGACGAGACATCCACCTATCGGATCCAGATTATGTGATTTTTTTTGCACTAAATATATACATATAATAATGAATATGACGCATGCTGCAAGGGGACCTTGCGAAAAGTAATTCCAACAAATACATAGCGTTTTCCTTTTAATTTCTTTGATTTTTATTTTCGAACTGTGTAGTGGACTTCTATTTTAATTTTTTAATCGCATCGGATCATTCAACTAACTTTTTTATATAAAATAAGGGTGACAAACGAGCACACAGTCCACCTGATGGTAAGTGTTTGCTGTGGCCCATAGACATCTACATCTACCTTCGTTTGCGAATTAAAATGCAGATGCGTTGTCACCCGTGAGGACTAAGATGGAATGCCTCGTTTCCAGTAGAAAGGGTCTCCGGTTCTCTACAGAAGAAAACGGCAGATTTATGGGGGATTTCCGTTAAAGTTATTTTATCTATAATAGATATAATAGCACCTTATCTAGCCACTATATTTAATACAAGCGTCGAATCTGGTGTGTTTCCTGATTTAATGAAACTTAGTAAAGTCATACCTTTATTTAAATCTGGTAGTACATTAGACCCCGCCAATTTTAGACCAATTTCTGTACTACCAACATTTAGTAAAATTTTTGAAAAAATAATTTTAGATCAAATGCTAAGTTTCTTTAATATTAATAAATTGCTACATAGAAATCAATTCGGTTTTACAAGGGGTCGCTCAACAACTGACGCTGGAGTTGAGCTTATTAAACATATTTTTTGTGCATGGGAGAATTCAGAGGGTGCTTTGGGTATATTTTGTGACCTTTCCAAGGCCTTCGACTGCGTTCACCATGAGACATTAATCAGGAAGCTACAGTACTATGGTGTCAAGAACACAGCGCTTAAACTTATAATTTCATATTTCACTAATAGATTGCAGAAAGTTATTATCAATGGTAAAAGTTCTTCCGGCTCACCTGTACTAATGGGTGTCCCTCAGGGCTCAATTCTCGGCCCATTCCTGTTTCTAGTGTATATTAATGACTTACCTTCTATTGTAGAGGATAATCATGATATAGTATTATTTGCTGATGATACTTCTTTGATTTTTAAACTTAAACGTCAATCATTTAAATGTGACGAAGTGAATAATGCAATATCAAAATTAGTGCATTGGTTTAACGTTAATAATTTACATTTAAACGGAAATGAAACTAAATGTATTAAATTTACAACAACGAATGTTAGAAATCTGAGTACCAATGTGTTATTAAATGGGGAAGAACTGAGCCCTGTTGAATCCACTGTTTTTCTTGGCATCACTCTCGACGCAAAGCTTCAGTGGGGCCCCCATATATCCAAACTAGCAAGCAGACTAAGTTCTGCAGCCTATGCTGTAAAAAAGATTAGAGGTCTCACTAGTGTCGAGACAGCTAGATTAGTTTATTTCAGTTATTTCCATAGCATAATGTCTTATGGGATTTTGCTATGGGGAAATGCGGCTGATTCAGAAACTATTTTTGTTTTACAGAAGAGGGCCATTAGAGCTATTTACAACCTAAAACTGAGAGAGTCTCTTAGAGATAAATTTAAAGAAATAAATATATTAACTTTGGCCTCTCAGTATATTTACGAAAATTTAATGTATGTTCACAAAAACAAAGGTAGTTTTAGTAAAAAAAGTGATGTGCATTCTGTAAACACTAGGAACAAACACAAGCTAGTGATACCAGTTTCTCGACTCCACAGAGTCAGTAATTCATTCTTGGGGCAATGTATACGCTATTACAACAAGGTCCCGGAAAGTGTACAGGCTCTCTCCATTAGCAAGTTTAAATGTTTTGTTAAGTTGAAACTGTATAAAAAGGGTTATTATAGTATAAATGAATACATGGTTGATAATAACCCCTGGGAATGAGGTGATTGCTTCCAAGCTGTTTCTAAAATAAATTTTGTACTTATATAGTTAGTACAATCATTATTGTAAAATTTGCTTTAAAAAAAAGTCCCGCTGGGTTTGTTGCTGGTTCTTCCCAGGACAGAAGTTTTTCTTTTCGAACCAGTGGTAAAGTAAAAAATGACTTTCAATAACAATTACACATGTGATCTATATTGAATAAAAAAATATTCTATTCTATTCTATTCTACACTCACTATACGAAACACAGCAGCGATAAACTGCTATTTTACGCTGGTATTCTGTGAGAGCAAGGTCCTTCCCCGGTCGAGCCGACGCATTCGTTCTACAACTATACCAGTAATACAGCTGCAGCATGGCTCTACCACGTCATAAACTAACTACTAGAAAATTCAGGAAAGAACGGATAGTTCCAGCAGAACTATAGTGAATTCTTCTTCAAAATAGACGTTGTTCAAAACAGACGCCTACCATATTGACTAGAGCATTGACAAATTGCGACTCGACGACAGCAGTTGCCCCTATTGTTGGTAAACTTTTTTTTAATAGGAGAGTGGGTAAACGAGCATACGACTCACCTAATGGTAAGTGACTACCGCCGCACATGAACAACTGCAACACCCGGGAAATTGCAGGTGCATTGCCGGCCTTTTTAAAAGGAGTAAGCTTTTTTCTTGAAGGTGTGAAAAGTTCTGGAATGTGCCGTTTGTCTGTAAGAACACGTAAGCAAAAGCTAGGTATAGGTATCAGGTATGAGTTTTAAAACTATTGAGGAAAAATATTAATGTTCCCAAGAAAATTAAAAATAAAATTATGGCAAATCATCTTAAAGCCAAGAAAGCCACTACTTCCAAAGTAAAGCGACCGCATCTGACTATCAATCAAACAGCATGACATTTTCTTTTGCAGGTGCATTTACAAGCAAGACTTATTACTGCAATGCGGAGACCTAAATATTAATATCTAAATGAATGCCAAACACAGAAACATTGAGTGACGCGCGCGAATATTCAAGGAACCAACTAAAACTTATAAAAATTTTAGAGCAGCTACTATATTTTGTATAATTTTAACGTTCCGTAAACATTTGGAGAGTTTTTAATGAAAGTCACTTTCCTTATGTCGAAGAAATTTCATTTCGATTATTTTATATTTCTCCTTGAAGCATAAAAATACTAAGTAGAGCATGCCTCCTCAGTTTAAAAAACGTACAGGTGTGAATTCCGCAATGTTTAGAAATGTCAAATGTATTGAAAATATTATTTGTGGAGGAGGCAGACTTCCTCACGGCTTTTGTTTTATATAAAACCAGTTACATCCAAAATAGTGTTGAATTAATGAAAGTCTCATCCAAAAGAACTGTATCCACGACTGATCGTTGCTGCTGGTTCTTTTCTCTAAGTATAGCCATTCTGCGAGAAAATGCAACCAGGGTTCTTCGCACGATACCGCGGTGAGTATGACCGTATTATAATTTAAGATTTTAGTTTTAGTTTTTCTTTATTATAGTTTTTTTTTATATATTTAACTTAAAGACAGTGTAATAAATCTACTACGATGTAAAAAAGATAAGAAGTCTCACTAGTGTCTAGACAGCTAGATTAGTTAATTGCAGTAATTTCCATAGCAGAATGTCTTAAGGGATTTTGCTATGAGGATATGAGGCTGATTTTAAAACTATTTTTGTTTTGCAAAAGAGGGCCATAAGAGATATTTACAACCTAAAACCGAGAGCATCTCTCAGATAAAAATAAAAAAATGTAACTTTGGCCTCTCAGTATATTTACGAAAATTTAATGTGTGTGTAATGCAAAAACAAAAGTAGTTTTAACAAAAAGTTATGTTCACTATATACACCAGGAACAAACACAAGCTAGTGGTACGAGCTTCTCGACTCCACAGTGTCATAGGCAATTCAATGGGACAATGTATACGAAATTACAACAAACTCCTAAAAAAAATACATTTCTCTCTATTACGTTGATTAAACAAAAACTGTATGAAATAAAATAGAATAAAATATTTTTATTTAATATTGATTACATGTGTAATTCTTATTGAAAGTCATTTTTTACTTTACCACTTGTTCGAAAAAAAAATGGTTACAAATTATTTACAAAATTTATTTTAGAAACAGCTTGTAAGCGACCAACCCATTCCCAGGTGTTATTATCAACCATGTATTCATTTATATTATAATAACCCTTTTTTACAGTTTTAGTTTAATAAAATATTTAAACTTGGTAAGATAGAGAACATGTATATTTTCTGGAACTTTAATAGCGTATACATTGCCCCAAGAATGAATTAGTGCTCTGTGGAGTCGAGAAACTGGTGTCAATAGCTTGTGTTTAATCCTAGTGTTTGCAGAATCACTTTTTTTTACTAAAACTACCTTTGTTTTTGTGAACATACATTAAATTTTCGTAAATATATTGAGAGGCCGAAGTTAATATATATTTCTTTTTTTTATTAATATATTTCTTTAATTTTTTCTATAAGAGACTCTCTCCGTTTTAGGTCGTAAATAGCTCTAATGACCCTCTTCTGTTATCTAAATTGTTTTTAAATCAGTCGCATTTGCCCATAGCAAAATCCCATAAGACATTATGTTATGGAAATAACTGAAATAAACTAATCTAAGCTGTCTCGACACTAGTGAGACCTCTAATCTTTTTTACAGCATAGGTTGCAGAACTTAGTCTGCTTGTTAGTTTGGATATATGGGGGCCCACTGAAGCTTTGTGTCGAGCGATGTCGAGAAAAACAGTGGATTCGACAGGTTCAGTTCTTCCCCATTTAAAAACACATTGGTATGCAGATTTTTAACATAGAGGTTGTAAATTTAATACATTTTATTTTATTTCCGTTTAAATGTAGATTATTATCGTTAAACCAATGCACTAATTTTGATACAGCATTATTCACTTCGTCACATTAAAATGATTGGCGTTTAAGTATAAAAATCAAGAAAGTATCATCAGCAAATAATACTATAGGTATCCTGATTATCCCCTACAAAGGAAGATAGTCATTAATATACACTAGAAATAGGAATGGGCCAAGAATTGAGCCCTGATGGACACCCATTAGTACAGGTGACCCGTAATAACTTTTACCATTGATAATAACTTGCATTCTACTACTTAAATATGAAATAGTAAGTATAAGCGCCGTGTTCTTGACTCCATAATTCTGTAGCTTCCACATTAATGTCTCATGGTGAACACAGTTGAAGGCCTATTAAGAAAAAGTTAATTATAATATTAATGAATACATGGTTATGATAACCCCTTAGAATGAAGTGGTCGCTTCCAAGCTTTTCTTAAATAAGCTTTATATGTAGTTTTGTACAAACTGTTTTTTTATTCTTTATTGTACACACTGTAAGTTGATAACAATTATTAAATATTCAAATTACATGTACAAGGCGCGCTTAACCCTAATAAGAGTTCTCTTCCACCAAACCTATTGGGAAAGAGAAATAGTTTTATATATGAAGCAAGTAGGTAGCAGCTTACACTACTTCATAGAAATTGGCTATAAGTTACAGTTAACAATTATTTCAATTCAATGTCAATTGTATAAAATAATAATAATAATATAAGTATAATTTATTTTCTTACTAGCTTTTTACCCGCGGCTTCGCTCGTGTGAGCATGAATTAGGAACATCATTCAAATCATCAAAAGCTGTTCCGTGCCAAATTTAGCAAAATTCAATTACTTTTAGAGTCCCGCTGTCTGTCTTAATGTCTGTCGAAAATATTTTATGAATTCTAAAAGACTATTAGACGTATGTTATTGGTGTTTGACATAGATATAATATGCTACAGGAACACTTGAATATATGTCTAGAAACACCTTCTATTCTTTATATAGCTCGTGTCCTCCGTGTAAATGTATATAAGAAAGGTAAATTTTCTTGGAATAAAATTTTATTATTACTATTTACATTTTACTGTTTACATTCATTGATAATTAAAATAAATTTAGTTTTAACAAAATAATGATGAATTTCATGATCTATCAATTTACGGTATAATGTTTATATGAGATATTTTATTCATATCATTGGTCCTATTTAATATTGATTGGTACCATAAAATAGGTGTACACAGTAGATATTTGTTTTACGTTCGAGTAGACTTCAAAATTTCATAAACGCAGTTCTATAATGATGTATAGTTACACATGGAAAAAAATTAATGTAACGGATTTTATCAAGTTTAATTTTAACTTTTTTACGTTGGGTTTTTTACGCATCTTAACTGAAAGTTCCATAAAAACCTTCGTGAAAGACCATATCGTTGATGTGAAGCACGGACGCTCCAGGAAGTCTAAAGTATGTCAACTTGTTATGTATCGTCCCAACCATTAGATAGATCATAACTGATAGACAACAAATCCTTACAATAAAACATCGATTCCCACCAATGAGGATTCGCGAGGCTATTGAAATTAAAAAAAAATCCTAATTTTAATAGGGAAGATGGCTGAGTGCTAAGGACTCCATACTTAATAAACTAATATTCAAACCCAAGCATACTACAAACCAAGCATTTATTCTCTCTATACCTATTCTTATTCTATTCTATTTTATTCTAACTATGACATCAGGTCGTCAAACACCTCAGTCCTTTCGTGACCATGGGTGCTGTAAAGTGCCCAAAACATCGGGAATTGTAAAGGTTAAAATTAAACACGATGAAATCCTTAAAATTAGTTATATTTCTTATAACTTTTATTCACAGTGAACGTGGGTAGCACTTCACTCATAAACGGGCGTAGAAAAATGTTCGCCTTGTGGCGGTGAAAGAGAATCCACCACCTCATATCGTCCCGTCGTAAGAGGCAACATAGGAAAACAAACAGGAGATGGGATGTGCAGCATCATCTTCCTGATAACAGATCAAAATAATAATAGCTGCGGTTGCCAACCCGCCTACCAAGTGTGGCAATTATAGCAAATAACCAGCTACTTGACAATTTATGAGGGAGGCCTATGTTCATTTCAGTGAAATTTTGATAGGCTGACGATAATGAGTTCTACTCATCTTTGCAACCCTTAATATTTACGATAGAGTAAAAACAAAAAAATTAACATACCCGAAAATATGAATGAAATAATTATTCTATACATTTACATTTATTGCCCCATGAAAAGTAAAAAAAGTAGCAGCTTACATACATGTCACTGCCCAGTAGTAACATGTATATAAGCTGCTACTTTTTTTCAGGGTTTTCACGCCGCAAAGAATTTTTGACCAAAAAAGTGTTCGCTGCGCTCATTCCAACGCGGGATGACCTCAACTGGGAAACTTCTCAGATATGCAGGTTTTCGTTCACCGCCGAGAAGGTGGTAAATTGACACTTCAGATTGCAACTAAAATGTATGCCAACATTTATAATAATGCTTATGTACCATAAAATTTAAGTTTTAATCAGTGTGATTACTTTGACAAGTAAAATAAAATAAACCTTTGTTTAAATCTTTCCGTAAGAGCCTGTTCATTTACATATGAGCTATGAAACCAGGACTGTCACAATTCTGTCTGAAAATATGAAAGTTTAGACAATTCATAAAAACTGAAACTAAACTTTTGCATAATTTTTGACCACATCTACCTAGTAATAAGATATCCACCGATTCCACGAACAAATTCTAACTATTTACATCGTATATTCAGTAGCATTCTATTATTTAATATTATCAGTGACTTACCATTTTTTAGTTCATTAAGAAGTAAGTAGATGGCGCTAGTATTAGATGAAACAATGAAAGTCAGAACTATACTATCTAGTCTTAGAATAATTTATTCTAAGTATCTAGTAATATCAGCGACAGAAGCGAAAACTAATATATTTATTATAATAATAAGGCATAAAGTGATGGCAATTCTGTTAAAGGTTCTGTTTCTGTTACAAAATACGCTATCAGCACCGCTAGAATTAATGATATCGTCATATGACTATATCATGAAATAGCAACGTTGAGTTTGGTTATTAATATCTTCAAACGATTTGTATTCAATTATTTAGTCAAGCTATATCATGACATGGTCAACAAACAGTGTTAAATATCATGAAATGACCACACCATTTCAAGAAATGATATGGGTACCTACTACGAGTACTTTATTATGATCGATTCTACGATCTGGACACTACATACCTATATATAAAAATCTCTTTAATAAAACTTTAATGATAATAAAAATTTTGCAATAATTGCAGCCAAACCAGTTTGGGTCATTTTACACATAGTTTAGTAATTCAAATATAAACCTTGTAAATTTTTATATTTTTGATAGACGTCACCTGACGTCACTATTATCTATTGTAATTATTACACTTTTAAAATAAAATAACAAAAATGCTGAAAAACTAAACGTTAAAATTTTCAAATAATTTTAAAAATCTAATTATTTAAACATATAAATGTAAGTTATTTATATTATTTAATTTATTAATAACTGAAAACAAAATATAATACTTTTTCCATTTGATGATAGATGGCGCTATTTTGATAACCAAATCGGTGTAGTTTCAAATTATTCTACCAAGGTTATAACTATATCTTTAATTTTATTTATAAATCTGGTATTTATTTGAAAAACATTTGTAATCCCGCCTATAACTAAGATATAATAGAAAATTAATATCTAAAGGAAGGAAAATACTTAACCTTCTTTTTTTTAAAAGTTCCTTAATCGGATAAAAAGTACCCTTTTTTTTGCGGATGGAAAATCATCTAATGACGCCTTTCGCTCTAGGTGGAGCGGAAGGGAGTGTCAGACTTTTACTGACTAAAAACCATCCGTGTTCCTTCAGTGCCCTTACGTTCCGGAGCCGCGGTATCTCTTTCGAACAGCCCGCAGCCCCGGCAGGCGTCGGCCCTTGCGGGCCCCTTCACGCTGCTGACAGCTCTTTGCGGCGCGCGTGGAACAAAACGCGCCGTCGACACGGCCTGTCGTCGTTAGACGGACGGACGGCGAGCTACCCATTGCTCGCCGTCCACAGGCCCGCGCCTACGGTGGCCGGGGGCCACGACGTAGCCCCCGACGCCCGGGGCGGCCGGGAAGGAAAGCTGCTGCTCTCTCCATAAAAAGTACCCTGTAAGTTACCCCAGGTTACTAACTACTTAAATACAAAATTTCATGTAAATCGGACCAGTAGTTTTTATGTGAATCTGGAATACACAGACAGACAGACAGACAGACAAAAATTCTAAAAACCACTAATTTGGCTTCAGAACCATTTATTTAGTCCCCTGGACTTGTTTTTTCAAAAATATCTTAGAATTACAGACACGACTTTTCTACAGATTTATTATATGTATAGATTTCTATTAATTTACGTACATATGTAAATAAAGATTACATATATATATATATATATATATATATATATATATATATATATATATATATATATACACATATAAATACATAAGATATATAATATTTATAATTCTAAGTTACTCTGTCTGCTCCGAAATATATCAAGAGAAGAGCTAGCACGTGTGTCATGTGGAAGTGAGTTCCATAGCTTGACCGCCCTTACAGTAAAGGATCCACCACATCGACTTGTGAAATGAGAAGGAGTTTTGAGAAGTAGCTGTTTAGTGGTCTGGTACTGAATTTCACGAGGTACAAGATACTCAAAACGCTCGCGGAGATATGGAGGTGCGAGAGGATTAAAGGGTAGAAAGTAGAGAAATGATAATACATGTAAATCTCAGCGTCTGCGGATAAGAAGCCATTTTAATTGAGCCCTGTACTCTGAAACATGATCAAACTTACGAAGACCGAAAATAAAACGTATGCACAAATTTTGAACACGTTCAAGTTTGTTCAACAGCTCCTCCGAAGCATCCAAAAAACTAACATCAGCGTAGTCAATGAGAGGAAGAAGATGTGCTTGGGCTAACGTTATCTTAGTTTTTAACAGTAAAAACATCTGGAGGCGCTTGAGAGATTGAAAAGAGTAGTTCACTTTTCTACTAATCATATTACTGTGAGCGACCCAAGACAAATTAAATCGGGCTAAAAATCTGTTATTGAGTTTTTCTGACAAGAAATTCTCAATAGTAGCCCGGAGTCAGGAAGTATGCGGTCTTGCGCCCAATCTCTCTTCGGTAGTTTATGTATACCTATAAATAATTTAAAATTAAAAATGTTGTACAGCCGACTTCAATATAAGTTATTTAAGAATAACTCAATAACCATTGGTCTGACCTTGATCAAATTCATATGGGACCACACGAAGAACTATCAGCTGTCATATAAAAAAAAGAATCATCCAAATCGGTTTCCCCAGCACAAAGTTATGAGGTAACACACATAAAAAAAAACATACACTCGAATTGAGTACAGTCTCCTTTTTGGAAGTCGGCAGATAAAATTGAAGTGTCCATCTATGCATATAAATATAATTGATGTGTCTGTCTGTAATATTGAGGTCATTTGCATGCTATCAAGACATAGCCCAGCTTTTTCGCCTTTTTACTTCATAAATAAGATTTCTAGTGGTCGTCAACTACAAATATTGTCTACTAAAAATTCTTCATACTTAGAGGATAGTATAAACAAATATTACCACGCAGTTATAAATTTATCAGTATTAATCTATCTAATATCAAAAATTATTCATCATCTCATTTTCTTAATTTTTTGACAAACTGTGGTCTCGTTAAAATTAGGCTTATTTTATATTAATACCTTTAGGCTTTGTGATTTGCATGAATATTAGTATAGATATAGTCGTGCAGTTATTTTGAAATAGGGTGACAAACGAGCACACAGTCCACCTGCTGGTAAGTGGTTGCTGTGACCCATAGACATCCACATCTCTCCTCCTTTGCGAACCAAAATGCAGCGTTGTTATCCGTGAGGACTAAGATGGAATGTTCTTTTTCCAGTAAAAAAAGGTCTCCGTTTCTATACACTCACCATACGAAACACAACAGTGTTCAGCTGCTATTTCACGCTGGTATTTTGTGAGAACGTGGTCCTTCCACGGTAGAGCCGACCCATTCGTGCTACAACTATACTATAAATATAGCTGCAGCTTGGCTCTACCTCGTTTTCTTCTAGTGGAAATTAATGGGGTTGTAATTAGATATTCGCAAAGTATAAAGTGCATAATGTCAGCCGTCAGGCTGTTATTTGTTTTGAGGTACCTAGTAAGAAGTACCTGATTTCGGCCACGTAATATATGTACCATAGGGTTTTCGTAAACTGGAAAAAATATCATTAATTAGGCCATATCTCATTTTCAGACTTTAGGCGACAGCGCTAAGAAGTTAAGATCTATTTCGACCCTCTATGAAAATTGGTTTTAGAAAAGAGAGTTTAGCAAAAGACGTACTTACTTATCTATCAGACATTTTTGTATATTAAGGGCAGCTTATATTTTAATAAGTTTTTGAGAAAGACAAAAAATACCAAAATAATTATAAAGTACACAAACGCCAAGTGACTGAGTGCTGTACTTTGTGGCAAGCTATGAAGGAAGCCATGTTCAGGTGTGGACTTGTGATGGACTGTAATGATAATGATGATTCCAAAACTTGAATGACTTGAAAACTTCGACATCCAGTATTTGCAAATTTTCTACCGACTTCAAAGAGTAGACGGTACTCAATTCGACTGTATGTTTTTTTTGTGTGTTACCTCATAACTTTTTTCTGGATGAACCGATTTCGATGATTGTTATTTTATTTAAAAGCTGGTGCTTCTCATGTCATCCCAAATAAAATTGATCAAGATCTGACTAACAGTTTTCGATTTATTCTTAATAATTTATAATGAAGTCGGTTGTACAAATGTTTTACTTTCAAATTATCATTAATATGTTAGTGAATGAATACGACTGTGATATAAAAATTTCAAAAACTTTAATATCGGCATAGTCCCAACACTACGATGATGAACCTTCATCATCATCATCATTATAGCCTTCACGTGTCCACTGCTGAACAAAGGCCTCCCCCAAAAATACCACAAAGCACGGTCCTGAGCCACCTGTATCCATCGGCTTCCTGCATGTCTTACCAGGTCGTCACTTCATCTAGTGGGGGGACGCCCTACACTTCGACCGCCGGTACGAAGCCGCCAATCGAGAACATTTTTTCCACATCGGTTGTCGGTTCTTCGAGCTATATGGCCGGCCCATTGCCATTTCAACTTACCAATCCGTTGGGTTATGTCGATCACTCTGGTTCTACTGCGGATTTCATTTCTGAGTTTATCACGTAGAGAAACTCCGAGCATAGCACTCTCCATAGCTCGCTGAGCGACCTTGAGCTTCCTCATCCGGCCAGCAGTGAAGGACCACGTCTCAGTTCCATAAGTCATCACTGGCAACACACACTGGTTGTACAATTTCGTTATAAGGTTTTGAGGTATGTCTGACGAGAAGATGTGTCGTAATTTCCCGAACGCTGCCCAGCCGAGTTGAATCCGTCGATTGACCTCTCGGTCGAAGTTGGACTTACCTAGTCGGTTTATTTATCCCAGGTAAACATACTCGTCAATAACTTCGAGCTTAGTGCTCCCAACAACTATCGGCATAGGTGTGACATGGACGTTATACATGATCTTTGTTTTGTCCATGTTCATCTTAAGACCTATCCGTTGGGAGGCACTATTGAGGTCATTAAACATAGTGCTTAGGTCCTACAGCGATGCTGAAATAAGGACTATAACGTCAGCATATCGAAGGTTAGTGATGTACTCGCCGTTGATGTTAATACCGTATTTTTTCCAGTCCAGAAGCTTGAAAACCTCTACCAGTGCAGCGGTGAAGACTTTCGGGGATATAACGTCACCCTGTTACACCTCTCTGCAGTTGGATAGGTTTCGTACTCTGGTTCTGTAGTCGGATAGCCATCGTAGCCCTACTGTACGAACACTTTAGCACTTTGATATACCGACAGTCAACTTGGCACCGCTGAAGTACAGTCCCTTTTTCACCACCGCCCAAATTTCGACGGAATCAAAGGCTTTCTCATAGTCCACATATGCAAGGCAAAGAGGCAGATGGTACTCTTCTGTCTTCCGTACAATTTGCCGAAGGGTGTGTATGTGGTCTATGGTACTAAAGCCTTTTCGAAAACCGGCTTGTTCAGGAGGCTGGAAGTCGTCGAGTCTGCATACGAGACGATTCGTAATAACTCTCGAAAACAGCATGTAGACGCGGCTCAGAAGGGAAATCGGTCTGTAGTTCTTCAAGAGAGCGTTATCGCCTTTAACAAGATCACCGCACTTCTGCTCCACGCCTCCGGATTAGTACCACCATGGAGAACGCAATTAAAGAGCTCCTGAAGGACTTCAAGTACCGGTTAGTAGTAGTCGCTGTAATTTCATCCTCACTCGGGGACTTGCCGTTTTTAAGGTGCTGGAGAGTCATTCTAATCTCGCTCTTAGTTCGTTACTCACACATGCGTGTGGCTCCAACGATGACGTGTACAGCTGTCTATAGAACCTCTCAATCTCACTCAAAATCTCAGGTGTTCCTGAAACGACACACTCGGCCTTCAGCTTCGACAGTTGACCTTTTCTGGCAGACAGATCTCTAGCAAAGACTTTGGAGCCCTGGTTCCGCTTGATCGCTTCTTCAATACGAACTGTATTAAAGTTGCGTAAGTCCCGTCGCATGCATTTGAAGATCTGTCTGTTCAGTTGCCCGTATGCTGTCAAATCTACTGAAGACTGTAGCTTCATTTCCCGTCTAACAGCCATGAGATTAAGAGTGTGATCGGAGAGTTTTTGTTTTCTTCTGCAGCGGGTCTTGTAAAACTTAACACCGACCGCATGGACAGTTTCCACAAGCTTGCCATTCATATCGTCTACTGCATTGGAATCTTCTAGCCACTGAAAATGGTTTTGTAGCACGAGCTGAAAAATTTCGGGACTTTGGATTAGATCACGAGAGGACGGAGCGTTGACTTCATTAGATGACACCTCTTCAACTTGACGTTTAGGTTCAGTGTATCTCTCACCATTCGGTAATCGCTGCCGGTTTTCACTCTCGCGATCACTGAGATATCACTGAACAGTTGTCGTCTGGTCGTCATAATTCAATCTCATTTTTTGTCGAACCGTCCAGGCTCGACCAGATGCACTTCCTGTGGGGCCGCTTCTGGAAGAAAGGGTTCATCATAAAGAGTCATTCTTTCTCCATGGAGTCGGTTAGCTGCTGATCCCTTGGGTTCCATTGCCCTATTCCAAATATCCCTACCTTCAGCTCACCGTTATCTCTTGTGCCTAGTTTTGCGTTAAAGTCTCCCATTAACACCTTATAGTGGTTTTTGGAGGAACGCATGGCTCTAGATATATCCTCATACATTTCCTCCACCTTCATATCTGGATATGCCAAGGTTGATGCGTAAACCTGTATGACCTTCAGCGAATATCGTTTGGTGATTCTGAGTATAAGGTACACAACCCTCGTAGACACACTCCCAATCTTTACAACGTTGTTAATCAGAAACTTGTGGACGATAAATCCAACACCTCCTTGGGCCAGATGGTCGCCCCCCGGTGACAGAACAAGAAGATTCGAGGAGTACTATATCCTCCCCCTCTCTTCGCACCACAGATTATCCTATAATATTCCAACGCAACTTTTCCATCTCTTCTTGCAGCTCCAGGATCTTCTCGTCAGTCCTCAGGGCGCGTGTATTTTATGTTGTCAGGTCGAATCGTTTTAGGTGGTCACCGAACCTCCACCGGAGATTCTTAGCACCTTTTGCCCCGCCGTTACCATGGTCGCCACCGTAGCTAGGAATAGCGGGGCTGCCGGGGACTGGGGGCCGTCTCTTCACAACTTTAATCATGGGGAGTATATTGCCATAGTTGCCACGCTTGGTGAGCTGGTTGGAAACCGCAGTTTTTTATTATTGCTTTGCTGTTATCAGAAAGATGCTGATGCCCATCTTCTGCCTTAGTTTCCCTCTGTCGCCTCTTACGACACCCACGAAAAGATATGTGGTAGCGGACATACTTACCTGCCACTACACGGGATAAATGTCGGTTACAGATGAACCTTAGAATAACGAAATAAGTTTGAATATTACTTGTAATAAAAGCATTTTGACATTTTGTCCATGTTTAGTCAAGTTCCTGTCCAAAAAAGAAAAAAATTACACGTGCCTTTAGTAGGAAACACCTCCATTCAGAATATTTTTCTTTTACTTTCACTTTTACAGTCCATTATTGCACAGAACGGCATATTTTCGCATATATAACTTAAGCAGTGACTCGTCCGCTCGCAACAATTTGAGCCTGCGACTGACAGTCAATTAAGCTCTACTGTCACTAGTGAGGACTAATAATTTTCTACTCACCAGATGTCGCTAGTTGATACTGAAGTAAAGTTTTCTTGTTATACAATATCATTTAATTGAGTAGTTACTTTTTAATAAAAGTTAATCATTTTCTAGAGTATTATATTAATACGCAAAACAATGCCCCAGTGGTTTGCTCCTCAATTTTTTGCACATTTTTAACCTTTTTTTAATTTTTCTACTTTTATGACTATCTGTGGTTTGGTTTACTTATTTGTAATCTTATTATTACAAAATATAGCTTATAGTACAGAAAGAAACATTGACTTTTACATTTTCCGAACAAGTTAACTTCCCCGCTACGAAATCTATTAAATATTATACCTCACTTTTAAGTGGCGCCGCCCTGGTGGGCGAAAGAGCCGTGGATGCCCTCATTGTGACAAACCTGCCTCACCCACTTTGAGCTTCCTCTTGTTTTTTATGTTCCGTGTCCCGATTGAGACGAAAAATGGCTTAAAGAACAAGTATCCAAGCCAAAAATCTTTTTAAAAAACAACCAAAACGAAACGAAACGTACAGTCGTACAGTCAAATTCTAATATTATCTGTTGTTTAAAAACTAAAAACTTCGTTTTGAGTTTTTGAGTTTTCATGTCTTTACCCGCTGTAATTACTGTTAAAATTTATACAATATTCCCATTTTGTAACAAGTAATATGTTCCATAAGTGATTCATTTATTGCAAGGAATTGCTCTATAAAATTTTGTTTAATCAAAGTGGTAAGTTTGGCGTTTTCTTTGTAACTTGTCTTGACAGCACAGGTGCTGGTCTTGCTTTTAATAATTTTAAAACTATTAATTTTGATGATACGATGACGTATACTTTGTAATATTTGAACATTCATAATTTTCACCAGAATGTTTCACCGTGTCGATTTCTATATTTATTTGATTTCCCTACATTGATTTTTTATTTCAGGTTATCGATATCGACCTGTCAAGGAGACATTTTTCATCAAACTGTCTCTGCAAATTTGCAAAATAGGAGACGAAAATCCTTTTAAGTTCTCTAATTTCATATCAAATCTGCCACCAATTGTAAGTATGTTTACTTTATTGATCGAAAACTACGAATAGTAAATGCCAACATTTTATATTAGTTGATTAAACATTTTTTTCTTGAGTATCGGTTTTCTTGACCACCACATACGTCTTTTCTAGTTCTAGCGTGGGAGTAAATGTTTAGAACTAGAATATGGTTGTAACCTAACCTATATTTATCTGTATTTG
Source organism: Parnassius glacialis (assembly GCA_033319125.1). NCBI lineage: Eukaryota > Metazoa > Arthropoda > Insecta > Lepidoptera > Papilionidae > Parnassius > Parnassius glacialis. The sequence goes on along the minus strand of JAVANC010000009.1, from coordinate 40,556,913 downwards.
ATTTGCTGCATGTCAATGCTCTCTATGTTTATTTGAGTCATAAATTTGTTATTCCTAGATTTTGTTTAATTTGTTTAATCTTTTAAATAAATATATGTGTTTAAATACAAAATTTATTTGTTTTTACTATACTGGGATACTTGTAAAGTCTTGATGGTTGTATTTTAAGTGCTATATCTGAATGTAACATTTACAGATAAATATCATAAACATTACGAATTAATTACATCCCTATTTCCATTTAACAGGATTCCAGTCTTGTTAACAAAAGTCTGCACATATAATGCAATATTAGATGTTAGTCCAATTTAGTAGTTCAACTGTAGTCCCAAATCTTAGAAATTATATGTATTCTCAATCTCCATAACTAAAATGTTAAAACTATGGTAATTCAAAATGTTACAATTAAACATGATAACTGAAATTTCATTTAAAGCACAAAAACAATAACCCCCATTTGTTACTAGGGTGGTAGAGCGATGCCTCGTTGTAGCAAACGCACGCGCAGCAGCGCACCCACTAGCGACGTACTGCCCGGAGCCACAACCATTGATGACCACCATCACCATAAACGGTCTAGAAACAGCAGGTAACTGGTGTAAAATTTTGATACACAGCACCAGCAAACTGGTATAGTTCCAATAATAATTAAGAGAAATATAAATGAAAGAAGTTACTTTTAGACTTGCAACAAATATTCGGCTATTATTTGGTATTCGGCCAAATACTGAATATCTAGATGCTATTCGGCTGAAGTAAGAAGTTTTGTTGTAGTCAGATAATTGGTAAAAAGAAAATATTGATTTAATTTATATCATAATATATTTATCTTCCAATAATTAAAGTAGTCATAGGTATATCAATCAAAAAAACTATGAAATAAATGTAAATGCAATTGAGTTATCATAATTAAAATGTAGAAGTGAAAAATTATGGTGTAGAAAAACTACATAATGTTTCTGCATTTTTAGACAGTAGTTTTGTTCTCGTAAACAATCCCAGTTTTAGAGAAAAGATGCTCCACCAGTATATTCTAAGCCTTTGCTCTGAATAAATATTACTTTCTTCCCGGCCGAATACTTTTGCTTAATGTATTGGTTTTGCTTAATATGGCCAGGAAGCCTGCAGAATATTCAGTGTGTGGCCAAATATAGTTTTGGTTGCAAGTTTAGTTGTTTTCAATACTATACTATTACTGTTACCACTACAGCCTTCCATATCCTATATACAGCAATCCACTGCTGAATATAGGTCTACCCCATAGGTTGCCTCATACTATTTGCCTTAGTTGCAACTCTTGGTATGCAGGTTGGTAACTACAGTTTCTTAACTTTTAGTTGTTATTAGGAAGATGCTGCTGCCCATCTCCTGGTTTGTTTCTACATAGTCAATAGTATGTAAATTTTTATTCTTACTAAGTTTTCTATAATATCTTAAAAATTTAAAATGAAATGAACAATGAATTGTTTATATACAGTTAATATACTTTAATCCTATATAGATATACTGAACAACACTTATATAAGTTAATATTTTTATATTGAATCTATCACTGCAGTGTATTCGTGGAGTAAGAAAATTCACTACCCCATATCATTCCATAGACGTTGTAAGAAACAACAGAGGGAAACTAAAACAGGAAATCGGCTGCAACTTACTACTCTTTCTACTAACTTCTTCTTCTTTAAACTACTCTTTCTGATAACATCTCTAACGTTTCTACTCTATTTTGTTCTATTGCTTTCTTGCAGTTCAAGACGACATTCCAAAACAGAGGATACTAGTTTCAGTGTAAAGAAATGTTTAGCGTGGTTTAAGGAATACACAACAGTGTCAGAACCAGATGTATTAGGTACGTAATAAGTATTTCATAGTTCTAACCCATATTGCTTTAAATTTTTTTGTGATATTGATTGCCTTATTGGTGTAGTGGTCATAAACGCAATTGCTAATCATGAAGGATTTAAATCTGGGTCAGGACATAAATTAGTTATTGGGTTTTTCTGTCAAAAAATTGTTGGTAGACACCAAGAGTCAGGAAATAGGTGTTATTTCACACCAGTGCCTCAGAAAGAAACATTAAGCCATTCTATCAGACTATACTAGCGGTTTCAGACTAGTGTATTTTTTTGCGCGTATACGGTCGTTTCAGCATACGCGCTTCTAAAAACCATACTCGCGTAAACGGGCATATTTCGGCGTGTACGCTCGCACCGGTGGTGGCGTGTCAGTATCAACATGGATTCTGACTGAGAGATAAGAGTGAAACTGTGCATTGAGAATGGCCAATGTGACTGAAATTCCATCCGGAGTTGTGTCATTACTTATGTTACTACTGTTTGCCATTGTTATCATGCTTGGAAAACTGGTCGACAATTGTAGTTCCTTATTATTTTTGTTCTTTTATATGCTCTTTATTATGTTCAGGAGAATGCTAATGCCCATCCCTCTCTAAAATGAGTGATAAAACATGTAGAAAGTCGATGAAGGATACAGGTGGCTCAGGATCATGTATTAGATGGCTCCGTGGTGCAGTGGCTTAGCAATGAGTTGCTGCACTGGGTGGGGGTTGCGGCTCTGGATGTTTGTCCTTGTGCAATTTATGTTTGTAAACTGCCTCCACGACACAGAAGAAAATCCTAGTGTGGGGGTAACATTTTTTTTTTAAAAGAAAAGAAACAAGAAATTGTGGCATTTCTTGGGGTAAGCCTGTGTTCAGCAGTGGACTTGTGGAGGGTTGTAATGATGATGGTGAAAAATAATTGGCAAAATTTTTGTCAATATCTTGAGAATTTAAGTATGTGAAGGGTTGTAATGATGATGATGAAAAAGAATTGGCAAAATTTTTGTCAATATCTTGAGAAATGAAGTATGTTTATCTCATATGGGTTGCCATAGCATTATAACGATGATGGTTTCGTTAAAATATATCTACAGATAAATTTTTACTGTCACCCAGGTCCTGAAGGCATGGAAAAGTTCTGTGCGGATATAGGAGTTGACCCAGAAAATGTTGTAATGCTGGTCATTGCATACAAAATGGGTGCCAAACAAATGGGTTATTTCACACAAGAGGAATGGTTAAAAGGTAAATCATTTGATGATAATTATAACAAGAGTTGAGTTGCTCTATCTTCAAATATTTTTGGTATTGCATATTTATTATGCAACAAAGAATTTTCAATTTAACAGTTATAAATTTTTCAGGTTTAACAGAACTCCAGTGTGACAGTGTACAAAAGTTACAAAACAAATTAGAATACCTACGCAGTCTTCTGAATGACCCCTGTATATTTAAGGCTATTTATAGATATTCATATGATTTTGCAAGGGTAAGTGTTTATATGGTATTTATAGGATTAAATATTTCTGTTCGTTTCCACATGTGTTCCAGTTATTCTAAATCAAATTTCGTCAAGACCTATACACAAATTGGGTTGTTGACTTCATTACTGATTGTGATCCATTTCTAAAATTATTTATGCAGTAAAGGTAATAATACATAACATTGACTCCCTCAGTCTCCCCATAATCATGGCTCCTCTTAAGGGATGTGTCTAGTTTATGCATTTCCTTATGGCTGCAGCACGAACGGTTCGCATTGACTAGGGGAGGACAATCCTTGCATGGAATATTAATGTGAACCTAGCATAATGCTACTATGTTTGTGACGAGAACTGGAGACCTTTTTTACTATGTAACACGGCATTCCATTTTAGTCCTCAAAAGTGATGCTAATTAATGATAGATGTATGTGTCTATCATCACATTCACATAATAACACATATAGCCCAACCTGTGAAGTATTCATTGTTGACTCTTAACTGCCCCATTGCGCTAGTACTCATAATGTGGCTGCTGATCACAATTGAGAGGGTTGGGTTGAAATAATTATTTATTGAGGTGATGATATATTTGTGGCATTTTTTGTCACTTATTGTCTTGTTATTGTAAGGGTATATAAAATGATGAGAGGAATTTTATGTACCTAGTTGACTGTTGAGACAAGGCTCAGCTATCTTCCCCTCTAGTATGCAGTAGAGCATGGTTTTGGTGAAGGATGTTGTGTATAAAGTTGAGTCTAATGATGTTGATGGAAGAGGCAGTTAAGGGTAGTAATGTCCATAGGAAGTTGTGTCGGTCGTAGGATAGCTCGTGCATAGTTGAGGGTGTTGATGTTGGTGGGGAGATGCCACGTACGCACCTGAGAATGTTTGAGACCCCACATCGTCAGCTGCGTACGCGGGGGGGATAGTGCATGCACAGGTACGAGTGGTGATGTTCAATATGATACTGTGCTGCTGTCATACTGTATGTATGGAGTTATGTAGTTGTGGGTGTTACCAGCGGACGCTGCGGTCGCGGGCGCTATTGGGCGTGCTGCTGCCGCGATGTATGTAGTTGTGTAGTTGTGGGTGCTGGTGCTGAGTGTGAGACGGTGCGTGTGGTGCGCAGGACAGCGGGCAGCGGTCGCTGGACGCCGCGGCGGCGCGAGCGCTATTGGGCGTGCTGCTGCCGCGATGTATGTAGTTGTGTAGTTGTGGGTGCTGGTGCTGAGTGTGAGACGGTGCGTGTGGTGCGCAGGACAGCGGGCAGCGGTCGCTGGACGCCGCGGCGGCGCGAGCGCTATTGGGCGTGCTGCTGCCGCGATGTATGTAGTTGTGTAGTTGTGGGTGCTGGTGCTGAGTGTGAGACGGTGCGTGTGGTGCGCAGGACAGCGGGCAGCGGTCGCTGGACGCCGCGGCGGCGCGAGCGCTATTGGGCGTGCTGCTGCCGCGATGTATGTAGTTGTGTAGTTGTGGGTGCTGGTGCTGAGTGTGAGACGGTGCGTGTGGTGCGCAGGACAGCGGGCAGCGGTCGCTGGACGCCGCGGCGGCGCGAGCGCTATTGGGCGTGCTGCTGCCGCGATGTATGTAGTTGTGTAGTTGTGGGTGCTGGTGCTGAGTGTGAGACGGTGCGTGTGGTGCGCAGGACAGCGGGCAGCGGTCGCTGGACGCCGCGGCGGCGCGAGCGCTATTGGGCGTGCTGCTGCCGCGATGTATGTAGTTGTGTAGTTGTGGGTGCTGGTGCTGAGTGTGAGACGGTGCGTGTGGTGCGCAGGACAGCGGGCAGCGGTCGCTGGACGCCGCGGCGGCGCGAGCGCTATTGGGCGTGCTGCTGCCGCGATGTATGTAGTTGTGTAGTTGTGGGTGCTGGTGCTGAGTGTGAGACGGTGCGTGTGGTGCGCAGGACAGCGGGCAGCGGTCGCTGGACGCCGCGGCGGCGCGAGCGCTATTGGGCGTGCTGCTGCCGCGATGTATGTAGTTGTGTAGTTGTGGGTGCTGGTGCTGAGTGTGAGACGGTGCGTGTGGTGCGCAGGACAGCGGGCAGCGGTCGCTGGACGCCGCGGCGGCGCGAGCGCTATTGGGCGTGCTGCTGCCGCGATGTATGTAGTTGTGTAGTTGTGGGTGCTGGTGCTGAGTGTGAGACGGTGCGTGTGGTGCGCAGGACAGCGGGCAGCGGTCGCTGGACGCCGCGGCGGCGCGAGCGCTATTGGGCGTGCTGCTGCCGCGATGTATGTAGTTGTGTAGTTGTGGGTGCTGGTGCTGAGTGTGAGACGGTGCGTGTGGTGCGCAGGACAGCGGGCAGCGGTCGCTGGACGCCGCGGCGGCGCGAGCGCTATTGGGCGTGCTGCTGCCGCGATGTATGTAGTTGTGTAGTTGTGGGTGCTGGTGCTGAGTGTGAGACGGTGCGTGTGGTGCGCAGGACAGCGGGCAGCGGTCGCTGGACGCCGCGGCGGCGCGAGCGCTATTGGGCGTGCTGCTGCCGCGATGTATGTAGTTGTGTAGTTGTGGGTGCTGGTGCTGAGTGTGAGACGGTGCGTGTGGTGCGCAGGACAGCGGGCAGCGGTCGCTGGACGCCGCGGCGGCGCGAGCGCTATTGGGCGTGCTGCTGCCGCGATGTATGTAGTTGTGTAGTTGTGGGTGCTGGTGCTGAGTGTGAGACGGTGCGTGTGGTGCGCAGGACAGCGGGCAGCGGTCGCTGGACGCCGCGGCGGCGCGAGCGCTATTGGGCGTGCTGCTGCCGCGATGTATGTAGTTGTGTAGTTGTGGGTGCTGGTGCTGAGTGTGAGACGGTGCGTGTGGTGCGCAGGACAGCGGGCAGCGGTCGCTGGACGCCGCGGCGGCGCGAGCGCTATTGGGCGTGCTGCTGCCGCGCTGGCCGCTGCGCGCGCCGCTGTCCACGTTCCTGCAGCGCGAGCGACGCTACCGTGTCGTCAACCGCGACCAATGGTGCAACATCCTCGAGTTCAGCCGCACCGTCGACCATCATCTCGCCGCGTACGACGCGGACGGCGCATGTCAGTATACTATATACTCCTTATCTACTACTTGATACATTGACACCCTGATAAGAGATACATGTAGCTCAGGACCACGACCAGGGACTTTGATTTATTACCTCGCCCACCAACTGTACTTAATTTTTTTTTATCTTTACAAAACGTCACACTCACCCAAAAGAACATTCTAATGTTCTTTTGTATTGTGAACAGCTTACATACATAAATTTCACAAAGACAAAGATCTAGACCCAGAACAATTATTTGTAGTCCATACAAACACTTGTTCCGTGCAGGATTCGAACCCGCGGCCCTTAGCGCATAAACTCTTTTTATTACTATTTAAATTTGGTATTGTATTTAACCCCACCAATTTCAGACCTATTTCTGTATTGCCAACAATTAGTATAATTATTTAAAAAATTATTCTTGATCAAATGTTAAATTTCTTAGTGTAAATAATTTACTTCTAAAAATCTATTCGGTTTTACAAGGGGTGACTCGATAACTGATGCTGGTGTTGAGCTAATTAAACATATCTTCAATTCATGGGAGAATTCACAGGATGCTTTAGGTAAATTCTGTGATCTATCTAAAGCCTTCGATTTTGTTCACCGTGAGACATTAATCAGGAAACTACAATACTGTGGTGTAAGAAGTAATGCTCTTAAATTTGTTATTTCATATTTAAGTAACAGAACGTAAAAAGTTGTTAGTATCTGTTGACTTCTTCCGAGTCGATACTACAAATGGGGGTGCCTCAGGGCTCGATCATCGGCCCTTTTCTGTTTCTTATCTACATATATTAATGCTAATGATACTACTTCATTCATTTTCAAACTAAAGCGATAATTACTGAAATATGACGAAGTAAATAATGCTTTATTTAAATTAGTAAATTGATTTAACATTCATAATTTGCACATACTAAATGTATGAAATTCATAACTCCAAATATCAAAGATCAAAATGCTTTTTAGCTTTAGTTCATAACGGGTTATTTTCCGCAACTCCACGCCTAAGCACATATTTTGCGTCAAAAATCATCATCAAAATGCGTATGTAATTTAAATGGGGAAGAGTTGAGTCTTGTCGATACCACTATTTTTTTAGAATTACATTAGATGCGAAGCTTCAATGGAGCCCTCATATCATATCAAAACTAGCGAGCAGACTTAATTCTGCAATTTATGCTGTAAACAAAATTAGAAATCTTACCAGTGCTGAAACAGCTAGACTGGCATTTTGCTATGGGGGCACGCGATTGACATTGAAATTATATTTGTTTTACTGAAGAGGCACATAAGAGCAATATATGACTTAAAACCTAAAGTCTTTATGACAATTATCCTTAGAAATTAATATATTACGAGGGCGACACTGAAAGTTCTTAGAAAATCAAAAACTGAACAAACTAGCAATTACTTTTTATATCTTTTCAAAATAGTGTCCATTTACATCAATACACCGCTGCACCTGATGGAACCACTGATAAAAGCACTTTGCCCACTCGTCCTTAGGGGGGGGGGGGGTCTCTTCTACGGCATTTTGAAACGCAGCCACTGCTTCCTCGGCGTCCTTTAAACGTTTTCGAAGTTTACTTAATTATTTTCGGAAATAAATAAAAATCACGAGGCCGGGACTCTCTTGAAATCTGAAATTTGGACAGTAGCTACCTTTTATAACGTAGGCATTCACTAAGAAAGGATTTTGGAGAATTTAATCCCTGAAGGAATAGAGTGTTAAACTTTGCTTGAAACTTTTTATTTTATGTGGCGATTTACTCAAAAGTTATTAAAGGTACTCTGTAAATAAAATAAATTGATTCGGTTTTAGCGATTTTTCAAAACAACCCTTTACGGAGTGAGGGTAGAAGTGTTCAAATTTATGTGAGGAAAAATTACTTAATGGTTTCTTTGATTTGAAAATATTATTAAATTCACCTACCATTTTTAATTTCTTTAAATTCTACATTCAAGGGGGCTTGGATTTTGGCAGCTTGATGGATAAACCTCCTATAAAAATTTATCATACCCAAAATTCTCCTAAGCTATTTGGCCATTTTAGGGACAAGGTACTCCTTTATAGCCTGAATCTTCTCATCCAGAGGTTTCGTTCGATGTTGTGAGATGTAGTAGCCTAGAAATGTTACGTTTTTTACCAAAAACTCATTTAGCGGTGTTGACGAGCAACACCATAATCGTTCATACTCGTGAATAAGATACAAAGACGCCCTTTATGCTCCAACTCAAAAATATGAGGAAATCGCCAAGGTATGATTAACAAAAATCAAGACCACTGGTCATCTCATCAACGAACCTCTGGAACGTTTGGCCATTGCATTGCGCAACCCGAACGTCATATATGGGTACTCGGAAAAATGGGAAAGGTGTTGACATTTGGGAATTTCCACTTCAAAATTTGGTATCTAGATAAACGCCTTGACCAGGTCTATGGTTAAGAAAATTTTGCAACCATATAATCTGGCACTGTCCGGACGTTGAGTATGCGATAATCACCGCATAGTCTCCTATCATTGTCGTTTTTGGGAGCGAGATGTAGGGGTGGAGCTCTCGGAAGGACGGGCAGTTCCATTTGCCAACGTTGCCTTGAACTCAAGCTTGGCAATTTTCAGCTTGTCCGGGGTGAGTCTGCGTAGTTTACACGATACTGGAGGGCCTGGCGTACTACGGATGTGATGTACTGTTTGATACTTGGGTGTACGAAGAACGCCTGCCGGTCGTGTCAGTTCTGGAAATCATTTTTTGAAATTTAGAATCACCAGTCACGACCTTTACAATAGATATACGAAGGAAGCTACAGCTGATAATTTAGTGATGGCATCAATTAAAATCGTTTTACGTATATCAACAAAAAAAGTCAAATAGGACAAAATATCTACGGCTAGTAAAACGCTACACAAAGTCTCTACGGAGGCCTAAATTTAGGTTGAGCTTGATGCACCTCTTCGCTTTGCTGCCATATTTGTGATGGTATTAGTAAATGGGGAACTTCCTGTAATTAGACTGGGACTGTCTCGATGGTGTACGGTTTCGCCCACATGACTTCTGTCGTTAAGGGGGACGAGAGCGGTCGTTAAGGCTCGCAGTGAATGCACTAACTTGTTTAGTCAGCTCCGTGATCTGCCGTGCTATAATGTCCAACGTTGAGTCCACTCTGGAGCTGGATGTCGCTGCAACCAAGGGAGAGGAGAATGAGATATCGTGGACCCTGTCTGCCAGGTCTGCGAGTTCGCTGAGAGACAGGCTCATCTGGGATGCGATGATGGTCTGCAGGTTACTTGGAAGGCGGCTCGTCCAAAGTGATCTCAAAAAATCATCTGGTATCGTAGGGTATCGTAGTGATGCTGGAACTTGAAATTCCTCAGACTGTAGAAGCTTTTTTACTTTTTTCTCTTTAGATATAGAGAGACGCTTGATTAGCTCACTTTTAAGCTTCTCGTATTTCCCAGTAACCGGAGGTGAAGTAATAATGTCGTAATGAAATTTCGTCAAGTCATCCGTGAGTCTCGATACACCTGCTAAACTGACCTTCAATTTGTGAAACTCGTTTTTTCAGGCCAAAACCGTGGTATTCTCAAGCCAATACGAAATATACCAAGCGAATTATTGTTTGAGTCAATGGACACACACTCGTCTTTTCGTTGATCGCGCCCTTTTCTGCGAATGCGTTGTGTCAATTCTCATCTTTTTTTAAGTGTCGTTATTTGGGGTCGCCAGTTATGGAGCGTATATGTTGTTGCGGCGCCATGGTACCTGATGGCAGGCCTGTCTTAGTCTACGCTTTTTTCTGTTCTGTGAGTTTGTCACACATGTGCTCGATCTGACGCGTGCCTTACGTTAACAAAAAAGTATAATTCTCTTATAAGTATTTAGTCGCTTTTGATATTTATTTTTGAGTTTTTATTCAAGTATTGTCACTCAAAAAGCCAAACGGTACTGCATACCATTCGGGTGCTTCAATAACAGTAGGAATGTTGACTTTTCATTCTTTACTGATCCGCAGGATATCGAAAAGTAAGGTATTTTTATTTATAGGTAGATCTAAATAATTAGGTACCTAGTTACTGACGCCATGTTACAGATTTATTGTTTGAATAGCGACTCGACCACAACTACGCAATTTTCAATGACAAAAAATCGTTCAGTGTAAGTAGACCGTACTAGTGACTGCCTACTAATGCAAGATCAGCATAATATACTAGTTATTAGTTAAACACTTCAGCAATAAAAGAAAGAGATTAAAAATAGCAGCACTTCTCATTGTGCCACTCTTTAATTAATAAAGCCGTCGTATGTCGCATGTTTGTAAATAGCAGAAATGTGAAACATAAAATGGTAAATAGGTAAATTATCTAAGTTTCAAAGACGTTCTCGTAGTTACAATCTTAATTTTTCTCGATATTGCATATTAACCTTCCTCACAGTGAACAATAGTTTATATTTAGACCTTATTTACATAATTTATATTTAGATTACTACCAACTAATATCAAAGGCGCGTAATAGGCTAAGTGATACAGACCCTCGCAAGCGGACGTAAGGTGCATTTTGATTTAATGCACGCGCCGCAACAGTCGGTAGGCTATTTAAACGATGGTCGCATCCGAGGTGTGCAAAGTATTATGAACAGTAGCGACGTTGTGACTGGGTTTAAACTTGCAAGTTTGCTATCACAGAGTGATTCTTATGTACTTTTACTATTATCTATTCTGTGCTGATGGTGGTGTCTGTTGCTGAAATAATCAGCCAAGTCACTTACAGTTTTATATTTAACACCACAGAAATCTCACATAGATAAGTAGAAAGCAATAGATGCACCGTGTGTCACGGATAGATAGATGAAATTAGAAAGTACAGTCTAGAAGCACAAGTGTATAATATAGGCAACTAACACTATTATAATATTCTACGTTATTCGCAAATCATAATGGCGCAAGCGGCACAGATTCGGCGTACTTTATTGTTATTTCTTTTAACCTTCATTTTTAGAATAGGAATTAATTTATAGTATTTTGTCTGAAATTCTAATCTAATCTTACAATTTCTTGCGGAACCACAAATTTAAACAAGTATCCATCATAATTTTCTAGTGCCTTACGAGTAATGTGTTACATAGTAATTTTCGTAGTTTAGTGCTAATCACATTAGAACTTGTTTTGTAGGGTGGCAACACCTTATAACAAGATCTGTCACATGTCGGAGTTTTGGCGGGATCTTGATCAGCGGCGGTTTGATGCTCCTGTTTTATAGTTTAAATAATAGTTTGAAGTGGATTTTGATATGTAAAAGTGGTGCTATTTTATGTATTAACTGGCTACGCATGTGAACTATTAGTGGAAACGGTGAAACAAGTGCTCTGATGGTGATGGATTCTCAATATAAGCTGTTTGCATAGGCGCCTTTAGATACCATCACCAACTGTCAGCTGTCTGCTGGCTCAAGTTGCCGTCAAAATCTCCCAAGGGATGCACAATGTGACGCATCAACATATTGTGAAGTAGTGAACTATGAAGGATAATTATAAATTTGGAGAAATTATAATTAACCGAATAAAAATTCTCAAGACTTGACCTAAAAGTCTAGATACCAGGCCATAAACTCCAAAAAAAAATCTGTCACATGTCAATTTAATGTCAGCCATTTTAGTCTAGCTACAAAAGTGAGGGTATTTGCAGTGTCACTTTTGTTCTTCGAAAATATGGGATATTAAACAGAATTTTCATGCTATATGTTTATCTCATTGTATTGAGCATAGATACTAAATAAATACCTGTTGAAGTCGTATTTTATGGATTTATTTCTAAAATTTCTTTGAATTTCAAGCTACTTTAATCATATAAACTATGGAGTGTAGGGTACAAAGAGAACCATCTTATAAGGGGCGAAAGTTGAAAAAGTGTCCTACTATTTACTGAATAGAGGTTCCAAAACCTACCACAATAGCGCTGGCGTCTGAAAAACTACGATAGGAAGATAGCTGTTGTGAACGGAGTGAAGTCAGCTGAATTCAAATATTTAAAAAAATTCATGACTAGAGTAGTTAGTAAAATGCCAGTATACAAAATCTCAACTATTTACATAGTACAAAACCAAGCGGATTGATCGGTCCTTGTTTATTGCTCCATCTTATCTAATTACTTTTGGCGTTTTTTTTTTAATTTATCCTATGCTACTGCAACGTCATCCTTATTGAACAAGTTTTTAGGGACACTTCATATATAGAGATGGTCCTCCTACTTTACACTCCATAATATAAACACAAGAATCTCGCGTGTTCGGTCTGGTTTGTTATGTTGTTACATGGTGTGTTACACACTGGATGGAGCTTAGTTCACATATCCTTTAACCGACTGTGGTAGAGCCCAAAAGCGGGTATAAAATTTTTGCTTGAATGTGAATAAACGTGTATATTATGTAATTATAATCGTGTCTTCTCTTCTGTTGCCATAGAAGCAGGCCAAATAAATCTTAACATACTCTAAAAAACTACAAAGATATATAAAGAGAAACAAACAATTACTTGATTTCATCATCATCATCATCATTACAGCCCTACACAAGTCAACTGCTGAACATAGACCTCCCCCAAGGAATGCCACAAAGCACGTTTCTGAACCACCAGCATTCATCGACTTCCTGCATATCTTACCAGGTCGTCACTCCATCTAGTGGGGGGACGCCCTGTACTTCGTCCGCCGGTACGAGGTCGCCACTCGAGAACCTTTTTTCCCCATCGGTTGTCTGTTTTTCGAGCTATTGCCACTTCAGCTTACTAATCCGAATAGAAAATAATAAAGTTACTTGATTTAATACGACAAAATTATTTTATAGAAAAATTACCACTGAAACGAATATATTATAATAATGAGCAAGAAAAACGTACTCCATGCACTAGAGCACATGTATATTGTTATTTACGTGGTATGCTGCAGCTATATTATGGTTGTAGCACGAAAGGGTGGGATCGACCGGGGTGGCACTACGCTCTCGCAGAATACCTCTTCTTCTTACACCTCTCTACAGTTGGAAAGGTTTCGTACGAAGAGTTGTAATGATGATGATTTACTAGCTGGCCCGCTCGACCTTCACTTAACATGTTTATCATGTTTTCATCAATATTTTTCTATAATGTTCTTTGTTTTTCTATAATGACCTGAGTGCAGAACCAATAAGGCCGTCTTTTTCATCACTGATCCTGATCATTTCACATATAGCATATGCCATTTTTCAGTTCAGATTTTCAACGAGCTCGCAGTCCACGATGGTATGGATGGTAACATAGGGTGGCCCATAGACATCTATTCTCGTTTAAGATTCAGATACATTGTCACCACTGCGGACTAAGACTTTTAAGTAAGGATAAATGTAGATGTATATAGGACACAGCATCTATTTACCATCAGGTAGACCGTGTGTAAAAAAACGATCCTTTAAAAATCATCGCCAGCACCCATGAAATCGGGCTCATCGCTTCTCCAGAAACCCTCAAAAATTAGTGAAAGCTTATACCTAGTAGTGGGACGTATAACGCAATTTTAATATTTAATATCAAAAATATGTAACTTCATTTCAGGGCCAGTAATGCTTGACGAGTTTGTAGAGTGGTTGAGAGCGGAACGAGCCAACGAGGCAGCCATGCCGCCCGCCAGCTGAGACGCACATACGCACTACATTGTCAGGTAACATATATTATACAATGAGGGCTAA